>OU426903.1:7500000-8750000 GCA_911387775.1 Thymelicus sylvestris
TTTTGGAGTTGACTGATTTTCACATTGAAGCCCGCAGTATGAAATTTTATGGGGAGTAAAAAAAATCTTTCTCCGTTAGTTATGCGATGTGTTTGTAATTCGTAACACAGAATCTAGATGGCGTTGGATGGCTGATCAGTAACAATGCCATCTAATGATATTAATAATCTTGGTACATCCTATTCTTATGTGAAACATCATCATCATTGTCATTCATCGTTGTCATCATCAGTCATCTTTATCATCACAATTAATCATCATCATCACAACTCATCACCATTCATCATCATCACCGTCACCAGTCATCATTATCATCATCATTCATCATCACCAACATAATCATTCATCTTCATCATTCATCATCATAGTTTATCATCATCATTCATCATCGTCGTCACCATCGTCCTCCATCATCATCATCACCACCATTCATAATCATAATCACCATTCGTCATTATCATCATCATCTTCTTCCATCATCATCATTTATAATGTTACACACTCATAGCCAACGCTAGGATTCACTGTGTCGTAAGTGTCATAGATAACACACAAAGACAAGAACACACACTCAGACTAAGAACACTTTAAACTTATCATTCAAATGTCGCTGGGAATCGAACCCAGGACCCTTGGTACGGTGGACCAGCATATAACCATTAAGTAACACGGGTCGTCAAACTTATTAATATATAGTTAGTATAATCTGGATTTTAACAAGAAAAAAATAACCAACTTCAAAATAACTCAACATACTATAGATAACAAATTAATAAAAAATTATATAAATAAATAATACTCATAAATCACTTTGAACGCCATTCGAAGCGCATCGTGGTGGCATGGCGCGGCGGCGTCGTCATTATTCCAAATTCAAAAGCAAGTTCAAAATACCGCGCGAATCACAGTGGCGCGAATACGATTTATTGGTGTATGACGTCACGTCACAAGATATGTAGATTTTGGGAACAAAATTCAATGATGATTTTGATTTATGTTTTGTTTCTTTAATATAGACTTTTATTATAATATTTTTATGAATATTGAGGTTTTATGTACCTATATTATAATAAAACTGTAACTGAGCGATGGCCGTGCGTCCGAAGATATTTAAGAAAAAAACCTTTTAGTAAGTTTATAGATCCCATTCAATTTATTTTTAGAAATTTTATCTGTTTGCAATTTCTTTTTTCAAATTTTATCTGTTTGTCTAAAAAAAAAGATAGGCGTATCCGTTGATTGCCGAGCTTCGACTCGAGTCTTCAATTGAAGGCTCTTGAGCCCTTAAGGCTCGAACCCTAAAGGCTCGAGCCTTCTAAGGCTCGCGAGCCCTTAGGCCTCGAGCTTTGAAGGCTCAGTAGCTTCGACTCGGAGCTCGAGTCCGGGGCTCGGAGCTCATTTTTCTCAACTCTAATTCGAGGACCTTTCTTCCCCAACGGTTATCGGTCCTTCGAACTATGTGGCCAGCCCATTGCCACTTCAGCCTGCTAATTCTCTGAGCTATGTCGGTCACCCTCGTTCGTCTACGGATTTCATCATTTCTGATTCGATCGCGTAGAGAAATACCGAGCATAGCTCGTTCCATAGCCCATATTACTTTCATACCGTGGTAAAAATAAAAAAATTGACGGAAAAGTAAAATGTATGTCAAAGATGCTTATTTGAATTTACTCAAACTTTTTCTATTTCCTCCTTTAAGGTGACGAATTTTTAGAAATCCTTTCTTACTGCTCCCCCTCTTTACATAGTAACCCTCTGTGGTTTTGTACAAATTTTTATGCTTTAGGTCGTCTTCTTGTTTTTCTGCCTCCTAACATTTACATATAGCAATTATTACTACTATGTATATCAGTGAAACCTATGTCATGTCCAAGCGGTCTCGTCTCTAAAATAATCATCTAAATGAGCGATTATTGACTCAATATCTGCGGCTGAGCCCCACAACAACAGACCAAAGAACACTATCTATAAAAGTATGTAAAATAAACTAATCTTGTTGATTCTACGTCAGTTAAGAGTCTAACTTTTTAACTGCATAAGCAGCGTTGAACTAAGTCTCACTGACAAGGCTTCAAAATGGGGACTCCATTGTAACCGAAACTCTATAACAAAGTCAAGGAATGTTATTGTATATGTATACAAGGCAGAGTACCTACTTCCTGATTTAGAATAATTTGTGTTGGTACCTGTTTTACATTTGGTAAAGTAAAAACACATTTCGTTTTACTCGCATTTAACATAATGTACGGGACGGAGGGGAACTGTATTATTTACGTACATCGTAAAAACATATTTTTTTCTTATCTTTTTTAAACAGTAAAGTGTAATCATCTGCATATAGTATGCAGATGACACAAGATGACACAGTTTCACACAAATCCCTTGTGAAATAAGGCACGTCATCGATATATCGCACCTTTGGTGGAACAAGGGCACATCTTACAAAAAATCGTAAAATGACAAAAATTAAACAAAAAAATATTTTACACCTGCAAAGTACATGGCCATATTCACAAATAAATGGGTCGTATCTCATGCAAAGAACAAACACTTTGAAGCAATAAAAAGACGAATAATACGACTCGGAATGCAAAAAAAAAAACTTTGAAATGGCTCTCCTGTAAAATTACAAAAGTGCAGTTGAGCCCTTGTTCCACCAAAGGTGCGATATATTAAAAAAAAGCTGATTAAGCTAGTAGATTAAAAAGTGACGTGCATAATGGTATCAGTGATACCTACAGGAATAAATTATTTTGAATTTTCAATAACAGCGGTCCTTATATTGATCCTTGGGGCACTCTCATGGTAAAGTGTGCTCCTGGGGACTGTAAGCTATTAATAATAACTTTTTGAATACGCTCAGATAGATCAATTATATTAGCACTGGTTTTACAAAATACGAATCGTGAGTAACCGTTGCATTTAAAATGTTCAGTGTCCGCCGTTGCATTTAAAATAATTTGAGACTATATTAGATTTTATAAGGCCAAGTGATTATGTTGAGACACGATGGCTTCAACCCTTCAATCGGGTCGTAGAGACCCGTGTCCAGTAGTGGGCCATAATACTACGACAGGAGGCCTAGAGTATATTCCACCACGCTGCTCCAGTGCGGATTGGTGGAGGGAGACGATGAGATACCATAATGTCACTAAATGATAAGTATATTATGATCAACACAATCGAAAGCCTTTGAGAGGTCACGGAATATACCAATAGCATCCTGTTTACACTTCCACGCATCAAAAACAAACTGATTAACATGAAACAACTTGTTTATGGAAAAATGAGGCAGGAGCTGATTGTAAATAAAGATTTTACTGAGGGCTGGTAAGATTGAAATGGGTATAAAACTTGTAGGGTCGCTTTTTATCTCGTTTTAAATAAAGGGATTATTTTACCATATTTCGTAAGATTGGGGAAGATACCATCGTGATGTGACAGTTATTGCTCGATGGCAGTCGTTATGTCATGTGGGGGATGCACGCATTCAGGCTGCATAATTAATTCTTGAGAGACTGGTTAGCCATTTCTCAGCATTCCACGCTGAAATGGAGTTGTGGACATCGCTTCTGTTTTCTGTAAAAACTAGACTCTTTCCGTACAGCCATGAAATGAAAGACCCTTGCATTTATGAACTAAAGCCATCCAAAAATATATAAAAGCAGAGTCAAATGACACACCTACCAACTTCGCAATGAAATAGCTAAGTAATCTGCATGACCTGCAAATTCATAATGTTGCGGTTATTTTCTTAGGAAATGAAAACCGATAAGAATAAAGAAACAATACAGAGAGCCGACCTTATAAAAGTGCGCTTGAACATGGCCTCTGAAAATACCTACATTAAAAATTAATAGTAAATAATAGATAATCGTAGGCAAGTCCAAAGTACTAAAAGTGATTTTTTTTATTCACAAATAATAATACTGATCTCTCTCTCTCTCTCTCTCTCTGTATGTGTTTGTGGGTCTTTATCCAGACATCAACGTTAATAATGTAAAATATGAAACTGTATATATATACTTTGTAGTATTAAATAACAATTTGTATTTCCTTCTTTAATTACCTAAATTTTTCAAGAAATTTAATTTGATTAATGTCGACATACATTTATATTTACAATAACTTACCTACCACCAACTTCCATAAGTTAGGTACTGGATCGGAAACCTTATATTATGTTAAGTACAGTAGCCGAACCGTAAAAAAACCTTCGTATCAATTACACATAATATTATATGTAAGCTGTTCTCTACATGATATCTTTACTCTTTTTTAGCCCTGACATAGAATAATAAAGGTCTTTATTCTGTATCGCTTAACAGGCCGCGTCGGATTCGCTTCGCTACATGCAAGGCTACTTGCGGCTTCATCACTTACTATCTGTGTCCACACTGTGGAAAACTTTGGATTAGTCCTGACTCCAGATTAACCGTCCAGGCTGACCATCAACTCAGTCTCTTCCTTTACACCATCGTCAGTTCTGCTACAATTTTTGTATTCCGAAAATCGAGTAAACCTCTCACTTACCTGATGGTAAGTGGTCACCGTCGCTCATGGACATGTAATTAAAGGCATCACCGATGACCTATTCACCTGTCCATTGTTGGTTCAACATAAAATTCACATATGCAAAAGTCAACTATAACAATAATATAATTCAACAAATCAAAGAAAACAGCTGGATTATTATACTAAAAAAGGAAGAAGTCACCAAGTCAAGCTGTGGAAACGACATACAATATCAACGTAGCAGCGGAGTATCCCTCGTTTCCGTGGACAATAGATGCACTGTTAAAATTGGTGAAAGAACCTTAAGAAGGCATCGAAGATTCATCAATATCCAAGAAAGCATCCCTTTACCAAAAACATATAAAATACCGAATAATTTCACAATAAACATAAAATTAGAAGATGTCTCACTGGATTCCCTAGAAGATATCCTACAAAAAACAAAGGAAATCAAGGAACCCATATACCTACATATATACCCGAAGTTTCATCACGACCAAGCTGGTCATCGATCATTCTGTACATCATCTTCATCATCATCGGTGTCGGAGTTGGTCAAATGGTACCGCAGACACCGCAGCATCCAAGCAGCAGGCACAACAGCGTCATCAGAAGAAGAGGAAAACCAGCAACAGCAACCGCCCTCTTCGGCACGCTTTAGTCTTATTAAGGGGGGAGGAGTTATGTTGGTGTAACAACCCTAGCCATAAGATTTAATCATGTAATTAGGTTCAAGATGACTTAATGTGACTTAAGTCAACAATTCCACCTTATGCATTTATTAATTAAAATATTCAGTTCTGTCTAACACTCGGGCCTGACCGGTCGTATTTTATTTCTTTTTAAAAACCCTTGCGCTAGGACCCGATACCTAACTCGGGTTTTTGTTTTTTTTCTTATTTTTTTTTATACATACAATATCATTGAGTTATGTAGAGTTATATACCTCGTTTACATTCAGCTCATTTGAGCAGGAAAGTAGGTAGGGAAGTGGGCAGGACGAGTATGTGAACACGATACTTCTCATGCTCCTACCACTGCTACTCGCGCTGCCCGGCGCTCCCCAAAAGAGCGGTTTTTCAGCCAGTGTTGCCAATGCTACGGCAATTACCGTGTTCTACGGCTTTCAGGCCAAAAAATCACAAAATCTACGGGCTACGGCTGGAACCCTATTGCCGTAGCAAATTCTACGGCTTTTCGCAAATTTTCACAAAGTCAATTTTATTTATTGTTTTGCAAACATTTAACGAATGTTAAACTCTTAAAACAGCGCCACCAGGCTTATATTGATGTTAATGTAGGCTAATGAAAAGTATTACTCGTTTTGTGGGCATCAAATTCACTGCCGATGACCTTTTTTTTTAGTTCGAGCGCTGAACCGATGGTATATATTGGCGTAATTGGATTGCTACGGCCCACACTTGATCCTTTCCCATATAAACACGGCTTTTTTATCTAATGGGCTCCATTTACGATGCGATCGATCGGTGCGATCGATCGATTGCACCGATCGATCGGTTCAAAAGTGCCACTCATAGCGGTAACATACACTACCGATCCGTCGGTGCGATCGGTCGGCAACGACGGATCGCACCGATCGATCGCATCGTCAATGGCGCCCATAATGTACACGGCCTTCCAAAAATTTTCATTGGCAACACTGCATTCAGCTCCGTCGCAGTAATATTTCGACGTCTGCCATTGCCGAAAGTCGAAAGCGATGTGAGTGGTAGGGCAGTATGTAAACACTACACTTCTCTCGATCCTGCCACGGCAGTATCAAGGGGATTATTGCCGACAGCGCGAGGAGCAGCGGTAGGGGCTGAATGTAAACGAGGTGATAAGAATAATACCATTTTTTAACTTAGCAACAGGTAGGTAATTGCAAAAATGAAAATATCAAAGTTGAAACTACTTTAATTTTAAACCTTCAAGCTATTCTTCAACTTCAAAGAATTACGAGTATAACATAAGGTCAACACAAGGTTCACATTCGAATAATTTGCAGTTTTAGAACTTAATGATTTACATTTTTATAAAGGTAATTAATCGTGGAATTACTTTGTGCTGATTTATTACTTATAATGATTGTGTGTTTATTGTCATAACAATTATGAAAATTGTTGTAGTTGTGTAGGTTTTATGTGAAGGCGATATAAAATGTTAATAGTCATAACGTTATTAGAGAATAGTTTGCAACTACGGCGTGTGCAATTACGCAAAAAAATATGACAGTCGAAAATCGAAAATGTATGTAATGCATTATTTCAGTGGTCTGAAACTATCTTCGCATTGTTGCCATTCAAATGAAACCATTTTGAGGCATATCGGTTGGATAGTTTCAGAGTCTTTATAGGACATCCGTACAATTTTTTTTGTCTTTTATATGTATAATATAGATTAAGCAGGTTCATAGTCAACGATAGAAACATCTGGTTGGTTTTCATGTTAGCTTGCACATAATTGCTCTTGTTGTCAACTCAAATATTTTCTTCCTATAATACTTTCACAGCCACAGGCACACTATTTGCCATACATAATATTAAATTTTATAAAATGTAAGTTGTACCTTTCTGCACACCGCCTCGTGTAAATTTTAACACCTTCCTTTAAGACTCTCGCGTGCATGTATTATTCTTAAAAGGGTTACAACGGTTTTACCCTCACTAATTAACATACATACCCACATAATATACATAATATAGAAATAACGTATGTACATGGTAACCAGCTAGAGTAGGTTTCCTTCCACCACACAATCTGGGGATTAAGTGAAATCGTACTCAAACGTCCCAACTCAGTGTCACTAACGGTTACTTTAATCGCTTAGGAAAGAATCACCATACAAATTCTGTACTAAGGAGTGATTTAAGTAACCGTTAGTGATTCTGACAGAACGTTCTGACGTCTGACAGGACTCCCGAACACAGGGGCCCGATTTCAAATCTTGGCAAACACCTCTAATTGTCAAATATTATGTGCGTATTAAAAGTTATCACTTGCTTCGGTGAAGGAAAACATCGTGAGGAAACCTGCCACACCGGAGAGTTCTCCATAAAGTCCTCAAATGTGTGCGAAGTCTACCAATCCGCACTTGGCCAGCGTGGTAGGCTATGGCCTGTACCCCTCACATTATGAGAGGAGCCAAGCCCAGCAGTGAGACGAATATGGGTTGTTGCTTTGCTTTTTTTGCTGAGTTGGGGCGAAAGAGGGACATTCCATCATCCTCTTCGTTTAGAATGTCGCAAGATAAAAGGCGGATTTGACTACTCAGTCAGGGAATTTGACTAGTAGACAAGAATAGATAGAGCACCTTATCATTTTCTGTACAGCTTGATAACTTCCGTGGAATATCTAAGATCATAGTCACCCTGGTACTAATTGCTATATTAAAATGCAAACATTAATTAATTGACTAAGAAAAGTAATTAAGAGTACGCTTAATGCATCGACCTGGTTTTGCGGTTGGTTTGTAATGTTTTTAATGAAAACTAGCTGACCCGGCGAACTTCGTATCGCACCAAACAGTTTTTTTTTTTCGAAAATAAAAGTAGCCTAAGTTACTCCTTGTTACATCAGCTATCTGCCAGTGAAAGTCCCGTCAAAATCGGTCCAACCATTTCAGAGATTAGCCGGAACAAACAAACAGACAGACAGACAAAAATTGTGAAAAATGTTGTTTTGGTATATGTAACGTGTATACATCCAAATGCACTTGGTAAAAAGCGGTTATTTTAATATTACAAACAGACACTCCAATTTTATTTATTTGTATAGAGTATAGATGTATAGATTATGAAGAGAACAGACTACAGTTGAGCGGGACAATTCGCAGTATTGGGCTTAAGTCTCTAACAATGTGAGGAGTAGAAGGCCATAGCTGAGTGCGAATTCGAAGACTCTTTTGAGAACAAAATGGATGAACACTCAGTACCGATGGAAGGCTCAACCAAACCTGGTCAAGGCTTTGAGTACAAGCACTCCAGGCCAAGCTTGCGGTGCTTCATAAAGTGCATTACAACGCAGGTACTATTTGTAGGGCAGCATTTACAAATGTGTGATTAGAAAAGATAGTATGTTTTGTTTTAACGGTTTATTTAGTTTGTGTGGGTTTCAATTCTTAACAATTTTTAATAGTTATTTTGTTACTCTTTATTAAAATTATCTATTGATCTATTGGCGGTGTGGATTTGTTGAGTGACATTTTAAAAATGGCAAACAACTCTTTATTGTACCCTAAAATTATATTGGATACATTATTAGTTTATTGAACTTCTTAAATATGTTCAACAGGCGGTGTTATTGCCAATCAAATTATCAACAGCTCATGAAATGAAGAGAAAAAATTAAGTTAGAAAGATACGAAGTATCGTGTAGAATGTATACTATATTAGGATACCTACATAAACTACACAGTAGAGTACAATGAGACAACACCGAGTACATTGGTTGTTACGGTTTTGTATGTACTAAGCCATAACAACCATGATTGTACTCGGTATGTACTCGGTACTCTATGGGTTAATTACAGTCATAATCAAATTTGAGTTACCAAAATTCCACATTTAACCATAATGGAAAACCCTCAACCATGCAAACCTCATAATTTACTTTGATGTCGCAAGTAATACATTCATACAGACAGGTTTATCTTTTAATAACGTTGTATGCAATTTAATAAAGATACTATGCCCATTGCCCAAAATATTTCTAATCACTTCCCTGTATTGAGTACTGACTCAATTTTTTTACTGTTCTAAGGATGAGGCCAAACGAACGTATTTTTTGAGCTGTGAGTCGCGTGAAATGACTCGGTTTAATAATTACTAAAGTCCAAGCTCATTTTGTGTCGCCGTGTAGTGGTACAAACAGGAATTTAGTATGAAACCGACTGCAGCGTAAATTCTTCGACTAATTTTAAGCGACTCAAAGCTTAAAAAAAAGGCCTCAGCCTAAGCCGCGAAAAAAGAAGTCGCTCTAAGTCACGCGCAAAACAATAGTGAGGATGCGTGCATGAAACATTGCCTTTATATTTCTGCTCTGACGTTGAAAATATATTCATACGTTTTTACTCGACCTAACACTGAAATCTTCATTGTCTGTGGTTTTGTAACTGATATATGAAGATTACTGGTTCTAGGTCCTCACGAATAAAGTCAAGTGTCTTTTGTATTGAGTAGTTATTTGAACTGTTATCATTTGCTAAGGTGATATTTTTGCGGTCAGTTTGAGATTTCATCTATTTAGCCCTGAAAAATATATTGTATGAAAATTTAATCCAACTACGTAGAAATAATATAATATGCCCTCGTTCTTAATAAACTCAAATTTCAATATTAATTTATTATGTTATCCTAATTGTTAAACCAAATAAAACTTAGTTCCATGAGAAAAATATTCGTAGATGCTGTTATTTAATTCTGAGATTATCTTAGCTCCATCAAAAAAAATCTAGTCAGTTTTTTGACACTTTCGGTGCTTTTATAGAGCCTTCGTCAAAAAAATTAAAATGTCTTTTGTAAAAACTATCGTCAGAGCAACGCGTATCTGTACATAATTGCGTTCAGAAATCTTGTACTTAAATTGCAACACATTTTTTTCTACATTTATCTTCTCTTTAGTTCAAACGTAACTTTATACTACTAGGTAAGAGGCTCTTGAAGTAATATTATACTGAAAGCCTCTCTTCAGTAGAGAACTGATGTGGAATCTCTCTTTAAGTCACGAAGCCGTTCCGAGTACAAAAATCTTTAAGAATCAAATACAGTATTGATAGAATTTAATCAGTAAATTGTAATACTACGAGTAATATGACGAAACTATAAGGGTTCCGATTTTACTTCGGAACCCTAAAAACCAAGTAATACAACATTCATTCGTAACGTTATTAGTAGTAACGTTCAGTTTAAATATAATTTAATGGTTTATCTTTTTTATGTGGATAGCCGACATCTATCTTAATATAACTATATATAAATTACGTGTCACGTTGTTTGTCCGCGATGGACTCCTAAACTACTGAACCGATTTTAATCAAAGCACACCGTGTGCAGTTTGATGCAACTTGAAAGATAGGGTAGCTTAAATCTCAAAATAAAAGAAAACTTTTGACAGAACGAAGTCTGTCCGGGGCTCCGGGCAGCTAGTCTATTTATAGAAGTGTATTATTAAATTAAGAAACCATTAGTGAAAAAGGAAATAACTGGAAAACAGAGATAATATACCTACCTAATATTGACGGCTGTAATGGCGTGATATAACGTTACCATGCCGAACAGTTGTATCAAAGGTTCGGGGTTCGATTCCCAGGTTCTGTTCTCGGTCTGGATGTCCCATGATGCCATCCCACGACGCAGAGGAAATCCTAGTGCGGGACTATGAGTGTGTAGTGTCGTTATTTTTTACTAGCTAATGGATTTTTTAATCCATCATAGAATAGAGTGCCCCAGTTATACAATTCGTAATGCTTTTCTATCTTTGTTTGTCAAACTTTCCTACAAATTATTGCTAAAACCCCCCTTACCACCATAATTGATAAGGGTTGGAAAACTACATAATTTCAAATCGGTTTATCCTGTTAAACGGCAGATATTTCTAACAGGGCATCCCATGAGTTAAGGAAAAACACCTTTGTAAAACCCCACCACTTACGAAGCCGTCAAACATGTGTTTGAGTATGTCAACTATCGCACATGCAATTTCACGCTTTACTACAGTGAATCCCCGGTAAAGGAAACTTTAAAACCTTCATATACCTTCCTTCCTTTTATCAGATTTTTAAGCACCATGTTGAGGCGTTTCCCGTATATATAGGTATATAATATTAGTAAAAAAATATATAGTATTATAGTTAAGGGTATAAACACTTTAATGTCATCTAACATATAGATGTTATACGTTATACTAGACGTTTAATAATAATATTATTACGTGAAGTAGTGCAGAAAGCTACATTTTATTATACTTACCTATAGTGTTACAAATACGTTTATTAAAGGAAATAATATATTAAACGCATTTTGACGACCCTGTAGCCTAGTTGGTAGCGACCCTGCCTGCGAAGCGAGGGGTCCCGGGTTCGATTCCCGACTGAAGAAGATATTTATGTGGCAGATAAATATTTGTGCTCGGGTTATGGGTGTTATTGTGATGTGTTATATGTGTCGTCCATGCCACCCGCGACACAGGTAATAACCTACTGCGGGGGTATGAGTGTGTTACTGTTTTATTTATTTATATTACGTATTATTATTAATTACAAACGTAGACTTCATTAACTTAGATTGGATTGGAGTAAAGCATAAGTTAATACTTAATTCAGATGAATGTTAAGAAAATTGTGCCGTGTACGTTCCTACAAACTTTACTGTTAAAAAAAGTTCAAACTTTTATTTCTTGCAAAATAAGGGGGTTTACATACTTCCGCAGTGGAATAATAACGGTAGAATGAGTCAGTGTAAACCCCGCGTTACTTTGGTGTCGATGATAATAATTATTCCTTTGTCAATATAGACCGAGCGCTGGCAATTAAGAAGTAATTCATAAACTGATGGGGAAAAGGGTATTTTTTAAAGTTTTCTTTTTATAGTTACAATGATGGCGTTTGCTCTTTTTTAATTAACTTATTTCCAATGGCCTTTGCCCTTTATTCCATTTTTATTTATCTACATTCCAATGAAAGGACCTTTTAATGCTTGATTGTTATGCCAATTCTATTTAAAAATTGATATTTTTCCCAATTATATTCACTGGATGCTGTCAGATATGATAAACCTAATTGTAATTTATGTATGTTACGAATATTTATGTATTTTTTGTGCTTGTGATATCTACTAATATCAAAAGGGTTCAAATAGTGTATAAATAAAATGGAGTATTAGCTATTAATAGGAACATCACTTTTTATGTCGCTTATCTCCTTTTTACTCAGACAAGATTGGAATAAAAAACATTAACTACTCATAAAAAGCTCTACATAAAATTATATTTCTGCGCTTGTAAATATTGTTTATTTACGTAACAGCTACTCAAATCTATCTGATTTAAGAATCTATTAAAAAGTAAGTACATAAACAAAAAACATCGATATTAGCCTTCGATATAAATCGTAAAAATAATAACATGACAGCAGCTCCTTGTCTATAAAGTAAATAACTGTATCACTGACGTTCATAAGAATTGTATTTTAATTATTTATGTCGTTAGTAATTCAAATCTCAAAGACTAAACGGAAATAATGACGGATGTTAGTTTTTGCTCTGTTTTGACATTATTCTAACAATTTTGAAATGAGACGTATGTATAGCTACTGTTTCCTTATAAATCTAGTAATTATTTTATTGTTTACGGGTAAAACCTGGTAAAGTAATTCAGCCGAAAAACAAGTTATTTTAAGTTACTACACTTCGTCATCAGTGCAGTCAGCTCGGAAAGTCTGATTTGTCATGAAGTAAGGAAACTATCTGCCTTAAAATGATCCAAAATTTATGACTCGAAAAAAGCTTTTTTACATTGCAAAATATTAAACATACCTAATTGTACCTAATAATACCATTGCAAAATATTAAACTAATAAACAAGTTTACTATTTTGAGATAGTGTAAATATTTTTTCATTTTTTTTCAGTGATATTTGAAAATGTTTATTAATTTTTAGGATTCGGTAGTCAAAATGGAACTCCTTAATGCTAGAGTCGTTTGGCATGGATATACATATTTATTAGGTTAACAAAGTGGTAGAATAAAATCTTTAAAAAAAATTCAAACCTACCCCCCCTACATGTAAAGTGGAGATGATTTTTTTCTCGTGTGTGTATCCCATAGTGTGGGGTATTGTTGTTTGTGCTCTACGTAATTATTTGTTAGAGTCCTAATTTCAATAATGATTTAAAATTATAGTTTAATATTTACAGTTAAATTATAGATTCTCTCTATATAGGCTTCTTCTCGATAGGGCTCTGGAAAGGCCCTTCCCTACTCTATTCGTAACGCAAGTACTTTGAATTCTTTTAAAAATCAAGTAAAAGCCTACTATCTCTCTAATTAATTAAGTTTTCATCATTCCTTCCCTCTCTCTTCTTCTTATTCACCTATATTTGTGTTATTATTATCTTAAATGTCCTCTTTATTATTTGTGCACCTTTACCCCATTTAATCTTGCTTTATTCAGCTCTCCACATCTTAAGGTTGTCTGGAAGAGATCGCTGTGTAGCGATAAGACCGCCTTTTGTACCTCCTGTCTACTTCATTTGTCTACTTCATTTGCCTACTTCTTGATTGTGTTGTATTATTTTATCGGTGTACAATAAAGAGTTAAATAAATAAATAAATAAAATAGATTTCTATAATTCGAAAATATTCGGTAACTCCCACTTATTTTCAAGAATTGCTTAATTTAGGAAGTTTACAACAACGCTATACTTGGTCCAAAATAGAACACTTTTAATTAAGAGCTATAGCGTATTTCACTTGCCAATATTATTATTTTTCACAAAAAGCCTGCCAGCATTAAGGTCGCAATTTTTCACAGGTTTCAAAATTTTCCAGTCAATTCCTTGCTTATAGACAAACCAACCAGGCCATTCGTAGAACTGAATGAATTAAGACAAATTGTCAAAAAACCCGCGAAACTGGGTGTACCGCGATGACGTTTGTGACGTTATCGATTCCCGTTTACACACGCGCACTGGCCACTACAAATATCATCTGTTGCGCGGTAAGCAAGCATTCAGTCAGCCATAAAAGACGAACGCGTACACGCGTCTACATTAAATTTATTTTTTAGCTTTTAATCACCAACACCAATTTAATTTCGCGTAAGTTCACACATTACCTGTGTTTGCGGATTGTGCGCGCCAAAATTTAATTTACAGTGAATTTTCGTTTTGTTTACATCACTGCGTTTGCGTGTTAAGAAATCGATTTACGGAAGTGTTTGGTTCGTTGCTGTTTGACCCCCAGAGGACACTAAAAGTTCCGTTAAGTAATTCCAAAATCAAAATGAGAGTAAGTAATAGGTACTACAGGTTACAAGGCCAAGGCTATTTTAGCTGACCTTGTAAATGATAAGAAAGATTATTGTTTCTGCGCAACCTGTCATTGCGTCCATGTCGTAAATAATAACAAACGCATCTGCATCAAAAGTTAATTCCTTAAATATGTGAAAATTGACCTTCTTTGAGCTAATTACATAAACATAATCTTAACTTTTTGCAGCCTTGTTAATTAAAAGAAATAACGGTATTCGCTAAAATGCCCCAAATTTTTAAATCTTCGCGCCTTTTCTGGAATATTAAGGTCAAAAGCCATTTATGTCAAAATTAACTTTATAAATATGGACAAAATTATGCTTATTTACCTTATCTTTAGTTTAATGTTATGTTTTGTTGATAAAATCTTTTCCTTTTCTCCTTTTATTATTTTTGGCATTCATTGAATCGCTTGTTTAATCCTAAATCGGTAAATGTTACGACAATATCTCTGATAGATTTATTTACGATTATCAGTAATAATATGTTTGACTTGAGACGCTCTCACAGGAACTGTTTTTAACCAACTTCAAAAAAAGGAGGAGGTTCTCAAATTCGACTGTATTTTTTTATGTGTGTTACCTCAGAACTTTCGACTGGACGAACCGATTTTGATGATTCTTTTTTTAATCGAAAGCTGGTGGCTGTCATGTGGTCCCACATAAATTTTATTGAGATCTGACAATGATATCCATGAGAAAACCATATAAGTCTTAAATTTGTATTAAGAATGTGCGCGACAAATGGATGAATAACTCAATATCACGCCAACCGAATTCGATGATTCTTTTTTTAATCGAAAGCAGGTGCTTGTCATGTGGTCCCACATTTTGAACGAGATCTGACAAGTAGTTTTTGAGTAACTTTGAAGTCGGTTATTTTTTGTTAGTAAAATTTAGATTATTAACTTAAGACACTGTGATAGTTTTTGCATGAGATGTGGTTGCATGAGATAATTATGATCAATGTGGCTTCACTATTTCCTGGTACCGGTTTCAACATAAATGTAATAATTCTTGACAAAACATATCCGACTTCAAAATTAGAGATAACTCAAAAACTACTCGTCAGATCTCGCACAAATTGACCTCATGACAAGCACCATCTTTCGATTAAAAAAAGAATCATCAAAATCGGTTCACCCAGTCAAAAGTTCTGAGGTAACAAATACAGTCGAATTTAATTCCTCCTCCTTTTTTGAAGTTGGTTAATAAAATCAATTTTAATACATTGAACCAAATTCTAGATAATTTCCAAGTCTGAATATTTAAGTTTTGAAACTCCTATGTGCTTTGAATTTCTTCCCAATATTCGATTTGTTTGAACAAACTTTGAATAAGACGACACCTGACGACACGAGGAACTATAGCTCTGGTTTTTTTAAAAGAAAACAGTTCTGACGAGGTCGTCAAAACTCAATTATCAGAAATTAGGAATTAGTGACGCATATAAAAAAATATGAAGGTATTTAAAGACTTAAAGACGATAAAAAAACATTCATACTGACTTACCAATTTTAACATAGAGGAAGTACCTACCTAATTTGTTTTTGACACTATTTGAAAGGTTCAAATTTTTTATAACAATGTCATTTGAGAGAATGCCGAGAGAGAGAGAATAACACTTAAAACTGGCTTGAAATATTTCCACGCTTATGCCACAGGGGTGATATGATCAATATTAACAAAATCGGGCCAACTACAACTGGTAAAGGACAAGTGAATGCCCAGATTGCCCAGCTATAGCAAGGACATGGGCGAAATTGTAGAATATAATTTATTACTGCACTAATTTTGTCTTAATGTTATTTAGAATTTACAGAAGCAAAAAGGAGGTCTTTGCTCCCTAAGTGCTTACGCCTCAACTCAGAGTCACTAACGGTTACTTAAATCGCTCCTTAGTACAGAATTTGTATGGTGATTCTTTACTAAGGAGCAATTAAAGTAGGTAACCGTTAGTGACTCGAATTTGGGACGTTGGTGTAGATAAAAAATTCAACGCATGTAAAACTTTTAGTTCAGAATAGTTTTAGTGAATAAAAAAAAATACAGGCACTTCAAGACATTGGAGTCATAACACTTAAGTTCAAGGTCAATGGTAATTTGTGGCACAAATTCCCAACAAAAACATAAATACTCGTAAACATTATAAGTAATTGAAATAACCTAACGTAATGTGCAATAACAAATCGGTAACAAAAAGTAGATAGACTATAGAGGCAATTAGACGAGAACAATCAAATCTTTTTTGCTTATCTGATGACTACTCTATTAAATGGTATGGAATATAACATGGTTGATTACATAAGAATGATTCTTGATGAATTTGAAAAAGATCTAAATAATCAGAAAACAATTAATGAATGATTTTATGAATATTTTTAAAGTGGAACGGAATCAGTTTACATCTAGAAAACAAAAACGTTTAATTTGCGGTAAACGTTTATTATGCTAATTTGTCGAAACAAATTGTTTCTAAGTACCTTTTAATAGTAGGCATTTAATTAAATCACCGTATCTAAAAGGTAATCATAAAATCAATTCTTGTATCGAATTGTCGGCAAAACATACAAAATAAGGAAAAAACCCAGCAAAACCTTAACAAAAAAAAAGCTGAACAATAAAATACTTTTTTAAACAAATATTGTAATTATAATTGAACATAAAATTCGGCAAAAATATCATAAACTAATTATTATTTTAAAAACGCTAACATGATTGCATAACTCGTAATCGGTCGGAATTCGTTCGGAAATAAAAATTAATTATTCGGAACTGGTGACCATCTATTTCGTCTGCCGTAAAAGTATGGTGATCTACTTTCCTTCACTTTCTATTTTAATCTAAACATGGTTTTGTTAAACATTTTAATACTAATTTAAACTAGAGAACCATTTAGAAATAACACAGATATAAAATAATAATAATTCAGTAACTTCTATGAAACTATTAATGAATTGTGTACCTAGTTTTAAAAATAAGCAGGATACTGTGTCAACCAAACGGAATTTCCAATTCGTCATTATTTCTATTTTGTCTATTATATCTATTTTGGGTTTTTAGACAAATTAGGTATAAAAATAAATCTAATAACGGTTTACAATCAACAAAATTTTACACGCTGAAGCACGAATGGGGCCCATAAAAGCACTCATAAGTTGGAGGTAAATATGTAAATTACTTGTAGGTACCTAGTAACTAATGGGATCGGGTCATTTTGTACCGCGAATGATTTCATGTTTATGAAGCGGTCGCTGACTGATGTGACTTGATCAAATGTATATTTTATAGATGAGTCCTATTTGGTTTTAACAATCTGTCTTTTTATCTTATTTGTAACATAAAAATAATTGATATAATTATATGAAAAATAAATATAAATGAAAAAAATAAAAGACAATCATTTAATATCAAAGCTAATTTCTGTTTACTACAATATTTTTTTATACTAATTTAAATTAATATTTCTAAAAAAGTAGTGCAATGATTGTGTACCAAATACGTGTAGTCTAATGGTGGTCACTCACGGTCATTCCATCGCGTCATTTTTGGAGCCACGCCAAATGACATATGTCAAAATGGCGCGGTTGGACATACAAATTTTTTATATCACTCCATCAGTTTTTCACATTCACGATCAAATTTTGGCTGTATGTCACGCCATTTGACGCGATGGACTGACCGTGAGTGGCCACCATAAGTCTATTCTAAAAACGGACTATAAACCCCAATAGCCGTATTTTTACGGGCACTTCATACACAGAGATGGCTCTCCTACTCTATCCTCCATGCCGTATAGGGAAATTAGATGAAGGTAAACTGTGGATTACTAACTGTAAAGTTTAGTGAGCTAACGGGAAATTATCATAGATAAAGAAACTACTATTAATTGACTGCAACTCATATTATGTGCGTGTGGGGTAAATAGGCTTATTAATGATAAGCTAGTTTTGATTACATTAATGTTTTTTTTATTTCGTCAATTTGTTTGGTTTTTAACTAAATTACAATAACAATTAGTATTATTCCATTCAATCGGTATCTTATATTGTTTAACTTTAACTTTTAAACAAAACAAATGTTTACATATAGGTAGTTCGTAGAGGATCTCTAATTATGATGAATACAAAAAGCTTCGCCGCGGAAAATATTTTGGTACCGTGTCGTAAAAACTTCATAAATATATTTTAAGATTCTAATACTCTAATAAATTGTTATGATGTAACGAATCGATCCCAATTAGTGATTTTCCGTTACTTATGATTTTTCTTTATTTACTTGTGTAGGTTTATGTAGGTAAATTGATGAAATAAGTATTTCGATAAAACATGTAAGCCAGCATTTCGTTAGATATCACAAATTAAAACTAATTGAGTCTTTCAGGTAAAATAAGAAACTTTGACACTGGATTGATTTTACTTATAGGAATAATAATTATCGCTTCTTTGTTATCCGTTAATTCACCGGTGATGATTTTGGTGTAAGGGAAAGGTGCTGATGTCCATATAAACAAACAAACAAAATTATTTATTAGTTATACCATAATTTACTTTTTTATCTCGCGTCGGTTCGTTTGTCGGCTATTTTAAATATGAATAGAGCTTGTAGTATTGGCACACTTAGATAAGTCTTGAAGTGAAAATACGAGATTACCTATCAATAAAAAACATAAAAAAGAAATATCAATAGTCATGTTTAAGTGAAATTAAAGGGGCCTAGGTCTAGTCACCTCTCTATCGCCCTCTAGCTCTCTAACTCTATCTCTCTCTAGGGCTCTACGGGCCTGTAGTGACAACTCCAGATGGCTAAATGAATAGAAGCGCTCATGAAACTCACCACTAAGATTTTCAATTCAGTCGAATCTTTGAGAGATATTGTTTAACCTGTAACTGCTGTAACATAAATCTGGCAAAGGTCACGTGCAATGCTGTGACCTCTATGAAAACCGACTGGTAATTAATGACATGTAACTAATACGGATATTAATATCATGACATGTCCTAATATCGCCTTGATCTAGTCAATCGTGATACTTATGGCCTTTATTAAGGATAACCAGATCACTGGATGTCATATTGATGTACAAATACATCGAACATAATGTATATTTTTTCATAGTAACGGTTAAATAAAGTGTTTAGAATGATGAATGATTAGTTTCGGAAAAACAATAACTAAAATCAATTTGCGCATCTCATTTGTTCGTTGAAACGTGTTTTCAATACAATGTTATTCTAATTACATCAATTATAATAATTACACAATACATTCATAAGCCAAAACGGTCCGGAATTAACCTCTCAAGGGGGGTTATCTAAATCATGTAGGTAATAGATACCTACATAGTAGCAACGGAAAGATAACTTGGGGTCAAACAGTTTCCATTTAGCCATACACTACAGTCTCGCGTCGCAATCCGCACGCAACGTACGTTAATAAAAAATAAAAATTAAAAGAATAATATTGAAACTTACAAAACAATTTTAGAATTTATGGGCAAGATGACGACTATAAATGGAAAGGATTCGAACGAACAGCCCGCCGTGCCGCCATCTTCTTTGATTCGCCGCGTGAGTTCCCGCTCAATTCGAAATTCGATTTCGGAAGACAAAGAGAACGGAGTCGACAATGTGCCTGTAAAGGGTTCGTTTGTCAGCAAGTACAAGAAAACTCCCGAAGCGCTTAAGAATTTTCAACTGAACGACGCGGAAAGTGAACTAGAAGTCCCTGGAACTCCGATGACGCCTAGGACATCCACGACGCCTGGTTTGTTTTTTTTTTACACAGATATTATTGATACAGTGTATTTTTATTATAAATTTTATTCATAAAAACCTACTTTAGCAAGGGTGGATCGTGCTTGAGAAACAGCCGTGGTTGTGGTGATTGTTATTTTGTCGTAATATTCGAAAGTGTTGTAGAAAAATTCCATTGAGTGGTTTAGGAATTGCTTCAGCCTCATTACTGTACGGGTCTCTCCTTTTGAGAAAGCCACGCTTCCAGTGCAGATTGGTAAAGGGTTACTGGTGGAAAGCAGTGATAGCCTAGTGGTTGAACGTTGGTCTCCCGAACTAAGGGGCCCGAGTTCAAATCCTGGCACGCACCTCTAATTTTCAAATATTATGTGCGTATTAGTTATATGTTATTTATCACTTGCTTCGGTGAAGGAAAACATCGTGAGGAAACCTTGCACACCGGAGAGTTCTTCATAAAGTTATCAAAGGTGTGTGAAGTCTACCAATCCGCATTTGGCCAGCGTGGTAGACTATGGCCTGTATCCCTCACATTGTAAGAGGTGACCCCGAGCCCAGTATTGGGACAATTTATGGGTTGTTGCTTTGCTTTTACTGGTCAACCCAAGTGTCGAAAGTCATCATGGTGTCCGAAGGCCTCCGACATGGTCTAATAATCGTTATTTTAGAATAACAACTGAGACCGACGTACTTATGTGCCCTCCGAGGCACGGAAATGCTCCAGAAATCCATCCGTCCAACTACTGACCACGCCCGGTGTTGGTGCCTTCGGTCGATCACTTACGATAGACACAATATTATGCCGCCGGGCTATGAGCGCTTATTTCGGAATACGGTGGTGAAATCTTTTATAAAATAAGGGAAAGTCTTTACGTTACATAACGATAAAATTTCTCAATTACTCTAAATAAATCAAATCAAACTTTTTATGGTTTCATTAAACAAATCTTCGTGAAGAAAGAATATCTAACAGAAGCCATAATAATATTGGGACTTGAAATTTTAATAACCGAATTTATGAATTTGATTTTTCAATCTGACTTTGATAATTTCAATGTAGAACTGAATTTTAAAATACTGTTCTTCTTTTTCTTCACAATCCATTACTTTTAGGTACAACATAAATAAATTTTAGTTTCTAAAATTATACCTCTCAACTTTGAAAATAGAGACGTAAGCAGGATGTCACTGGCTATCTAGCCAGCTATAGGTACCTATAGTTAGTTTACTATTCTCATTCAGATAGTTTACAACCGGTGTGCAGGTTTCCTCACGATGTTTCCTTCACCGAAGCAAGTGATAATTAACTTCTAAGTGAGTGTTCATACTGAACTCGCGGGCGCGGGCGCGGGCGCGGTCGCGGGCGCGGTGGCGGATTCGTGTTCACACTGGCCGCCAGGCGTTTGCGCGATTGTGACATGTTGTCAGAGGTTGAAAACATGGACGACGATCTTTTTTTAACCGAAAATTCATACCTAAAGTTCCATTTAGGTACTCACCCTCCATATCAGGAAACAATTCAGCAATTTCCTTCCATAGTTTATTAAGAATGTTTCTGTTCATAAGATGCCTGTGTTTACTCTGCCAAATCTGAGTTCAAATCAAATCAGTTCTAGCCTGAATAGTACTAATAAACTCTTCTGTATTGAAGGACATGATCTTAGATGAAAGAACAACCCTTTAATCTGGGGACATAATGAATTCATGTGCTATCGTTTCTAGCGACAAGTTCAAAATGGTTGAACTTACCTGACATAATCGCGCGTTCCGCCGCTAGTTCAGTGTGAACACACTCATACATTCTCATACGTTTGATATTGCCGCTAGCGGGCCGCGCGCGGTGTCGCTAGCGTGCCCGCTACTTACACCGCACGTGCGTTTTGTATGTGAACACTCTCATAGTAGTTCATATGTTTGAAATTTCGCGACCGCGCCCGCGACCGCGCCCGCGAGTCAGTATGAACAAGCACTAATACGCGCATAATATTTGAAAATTAGAGGTGCGTGCCAGGATTTGATCTCGGGCCCCTTCGTTCGAGAGACCAACGTTCTAACCGCTAGGCTATCACTGCTTACACAAGTTACACAAGGAAAATTATTTTTGAGTTTGATAGTCCATTTATCAAGGATGGCTATAGGCTATATAACATCATTTTAGTAACTAGTTAGTTTTTTCCATAAATTAACGTGGGTGACACCGCGGGAAACAGCTGGTGTTTAGATAAACATAAAAATTTATAAAACGCCTGATAAAATGAAAAACTGGTCTGCAGGGAGGTTTTTTGTGTGCATGTCGAAGCGAAGCAAAAAAGGAAGGGGATTCATTAGTAAATTTTAACTACTACCTAAAACATCATTCAGTATGCAAATTAGCATAACTATCTAATTGTAGTCTATGATATTTTTTACACTATCGTCCAAGGCCTACGGTCTAAGTTTAATTACACGAAAGGACAATCCCCTTCGCTGTTAATTCCAATACGCCTTTATCGTAAAATGCAGATATTGTCTTTGAATATTTTTATTCAATGGCCTCAATCTTACGCAGCACAATCCATTTATGGGTCTTTGATAGTATCTACTTATGCGGATTCATGAATAGTGGCCGATTCAAGTATACTTATCTCAGTCAGAAACTTCGATTTAAAGATTTTCATGTATAACATTTCAAGTAAAGAACCTACAGAATTACTGTTCTGAAGACTGAACTCGGTAGGAAACTATCCAATTTCTATATTTTTAATAAAACCCTTATTCTGACTCCGCATAGCCTAAGCCAGAGGTCCGAGAAGCATGAATGCTCGAATGTGCAAAAAGTTTTTTTATTCATTCCTTATTTAGGGAAATGGAGAGGTTGGGGTAGTTATGAAATAAAATATTTCCCTGGAAATAATATTTTCCTCATATACGTAAGCATCAATTTACTTAGTTAATACTAAATGGCCTAATGGCCGCATTGGAAGGAACTAAGAAGAACCAGCGGGGGGGGGGGACACTTAACTCTAACCAAAATTACCATGTTAAAGCCAAATTTTTCGCAAACTGACTTCTAATTACAAAAATGGTCTGAAAAGACCCTTAATATTTTTGGAAGACCTTTTCAACGATACCCCACACTATAGGGTAGGTACGTAATGAATAAAAAATTCATCCTCACGATACCTGTAGGGGAGGTACCCTGAAAAAAATGTTTTTCAATATTTTAGGTATTCTACGATTCTGGAGTTTTAATCAATAGGTACATCAATGCCAAATAACAGTTTTCTAGCACTGAGGGTCTAGGCGCTCTGCTTCGGACAGACGGACGGACGGACTGACGGATATGACGAAACTATAAGGGTTCCGATTTTACTTCGGAACCCTAAAAAGGTGATCTCCCTACAAGGCTAGGTGATATGGCTTGAGAAAACACGACTTATGAAAACCTAGATACTGTCATTCAGATTTTGGTTAGGATTGCCAAAACGTGACTTAAAATGGAATGTTGCGACAAATGCTTGTACATTGTAAAGGTTATGCTTTGGTAAAAAACGCAGGACTAACTAATGCGTTAGTATGTCTGATAGATGATGTAACACTTAGCCTATGTTACCTCAAAACGCCTTCTATAAATAATGCTACATACAATTAATACAAGATTTTTACATCTTAGTTCTACTAAAGACACGGTGATAAATGTGTGACCAGAGATCTAGTTAAGTTATATATTTGTTCATCCTTAAATTAATAATTCTCAATTTACAGTCCTCTAATCGGGTATTATGGAAAGAAGACTCGTCTCAATCTGAATCGAAATCAGTGTAATAAGACTTCCCAACTGAGGGACAGGCTATTATCGTCACGTTTTAAATCAGAGAATTGTATATAATTGTATATTTTTGTTCTCAGGTCATGAAAACTGCACATTTCATCACGACTTGGAGTTGGATCACAGGCCACCTACAAGGGAGGCTCTGCTCCCAGACATGGCTAAGTCATACAGACTTCTACTTACAGGTATGTACAACTGCAATGAAGAAATAAATGTTTTCTTTTATCTCTCTTTCAAAGTAATTATAAGTAATATTGAATTCAATTCAATATCTATCATTTTATCCGAATCGATAATATTGATACACTTACGAATGTAATTTATTGTTTCAAATACCGTTTCAATAAGGTGCTTTGTCATAAGGGGGAAAAAGTAAAATATAAATAGTATAAATAACCCACTCGCGCCATTCATAATATAATATTATACACGCCACTAGAAACTGAGTTTAAAATATAAGTATCAACACGCCCATTGTTCGATACACAGTATACACAATAGTTCAAAGAAAATCATTTCAATATTTTATCTTGGATAACCGCAAAGCAAAAAAACGCTGGGCTCGGGGTCTCCTCTCACATTGTGAGGGGTTCAGGCCATAGTCTACCACGCTGGCCAAGTGCGGATTGGTAGACTTCACACACCTTTGAGAACTTTATAAAGAACTCTTTACTCTCAGATGTGCAGGTTTCCTCACGATGTTTTTCCATCACCGAAGCAATTGATAAAATTAACTGAAAATTGGAGATGAGTGCCAGGATTCGAACTCGGGCCCCCGTGTTTGTGAGACCAACGTTCTAACCGCTAGAGGCTAACGCTAACCGATAGAAAGATTGGATAACCAACAGACCTCGAAACTTTTGATGAATTTCATTAGTAAAAATGTGTATATCTAGTTTATTTAATAGCAAGATTAGTAAGATAGTATTATAGTACGGCTGCTATAGCATACTTTATATTAAGCACTAAGGTCATAGGTGAGTAGTTAAGTCACAGACACAGGATTCGCTGTACTTTATTAAGCTCAAAATGTTATTTAAAAATTCTTAGTCACCAACATCACATCGTCATGTGAACGTCGAGGCCAGCTAGTGGCTCGGACCTAGTTAGAATAGTTAGGATCCTTTAAGGTTATTTAACTAAACTTACAAGTGTTTGAGGAATATCGTTGTAATTATGATAAAGTTATGAAACGTGATCTTTGGTATTTTTGTATGAAGATAGCAAACAGGCGCGTAGACAATTCAGAGGGTACGTAAATTGGTCCTGGATGACAGTACATATGAGGTCCCTGTTTGATTCCCTATAGACCATTAAATTTGTATTGTCGTTTCTAGTCCAGAGTTTTAAATACATAAATATTAATGTAGTTTATTTGATACACATATTTCTTGTTGCAAATAATTTCAAGAATTCAAGAAATACAGCTATCTCTACGGTCATATTTAATTTGAAATTTCAATTCAGTCACCGCTACTGGTAAAATTGTTGCATCTTGTTGATTTAATAATTTTATTGATGACATTGTATTTTTTGCAGTAATTTGAGCATTCCAGTTTCTTAGCGAAACATGATACTGGCATTGCGTATTATTTTAACACAGTTAATACTGCCATATTATTTAGTACTGGTGCCTTACCATGAACTCTAATAAAATGTGTCATGTTCAGGACAGGTCAGCTTGTAGCTAAAACCTGAAAGGAGTGTATTTTGTACCATGAACGTTTACCGATGACCTGCAATGCCTCTACTTCTGTCCTGCATCTTAGTCTATGACATGCAAGGTACTTGATTTGTACTAATTATGTTCTGAAATAGAGCGTTTTATCGGTTTACCGGTTTTCAAATGAATGCGTAATATTGATGTTTTTAAAAGTTTAAAATAACAATCTCAATTGAAGATTTTGAGATTTGTTATAAATACTTAAGTGTTGTGATTTATTAACCTTTCGTTCTCTAAAATTACCAAAAAAATTATCGCTTAGTGATGCTTACATTTTTGAACGTAATCTTACACCACTTGACACTTGACACAGTGACATGTCTAAATGTCTAATAAAATGTGTGATTTATAATGCCGGTCACTCACATTCGCGCGAATACGCGAACCCACAAGTGTGGGACGACATTCGCGAAAGATTATGCGAAGTTTTCGAGGCATTCGGGGTTTTCCAAGCTGTGTCAGTTTTTTGTCGCACATCAAAGCGCGCGAACCTCGAACCTTCGTGTAGTCTCCCACACATTCGTGCGACCAGTTGCGCACACGACTAAAAAGGTGACTTAAGTCTTAATTTTTCGTGGTTCGTGGCGTCTAATCGTACTACCATTTATTTTCTGTATTGAAAATGGATTTTAATGACAACAACATAATAAGAACAGCAAGATTGAACATTTGTGAACAAAGTGTAGGAGGAAGCGGAAATGGGCTTGTATACTCATATGCGAACCCATTTGCCAGACCACCCTTCACATATGTGCAAACATTCGTAAAAATGTCAAACATTTGCGCGCATGTGAGTGACCGGGGTTAGGAGCGATAATTTAAAAAGCATAAGTACAATGTATGTTTTTAGAATTTTCCAAACAAATTAAATGTATTTATTTTGTGATGATGGTGTATTTGAAATTCGCCATGGCTGCATCCCGTCGTGTTTCATCATCATCAACGAAATAGCCGAAACAGGACAATAAATGTTACTTTCGGTGAGCTGTAATATTTTGACGTTAACATATGCCACTTTCTGATGTCAATACGTCAAAAATCGCGTCATGGTACACGAATTGCAGGGCAGAAGATCATTTTTGAAGTCACGTGACCGCTGTCCTGTTACGGTGACGTGGTCGCTGGCTGCCCTGTGTTTTGGCCAGATCATGGTAGGATATAGCAGGACAGGCCAATTATCGGCTAATATTGACCTGTTTTAAGAGTTCATGGTAAGCCCCCTGTAAACTAAACAAAATAGTTATGATTAAACAAACATCGTCCAATTGCGCAAATGATCAATATTTGAGGGATTTGAAGAGTCATTTATTTCAAAACAACATCAACCATGAAATATTTATACGTCTTCCCACCCCTAGATCAAAACTTTCTTGGGAAGGAACGTGTTGTAATACGATTTGGCTATTTTGCGTGGTAGTTTTCACATAGTATGGAAAACTATGATATAAAATAATAACAAAAAATATCAACGTGCCATGAATATTTTTTCATAAAGTTTATTTTTAACGACAATCCTGTTAGCACAGTCTGCGATGATAAACTACTTAATATTGGAAATTTTACTCTTTACTTTAAAATTGAGGCCAAACGAACGTATTTTTTGAGCTGTGAGTCGCGTGAAATGAGTCTGTTTTATACTTACCAAACCCATTTAGCGCGCACAAACATGCAACTCAAAGCTAAAAGAGACAATCACATTATACGAAGAAATAAAGACATCCAAATCAAAACTAAATTATTTCTGACAAATTTTATAATCTTGCAGCACGGTAGGGAATGTAAAAATATTAAGCTACTTTAACTTAATAACAATGCGACCATTAATTCAATTCCAGGGTTAGGAGAGGACCCAGAAAGACAAGGATTGTTGAAGACCCCGGAACGAGCGGCTAAAGCTATGTTATTCTTCACTAAGGGATATGACCAAAGCTTAGAAGGTATTTAATCTTATTCCTGCTTTTAAATTTTAATTCTTATAAATTGTTGTATAACCCTGATACAAATTTTCTCTGTAAAGTTATAGTAAAAAAATAAGGATTTACTTACAAGATTGCATGAATCGTTGACAAAGTGCAGTAGCGCAGAAAAACTTTAATTATTACTTTGTTACTTACTTCTGTATAATAATCTAATTTCTCCAATTCCAGAGGTCCTGAACAATGCTATCTTCGACGAGGACACTGACGAAATGGTGGTAGTAAAGGACATCGAAATGTTTTCCATGTGCGAACACCACCTGGTGCCGTTTTACGGCAAGGTTTCCATCGGGTATTTGCCGCAGGGAAAAATTCTTGGACTTAGTAAGCTGGCTAGGTAAGGAAGGTTTTTTATCCAGTTTGTTTTCAGTAAAATATATAGACGTCTAAAGTAAATTACCGAGGTACTGCAAATACTGCAATACGTCTACAGTGGCATGTTTAACCAAAAAGAGGTCGTAAGCATAGTAGCAACTCTAGGAAATCTTACAATTAGCAATGATGTTGATGATGGCTACTTTCTTCTAATAATATCTTCTCCCTACATATTCTTTCTGCTCTTTCCAAGTGAGATCTAAGTAAATATCAATCAGTCATTCCTCAAGATGCTTTGCAACTTCACGAGAAAGGCTGTAAAATCAACCTTCTCATTCTTTCCAGAATCGTGGAGATCTATTCCCGTCGTCTTCAGGTACAAGAGCGACTTACAAAGCAAATAGCGATAGCTGTAACCCAAGCGGTGCGCCCTGCTGGTGTCGCCGTGGTCATTGAAGGAGTGTAAGTATTATTTTCATTATTAAATTCAATATTAATACGTATATATGGTTTATGCATTACGAAACTGATTTCTTATGATCACATTCAAAATGTACGCGTAGTTTATCATTATTGTTTACTATTTCGTGAACATGAACACCATGGACCATTAGAATATTGAAATTTTGAAAAGAATAAACTTTTGTGTATGGCAATACATATAAATTCGATGAGCAATACATTAAGAGCAGATGTCTGGTGTTATAATCGCATAAACCTCGAGTGTGCTTGAAGTTTGAACCTCAGAGATTAAGATTACAAATTATACAAAATTTTGATTCGACAAGACAATCGTTTATAGCTTCTTTATATTCCTAGGTTAATCGAAACGATCGATAATATCGAATCATGTCATAGTAATGATGCTAGACCAGACAGTAATTGGTAAGAGAATTAAGAATTAAAAATATCTTTACAGGCACATGTGTATGGTAATGCGAGGCGTCCAGAAGATAAACAGCAAGACAGTGACGTCAACGATGCTGGGAGTCTTCCGTGATGACCCAAAGACCAGGGAGGAGTTTCTCAACCTCGTGCACTCCAAGTGAGGATCCCACACTCCTTTAAGTTCTTTCCCCGTTTCCGTTACACCCATCCCTAACTCCTATTGGATCTCATTTTTTTGAACTCCAAATTTACTCAAGTTCATTACTTCTCTGTATTTATTGAACTCCTTCTCTCTCCAGATTCTTTTTTATGTTGTTTCCCTTCTCTTCCATAACTTCCTTTTCCTCAACAACTTTTATATTTTATACGTTCCTACCAATTTGATTATTTTGTAAATGTATTCATAATTACGATAGATTATTTGTATTTTTTAAGGTTCCTGACACTTTTAAATTATCTTTTTAAGACACATGATGACTTTTGTCTGAAATCGATACAAACAAGGCTTTAGACACATTCCATTGTTGGTTAGAACAAATATTATAAGTTTTGGATTCATTTTGTAATATACACAATGCACAAGTTTTGTTATTTTTTTTAACTGTTTGCAATTATGTTGTTTTTACTTTTAATTCTTACGTTCAAACACTACAATACAACCATAGTGCAACATAGAACAATAGTAGGTACATAAACTTGTACAAAATATCATAATAATCATATTTGTATGATTTGAAAATTTATATTGTTTAATGAAGTAGTTAAGAATAAAATTATCGAATTAAACAATTGCCAAATTCTCTAAAGATACCATTTTTTATAAAATAATACAAACGAAAATGTTATTATACTATAAGTTTTTTTAAAACTGCCGTAATTTAGTTTAATTTAGTTCAATTTAATTGTTTCTAGATTGGCAGCTATCCATTCGCTGTTGATAATAATATTTTTGCTTATTTTACTACATTTTTTTTTCTACTTTAGACAATAATGTGGAAATTAATATTAATTTTATTATTTTCCAATTGTTTGGAAAACTCGATAATATTATTGCCCAAATTATCGTGTTTTCCATTGTTTCTAAAGACTGCCGTACTTCGAGGAACAGATACAATTTAATTATTGATTTGCAAAATGTATTTTATCAATAATTAAATTCTAATTATGGTCTTCGAGTTCAGCCGCTAATTGAATAAGTACAAATATTATTTTATGAATTATTAAAAAAATAAGATATTTTTTGCGGACCAACGCAAAAATCTCAAGCTGTTTATGGCTGAAGCTTGACATTTTTGCTACAAACAAAATATGAATTAATTTCATATTTCCAAATTTTATGGATGTTTTGAAATTAAATGTTTATCTATGACGATGCCTTAAAATGTGAATATTATACAAATTTGATATGTTAATATTATTATACTGTATCAGTAGACATATTATAATTTTATAAATAAAGGTTTTATTTTAAGTTACTTGTGATTTTTATTTTGCGAACATTTTACACGTCTTACAACCTACTTACTACCTACTTACAAGTCTTACAACTTACTTACAATGTGTAAATTGAAACCAGTCGTCATAGATAGAACTTGATTGAGTTTTCAATGCCGTTTGATACTTACCAAACACGATTTAAAAATCCAGAACCAGTGAAAATCAAGTTTGATTTGACGGTCAAGGGTGAGAAGTAAATTATTAGTTACATTCAAAAAGAGTAGGTATATTTTATTCAGTTGTCATTGTTGTTTCTTATCTTTTAAGTCGTCATTACATCATCTTGCGGATTTGATGAAATCCCACTAGCAAGCTTATTAGTCTCTGTTATACCTAGTTTCTTTTCGGGGAAAAAGTGAATTGATATGATAACTAGGTAACTATCATAAGTGATTCCATTACAATTCTTAATTTTCTGGAACTAAAGAAACAAGTGGCCAGTTACACCTCATTTTACCCTAATATACAAACAATAGAATTTTATTGATACATAATAGACATGCGCTTGAAACACTCATTCAATTTCAAAACCCTTTTTTGTTACGTTACAATAACCCAAAATATTTGTATCTATAGTCCATTTTTTAACACTAGACTTATTTGGTAAACAATCCTGGCACTACTACTTTTTATTGAAATATAAATTGAAATTAAATAAAAAAATGTTAATCGAAAACAGAAATTAGTTATCGCATTATCGTGGAGTTTATTGGATGGCCATCTCTATTCTATCTCTCTATCTATATGTATGAAAAGTGTCCGTTAAAACGCGTCCAATAAGGGTTGCGCTCCCGTAGCCTATGATAAATTATTATTCTACCCTCCATAATTATTATATTTGAACTCAGCAAACTTCACTTTCGCTCCAACAGCTATGTTCATATCGTAGTTTTTCCGACACCAGCGCCATTCTGATAGGTATTGGAACCTCTTTTTTCAGTAAACAGCTGAACACTTTTTCAACTTTCCCGAGGAGATGGTACTCCTTAGCTCTATACTCCATGCCCATTATGATTAAAACTATCTGTAAAATTATTTTAATTTGTGTGTCAACCTAAGGCGCTCCACCCACTGCACCGCGCCCCGCCGCGGTGCGCGGATGGCAGATTTTACCATTGTATGCAATTATGTCAATTTATATAGAAATCACGCCTAGCACAACACACTGCCGACGCGGCACCGCGCGGGAAATTGCCCCGCGCGCAGTTGTGTTATCCGTCGCTTTGCGCACCGCGGCGGGACGCGTCTTCAGTGGGTGGAGCGCCTTATTGTTAAATTACAAACTACCATAAAATACACTATAACATTATTTACCAAATAGGACTCTTCAAAAAAATGGACTATAAGTTACTGACGTGAGCAGTTTCCTAAGTAAATAAAGAAAAATTCGGTTAAATTAACTTCAGCTTACATTTCAGAACAGCTGATCGACTTTCAAGCATCCATGCAGTCTTCTCCAAAAAACACGGGCACAAGTCAAAACTGTGAAATTTTATGTAACAAAGAGATCGAAGTTATAATAATTATGCAATATTATACAATACAACGCACCAGTATTACGAGTAAATACCTCTAAGATAATATTATTTTCTTTCTTCTATTTATAGGAAATAAAAAATAAAATAAATTATTTATAGTTACCTATTGTCTCCTTTGTACTTATTTACTTACTAGTTACTACCCTCATGCTGTATGAAAATAAGTTAACCATTTGGAATTTATTGGCCAATCGAACTATTGATTAAGTAATTGGTGGGACATTATAAAATTAGAAGAGTAGATTGGTTATACTAAGGAATTTTGCATGCATCCGTAATCTTTATTAAGGACTTGCTACTAAACGAAAATTAATACTTAGTTTTATAATAAATCTGAAAAGTTTCAAAGTTGCCAATATTCCTGACAAAAAAGAGTTTCCCACTGGTATGGTGCCGGAACTAAGGATTAGATAGGTGTTTATTTATTTATTTACTCTTTATTGACCACAATATTAAATTTTCAATAATTCTCAAAAACCAGCCTATCTATTTCGATGAAATTGGAAGTTTGGGTTTAAGGGGCAAGAAATCGATTAATCAGGATTTCAGTTTTAAAATATTCCTTTTTGAAAACACCTGTGGTGCCATCTGTTACTTGAGTTCAACCCGGTCGAGTTACGTAATGCATTGCCACTTCACGTTTTTCTATATTTAAATTATAGAATGAGTGACATCTATGGAGCTCAGCCTATGTTAAATTGTCCTACTTACGGCTTACGAGAAAATTAGGGTCTCTTTTGAGTTTTTATGTGCATACTTGCAACATCTTGGGAAAGCCTAGAGCTACAAAATCTGAGACATAATTATTATTCTGTTACCACACTTTGCCTGTGAGATTGATCATGTTCATATTCAAAATTATTTGATCACGTAGATATTTATTCAGTACACATATGAACGTTTTTCCTTTTGCCACTGTTTCGGTAATGTGCTTTATCATCGAGGAGAAGAAACGGCGAAAGAAACTTCATAAGCCATATTACGCTCATTTTGTGAGAGGTAACCCAAACCTAGCCTAGTAGTGGTAAGTAATGGTAAAAGTGTTCCTGCAAGTATCTAGAAAGACATAATACGAAAGAACCTCATTTGTATTTACGATTATGGATAGGATACCCTTCATCTCCAGAATTGCAACTGTACTAATGGAATATAAAATATTGCTTTTAATGAAATGAAATAACTTAAAAAACCTACAACAAAGAATTAAAACAAAAACGATTAATGAAATGCCTGATTAAAATTAATAGCAATTATTTTTACTTGCAGTTGCTTTATATAGCAAGATGCTTTATATAGTTATAAATATTTTATAACTTTGTTCCCGTGTTATCATTGTATCGTATATTACTTTGATAGATTTAATATTAGTTTTATGTATTTTACAATTAAACTGCAATTAGTATATCGGATATTGGTTAGTTATTTAATGAAGAGACCATCAAAGGCCACCATTCTAGACAATGCAGTGTTAAAGTCTAAAAGTAAATTGAGAAGACAAAATAAATCATATTTAAGCAGGAATATAATTCCTTTTAAAGGCAGGTGCATTTCTCCTCATTCACAACATTTTACAACTATATTTGTTAGTATCTACTATCTAGTAATAGGTATATTATGTGACAATGATCCTGTTGCTTCCTTACTTTGTTTTTGATTATTCAGTATTATAGTAATATTTAATTTGCTATTGTTACAGATACCAACATGAGGTTGTTATTACCTCTACCACTGCTTGTGTTACTAGCAGTTGGTTATCCTTATGGCAAAAATAAAACAATTATCACTATAGATGATTATCCTGATCACTTGGTAATCTATGAAGGAAAACATGATATTGTTGATATCATGGTACCATTGAATGGTCTGAATGAGAATACTAATAACGAAGAGAGCTCAGAAATATCCAAAGATCAAAGATCTCACATGATATTCTTCATCGAAGCTGACATAAAACACAACCGTCGTATAGATCATGGAATTTACATGTACAGACATGGGAAGGCTATTCAAATAATGGATAACGGTAGTGCAATCGCAGCTTCTTATGATAACAGCAATAATGTCTTCATCGGTGCTAAAGATGGTCTGTACGTTTATAATCCAGAGACCAAAAAGGCTGAGAAGTACGGCGAGTTCAATGATAGCATCAAGGATATGGTAAAGGAACAATATACTGATGTTATCTATATACTCACAGATTATGGAGAATTGTATAAAGTATACGATGCTGCTACAAAGAAAGTGAAAGTGGATGATGTCAAAGATGCTGAGGAGATAATGATGGATTACTCGAATAATCTTTACTATTACGGCAAAGATAAGAAACCATATATACGTAACGTAGATGGTGAAACCAAAATGATTGAGGGCCTTCCTGATGGAGTAAATGAAATTAAGTTCCTGAGACCTCTGCTGTTTAATAATGAAGAAGTAGGAGTCATGATTGATAATAAAATATACACTATCTTCTCTGATGGCACAAGTCAGTTTGAAAATGTGGAATTTATGCCTGCAGCGCAACCTACCGCTTTTTCCATGGAAGCGGGTATTTTCCATTATTTTGGCTATGAGAAAAAGATCTACGAATACGAATTGTCTTTAATGGAGGATTATGAGTTTACTGGGTTTGAATTTGATTCTTCTCAATCAGAAGAATCTTAATTTGATGTCCTCAATTGTCTTGTTGTGCTTTTATCTGTACACAAATATAACATTTTGATGATTTTTTTTGTGAGTATTGATACACCAAGACGGGACTCTATAGGCTACAATAGCACCCAACAAAAGCACAAATTATAAATATTGTTAAGGTTAAGTACAGTGCTAATAAAATTTAATAAGACTTCAATAGTAACTAATAAGTGAAATAAATTATGTGATCCAAAAAAAAACTGTCATTTACTTTAATGTATGTCATGCTGTTGTCACCTGTAATATGTAAAAACTGTTCAATCTTCAACCATATGCAATAAAATTTGTAACTGACTACATTGGTACTGCTTCTTATTTTGGTTATTCTGTTAATAAATAAATAAAGACTCCATTTCCACATGTAGGGTGACACACCCGACAATATCGGAATCTCTTCTGCAGGACCCTGTAGGAAACAAACCAGAAAATGTGTGCGACAAACCTGAATAGAACAGCTTTACATAAAATGTTTAGCCAATAGAGTACCTACATATATTTCCGACATTTCGACAGCCAGGAACTGGTGGTATGATCGGAGAGTTGATGACGAATTTAGGTAACATGTTTTAGGCACGTTGAAATAATAATAAAAAAAAACATATTTTGTCAATGTCTGGAACGTTGAGTCAGGCAGAGTGTTTGCGGTTATTTCGCTTATGGCGACGACGCACACACGTCACACGCCACGGTGACGTCACGTCGACCTGAATCACGCTATCGAAGTTTCTACAACCACTAGCATATAATACGAGGCTCGGCCGCCTCCCAGGCAACACACCTCGCCTGGCGAGAGATCTCCCTTTGCCAAACGCTATTGCGCAGCATGTTATATCTGCAAAAAAAAATTACTAAAAAAATATTATGTTTTACTTTTAAAGCAACATTATTATATTATGTTCGTGGTAACCGCAGCAGTGACTATGTGTTTCCAGGTTGCGACTTGTGGCAGAATAATAAGGATAAGCACATAATTATTTTGTGAGCGAAGTCGAAAGAGACGCATAATATAATCTTAATATTGATCTTGGCTTGGCTCTCATTTCACATTTATGTTTTTGATAGGTTAATAATTCTATTCTAAACGAATTTAACAACTGAGTTCACAAGTTGGACATAATTACTTAGTTACTCATTTAGTTTTTAGCTATTTAGTTTTAGTTAGTTTTTCACTCTGGTTAACAGCAATTTTTCTTCATTTCGTTTATTTATTGCCTCTTTTATGTACAAATGAGGTATCGAAATATGTAAGACAATAAAAACCTTAAATATTCGGAGCTATGTATTGTATCAATAAATTCCCAATCCAACATTAACTCAAACGGCACTGATTTTTAATAATGAATTAATTAATTACTCCCTCTTTTTTATTACAAACTTTTAATTTGCAATATATATTGTATTGTATTGTTATATTGTATAGTGCCTTCTGATTACAATGTCATGCAAAAATGTTGTGCAAACCTTTAATTTAAGTGCATAATAAGTCAGGTTAGGTTATAAATTTGTTTCATTGTAAAATTCAAGTTATTTACTTAGTTGGTATGCCTTAAATAAATAAAATAAATTAATAAATTAATCAAATAGATGAGTTGTCATACTCAAAGATCCATACTCCAAGATCTTCCTTAAGTTCACTCCAGTGACATTTTATACTACTCTCCTTTTAGAGCTAGACCAAACTGTAAAGTGTATTCACTATTCATGTGAAATGCAATGCAGGTGGAGAATCTAGTTGAAGCACGGCCCAGGCAGGTCCCAAGAGCCAGTAAGGCCCATGGGGCCAATATAAATGGGGTTCCGCTTTTTTCTCTGGCGTCAAAGCGACTATGTTATGATTATGACGGTACAGTCACCTGCAGGGAAAACCATTAGAGTAACCCATCTGTTTATAAATATACGAACAGCAACATTTCCGTTGCCTGTTGCGTTGTTAACAGATGAGTTACTCTTCTCGGCGGGTGACTATACTAGCGTTCTGCCCTCAACTTTACCCTTGTTTTCCAGGATAGTAAGTACCCTATGTCTTATTCTAGATCATGGTCTACTTGTGTGCAAAATTTCATGAAATTCCGTTCAGTAGTTTTTGCGTGAAAGAGTAACATCCATAAAAAGTTTCACATTTATAATATTAAGTAGGATGTGCATCAATAGTTGACTAGGTACATACCACCAAAAGACCCGACTAAATTTAAAAACGTATAGCAACGCCCATTAGTTACATTAAACACATCGTTTTTATCTATAAATAATAATCGATTTAATTGCAATTAGTTTATCAATAGTTTATTTATTGATGAAAACTTCAAAAAACCACCATTCTAGTGTAGTACTGATCACATCTTCGAACGGGTGAGTTGACAATAACACTTAAAATATATATGTAAACACCTCATACCTATTTTAATCTTAATACTAGTTGCCAGTCAGGAAAGGATAGCTTTGATGTAAGATAGTAGTCTAAAAAACAATGCGCATTTTTTATTTGACAATTTAACAAAGTTTGCTTTTGTTACAGAAAATATGAAGATAATATTAACTTTACCACTGCTAGTGATGCTAGTAGTTGGTTATCCTTACGGCATCGAAGAAGATGATAAAATAGTAATCGTAGGTGAAGACTTTTATCCTGAAAACCTAGTCATCTATAAAGGAGAACATGATATTGTGGACATCATGGTCCCACTAAATCGTGCTAGTATGTATGATAATTTTGAAGAATCTGTTGACTCAGAAATGTCTAGTCTTAAAGAGCATCTTATGGTATTCTTCGTTGAGGCCGATATTAAAGAAGGCTATCGTGAAGACCACGGCATATATATGTATAGAAATGGCAAAGTTACTAAAGTAATGGAAAAGGGTAGGGCACTCACAGCCTCCGCTGACGAAAGCGAGTATGTCTTCTTTGGTGCTAAAGATGGTCTGTATGTATATAACCCTGCGACTAAAAAGGCGGATAAATACGGTCAGTTTAATGAGAGCATTAGAGATATGGTAAAGGAACAAAACACAGACGTAATCTACATTCTCACAGACGATCGGGAACTTTACAAAGTATATGACGCTGCTACTAAGAAAGAGAAAGTCGATGATGTCAAAGACGCTGAGCAGATAATGTTGGACTACTCTAATAACCTTTACTATTACGGTAAAGATAAAAAGCTATGGGTGCGTACTGCAGACGGTGAAACCAAGGAAATGAATGACCTTCCAGAGGACCCTAAAGAAGTTAAACTGTTTAGACCACCGATGTTCAATAACGAAGGCGTAGGTCTTATGGTTGACACTGAAGTGTATACCATCTATGCAGACGGCAAAAGCGAGTCTGAAAACATAGAATTTATGCCTGAAGCGATACCTACAGCTTATTCGATGGAGGCAGGCATCTATCGCTATTTTGGCTACCAAAAGAAGATCTACGAATACGATTTGATGTCAATGATTGATTCTTCTGAGTCTACATCCGATTTAAACTTACATTCTAAGCTTATAATTTTACTTCGTAAATAGAATGTACACAGCATTGTGTTGTAATAATAAATAATTAGTACTAACAATAAGATAATAGAGTACTAAGTTAGTAACATGTATAAAAACCGCTCATTAAGCTGTTGTTTATTTTACTAACAAATTTTCTTGAACATAAAATCTTGTAGCATCGTCTAATTTAACACGTTCGCTGCGTTACGGCAAGTATTTTGCCGTATTTGACTTTCCGCCAGTGCGGCAGCTTGTTGTCCTAGTTTTGCCCATGGTGCGGGGGTGATCTAACTATGTTCCTTTACGTGTAGATAAGAGACAGTGATAATTTCGATATTGTAGCTTTTAATATAATAATATTATGCACTAATACAATACGGCAAAATAGTTGCCGTAACGCACAGTAGGATAAATATTTTTATTCAGTGCGGTACGGCAACTATCTTGCCGTACCCCCCCAACCCCGCGCCTCACTGCATGCGTCGGCGCGGCATCTTAGTTTGCGTTAGTGCTGGCCGTACGTAAAGCACTCGATAATTTTTATGCGGAAAACTATGCAGTAGCAATCTAAAAAGATTAAAAATCTATAATCTAAAAAGTTTAAAATAAAAAATATATACGTGTTGAATTGAGAACTTCCTCCTTTTTTTTCGTCGGTTAAAAAGCAGGCATTACAGGCAGTCTTACAAGTATTGCCAATTATATAAATATTTTATATTAATTATGTTGACTAATTAAGAAGTTAAGTTTTGTTGATTAATACACTGTCAAATTTTAATGTTATGTCTTCAATAAAGAATATCTTTAAAGTATCGATTGTCATTTTAAAAGTAAACCCCCCATCCCTAGCATTTTTTCACTTCTATGCTATACGGCAAATATATTGCCGTAAATGACTTATTTTGAAAAATCCCTGTATCTTTTAAAATATCGAACAGAACCCCGGACTGCCGCAGCTAGGTATACACAAGGATGTAGCCTATCGACTCGTTAAAAAAAACAATTGGTATGGGGCGTTTCCACGTCTGTATGGACTTTGAAAGTCAGGTGAAGGTACGGCAAAATAGTGGTCGTAACGCATATCAGGAAATATAGATACGGGCAGTATTTGTCTCGTACCGCACTAGCAGAAGGTTTAGATCTAATGCTGCCGCAGCGAACGTGTTAAACATGAACGTGCCCCCACTAAATATTATTGTTACAACCTGTGAATGGAAATATTTATTTAATAAAATATTGTGAGTATTAATTTTTTGCGGAAATATGATATACGTTGTAATTATATTTCCCAACAATATAGAACAGTATTTTAAAATCTGTCATCATGCCTGTTCCAATAATTACTGAGTAAACGTGCTTAAACTCACGGATATGAGGAAATTAAAATTATAAAGTTATCTGTCTTGGCTACACAATTTGCCTACAGGTCTTAAACTGGGCGATAACCCAAAATTGTATGGAACTTAGTTGTTTTTACTGTGCTCACCAATACACGTGAACTCAGATAACAATTTGTGTTACATTATATAAATGTAGACAGGGTTACCTAAACATTTTAAGTGCCTGTACAATTATTTCGATATTTTAATAAATCCCGACATTTTAGTTACAAAAAAAATGTACCTTAGCGTTGGCCCTAACCGTTATCCAGGGTAGATGAAATGGTTTTTCAGTGCCCTTTGGCCAAAATTTTCAAGTGTTGTTTTTAAAAAAAAAAGTGCCAGACCAATTAAAAAGCCGGACAGAAAGCTAAAACTCCGGACATGTTCCAGATTCAAATTAAAATATTTTTGTTCAAAATTGGTTTTGTTTACAAACACTTTTTGAAAGTCATGCAAGCTACGTCAACGCTTCAACAAGGCCCTACTGTGAGAGGGCCCGGGAGTTACAGATATCACTTACTAGCTTCTACCCGCGAGTTCGTCTGCGTGGACTTCAGAATTGGTTCCTTAGAGGAACGAAGAGTGTGATTAATAAAAGAAATGATACAAAAATATATAGCACATATAAACATATAAACAAAATTTCCTTATTTAACTATACCACTAATCATAGTTATTAAAAACAATTAACCATATTACAACTTAATCACTCAATCAGGTGTTTGAAGTTCGACCATGTTTTATTTCGAACGTCTGTAATGTCACTGTGACGAAAAAAACAAACTGTTTTTCTATGACATATAGTCATATGACTATAAGTCATAGAAAAACAGTTTGTCTTATCCCTCAGGAACAGATATATTTCCCGGGATAAAAAGTATCCTATCCGGTAAGTTAGGTTGAAAACGTCCGTGTTCCAAATTTTATCCATATCCGTTCAGCCGTTTTTGCTTGAATCACAAACATTCAAACATCCAAACTTTATTTATTTATAATATTAGTAGGATAGAATAACCTTGTCTGTGTATTACCTACTATAATCTATAGTTATAAAACTCATGTCTAAGCAAACAGTCTTGTCATTAAAATAATCTAATATATAAAATTCTCGTGTCACGCTTTTTTGAAGTTGAACTCCTCCGAAACGGCTCGACCGATTTTCGTGAATCTTAGCGTGCATATCGACTAGGGTGGATGATCGGAAAACATCTATTTTTCATCCCCCTAAATGTTAAGGGTGGTCCACCCCTAAATTTTTGGCAGAACAACGTTTGCCGAGTCAGCTAGTCATCTAATATAATATGACCTTTCGTATAACAATGCTCTTAATATGAGTTTTAAATTTAAAGTATAAAAATCCTGTGTGTGATAAGAGAGAGGTTTATTGTAGGGATTGAAACTGACCTGAGAGATTAATAATTTAATTATTTAAACACCATATACGCCTATCATTTATCAAAATATTTTTTTCAATCATTTAACAAAATCGATAAAATGTTTTGAGACAAGCTCATATCGGAATATATGTAGGTATAATAAGTTGTGAACCTGCTGAGGTCCGTCTATCTCTTAATTACAATGATAGCTAATGTCATTAAGTTAAACAAATACGAGAAGATGGATAATGAGGTGTTATTTATATCCAATACATTTGACATAGCTCTTCACTCTGTCAGGAATCTTTACCGGTAAGTAGTGTTACTATAACTTTTAGCAACAAGCTGAATAAATAAATATGCGGATAATTATTTTATTTGGCATTGTCTGCTGCCTTTAATTCTGTACCAAGCTTTTCAAGAACCCATTCATGGTAGTTTTATCCTGAGAATTAACGGTGAATATTATAAAAGAATTGCTCGTTTAAATGTATTAGATTCAAAAGAATATTTACGAGACGTTCCGCATCTAAATGCATAAAAACATTGGGTCAGACGAATCAGATTTTTTTTTGTTATTATTTGATAAGTCCAAGATAAATATTAAGTAGGTATATTGGAATATCGATACAGCCTACTAATTTATCTAATCTATAACTAAATATATCTATGCTACTGTGTAAAATGTAAATTGTAAGATTCACCGGTAAAATTCTTAAGATTCGCAGGGTTTCGGACTTTCACAGTGACATTTTTATTGCATCAATCTTTTCTCGAAAATAATTTATTTTAAACGTACGTATAAGTAACTACGCTTCATTTGGATGCATCAGATTAGCTATTGCTGTTTTCTGCTGAAATATTTTGTTTTTAAATATTTTTGCAATTAGCTTCATGAGACATAGATATTATGTTACCTTTTTCAAGAATCATTACTATAGTAGTCGTAGTATCTCGCTGCACTCGTTGACTTAACTTGAAGCATACTGCAACTACTAGGTATAATAATAAGCTTAAGTCATAACATTAACACCAAAACAACTTTTGCTTTTACTTTTGTTTCGAAAAAGGAGTAAGAAATACCATAAATAAATAGATATATTTACAGCCTGCTACTGTCTAATTTTTCCATAAATAAATTGTTTAATTTCAATCTCATAAGTTTTCCGAAGTTAGTGCCAAAGATTTTTAAAAATATTTTTTGTTAAAAGTGTATAAAATTTCATTTCTTTTTGTTTCATATCAATTTATTATTTCATATATAGGCACCAATTTATAATTTATCGCTTCTGTACTAGTTAGGTATCTATTGACCATGTTTATCTTCCTTATCAGACGTGACATGTCACTCTTGAGGTCGATAGGTACCAACAGCAAATTTATTTACTAGATAATCGTATTTTAAAATAAAGAGCACACGTTATTTTCCACTAATTCTAATCTAATCTTTATTGAACCTTCAGAATGTACAGAAATTCTGGATAGATATAAAGCAGAAATATATAAACAGATATAGAAACATAAATAGAGAATAATATACAAATAAAAATAATACAATAGATTAAGTATGCTGAAATGTGAAAATCCCTTAAAATACGACTTCGTGTTAACATGGCAGGGGCACAATAACACCATCATGATTTTAAAAACACTGGTTTGCACATCTTGTCACCACCAGCGAAGCTTTTAGTTTTATGGATAATTAAAGACGTCAATGATCACTTCCCAGATTTATTTCCTAAATGACGATTTTATCCGACAATTTTGTTTTCATTTTTCAGGCTCCAAAATGAAACTCCTGGTGGCCTTCTCGATATTTTTGTTTGCGAGCTTCGCAGCAGCAGCGCCTGCTAAGGACGACGATAGTGATAAAGTTACAGTGACCAAAGAATTCTTCCCAGAGTCCTTAGTGAAATACACAAGCAAGCATGACATTGTCAGTATCCTTGTACCGATAAACTCACTCAATTTTGATGAAAATGAAATTGACAGCTCAGAGGACGACGCAGATGTAACCTTCTTCTTCGTTGAAGCTGACATAGATACTGATGGCAAACGTACTTATAAAGGTCTATACGTTTTTAAGGACGGCAAAGCAACTAAAATCTTAGAAAACGGGAAAGATGCAGCAGCCTCTAGCGATGATACTAGACAAGTATTCTTCGCAGCTGATGATGGCCTTTACGAGTATAAAATCGACACGAAGGAAGCTGTGAAATATGGATCAGTGACTGACAATATTATTGGCATTGCTAAAACTAATAGCAGCGACGAAATTTACATACTCACCCAAGACCATGAACTTTACAAAGTAACAAACAAGGGTAACACTAAAACTAAAGTGGAAGAAGTGGTCAATGCACAAGAAATCGTTTTAGACTACTCCAATAACATTTATTTCTATGCTGAAGATAAGAAACCTTACGTGCTAACCGCCACTGGTTTAAAAAACATTGAAGGCCTTCCCGCTAATCCAACTGATGTCAAATTAATTAAACCGCCTTTTATTGTCGAAGACGGAGTACCATTCATTGCAGATAATGTGTTATATATAATTTACGCAAATGGCACAAGCGAAATTACTGACTTTGATTTCAAACCTGATGCTAAACCAACCGCTTACGGACCGGAGGCCACGTTAATTCAGTACTACGCATACGACAAGAAAATTTATGAATACAACATTTTGATGATGGTTTTAGGTGAAATTATGGACGAGTTGAAAAATTTCCTTGAAGACAAAACCTCTGACATACAGTCACTGGCAAGTAAAAGAAAAGGAAGCAAAATTAAGGCATAAGCAATATTGGGTTATTAAATATTAAAATATACTTCTAAATTTTTATCTTTCATTTAACTTTTACTTTGTTTATTTTTGTGATATTATATTTAATGTTTGTACCTATTGGACGTAGAGATGTTACTATAATATCAATTTTCGTAAGTCAAATTCCATTTATTAAATGAGTACGAATACTTATGATCACTGTTATGTTCAACGAACGACAAGGATTTAGATTTTAATAATTTAGAATATACCAATATTATATTATAAAAATCCCTGGTTGTGTCCCTACAGTGTTGTGCCTACTTACAACACTGTAGGGACACAACCATCCGCTCCGGGCTCCAAGTAAAGACTGACATGTAACTGAGCAACTAGCAACTAGCGACACCTGCGTCCAACTTCATTAGGACATAGCAAGCAAGCAAGCAACAACCCATAATTGTCCCACTGCTGGGCTCGGGGTCTCCTCTCAGAATGTGAGGATTAGGCCATAGTCTACCACGCTGGCCAAGAGCGGATTGGTAGACTTCACACACCTTCGAGAACTTTTATGGAGAACTCTCCGGTGTGCAGGTTTCCTCACGATGTTTTCCTTCACAGAAGCAAGTGATAATTAACATGTAATACGCACATAATATTTGAAAATTAGAGGTGCGTGCCAGGATTCAAATCCTGGTTCAAACTCGGGCCCCTTCGTTCGGGAGACCAACGTTCTACCGCTAGGCTATCACTGCTAATTAGGACATAACAGTCACCATTGTCCATGAAGATCAGTAAAACATCAGTTTGAACATCACCAAAGATATGACCGATGCATTCAAAAAGAAAAGTAAAACAATACTTGCCCTTAAGCTACCAGCCGGAACACGGTGAATTGTCAGAAAGGGTGATAGCTAGACAAGCCAGGGAAGATAATACCAAACTAAATAATAATAAGCAGCATCAGTAAAGCGGCCGCTTTCTGAAGCCTCTTACGGCACTAAGATCTTGCACGATGCATACATACGAGTCAACCATTTTATTAGATACTAAGTAGGAATTTTACAATACAAAAAAATTCAAGTAACTCATATTTTTCTTGGTCTTTCTTTAGTTTAAGACACTATGTTGCCTGAAAGAAATTGATCCTTACCGCCCGGCCACAGCTACTAGCGGCGCGAATTGCGGCGCGGTGAGCGGCGCGGCAAGCGGTGAGCGGCGAGAACAAATGGTAGACAATGTATGGAGTATGCCACAGCTACAGCGGCGCGTTTTGCGGCGCGGTGAGCGGCGCGGTGAAGAGTCGCGGCGGCGGCGGACTGCGCGGTGCGCGAGTGAAACAAATGCCGCGCGCGGCCGTATCGGTGGACGAACTCAGCATGTATTATATTTTTCTTATTATTTATTATTTTTTATTCTTGATGTATTATATTTATCTTTATTTCATGAACAATAGTAAAACAATCGGTTGCTTCAAAGACTAGTTCTCATCATATTTTCTTAATAATCCATGTGACAGCTCATTCCATCATACCCTTTTGTATTCGTTTTTCTTATAATGACAAACATGGCCGGTATCTCAATTACCTGCTTACATTGTTATGTTATTTATTTATTTATTACATTTAACACTTTATTGTTTGTACACCAAAACATAATATACATAAAGAGCACAAGAAAGGAACACAAAAAGGAACACAAAACAATGTTTATCTACAGATTATATTTTATCAATATTATTATATATACTATTATTATATAGTAATCTAAGTACGTCCACCGATGACGCCGCCGCGGTTGCAACTAATCTAGCTGTGGCATACCACCGCAAATCGCGCCGCCCGCCGCGCCGCTCACCGCGCCGCAATCCGCGCCGCTAGTAGCTGTGGCCGGGCCCTTATGAATTACCATTTCGTATCATCACTTTCGTCATCATAAAATATAGGATGTTCTATTTTTCACATTTCAACAGTTCGATTCCCGGCTCAAGCATGTAATTTTTTAAAAATCTTTGAATGCAGTTTTAATTATCTTTGAAAATAAAGGAAATTTTCCTTTCAGTAAAATTATATTAAGGGTACTTTTCCTCCAACTACAGTCTTTAATTTCCACCCTGTATATTTTTATAATATAGGTAGATGTACCGTAATTGTGTACCTTAATTTCATTGCATTAAGCAATAATTTAAATTAGGTAAATTTGAAGAAATTTTAATAAAATCTATGATTTCAATATTATAATTTTACCACCATAAAAATTACGCATAGAAAACATTTTGAAGAACCATATTTATTTATTTATTTATGGATAACCGACTAGACCCACATTGAGTACACACGAATACGTCAGATAAAGATTTTAAGAATTAAATGTTGCCATAATTATAGCTAGGTTACCACAGCATGCACCGTGAACGAAGAAGTATAACATAAAAACTATTTCTAAAGATTAATATAAGCCAACTTAATTTAAAATTGAGTATGCAAAATAAAAATTAAAAATTCAATGCTGACTATTGCTTAGACTTCTTTACACAGTTTTTAAAAGTTAAAATTTTGTTGCTAAACATGTCAATTTCCATAGTTTTGGCTACAGAATTGTACCGCCGCTGTATTATGTTAAAAGAGTAGAGAGACGACCGAGATTAGGTACTTTTGGCTGCGCCTAATACAAACGGTGGCTGAAGTTTCGATTGTCTTGGATTTTTGAACGGCACGTTTAACCATATCAAAATAAGACATAATTTTTCTAAGTATTTTATTTTATTTATTTGTTTATTTATTTAACATTACACATTTAAAGATATCATAACTATATAGTGCATCTACATCACTCTTAAAAACTATACGTACTTATCTTAGAGTGACAGTATGTGTGGACACCCTACAATTTTATTATGAAGGACAATCTCAATCCGGCCTGTGCTTAGTCGAATGGTCATTCCGATATGTCAGATAGAGTAACATATCCATGGTCACAGCAAACGTATTGATTTTACTGCCAAGGCGCGCCTATAGATCTTTCAGATCAACAAGCTTTTAAATTTGTAGATTTGTGCTGTTGGCCACTGAGGAGTTTCCTCGTCTGGAGCCAACCCTGAGTGTCCTATCAGGCCAATCAGGACATTAAAATTCATTATCATCGGAACCAAAGCAATATGTGAAATTCAACTGCGTAGGATGAGAGGAAGTAGTTCTAATTTAGATTACAAGACACATGTAACACATTACAATTTGCAAGTTAAATAAAAGCTTGTAAAAATAGACCCAAATCAATTTATTTCATAGATTGCCGCTGGACCCGCGGCCATTCTAAACAATACCCAGGAAGTACATATCTGTACATTACCTAGGTAAAGTGTGTAATGGAGAATAATATTCATATCATTTCATACATTGCCAAAACGAGCCAGGTGTTATACACATTGCCTAGGAATTGTATTGAATACCCACATTATACAGATATCCGGTAACATATATAGATAACACATGTGAGTTATATATTTGTAAACCAATCAATAATCAATTAATTTTATTGTACCTAAGTTGTGAAGATTTCCAAGTTTCTCTTAATCACACGACGTAGGAACTAAAGTATTGCATTGCTTTTTCCTCAATGATTAATACAAAGTGATAATAAAATTATTAGAACAAAGTGGCATAAACATACATATAATACATTAATATCTGCTAATAAGGAGATGTACAGATTACATTTCTTTATTTTATATACATACATAATGTATTTAGACTTTATAATGATAAATAAAAAAAAATCTTTTTTTTTTTTTGTACTTTTGGGTGTGTCAGGCTATATCGTGATTAAATAAAGTGATACAGAGTCCAGCGACCTGCTCCGACAGGAATGATCTTTCGTCCGTTGTTATACAGGGTGAACCACAAGCAGAAAAGTTTAGTTAGACGGTTATTCACTATTCATGCATGGTTGAAAGGTATTTTACTCGCCAGCTTAGCTGATTTCAGTCACAGTATCAAAGAATTAGATATACCTATTGAACGTTTTCAGCTTATTTTCAGGCCGACAACGCATCAGTTCTGCAAACTAGATGGCGTTAAACTCCAGTCGTGCGTCGCGGCGTCGGTGCTGACATACAATTTTTGAAGTTATAGGTACTTCTTTGGGCGCATCATGAAATAAATGGAAAAAATGATGGGAGTGAAATTTTAACACTTGTTTTTTTTTTAAATCTTTATTTATTTAGGTTTTAAAACTTGTAATACGGACGGTGACACAAAAACGACGGTCACGAAAAACGTCACGCGCGTTTTTTTTTAAATTAATTTATCAAAATGACCAGTAAGTATTTAAATATGAGAAACTAATTGGACAATCAGAAATTGGCATGAAATTGAACTCCTATACCATGATAATTACAATACGATAATCAAACAATAAATTGAATAAGTAGCTGTCCCGGCGAACTTTGCACCATCTAACTCTCTCTCATGTCTCCCACGCCCTATCCCTCTCCGTCAAAAGTAAAACAAATGATAATTATTGTCAAACCAAACGACAACTCATTCATTTATAATTCATTCGTTCATTCACTCATTCGTTCACTCATTCATTCATTCGTTCATTCATTTATTAACATGATTTTTTGGTTGTCATTTGGTTTGACAGTTGTCATTTGTTTTGCCGGTTGGCATTTTGTTCCCTTATTTAGTTTTATATTATTTTTTTTTATTCTTGGTCGTGTTTTTTTTCCATATTTTATTAGTAATTATCTGCGTGCCTACTTCAGTCTAAAATGTTGCAAAAAATTTTTTTGTTGGCATATCTACGAGCCGCCATATTGAAAAAAAGCGGCCAAATGCGAGTCGGACTCGCCCATGAAGGGTTCCGTAGTAGCAAGTAACATAATATAAAAGTTCTTGAAGTTCGTTGTAACTTTGATCGAGGTAAATTGCGGTTTACGATTTATGACGTATTAAAAAAAAACTACTTACTAGATCAGGTTCAAACCAATTTTCGTTGGAAGTTTGCATGGTAATGTACATCATATATTTTTTTTAGTTTTTTCATTCTCTTATTTTAGAAGTTACAGGGGGGGGGGACACACTTTTTACCACTTTGGAAGTGTCTCTCGCGCAAACTATTCAGTTTAGAAAAAAATGATACTAGAAACCTCAATATCATTTTTAAAGACCTATTCATAGATACCCCACACGTATGGGTTTGATGAAAAAAATTTTTTTGAGTTTCAGTTCTAAGTATGGGGAACCCCCAAAATTTATTGTTTTTTTTCTATTTTTGTAAAGCAAAGCAAAGCAAAGTGCAAAAAAAAAAAGTGGCTGTGACATACGGACGGACAGACAGACAGACAGACAGACAGACAGACAGACAGACAGACAGACAGACAGACAGACATGACGAATCTATAAGGGTTCCGTTTTTTGCCATTTGGCTACGGAACCCTAAAAACTTCGTTTTGGCGGACATTGATAAAACATGTGTCAATCTATAGACTATGTGATTAAAAGAAAGAAAGAAAGAAACATTTATTTCGTCATCAGCATAACAAAAACGTTAAAATTATTTTTTATTTGAACTCAAATATCTCTGAAATTATATCACTTACGACATTTCATTAACGAATACTTTTTAATGTAATCACTTACTCCGTCGATTGACACATGTTTCATCACTGGGCGCTGAAACGAGGTTTTTCAAAATGTTGGACTTATAGGTATGCCAAGTTCGATAAAAAAAATTTCAAACCCCCGTTATATTAACCGAACTATTGCCACTAGACCTAATATGTAAACACGCTTAAGACTCTTGTCTATCAATTAATTACAGTGATACCTAATGTCATTATGTTAAACAAATACGAGAAAATGAATAACGAAATATTATTTATATTCAATGCATTTGACATCGTTGCTCTTCATTCTGTCAGGAATCTTTGCTAGTAAGTTGTGTTACTTTACTGTAACTTTTATCAACAAGCTGAATAAATAAATTCTGCTGCCTTCAATTCTGTACCGAGCTTTCCATTCATGGTACTTTTATTCTGAAAATCAATGGTGAATATTATGTTATAGTGTTTCGGTTGGAGATTAAGTTAACAAGCAGTCACACCGCTACCTTTTCGGTTATTACCCAATATCGGTATTGGGTAGTAAAGTATAAGTGAAGACCCCGGTGTAACTGAGGTATGGGCAAGGGTGACCATTTTGTTGGACTTTTTAGGAATGAAAAGAAATACGAATTTTACGAGTTAATTTTGTTTTATAACGTTCTTTTTATTTTAATTGCATTAATAATATAACAATGCAGATTATATAGACAATTCTTGGCCCTCTTGCTTAATTTCCTTTTGTTTCTAAAAAAACCTCAAACCACAAATTGATTATTAATTTGTAGGATATATCTAAGTTTAACTATCTGTGACCAGCTGCACCTAGTTGTAGCCAGCTAAAACAAAGTGTAACGGCTTTTAGCCGTAACATATGCAATTATGCATATTTATCACGTTTACAAAGTGATAGGATAAAATCATAAATTCTCGTCTTTGCCATAGTGTTTATATCCGTGAAAAGGTCTTTCAAAAATAATATGAATCTGCGAATTTCTGAATTTTCATATCTGGATTCAGGGGTCCGATTAAAGCTCCGTGACAGCTTAGCATTGGACATATTTTATATGTCGGAAATCAATAATTTCAATTGGCGGTGCCAAAACAATGAAAAAACAAACGGTGAAAAGATGTACGCCGCGCTGCTGCTGCCGTGTGCATCGCATGCCACTGCCCTCATAAAATGAACTTTATGTAATTAATTTTGGTAGTTTGTTTGGCACGGTCACAAAATTATTTATTTACTGTTAATTTTGGATTGTTTTTGAATTGTTTAACTCACAGTTTAACTAAAATACTTCAAAAGTTAAACTTAGATCAGTTTATAAATTATAGCAACACTAGGGATTTCGTTCATTCGTTTTGGTTTAAATTGAGTTGTTCATTTTAAAAAAAATATTTTTTTTTTAAATGTATTTTAAATTTTTAACACAAATTATATTAATTGGCATTGTTAAAAACGCTTAAAAACTATTTTTAATATTAATAATAACGAATTGAAAATTGATAAAAGTTCAAAAAAAATCACGTGACTACGAACGCGCCAAAGTTGGTCGCCATGTTAGTGACGTCATTTTGTTAAAGGAATCACAGTACAGTGTTAGATGCTTCTACGTGAATTGAGTAAAAATATCTGATATTTAGTGCAAAAAGATACTCCACGTAATTTTATTGTAAATTTAAACGTTAAATGATTTATTCTTCATTAAATATAATAAAACTCTCCATTGATTATATACTTACACCAAAAGAAAAGGTTACACTGTTTACTAGTAAATCGTGTCTGGGAGGAATCAGGGCAGGGTGTTAGGGGTATGAAATCAGGGGTGTATGATAAATTATATTTCATTTATCATACAACTAGCTTCTATCCGCGACTTCGTCTGCGTAAATTTCAGATATGGATCCTTATGAGAAATGAAGAATGTGATTAATAAAAAAAATGCACAATGCAATGCTACAGAAATTCTATGCTAGTAGTAGGTACATACATACGATGACCCTATAGCCTAGTTGATAGCGATTCGATCCAATCTGCGAAGCGAGGGTCCCAGGTTCAATTCCCGGCTATATCTAATAAATATTTGTACTCGGGTCTTGGGTGTTATAGTGACGTGTTGTCCATGTCACCCGCGACAGGGAAACTTACTGCGGCGTTATGGGTTTGTACGCGCTTTATACATAAAACTGGTACAATATATAATTTTTTTTTGTCTCCGAAATACACCAACTTGGTCAATGACCCGTGTGGCGAATGGATGCCACGCCACATCGCTGAGTCAAGGGTCCTGGGTTCGATACGATGCGAGGTGGATGCAGCGAGGTGGTTTGAATGATTAGTTTGAATTTCTGTTCTTGGTCTGGGTGTGTGTCCTTGTATTGTCTATGGCACCCACGACTCAGGGTATCCTAGTAAGGGGCTTCACACTCATAGGAGTGTGAAGCGTTTATTTATTTAATGATGTTCCTACTGATTTTACAATGTTAATGATAGTAATAGTAGTAGTAGTTATCTTTAAACACGGTTCCGTTTTACTCTACCATTGAGGAGTTCCACTTTGTAGCCCCAGAACCCATCATCAAATCCTCATTGAATTGAAGTAGGATCAACGTGGCAAAATTCCTAACCTAATAAAATAAAACCATCAGTTGTTTCATAAAAGAAACGGGCAAGTGCGTGTCAGGCCACGCGCAATGTAGAGTCCCGAAGTAGTAAGTTTATCGACTATTATTCATTAACTACTCATGTTAACATAGCCGTGATAGTTTTCCTTGTAAATTCATCATATTATAACCTATTTTTGAGATTTTTTCACTTGTCCAACTCCAACCGTTTAGCCAACTGTCCCCCCTGGACACTTGACTCCAACCAGAATTAGCACTTTAAAGCAAATATTTCGCAAACGGACCCCTAATTCCAAAAATGGTCTTCCCATAATATTTTTGGAAGACCTTTTCAATTTTTTTAGTAAATATGTATATCCATGCCAAATTACAGCTTTCTAGCACTAAGGGTTTCGGCGCTTTGTTTTGGACAGACGGACGGACGGACGGACAGACAGACAGTCGGACAGACGGACAGACGGACAGACGGACGGACGGACGGACGGACATGACATGACGAAACTATAAGAATTCTGATTTTACTTCGAAACCCTAAAAATGAATCTATGAACGAAAACTAAAATTTAACCTCTTATTCCTCGGGAAAAGGTCTATTTCCGGGATAAAAAAGTATCCTATCTGGTAAGTTAGGTCAAAAACTATCTGTGTGTCTTTCATCTATATCCGTTCAGCCGTTTTTGCTTGATGGAGTCACAAACATCCAAAATTTCAGATTTATAACATTAAGTAGGAAAGTAGGATTAAATGTACAGGTTCCGAATAAATGTACACATTTAACATTATCTTTTTTGTAGTATTCACACGTAATGGTACAAAACAAGCACGATAACTTTTAAGGTTTAGCATTTTTGATATGTTTATCAATATATTGACGATAATATCAAGATTTTATCAGTTTAAAGTCAAATCACAGTATCAGCTGTATGCTGCAATGAATAGCAATTAACAAAGTGACGTCACACGCGCGCTCGGGTCTATTCGGGAACTGTCGGCGTGTTTTCGGTACTGGATTCAAAAACGTATTTTTGATTTGATGTAACTTTTAAATTATAGCGAATAAAAAAAAACAAAAGTAACTTTGTTATAAAACTTAGGTATATATGAACTTTCCATTTATAACAAAAAAAATTTTTAGGAAACAACTCAATTATATGGCGACGTTTTAATTCAAATGAATTGACGTTTTTTTGATTGACTTTGGGCGCGTTCCACTAGACGCTCAAAACGCTCACAACTGTCAAATTAGTATGATATTTTGATCGTTGTGAGCGTTATGAGCGTCTAGTGGATCGCGGCCTTTGATAGATATTGATATACAAACGTCAAAATATTGATTTACAAACGTATGTTTTGAAGTAGCCATTTTGAAACAATAGATAAACCCTACGTGCCAGTTTAACTTCCCCTGCTTGACTTTTAAACCAAGCGGTAGTTTTAACTTAGAATCTTAGATTAAGCTGCTATTAAGGTTTATTTTATTTTTTGCTTTTCAGTTTTTTTTTCGTTGGTTTTATTTTTTGTTAAAAAGTAATTATGCATGTTTCTATTCGATTTATTAAAAGGTTTTTTAACATTTTATTTTTATCTTTCAGATTCATAATGAAATTGCTAATTGCCTTTTCGATGTTATTGTTTGCATGGATCGCAGCAGCAGCGCCTGCCAAGAACAGCGATCATGACCAATCTAAGGACACCAAAGAATTGATTAAAAGAAGCAAAGAGATATACCATGGCAACCATGACATAGTCAGCATCCTTTTGCCTCTGAACGGACTAAATTTGAATACTGACAGCTCAAAGCCTTCTACTAATCTAACCATTTTCTTTGTCGAAGCTGACATAGATAATGATGGCGAACGTACCTACAAAGGTCTATACGTTTTCAAGGAGGGCAAGGCTACTAAAATCTTAGAAAATGGGAAAGATGCGGCAGCCTCTGCAGATAATAGTAAACAAATATTCTTTGCAGCTGAGGATGGTATCTACGAGTATAATTACAACGCAAATGAAGCCGTGAAATATGGATCAGTGACTGACAATATTATTGGCATTGCTAAAACTAATAGCAGCGACGAAATTTACATACTCACCCAAGACCATGAACTTTACAAAGTAACAAACAAGGGTAACACTAAAACTAAAGTGGAAGAAGTGTTCAATGCACAAGAAATCGTTTTAGACTACTCCAATAACATTTATTTCTATGCTGAAGATAAGAAACCTTACGTGCTAACCGCCACTGGTTTAAAAAACATTGAAGGCCTTCCCGCTAATCCAACTGATGTCAAATTAATTAAACCACCTTTTGTCATCCAAGATGGAGTAATATTGATTCTAGATAATGCCGTATACATAATTTACGCAAATGGTTCAAAAATCCATCATAATGATATTAAAGAACCTGATGTCAAGCTAACTGCTTGGGCAATAGAGGCTTTTTTAATAGACTACTTCGCATACGATAAGAAAATTTACGAATTCAATCTTTTAGAAAATATTTTAGATGACATTTTTAAGCAATTTGGTAATTGGCTTGAAGAAAAGATCTGCAGTACATTCACTTGCCATGAAGAAACGAAACATAATTAAGGCTTTAATAATACTGACAGATTTAGTAATTAGTATCCTTTTAATTTCTCTCTCTCAATAAACTTCTACCAGGTTGTTGTCTCATTTACTTTTTGTAGTATCCGAAATAGTTTTCGGAAGTCAATTTTGTTATGCGTATAACTTAATTTTTTGAGAATTTAAATACCACTCGCAATTTTTCCATTCCATTTGCTTGGTGCAAACAGAAAGGCAGAAAAAGAACGAATCGACAACAGAGAAAAAAACAAAGATCTAATTTTTATACTTATCAGGTATACAAAACTATAGCAACTTAACATAAAAATTAGATAAATAAAAATCTTTTTTAGTATCATTTTTAGTACATACAATACAATGAAGCTTATTAATGACTATGAAGGTGATTCCTTCGATGAGCTACCAGCGCTTTTCTCGCAAGATGGCGTTCAAATCATGCTTTTGAGAATTTGTGTAACATAATACAATTGTAACAGAATACGTCAAAACAGAACATCTTCATGATGCAGTCTTATAGTTTGTGACATCAAATTGTATGTCTTATTAAGCTGGGTGGACCATAGAAGGCCATGTTCCTTATAAGGCCAATTATTAAAAAGTCGTAGTAATTGCCATCTGATGACAAATTCCTTCCACTTACACTAACAGCGCTGCAGCGGTGGCGAGTCCCTCGCGCCAATGCTCGCGCCACTATTTTGTCAATGCGGGCCCTCTCTTTGTTGACTTCGGTCATCGACGTTAAAATTGTAATACGTGCTCTCTTAGTAAAACTGAAGTTTTCAAGTAAATGAACTATTGTTTTCTTTATTTTCTTACTCTAAATTGATAATATAAAGATTTGCTACGCTACTGAAGAAAAACAATAACTACTACTTTATTTCCATTTCAATTAAAATATTGGTAGTATTCCAAGAAAAGCCAATGGTTTGTTGTAAGGCCCTAGCAAGACCAACTATCAACTTTTTGATCTTACTAGGATAGGAATATCTAGAAACTATGAAAATATTAATACTTAGTTTAGGTTAGTTTTAAATCTTGCTTGAAATGGATATTCCATTTCTTTATTAGTAGATAGTTTTTACTTGTAAATACATAATTCTGGAAGGGTAAAAAAATGCGCAAGTTAATATAATAACTACAACTTAAGTAAAGGCCTCGATTTTGGGGGGTTCTAACATTTTCGCCTTACAAAAAATGGACCCTTAAGAGGGCCATTTTTATCACTTTTATTTTTTTATTTTACTATAAAGGTTATTGGCAACTTACTTGTTAAGGGTTTATTACTCATTAATATTATTTTAAAAACAATTTCACAAATACATTCTTAGTTTTTCGAGTTCTAGTTCTAGTAATGTTCGTTGATTATTTTTTATCTGAATATGTTATGGTAAGCATTAATTAATGTTTCACTTTATTGAAAGACCTTTATATAAACTTAAATTTAATGAATAAAAACTAAATCTGTAATAAAATAATCTAAATTTTACTAACAAAAAATAACCGACTTCAAATTCTCAAAAACTACTTGTCAGATCTCGTTCAAATTTATGTGAGACCACATGACAAGCACCTGCTTTCGATTAAAAAAAGAATCATCGAAATCGGTTGGCGTGATATTGAGTTATTCGTCAATTTGTCGCGCACATCTTAACCCAAATTTACGACTTATGTGGTTTTATAATGGATGCCATTGTCAGATCTCAATAAAATTTATGTGGGACCACATGACAGCCACCAGCTTTCGATTAAAAAAAGAATCATCAAAATCGGTTCGCCCAGTCCAAAGTTCTGAGGTAACAAACATAAAAAAAAAAAAAAAAAAAAAAATACAGTCGAATTGAGAACCTCCTCCTTTTTTTGAAGTCGGTTAAAAAATTACATGTTACATAATAAAACAAAAGTGTTACTTAATGATTTTTTTGTTCCATTTATCCAGAAAATGTTTATTTGTTAGAGTGGTCATGACCTTATGTTTGCATAACAATGTATTTCGAAAATTAGTTATTTTACATGAAAAAACATAATACAACCAACTTTCATGACATTTTGTACCCGCACCGTGTTGTAGATAAATCGTCACATGTATACCTATATATAAATGACTGTAAAATGACAATGGTACAAAATAGACGTTATTCTATTAATTTGTAAAAAAATCTTTTCTTTTTAAAGCTCAATGAAAAGCCATTATTTTTCTTAAACCGATGTACTAATTGCCAAATGGGTTGCGTCATTTGTAAGACCAAGCAGCAAGCATTCCTCTGCACTACCAAGGCTAACAACAAATTTTGTAAATAAAATACTCGAATTATCAATGTTAGGGCGCAGCTGCGCAGTCCCTTAAAGAGTTATTGATATTGGGCTATGAGATACATAGATAGTTGGCTCATCTATACTTCTATAATATAATATTAAGTATAAAGAGGAAAGATTTTGTTTGCATTGAATAGGCTCCGAAACTACTGAACCGATTTGAAAAATTCTTTCACTGTTGGGAAGCTACACTATCCCCGGGTGACATAGGCTATATTATATTTTCAAAAAAAATTGGGGAAAAAATAAGAAAACCGAAGCAAAGCGAGGGCGGTTACTCGTAAACTAATATTATAGCGGCCACAATTAATTTTAATTTATTTGTTGAGATATAATATAAGTAAGCAAATAAGATCACATTCATTGGGCACATAATATCTTCAACCTATTAAATTGATATTACTCTGTTAATAAAACAATATTAAACATTTTTAATGTACAAAGGTTGATCAATTACAGTTTTATTTATCATATTATTATTATGCTGGCCATCCACGATCAAGTATACATGTCTTTACAGCGACTTGATTCCGCATCCAGTAAACTTGACGTTGTATGGCCACGGTATGGCTATCTGGCCATATCGACACCCGCAACGAAGAAGGTTGTAACTCAAGTTACAACCTTTTTCGACTATACCACAGGCGTATAGTCCGTGAAAAGAGCTACACGACAGTAGTATCGACATATCTCTAGCATTCGTGGTTTCGAAGATAGCCAGTCGAAGAAGGTAGTAATTGCCATATGATGAAAATTTCTAGCAATATTATAGGCGTAAAGCGAATTACGTCTCTTATGTTCGTTGTTGAATGTGGAAGTAAAATCTCTTACAACTTTTTAACGGGCATCACAACAAACGTATCGGAACCGTAACTTAAGATACTGCTTTGTCACGGCTTAGCTGTACTGAGCGACCGGCTAATATTTATACGATTTGTGTGTATTTGGCCTGCAAAATGACATCTGAACTCCATGTTTTAATTAAAATTTGTGGTTTTTAGGGTTTCATCGTCAAAACGGAACCCTCTTAGTTTCGTCATGTACGTACGTCCGTCCGTCCGTCCATTCGCAGCATAGCGCAGAGACCTTTAGTGCTAGAAAGCTGTTATTTGGCATGGATATACATATTATTTACTAAAACTACAAAGTGGCGGAACCATTTAAAAAAAAAAACCGGTATGTAACGTGGTAATGATTTTGTCCCCATAGTGAGGGATATCTTTGAAACGCACATTAAAAATATTATGGATCTGGACAGACCATTTTTAATTCAGGGGCCCGTTTGCAAAATATTCGGCTTTGAAGTGCTGAATTTGATTAGAGTCAATTGTCCTCCCACTAAATGATATAGTTGGACTTGGACATATGAAAAAAATTACTGTCTTCTGTGTACGGTCACTTTAGCTTGCTTGTCGTTCTCCCCGCGGGGCAGCTCTCCAGCTTGAAAGAAGGTACAACCGTCTGTATTGTACCTATGAGTTTCTCTCAGAACTTCGGGTTTCGAAGAAAATATGGTGCCGGACTTGGTTTTTCAACTCGTAAGCTGACTTTGCCAATAGACAGATCCCCGGCGAATACTTTAGAGCCCTGGTGTCACTCAATTGTTTTTACATGATTTGTGCTGTTCACGCAAATCACGTCGCCTGCACTTTGAGATAGTAAGACTGAGAGTTTGTGCTGATACAACATAAGGTCTACCACTGGGGTGGGTCTTTCAATAATTCGATCCTACCTCGTGGACAATAGTATTAAACTCGTCCACTGGCGTGACAGATGCTGGGCGAAGCGTAGACCTCATCAATTCTTCATGTCGATATTTAATGTGCCTCTTACAAGACGGTTATCGCTACTAAACCAGTAACCTGCTGATCACATTATTAAATATGTGCCATGTGCCATTTGTCCGCCAGAATGAAGTCCATCTTACTATTTATGGAATCATTGGGACTTATCCATGTCCACTTTTTTTGAGGCTTCTTTCTGAAGAGGAAATTCATCATAAACAGATTTTTCCTCTCTAAAATTTAGCCAGCAAGTTCCGTCGTCTTAATTCTGAAGGGAAGGGACCCACTTTCATCTCGGCACCATTTTGTGGGCCAGTCCCCCATCGCAACTGTATAATAAGCTTTAGAGGATACCTCTGGTTCTACTAATGTCCTAATACATATCCTCAATCTCATCGTCGGGATGTGTCAAAGTCGGTGCATATACCTGTACAACCTTCAACGAATAAATTTGGATATACTTAGTTCTTAGTACCTGCTATACCCTGGCTAATACGCCCCAACTTGCACAATATTACTGACGAGGGACTTTGGATGGAAACCCGACACCACTTTGCGTTCTTGGTTGGTCTTTGGTGCTTTGGTTTGCCCTGTCGGTAATAGAACAAGTTTCTCGATTACATCCCTGTCTTATAATCCCACAATATCCCAGTTTAACTTGTCTATCACTTCTTCTTGCTCTTTTATCTTTCCATCGGTCCTCAGTATCCTGGAGGTATAATTATGTTGCCAGGTGCCGAAGTCGTCACTGGTTTTGGTAGCATGAGCAATTAAACATATTTGAACTTGATAATTTATTTTATTTGCATTATAATTAACATTAAAATTCAAGGATATGACTTACTTCCATTATAAGCAGGCTACCTTTCATCACTAAGATGGTTGTAACTAGCTAGATACAACCTTATCGCTGTTGAAGTTATCTAAAACCTTGGGTTGTAACTAATGCTATCTCAGCTTCTAACAGTATTTTTTGAGATATATACGTATCAAAGTATAGTATTTACCCCTATAGAATTAATGCACATATAATTTTTTTAGCAAACCTAATACTTTTTTCGTAAAAAACTTTCAAACACTTAACTTTTACTTTTTTGCTTATTCTGAAAATGACGCAATTCGAGTTACAACCTTCTTCGTTGCGGGTGTCGATATAGCTATCTCATGCAAACTGGATCTAGTCAAACTGCAAACTTGCCAAATACACTTGATCGTGTATGGCTTTAGGTACTTAACATAATTGTATAATCATAATAATTAATTACGAACGAAAAACAATGACTAGTATTATTTATTTGTGGTGTAAATAGTTATTGCACAACTAAACAGGAGTCACGGAAACTTTTAAACTTAGTTAAGAATAGTATTCCATGCTTTAAAATTACCGTCTTTTGTCGTATCTATAATAGACATTACAATCTTTGTTATATCGCTTGGCCAACCATATGTTACACCAAACATGGACTTTAGTAATACTTCCATGACATTAAATTCGTAAATTTTTCCGTCTAAAGCAGCTACAAGATACAAAGCTGCATCTACACTAAAGGCAGTTGATTTCTCTTTAATATAAAGATCTTTTTTGTCGCTAGTACCATTAGCATACAATATATACAAGTTACCATCAGCAAAAAATGGTATACAGTCTTCCATAACAAAAGCTGGTCTTAAAAGTTTAACTTCTTTAAAATCTTCCGTAACACTTGCAATATAAGAATTTATTTTACCATCTGACATGGCTATATGTGGCAATCCATCTTCACATGATATGTAATAAATGTTATTATGAGTATCTAAAACAAATTCAGATGCACAAACTATACTTTGTATTCTTGTTTTGACCGTCCCATTCTTCTCCAGCTTATACAATTTATTCTCGGAACTGAGATAAAATATGGCATCGGAGTTATTAGCTTTTTGTATTTGAATAATATCGTCTTGAAACGGTCCATATTTCTTTGCTGATAAACTATCGGCGTCGTATTTATAAACCCCGGTCTTAGCGCCGAAGTAAATTGTTTTGTCAAGCCCATAGTCAGATGTAGTATCCCTCCCACCTTCCAAGACCTCATAGGCTGCGAGTCCTTCCAACACATAGATACAGCTACCGCCTTCTAACCTCGGGTCAGATATAGTAAAAAATATTGAGGGTATGTCTGATAAATCTCCGTGTACATAAGTAACTCCATCTGCTGGTACTAGAACTTTTGTTATGTTGAAGGGAGATGAAAATATTACTTGTTCCTTTCGGAATATTGAGCTCTGCTCATTAGATTCAGTTGTCTTCGCGATAAAGAATATTATTATCAGTGCTCGTACTGGTGCCGTCGTCATTATGGTTCTGAAAATAAAATTACTCATTATTTATAATATGTACATGAAAACGGCTAATCGAGAGATGACGCGTGGTTTATTTCCAAAAACATTGTGAAAACATTTATATTGTTCCTGCCAAGGCTTCAACGCACTACTAGGCACGGGTCTCTCCTCTTGAAAAGGCCTAGAGCCTACTCTACCACGCTGCTCCAGTGCGGATAGGTGGACTATTTACATTTTTATTTCGATGTAATATTTTTGTCTTGAAAGAAGGGAAAATTAGTTTTACTCGACTGTACTTTGTAAGTTCCTTAGAACGTTATTGCAATTATTCTTAACGAAACGAAAGAAATAAATAACAATTGCATCTCACTCGGAAATGTTAAGAAGAGTGAATTAATCAAGAAGCTTATATTAATCTGGAGGTCATGCTTCGAAGAGGTACCTAAAGACGAATCACGTGACTTTGGATGAATATCGACGGCCTACCATTGGTCGAAGTTACACACCAACACCCTGCGAGGATCTTGGAGTCAAGGCCAACGTTAATCAGCCCTATGATTGGTCGAAATTTTGCATCCAATTTCATAATATAATCAGTGACGGATTAACCCTTAATCAAATTAAGCAATTGCCTAGGGCATCACGTCTGGGGGGGCACCAGAAGAAGCACAAAAGACCACGTTGACATACGGACAGGGGGGCCCACAGGCGTGGATTGCTTAGGGCATCAAGTAGTCTTAATCCGTCACTGAATATAATATATTATTATAAACTTCTTAGGAGTTTCGTAAAATCTTGAAAATTTTGTAAAAATATTTTTTAAGTCCATGTTAATATGACTTATTACTATACTTATTACTATAACTTACGTACATCGATAAACTCTACGGAGAATTTTAAAAGAAATCGTAAGTAAATTAAAATTATTATATAATTAAGCATTTGCATTAATTTATAAAGTGAAAATAAATAAAATCTATTTTTAATTGCGTATATTCCTGATTTTACCAATATTGATTGCTTCAGTGTTATAGATATTTAAAAATCAAAATAATACTCGTTAAATGTTACGCTAGTATGTTATAATAGGTATTCTTTATTTGTAGGTATTATTTACTGTTATTATTATTAACGAAAAAAAAATTCGTTACGTGGTTTTTCGTCAATCCATTGAAGGCGCACCTTGCAATTTTTTTAAATCACGCATGACTGTTGTTGATATTATATAACAGATGCAGTTATTAACGAGGCAATACGCACGCGATCGGTTGCAGAGAGTGAACGCACTGTGTTCCTACTCTGTGCGAGTCCATTGATCATCGCTGTACGTCACGAGACGACACTCACGACACACACGAATCCAGGACACGAAAAAATCAAAGCTCTAACTAAAATTGTTTATTAATTATTCATATTCATAAAACTTGGAAGTGTTTTACCAATAAAGCCGACTCGATTTGGCTTTTGCAATGTATTCATTGCTCTATAAATTAATTTTTAAAATAAATTGATGTCTATTAAGATGATGTACTTAAAAAATGTTTAATATTATTTATTGTGTATTGCCAACATCATGCTGTATATTTTGCAACGAAATATACTTTATTAATTAATTACTTTATTTCATATTTCATTGTAAATATATTGTGATATTATTTAATGATTACACGGAAACTTATAAAATGAATCTCAAAATTTATAGAGGTTTATAGATTGTATTGTATTGTATAGATAGGATTTATAGAGATTTATATAAACTACAGCCAGAGAAACGGCAAAAAACCTACCACTTCATAATTTTTATTTTAGTAACTAAACATATTTTTGAATATATAAATTAAAAATTAAGATTCCCAGGGTTAAAATTTTATTTACTATAAGAAAAACCATTTAAACTAAGCCTATGGTTGCATGGGAGTAATTATTTGTTTTTTCAAAATTTTCTCGTAAAATGGAAACGCGTCGCTTGTTTCCTTCCTTCCTACTGAACCAGTTATAAGCGAGTTATTGGGCTGTAAAAGTTTCATTTACACGAAACTTCATAGCAGTAATGAAATGGACCTTTCCACGCTCAAAATCAAGGGTTATCACGCCTATCATCGGTAGAATAGTCAAAATAAGTTTATTGTAACATTTCCTTATTATTTTGTGTAATTGTTCGTCCTAAATAGATACTGGATCATTGAACTGCGTGTGTATCGTTTTCTAGTGAGGAATCTGAATGAGAATCAGTATAGCACGTACAACGCGAAAGTGATCACACGTTAGTTTCAACAGATTACAAAAGAACTGTAAGTGTTAATTATTATTTCACTATCTATTTAGATTATTTAAATCTCAGAATTAACGATATTTGTGTCAAAAATTTTATCACAATTTTTTTAAAGTCGATTTATCGAGTCAGTTACCTATAGGTTTTCTATTTTAAGTATACATATTTTATTATGCATAATAATATCAGTTTGTTGTTCTTCGGTTTTAATCTTGCCTATAAGAGTCTCGGACGGTAGCATTTTAGTTTGTTTAATTAACACTCGTCGATAACCCTCTCACAATAAAATTATCTGTACGAGTCGACCTGATACTTTGAAGTTTTCGATATACTATCAACAACAATGTATTATCTCATTTCAATATTTTAGCGAAACGAAGTCTTTTTGTTAATCGTAATGAAATTTACAAAGTCTGCCTTCATTTTAAATTTCAAAATATGTAGAAAACACAATGAACGAATTAGCAGTTCTAAGTTTTTGTAAAGTTCCTAAAGCAATGTTAAATGTTCAATTCCTAACTTGATGCTACAACCTGTTTAATTCCTAGAAGAGATTCAAATACTGTAGAACATAATAAAAACGATTACGTATTATTTCATGGAAGTACCACTCAAAGGAATGAGTTTAAATGTTTCTATTAAGAGCTTTTCTAGCCATCCTACCTTTCCGCATCAAATATGGTTTTCAGCTAAATTAGCAAATTTGAAGAGCGTACGTCTCTAATTTAATTACTAAAGCATCCCTAATTCAATCTATAAAACTTTTTTTGTCTTAAAATTCACTAATATCACTAATTTGTAATTTCAGATCACAGCGATGTTGCCACTTATTTTATTACTAGTCACTGCAACATACGCTAACAATTGTTCATACATATTCGATGGCTTTCGTTACACTAGAACAGCCATACTGACTATCAAAGGACTTCCTACCAACTTAGCTGTTAACCCTAACAATAAAGACGTGCTCTTCACATTGATAGATCTTGATACATTATTAAACGATAATGTTCAGACCAAAATGGATCAATATCTACTGAGAGAAGGGGAACCAAAGAAAATTGACAATGTTAATGGACAAGCCGCGGCTGTAGATGTAAAGAATAACAGAGTGTATATTGCAAGTGATACCGGATTGAATGTTTTAAATGGAACAGATCATGCTAGCTTCTTCAGTCTAAAAGACGAAGACATAGTTCAGCTATTTAAACCAGCGCACAATGATAATTTATATGCTTCTTTTTATCCCGACAATGAAGTTTATGTGATAGATGTAAAGAACAATGAAAAAAAGAAGTTGGAATATGTACCCTGTGCGTTTATAATGGCTGTAGATGCAGAAGAAAATATATTTTATGAATGTGATTCAAAATATGTGAAAATGCTGCTTAAAGATTTTCAAGAACCTATAGAATTTGTTGGCGTTGCCAAAAACGCTGCTAGAGCTATAACAGTTGATGAAAATAATAGAGTAATTCTTGCAGCTAACGACGGTCTTTACTGGTTAAGACCTGACAGTTTGATCCCTAAGAAATTGATGAGTCTAGATTTTGTGCCATCAGGAATTGCATTAAATGGCGATGACTTATATTTATCTACGAGTGGCATAATTTATCAATTTAGTGGATCGGAATGCGAGTCAAAATAATTAAAAAGTGATTGCATATCTAGTGTTGTTATTTTAGAAACCCTCCAACAGATTAATATATTTTATTAATATTTATATGAAAATATTTGTTCCTCTTAAAACTGGTTCTTAACAAGAATAATATAAATTCAAACGCATGATTGTATAAATGAAGAAAAAATAGTGTACGTAGAAGAAAACAGAATTAACTTTCGCCGCCATTCGGGGAAAAACTAATTGAGATAACATGGACAATAGATACAGATGTTATAAAAACGGACTCCTATTTTTTGAGTCTAATTTTTTTACGTACCTTATGCCCGTCTTCCACTGAGAGCGGAGCGGACTCCGTACGAACTCCGTTCGACTAGCAATACTAAATTTCATAGAAGCGCCTCCACCGCCAAAGAGTGAGCGGAACGGACAATTTTCAGTTTAAACTCTTTCTCAGTAATTTAAGGTCGAAATTCTTTGAATCGGTTTCACCCACCTATACCTATTATTAACCTGCTTATAACTTTTCTGACTTGTTGAAGGGAGCAGTATTTAGTTAAGAGTGAATATAGAACCCTTATTGTTTAATTAAGAGTTAGAAACGATTATTCGACTTACATCATTGATTGAGGATCTATCTTTTTCTGTACACAGGGTGTTGTTATATTTGACTTGAATTAGGTATCTATGCTTGAAAATTCCTGTATGTTTGAACTAGCAGGTTCAACAAAATTTTGTTGTTAGCTTCTACAAGTACGTACTATGTACTAATTTACAGCAGCAACTAGTTTATATACTTGTGTTTTTAAATCAAATAGTTCTTAGTAGTCGGAAAATATTACTTCATATCATGTATTTTGTAATTATTTTTTTATTTATTAATTGAAAATTTCAAAATCCTGATATGACGATTATTAATTAGTTCTACAAATTAAAATTACATATAAGCAAAATGATCTTTTGTCGTTTCATGTAAAAACTCATCAGCATCACCATTGCCAAAGATAAGAATTTAAGAATTGCAGGGAAGTTTTATGAAACCCCTTTTATTAGTATTTAGTAGGTAAAGCACGGTTGTCAATGCTGAGTAAACTCCTCTTTCATTTCATGTAGGCTAACAAATGTAAAAAATAAGTCTAAAATAAAAAATATCTAATTATGTCAGGTTCTCCAACCTTCACTCTTTACGTGTTCTTGTATCAATAAACTTAATGTCTTCTTAAGTAATAACTATGATCTGTAACAAATTTATCTTATTAATTACAAAATCTGGCTAGATCTAAGATCATCTTGTACATATCATCGGCTAGCTCGTCTGTTGAAGTTTATAAACAGCTCGGTAATATGACACAATGGCAATGTTTTATAAAGAGACGATAGAATGAAAGCAACAGCTGATTTACGAGACAGGAGTGGACAGGCGACGTCGAAAGGTATGCTACTTGAAGTATTTTCAACTATTGCTCACATTTTATTTTCTATTTGCAATACTTAATAGAAATTCAGTATTTCTACGTGTCTCTTCAACTTAGATCTTACTAAAGAATAGATTTTTTCTGATGGTTTGTGTAAAATATTTTATCTAGTTCGAGAAACAGGCGTAAGATGATTATGTGAAGTACTTAAACGCAAACATTGCTTACTAATCATCTACGATAGAATGGAAAAGTTGTTATTATTAATACCTAATATTTAAGTGAGTGAGTACTGATCGTAAGCAGTCTCATAAACATAGTAATTGACCACAATATTATTATAAGCAAGTTGACACTAAATAAATTTCATTGTCTTTTGTCAGCTGCTGGTCTTGAATAAATTCTATAAGATTACATTTAGCAGTCAGTTCAGCTTATACTAAACCTAAGAGATCTAAACTAGAGTAATTGAATCAAATTTATTGTGCTTCGAAAAACTAACTCTGTTGTTAATGGGTTTATAACCTCGATACAGCAAGCAATTAATAATCAATTAACCATCTATTACGTCGCTAATCCAATATGATGTTGTACTGAATTGATTTTTGTTAATGTTATGAAGACTTTATAACCTCTGTTATGAAATAGCAAGTCGCTAGTGCTTACCTGTATATACATATGTATTCAAAGACATAGTAGAATCAACAGAGATGAAACAACTAAAAGGTCTTATTTTTTGTGTTATTACAGGTAAAGAGCATTTGTCATGCATTCACCATGCATGCCATGAGAGGTATATTCGCCGCAAACTTCTTCTTAATTCTCTTTTTCACGGTTGGTGCAGAGAAATGCGACAGAATAAAAATCGGAGAGGAATTCTACAAACGACATCTATTAGCTACTATCGATGGCTACCCTACTGGAATTGTCATTGATCCACGGACAGACAACATATTTTTTATGTTGAATAAACGCAACTACACCAAAGGAGTTTATCTATTAAAACAAGGTTCTCTAGGTATCAAGGAACTGCCTCTATCCGATGATATCATAGGACAATGCGTTGGTATTGACGTTGCTAATAACATTATTTACATAGGCACTAACCAAGGTCTCGTTACATACGATTACTCAAGATCGGATGTAAATACAGAGAGACCTATAGGAGACGATGACGTCAGAAGTATATTCATCGATAAAACAGACAACCACATGTATATCACTACAGGATCCAATCATGAAATCTTTAAATTCATTAACGGATCGGCCGCGGTGAAGCGTTATGAGAAAGTGCCCAAAGCTTACAATTTCGTCTTAGACCCCAAAGGTAATGCATTCTATGAATTTGTAGATGGGAGGCTCTACTTCTTTTCAATTGATTTGTATGAACCTATTCAGTATAAAGGCTTCACTAGAGAATTGAAGTATATATTACAATTAAATAACCTGGATGAAGCAATAGTTGCCGTGAAGGGGTCAATGTTTAAATTGACGACTAAAAGCATTTTGCCAGTGAAGTTAGGCCAACTTGGATTTAAGATTACAGGGATGGCGTTTGATACGAGGAATAACATCGTGATTGGAACGAAAGGAAAGCTCTATAGATACAAACCGATAGATACCACTGACCCCTGTCCACCTGATGACTATTTCATGTCTAGCATTTAAAATGTATTGTACTCCCTTAATAATTTATTTATTCGTTTAATTAAAGTATTTAATTGTAAAACTGGTGTTTTATTTTAAGAGAAATGGAACGAAAACTTGTATTCCTTAGTTCCTAATTATATTGACTTTCCTTGACTTTAACTACTTAATGTGCAAATATTATGCCCTAAATGATGTAACGGCTGCTTAAACATACCTATGTATACGGTACTCAATTTCAATTTTACACTATCATTGTAAATTTTGTTAAATCATTCTGTGTAACATTATTCTCGTAACAGCTATATATCTTTTAACTCTTACCTCCTACATGCTTTTCTAAATCTTTACAACGAGAACAAAATACCCACATTTTTTAAATTCTCATGTATAAAAATACAAAAGTAAAGCAACTGGAAAAAATTTGCAAAAACTGCAAATGAAAAAGCCTAAAAATGTTCATAACTCCCGTTATCCAATACTTATTAGTTGTGATTGCAAAATAATTACACTAAAATATGTAGTATTTTTGGAATCAGATTGAGAATGAGCATTGTTATTATTTTGTATGCGCACGCGCCGCTATTTTGATACCGTGCACTCTTTAACAGAAGAGCGCCATCTATGAAAGCGTTGAAAAATAAATTTGAAGATTTTGCTAAGCCTTGCAAGATGGCGGTACAGCAAACAATTTTTGTGTTGTTTTATTTTACTTATTATTTTTCAAATGTTTATCCCTCTGGCAATTTATTTACTAAGTGTCGTAAATTTTTTTATGCGCTGTTCTAGTATTCTATTGCTATATATAAAAAGTATTTACTTTACATGTTTTTCATCACATTATTCGTAGGTATTAAAATTTTTCATTAAAATTTTTCGGGGAATAAATTATTACCCGAAAATAACTGATATTATATTTAATTATAATTATTGTCCTAAATCATTATAATGAAGTTTAATAAACAGCCTATACAAGATCAATTCGCTAATCGATCAATCAACAAATCAGTGGAATTCAGGTACATACTGTATTTACTCGTACTATAAACATAAAACAAAACAATCTGTAAATGTTCCCACGTTTATTACATAAACATGTGAAACGCACATTATTAAAAATAGATAAAGAACGTAAAAAAGTTGAAAAAGTTAAAAAAGTAAAAAATATAGAGGGCTCGTCCGGGATTTGAACCCGGGACCTCTCGCACCCTAAGCGAAAATCATACCCCTAGACCAACGAGCCGGTGCTAGCAATGTTGAAATAGTCATATATAAATTATTATCATGTGCATAGTTTTGTTACATGTCATGTGGTAAACATAGATAATTATATATATAGACGGGCTGTTCCGAACAAAATCCGATGGTTTGGTCAAGTTCGGTTCAAGATGCGGTATTTTGCACTACCTAAATAATTTTTAAAAATGTAAACAACGTCCAACTTTTTAGTACCTACTGAACAGCCTGTCTAGTATAGTATACATATAGGTCTATGGTGGTTAATGGTGATATTGAGAATATAATTCATTGTTTTCTCCTATATTCACTGACTCTTAATTGTATATCTAACTAAATAATAACACTCACAACGGCCTAATGTTCTCAGTACAAAATATTTTAAACTTAACTCCGCCAAAATGATACTTATATCACTAATTCAATAAAAAACACCACTTCAAAAAACACTTGTTAGATTTTTTGTGTGCGGGCTGGTCTGTAACCATATTCGCACATTATTATGAGAACTCTGGGTGGCAATCTGAAACAAATATCGAGTAGGTAGTGTACTTATTGTCCTCGATGGAAACAGGGCATATTTTTTGCCCTGGAAAGATAAAGGTCCTTGCACATTAGGGGGCGTCCATAAATTACGTGAGGTGTTTAAGGGGGGGAGGGGGTCGAGTCATATCTCATCTAATCTTACGTTGGAGAGAGGGGGGTCTCGGCAAAAATCACGCAATTTTTTTTCTGATTGAAACAAAAAAAAATTATACTATTTTGGTCCATTTAATCCAGATTGTACATGCTTAAGATTTAATCTTAGGCGTAATTGTAATACGATTAAGATCATTCACTAAATAAAAGCACGAAGCAATTTTTTTTTCTTCTTACAATAACAATCCAACGCATTTACGTAAGAAACCCACATTTTGAAAAATCTCACGTGAGATTGGGGGATGGGGGAGGGGGTTGAATAAAATCTCACGACATCTCACCAGGGGGGGAGGGAGGGACAGAAAATTTGAAAAAACACCTCACGTAATTTATGGACGCCCCCTTACCGAATGAAATAAAAAAACCTACCTGCTATCAGAAAAGCTATCATGATAATATTACCTTTTTGAAATCCTTATGGTTGACATTGAGGTATATACAAGAGAAGACATCACAAAATGTGTGTCCCCGCCGCCGCGCCGGGAGGTTCTATTTTCAAAATTGAGCCCCTGTTCTCCTTTCAAAATCGAACGAATCCATTGGACATTGAAGCCGCGCGGCTCCAATTCATTGGAACATAATAATACTTCAATGATGGTTGAGCTCTTTTATTTGATATCCGTATTGCGTTAGGCATTCGATTTATTTTCATTTTTTGATACTTCAAACTATATCTTTGGTCCTGAGTTAGATAATGTATTGTTTTTATATTATTATAGAATTTATAAACCGGAAACTTCTCGAATTTTGAATGACACAACAAAAGTTTTAATTTCAAAACTTCATTTAAATATTTTATTTCTTTATCAAACACTACAATCGCCTTCTACTAAGGATTACTAAGCCCCAAATAAAAATGCGAAATATGTAAAATCCCAAACCAAAACAATTTTTTCTCCATTAAGTATCATACATGACATCGGTAGCATGACGATAGGGTTGTTTAGTGTTCGATTACCCCAGTACAGGCGGGGCCATAAAAAGATAACGTAACAAAAACAAAGCAATCAAATCAAGGTCAATAGAACGCATACGATACCTACTTGGATACGGTTCACATAACTTCCGCCATTTAAAATGATAGCTAGAGACTATACAGTCTAATTAGACTAGACGCTATCATTCAGCCAGGCTTTATCATACAGATTCTATTTTCCCATGCCCATCATGTTTTTATTAATGACAAAGTGTGTGCGTATAATCAGAAGTGTATTCTTCATCGGGTACTGTAGCAGGAAGTGAAGGAACCAATCCGCACGGAACCGTACATAAAGCTTAGGTTAAGCATTGTACTCCAGCATCCTTCTAATTCCAACTTTCGAACGTATCCGCCGATCACGTAGCAGCTATAAATGCTATAATATACCTTTGTAAATGAATAACATATTACAAAACCGGTCAAGTGCGTGTCGGACTCGAGGTGATATGGTTTTAAAAAGCGAGGTATTGCCAAAGACTTCAGCCACTGAAATATTATTTTTATAGTCATACAAAGGTATACTCTTCCTTTATGAGATGTATTTTATAAATCCTTATATACCTAATGGTAGTGGTAAATGACCATAACCACGCAATTTGACGACCCATGTGGCGCAATGGTTACCATGCCGGATCGCCGCGCCAAGGGCTCTGGGTTCGATTCCCAGCAAGGCGGAAATTTCAATGATGATTTTGAATTTTTGTTCTCGGTCTGGGTGTAAATGTTCTTGTCTTTGTATGTTGTCCATGGCACCCACGACACAGGAAATCCTAGTGTAGGGATATGAGTGTGAAGCGTTATTCATTTATTTATTTATTTATTATAATTTTATCCCGACAATTTTATTCGTGTTTGTTGGAGATCCAGAAGTATGCGGATCTCCTACTCCCTACATTTTTAATTTTTTAAATATCATTTAAATATCATTGCCCCCCATGCGTCAATGATGTATGATTACAATGCTGTGGCTTATTTGATCAGTTATTGATTACTTAAAAAAAATAATCAATCTGAATTTCAGCCCGTCATGCGCCATATCTACGACTTAATATCACCCGGGGAATCTTGTGTTTTACTAAAAGAACATAATTTTCAAAATTTCCTACGGTTCCTTACTAAAACACTTACAATAATAAGTTATTATTAAGTAAGTAACTTTTTTATTATGGTGGGTGTTATGTTCACCGAACCACGCGTATTATTATTTATAATAAATCAATATTATAAGTATTATAATATTCACTGTAAGTACGCACAACACTGTACGGACACAACCGTACGCCCCGAGCTCCCAGTGTAGACTGGCTATCAAGTACCGAGTACGTCGGTTACCATCGAGTAATCGAATAATACAATAATCGAATAGATGATCGAATGACTAGTTCATTCGATCATCAAGCGAGGCGTCATCTAGCGACACCAGCGCACAACTCTATACATAACATCTCTTCCTTTTTTTTAATTTATTTTGTTTATAATACATGTGACTATATTTATATGTAATTAATTTTTTTGACACAATTGGGCAAACATATAGTAGAACTAATTTCGACAGATTTAAACAATACACAGCTTTATAATTTATTTTCCAACGTTCCAAATTCCGTTGCTTTTCTACTCTATAATATTATGTATTCTCCCTGAGTCTTGTGCCAGTTATATTAATCCTTATGTTACTTCGCTGGAAAGCCTGAAACTAACTTTCGTTTATTAGGTACTTTCAAATACCTGACGGTGGTGTTCCCCAATCATATTCATCTTTTTTTTTTTTTTTGATAGGAAGAAGGTAGTAATTAAAAGTTAACAATAAACAGCTGCTTTGGTTGAAAGCATAGTAGACGCTGTTTAATGATATTTTTTATATAAAAAGGTTTTGACCAGGGACTAATGCGCATCTGTGTCAGTGATCTAATGATAATAATATCATTGCCTACTACATGTTTTCACATTAGCAAACACTCTTATACTGCTCGAAATCTGTAACAAAGAAAGTTATTAGTTTACGAAGTAAGATCGCCTGTTTAGAACGTATAGTGATATAAGGCACGTAGATGAAAAGTGGAAGATCAGCTGCTCGATGGAATGATGCTGTTAGGTCTGTCACAGGATGTTCCATAGTGAGGTTTTCACATATTGTCACAAGTCCATACCTGGAAACACATCGTCACTGCTGCTGTTACCAAGGACATGTACCATCATCGAGACGCCACATCCACAGGTGCTAAGCGGAAAGCGATGCGTAATGGAGGACAAACGCCATCTCCTGGCGTCCTGACAGTTTTTTAATGAAATTTATCTAATTAATAAGAAGTTTTTGTTATCATTATTTTGACCCATCAACATGGTATGTTTTCATAGCGTACTGAAATGTACAATTATTACACCGAGTTGCTCATTTGAAATTTTATTGTGTCTTACGAAACAATTCAAGCTTCTCTTTTGGAGTGAACCTGGTGGAATCCTGATGATAACCTAGTCTGTTATTTATTATATTTTACTTAAAGGTTATTCGTCAGGAAATTAAACTGGCTTTAAATCAAACAATCACAAAACACAGCCTAGATCTATCCCACATGACGTTTGGTTAATCTGTTTCCGTAGATGGTGAAATTTCAAATCATAATGTTGATGAATAACTTAGGTAATTTTACCCCTAATTAACATTTTCGTCTCGAATGACTGAGTAAATTAATCTGTTGACTGCCCAGCATTCTCATACTGGTCCCCACAAAATGGCTGAAGGTATATTTATCCCAATACCCAAATAAATTATCAATTTAGCAAACTTGATTACTATGCTTACAATTTTTTGCTTGTTTACTTGATTACCTTGTGAGATTCAGCGTCGCTTCATTCACTTCAACGTCCGTTCATCTTGACTGCTACTCTTCAGAATGTATCCCTCAAATACCTCGGCCACCTTCAGTAATTGGGCGTTGAGATATCCTCGAACCTTAGCTTTAGCGGTTCATTGAATTCTAAGCTAAGGTCCTGCTAAGAAGCTTGGAATACTAGCAAAACGCTTTGAACCTTATATAAAGCACATGTTCGGCGTTATGTGGAGTACTGCTGTCACTTTTGGCTGGTGCTGCCAAAGCCATATGTCAGCATTGGATTCAGTGACGAGGCATGCCCAAATGCCTTTTGCTGACCTTAAAATTGGTTGAGACCAAATTACAAAGCTTCAAGCACAGGCGCAGAGTTGGTATCTCAGTATTCATAGTATTAAAACCTACGTTAAGTCGTCGTCACCACATCAGCTTCACCAGCGTCAGAAATTCAAACTTGAATGGGATCGTGACGATCCGGCATGGTAACAATTGCGCCATACGGATCGCAGAGTTAAAATTTGTATGTGATAAAAGATATTTCAATCGCTGGAACATATTGGAATTGGGATTTGAATTGGAATTTACTTGCACTTGGAAGGCTATTAGGCAAGGATAATGATATATCCTTATAACAAAATATTATTTTGTTAATGTTTTTTCTTGATTAACCATATTTCGGTCATTGGATTAAGGATATTAAATCGTTGGAACTTCGTGGGAACTTGGAACAATTGACTTGCATCGAGTGCAGTAAGAATTTATTTTGTTGATATTTGTTTTTATTGCACCACTAGATTATACATGTTATTTTTTTTTTAAATATAATCTTCAAAATAGGAAACATACGTTTTATTTTTTATTTAAAACTCGATCTGTATATCTTGGTTCTTATTTTTTGCGTTCGCTTGACGCAGCGGTGTTCGACTAGTATTTTGTTAAACTACCTGCAACCATGTTTAGATTCTGCAATTGAGTAATGTAATAATAGTGATAGTAATTTTATTGTAATTAGTTCCTAAAAGGTTTTTATGAGAGTATTCAAAGTGTTACCTTTGTGAATGTTTGTGTCAATAAGTCAATAAGTGTTCTGCATGATATGTCGCAATTATTGTTTAGTGTAAATACTCAGAGTTAAGTTCTCATGTAAGTGAATTAGTTAATTCTTATGAGAAATAAAGATTCTTTAACCACATCTGCGTAGCAATAATTAAAATTAGATTGGTTTTCTAATGTATGTAAATATTTTGAGCAATATAGGTATTTGTATCAATCAAGGCTTAGTTTAGACACAAGATCTCTCGCAGATTACTTAGCATTTATCTTTTCCTTTATCCATATTTTAAAATAAGTAATAAAATAATAGGTATTTACCTTATTTTTTTTTTGTTTTTGTTAGTAGATACTACTGAGCTCGATGTAGTGTCTCATTTTCTCTTTACTATGGAGACAAAATCATAATATTTTCCTTTATTTTCCGGCAATTTTAAAAATATTAACTATTGCAAGATATAAGATGAAAATACTACGATCTTCTGAGTCTGTTAGTGCTTATTGCCACATGGATGAATCGTTAGTTTCTAATAATAATGCATCCAATAAATTATTGTGGATGATATTATGTATATAAGAATTGTAAAAATTTGAAATAATTATCATAAAAGTCGAGTCTGTTATCATGAACTCATAACTGCTGTCGTTTCTCATACTTTGTCATAATCTGACTTGAATATGTGAACATATACCTACCTACTCGTCTGTAACGAATCATTATAATATATGAGTGTTAAGCGTTGTTATAAAACAGATTTACAGATTCCTTACATAATAATTGAATTCTGATGCCGAAAAAGTATCATCTTTTTACTTTTACTTGATATCTGTGATTCATATTGATTGGGGTAACTTCCTGAATACCTGCAATTTGTTATTTCATGCCGCGATATCATATCGGTGAAATGTGGTCGATTATGATGGGTATCATCTTCACATCGTACTACCACAGCTACCACTAACATGGGATATTTTAATGTTTTGTTATAGCATCTCGTTAGTACCAGCACCAACTAACATTGTCATATCAGTGCAATAACCAGGAGAGAGACATTACTATTACTTTAAACTTTGTTAAACAGTCAGCTTTTGTCACATTTTAATATTTACGTCGGTTCCACGGAAGGAAATGCTGTTTTAGCATTAGTTATTGTACCTATGCTATGAGTAATGTTGGAGTGCAATAAAGTTATAATTTTCCTTATTTTTGTTTTATTTTACAAAACAAACTAATCGAAATATTCATTCAATATAATTTGTCTTGGTATGCATTACTCGGGAAGCAATAATTAGAAAATGTATTATTTTTGTAATAATTATTTTATTATCGTTTTATTACCAGTAAATAATTGCAACAATTTACACTTTTTAGCCTTAATTGTTTGCTGTAAACCTGATAAAAGTTGGACTATTACATTGTAATAATGAACGCTGTAGAAGTTTAGATTTTTTATAAAAATATTCTAGGTACTTACATGCTTGTGGCCCGTATCTGCGCGATCACATAATCACGCACGTTTACACGCTAATATTATTATTTTTATTTATTTACTAAACTTGTACGTAATAACGTACAAGTTTAGTCAAGACAATAAATAAACCCAAAGAGCGGGAGGGGTTTGCATTGAGGTAGTATACTGATAATGATGTAGTATTGTTACTTTATATATTTTACTACACACATTTTGCACTTACAACCCATACAAGGGTGATGAGTCGTTTGTCATCATAACTTAATTGTCAATTTAATGATCAAAATATAGGTACCTGGTTACGGTGCTTTGTAACAATTATTATTATTGTATTGTATGCGTGTAAAATAAAGGATTTGTTTTATTTATTTACACTTTTGCACAGGCATTCCTATTACAATGATTTTAATCCTATTTGCTGGTAATAGGTATAGGTAGGTGTACTATTATCCGCTACAATATTACTAGCATATTACATTAATTTATTATTTTGTATCTAGGTCTCCAATGCATTAATTTTTCGACGTAACAGCTTTACGATAAACAGTAGCACTCATGTTGGTTGTAAGTATATTGTTTTACCTTGTTGTTGTATATGTAAAACTTTTACTTTTGTAGTTTTGATTGCGATGTTAAGTACATCGTGGGACTAAAACTATTGACTTGTTTTCTACAAAATATCACAGTATTTCATAGCAAGTAGGTACGTTTTTTGTTTGTTACGTTGGAGTGTTTTACTCGCTTAAGTATGTATTCTACTTATTTGAACGTAGACTCCAGTGTTAGTTCAATGGTAGTGCATAGATCTGGTTAACAGCTTATTGTAATTCCTTGTTTAAGGTTATACAATTATATGAAGGGTAATATCGTTTGGTACTAGACAAGTAGCAACACATCTTATGTCGATAATCCACAATTATGTTTTATGGTATGGATATAAATCATTATTGCAATAGGGTAAATAATTTCCAACTTAATAATGCCCAGCGTTGTTTACTTAAATTTTCATGTATGGGTCATTTATTAATTTACTGATGTAAAGTTATAGAAATTAAGTGTTTTTATTTAAATAGTAATATAAATGGTATTTATACTTGAATAATTTGGCCCAACCCCTGTTCAGAAATGCGATTAAAGGTTATGGATTTCGTTACTATTTTATCTTTAGGGTATTACTACTTGTCTATTTTTCCCCTTTTCTGGCCAGTATCTATAGCATGGTACTTGAGGTTCGTAATGTTGTCCATTTAAGCAAATATATTTTACTTACTGCGCTTTTACTCGTCGCCAATGTTATGTTCACCGAACCACGCGTATTATTATTTATAATAAATCAATATTATAAGTATTATAATATTCACTGTAAGTACGCACAACACTGTACGGACACAACCGTACGCCCCGAGCTCCCAGTGTAGACTGGCTATCAAGTACCGAGTACGTCGGTTACCATCGAGTAATCGAATAATACAATAATCGAATAGATGATCGAATGACTAGTTCATTCGATCATCAAGCGAGGCGTCATCTAGCGACACCAGCGCACAACTCTATACATAACAGTGGGCATAATAATGATGCTTGAATTTACTACGTTTTTTTCTTTAATTCACAAGAAAATAGCTACTTATTTTATAATCACGAGCAATGCACCTAGTAGATGTTTCTTACGGAACCCTAAATCGTTTGCCAAGATATCCTATAGACGCAAAATGCCAAAGATCAAATGCAAATTACACGAGTATAGAAAGATGTTCACTCTCACTTTCATAGATATAATGTTATGCTCACTTTGCTGGTTGACCACAAAGACACAGGCCACACAGCATTGGGCACAAATCGCAACCTAAGAACCTCTGTCTTTCTAAGTATATTAAGACATTTAATTTTAACCAATCTTTAAAAACCGGGCAAGTCCGTGTCAGCCCGCCCAATGTAGAGTTCCGAAGTAGCAAGTTTATCGACTATTACTCATTAACTACTTATGCTAACATAGCCGTGATAGTTTTCTTGGTAATTCGTCATACTTAATATATAAAACTATTTTTGAGAATTTTTTCACTCGTCCAACTCCAACCGTTTAGCCAGCTGCTGCTTTAACCAAAATTAGCTATTTAAAGCCCAATAGTTATTTCACAATCATACGCCTAATTCCAAAAATGGTCTTAGTAGACCCATAATATTTTTAGAAGACCTTTTCAACGATACCCACACTATAGGGTACGCGACGAAAAAAAATATTTTTTACATTTTATTCTACGATTCTGGAGTTTTAATAAATATGTAGGTAGGTATATCCATGCCAAAGTACATGTAATTTTTCTAGCACTAAGAGTCGCGCATTGCTGCCAGGCGCAGAGCAATCACAAACACCGTGACACGAGATTTTTATATCTTACTAGCTGCCCGGACAGACTTCGTTCTGTAAAAAGTTTTTTTTTATTAAATCCTTCCGTGTGCCGATTGTAAGCTACCCTATCTTTCAAGTTGGATCAAACTGCACATGGTGTGCAAATTTGAGTAAAATCGGTTCAGTAGTTTAGGAGTCCATCGCGGACAAACAACGTGACACGTAATTTATATATATTAAGACTAGCTGCCCGGACAGACTTCGTTCTGTCAAAAGTTTTTTTATTATTTTGAGATGTAAGCTATCCTATCTTTCAAGTTGGATCAAACTGCACACGGTGTGCAAATTTATTTTGATTAAAATCAGTTCAGTAGTTTAGGAGTCCATCGCGGACAAACAACGTGACACGTAATTTATATACATATATTAAGATAATATAAATTTTAAGCGTAGACTAGATACCTACATATAAATACAGAATATATTTTATGTAGGTATGTACCGTAACTCTACAGTCTACTTACACTATAATTCCATGGTAATTCAAGATTTTACACCTATCAATTACCCCACCTGCCGCGTCAACAATTTAATTAGATACGCTGCGTTTTACCACTCAACACTACATCACTTATACAGCTACTATCAGGTGGAATTGTATTCTAGTATAGCGCTAACTTATTGTTAGACTAATAAAAAAACATTATTAGATACCTACTATTATTTCTCCATGGGGTTCGCCTGGACAGCTACCGCCCTTTTGCTCACTTGCTTGCTTGCTTATCACACTCAAGGAGTCAGCCACCAAACGGCTCGCGTACGTTCCGGTTCGGGGCTTGACAAACAGTTCTGTTTTTCTTCCTTTCTTTCTTTCTTTCTATTTTTTTTCTCTTTCGTGGCCGGTAACGCATCAGTGATGCCTCCGGTGTCGCTGATATCCATGGGCGACGATAGCCGCCTACCGTCAGGTAAATCGTCAGCCCGTTTTCTGTCGGCTAATTCTATAAAAAAAACTGGGCCCACGCAATGAAACTCAAGCTTACAAAGAGTTAATCACAAACAAATCTTATAAAAATCGATATTTAAACGCGTTTGCATATATTATATTACTTATTACTTTTCCTATTCGCACGATTATTAAACTTTTTATGTACAATCAAATTGAGCATCACTACTCTACTGCAATCAATTCGGCGCGGGCGTTGGGTATTGCGTAATTACGTAAGCACTAACAATAGAACTCCCAGTCAACTGTTAATTTCATTGTGTTAAGTGAAATTAAGAGAATTAAGTAAGTCGCATGAGCACGAAAAAGCCTCGATTGTGATCTACACGACCGGTGAGAAGTGGCAAGCGTGAACTGGTGAACTGACTGAACTGTGGATAGAGGTGAGTAACATTAAAGCTATGTGACAGACGGAGCGCATTGAAATGGCCTAACTAGGGCAAAGAATAAAATTTTCAAAAAAATATGGGACCAACCTCAAGACATACCCTATTTATTAAAAAAAGAATCATCAAAATCGGACCACCCTGTGCCGATTGCTGCGTGATCATACATAAAAAAAATAAAAAATATACGTGTCGAACTGAGAACCTCCTCCTTTTTTTTCATCGGTTAAAAATGAAGCTTCTACGTCAACGTAGAGATTCGGACTGAGGTATTTCCGGAACGCTATGACATGGGGTTCTTAAAAAAATGTAAAAAGAGTTCTTCAGGGCCGGCGATGCATTGGCGATTCCTCTGGTATTGCTCATTAGTACCCGTAGCCCCGTGGTTAAAAATTATTTTCAACACGTTAAAAATTGTTAAATAATCACAACCCACGTTTTTGTCGTGACTAAGCTTAAAAAACTTAAAGAGCCTCTTGTTTCGATTTGAATAATTTGATTTTATAGTTAGTGAGCTGATTGGATTTATTAAAAATTAAGTATGATTTTACATACAATTTACCTAAACTAATGCTTCCATACATGCCATGGAATACCATGGAAATCATTTGAACAAAAAAGTTTCAAGATGACTGAAAATCATATTACACAGTTTCTGTTACATGAAGGAAAATCAATTTCATTTTTGACAAAAACCCACCACTGAGCTATAACCGCCTCAACATCCTTAAGAAACTGATATTAATAATGGCATTAATGACAACCTTAATAGTGTGTTTACAACATCATGGAATAATGATTTCATAAAACCATTACATATATTTACTTCATCTTTGCACTTAATAGGCTATTAAAACAGAAATGGATCGCGTTAAGAGCTTCAAACTTCAAAGTAAAAGTTGCTAGATGGTTGCTAGTCCTACCACTTAGGCCGTATTCAACTTATAACATAAAACAGTCGTGTAAAAACCACAGTACGTGTTTAGTAGTGCACAAGCGTTGACGTAAAACGGAATGTAATTTAAAAATAGAACTTTTTAAATTTATTTCTGTTAATAATCTGTGTGTGAGTGCTTTTTTTCACTGAGCTTGGTTTTGATTTTGAGAATTGGATGCCAAGTTAAATGTAAGTGCTTTTTAATTTTTTTTAAGTTCCCAAATTACTTAGGGGTTCGAAAAAAGTTATTGGTATCAAATTTAGTTGCACTGGATTAAATAAAATAATATTTAATTAATGAATTTCTTATGTAATGTGCCTGACTGTGTGTACTACAGTTTTTGACAATTATTACCTTATCAAATCGTTATTTTTGAAAGCCGATTGTGAATTAATATTAATGTTTATAAATAAAAAATACCAATTTTTTTAATTATTTGCATTTAATGTATTAAAACAGACACAATAAAATTTGCCGAGCTGAGGAACTTTAGTGTTATTAATAAACAAAAGTTTTATTTTTATTTTTATGGAATTATTAAACTCCTTTAAATTAAAGTTCGAAACGTACAAATCAATATGTAATATGTTTTCCTCAAATTTTGAATAATTTTTCGGTCGACCTAAGACCACTGGGAAAGCACGCGTTATCATCATTTCAGCCTGTGTTTAGTACATATTGGCTTCATCCCGTAATAGCCTTCTTCACGACACTTTTTACTCCACCACCGCTGCTTCAGAACAAACTTTAATTGTAGAACAAATTAATGATCAACCCTAGGAAGTTCTCGTGTAGGAATTTCTTATGCTCCATCTTTCTAATACTTAACAATTGAACCCAGGCCAAAAGGTGCCCTCAGAAGCACCCAAGAACTCATACAATACCTACTAGTAACTATCATAATATATGACACCCACACGCATCACACATATTTTTTTTGCGGTTTTATCTAGCTAATTCTGATTGTGTGGGTGAAATCTTGCAAACTTAATTAAATCCTCTTCCTTTTATAAAAAATAATTGAAATCCGCAACGCATCGGTGATGTTTTAGAGTTTAGGTGTTGCTAATGTGTTGGGAGTTGTGACCACTTACTATCGAGTGGCACGCCTGCTTGTCGGTTACTGACATGAAAAAGTCTGCCCCAGCCAGGAATCGAATCCGGGATCCCTCGTTGCGTAGGCTGTGTTAATACCAAGGCTACATGGTCGCTACAAGCGTAGATAGGACTTCAATTGTTAATTTGTTAGTCATAGAAACCTTGTCAAGAGACTCAAGGCTTTTGACTTCTAATTGCTGTATCCCTTTAATATCCCGCTACTGAGTACGGGTGTCTCCTTTTGAGGAGGTCACTCCACCACGCTGCTGCAGTGCGAATTTGTGGAGGGGTTTATGACCAACCTTAGAGTCGGAAGTTTTCTGCTTAAAGGCCTCCGACCGAACCAACGGCTTTACGTGCCCTCCGGACCATGGAAGCGTTCAAGAAATTTTTGCCACTAGCAGCACCCATCCAACTACTGACCGCGACCGCTGTTGCTTCACACGTTGATCGATCGATCGATCACAGGACGGCACAAGCCGCGCAGGGCTATGAACGCTTGTTAACTCTATGGTTAATCTACTCTATGCTCAATGATTACAAAACCTTTCAAAAAAAGCACACTGGAACAGAGTGATGGACTCAGTCAACTCCACTACTCTTTGGGTAAGCAGGGTAAGATCTATAATGCGTGACTACAAATTATGCGAGACTACAAATTATGCAAATAAAACAATGGTCCTTAATCAAATTTAACATTAGCCGTTTTGCATGACTTTTTAATTTTTCTTATTTATTTATTTACTTTAAGGTCCACGCTCGTTAACGAAACGTACGAATTGTGCCTTAATAATATGTTAAGAGGTCATCAGGTCACATCTGACATCTGCCCTTTGGCGTTCAATACAACTTGGTTGCATTGCAAATCGACCAGGCATCCTTGCATTTAATTTTATAGTCAACTAGCTGCCCGAACAGACTTCGTTCTGTCAAAAGTTTTTTTTGAGATGTAAGCTATCCTATCTTTCAAGTTGGATCAAACTGCACACGGTGTGCAAATTTGATTAAAATCGGATAAGTAGTTTAGGAGTCCATCGCGGACAAACAACGTGACACGTAATTTATATATATTAAGATTAAAGATACTTGGTATTATGACCAGGCCCAATCATGCTTGGTTAACGGTAATCGATCGCGATGTGCATAGGCTCGGTAGCTTCTTCAAGGCCATGGAGGTATTATACCTTCACTTCTTCAAGGTATTGTTCAATGCAACTAGTATTTTGAGAAAATTAAAACAAATCTGAAAGTGAAGTTCTGGAAGAGTTTAAAGCTTGACTGGTTACAGATTTATTGTGATATTTACATTTCTGTAAATATACCGCAATTCTGTAAATATCTAATATGTAAAATTCTCGTGTCACGGTGTTAGAAGTTGAACTCCTCCGAAACGGCTCGACCGATTTTCGTGAATCTTAGCGTGCATATCGACTAGGGTGGAGAATCGGACAACATCTATTTTTCATCCCCCTAAATGTTAAGGGTGGTCCCTAAATTATTTTTTATTTTTTAAACTTTTGACAGAACGAAGTCTGTCCGGGCAGCTAGTAATCAATAAAAATCAAAACATCAGAAATCTTTAAGATACTTACGCCCCATTCACCATACAAATTCTGTAGTAAGGTAACCATTAGTGGCTCTGAGTTGGGGCGTTAATAAAATTAAAGATAAACTTGAAACACTCAGTACTTGCAGGCTACAATCTCCAGTAAAGCCTTCTCAAGACAAAAAAGCGCAGAAAATCCATGGAGTATACAGTTAAGGAGGAATGACTCAAATACAGGGAAAGTTGAAAAGTGGCCAGCGGTAACCAATAAATAAACAAATGGCAATATGACGGATGCACAAGATCTCAGGTGGCATAATTAGAGCAGTTGTTGACAGATTGAAGATAGACAGTGGCAATCCTGTATACCAAGACTTCAACCATGGGCGTAGCCAGGTTTTAGTTTCGGGGGGGGTTCAAGTTCGGGGGGGGGGGGGGGGGGGGGTTGGTGCAAGAAAATACAACGACTAAAAGTACATGGCAATAACCCTAAAGAAAATTGAGACTTTATTTTTTCTCACGACGAATGTAGTGCCATCTATTTATTAGTCTAGTCAAAAAGTTCAAAAACGTGTATATATAAGTTCAAAAATGTGTGTCAATATGTGCGATAGCTCATTCGATTCGGAATGACGTCTAGAAAAATGTTTTTTAAGGGTTTATTAGCACATAAAAATGTCAGTCCTTAACATTTCGGGGGGGGTTTGAACCCCCGAAACCCCCCCCCTGGCTACGCCCATGACTTCAACTATTTACGTAGTCCTTTACCATGTTGCTATCACGGCGCCATTTAATTTAACAGAGTTTGACGGACATTTTTTTCACAACATAGTTATTCCTCCTTACCTCTATGAGAAAATCTTAACGGTATGATAGATAATGAAACCTGGCTATTTTTACGTAAAAAAAACAAAAACATTCAAAACACGACTTAAAACAAATATGTTTACAAATTGATCTATTTGTGACAATTTTATTTAAACTAAAACGTGACACGTGACCGAATTTGGAAATCTGAACTTGTTCGTAATTTAAATTCAAGTGAAAACCATCGATTGGAGGTCACCGGAAGTCTGCGTTCGCGCCAAATTGCATGCGTTCCGTTACATCACTGTTACGCAACTCTGCATGTCATCCGTTTAATAACAAATTAAATGTCGAATGCCGGATAGAAGTTCCTTCCGCGTGTATTGTATGGTGAACCGATATTCATGCTATAGCTTTAAAACAATACATCATTAAACGATATCCGAGAGGCTTTGCTGATATGCACTTTTCTCATTCATTATGATTATCACAATCCATAATTATTCCATTTTTGGGTCCGATTATTAGAATTCACGGAAATTCCATACCTACTATAGATTTAAAACTCATGCTAAAATAATTTTTATGACGAATAGAAAAACAAACTAGATGATTATTTTAAACACAAGACTATAAATGACTTTAAAAATATAGCAGTAATGAGTGCGTGCGTGTAGTAACTGTGTAGGAAAAAAACCTCGGTAGTTTCTTTTCGCTTCTTCTCACGGGACCACCCGCCATAAGTATTTCTTAATGTTGATGGCATAATTTGACAGTTGCCGCTAGACGAAAAGCCCCCCCCCCCCCCCATCCACATCCAAAATTAGCTCAAACAATATATATTTATATTTTGATAATTGACCCCTAGTTAAAGAAGGTTAAATTTATATGTGAAAGGTGAAACCGGACTCAACATAATTCACATCCGACATAATATACAACTATACGCGCTCTTTTATTATAACATGCCATTTCTATAGGATGTCAACTCTATGGATGAAAATTGACTTACGTGAACCGGAACGGAACATACCTAATTTCCATAAAATTAAGCACGCATTTATCATCTGTCAAGTAAAGGAGGGACATAGGTATTTATCATTTTATTCGTGGGAATATCTTTGATAATTATACATTTTTGATGTCTGAAAAATTGAAATTTTTTTTATGATGTAGCCAAAACTGGGCCCCGCTTATTACAAACATGTATTGTAATCAGTCAGGTCAACAGACCCCTCAGACATAAAGCAATATGTAACTTTTTATCTCCATAGAATAAAAGGAAGAAGGTAGGTACTTAGATCTAATGAAGTTTGATCTAATTAAGATAAAGACACAGAGTAAGGGCTTGTTTCACAATCTCCAAGTAAAGTCCTGAATAAGCTATTCGCTGGTTAAAGTGACGTTAAAGTGTCATTTTACATACACGAAATGTCAACTTAACCAACGAATAGCTTACTTCGGACTTACTTGAAGATCGTGAAACAAGCCCTAAGATTATAAAAGCGTTTAATAAAAAGAAGATAGTAGGTACATATTGTGTCTAATGACTATCTAGATTTCCTTTGGCATTTCAGTTTTTACTAGATTATTATACAAGAGGGAATTAGAAGTGAAGTAATACATTACACTTAACATACTAATTACTTCGGACTCGACCGGTTCAGACCAGGTACTTGACGGAAACACTTTGTCTTAAACATGATACAAATGACGTATTGTCAAAGTGTTAGATTTGTTAGGCAATAACTATGAGTCATTTAGGTTAGAATGAATCGTGTATTAGCACAGAAGATACAATAGTACATACCATATAACTATGCTATCATTCTTTATTTTCTGCTTAATTCTTTGTTATTAACCTCCAAGAAAAGGAGGAGGTTCTCGATTAAGTTGTCTTTTTTAATTGTTTGTTCTGAGAACTCCGTCATTTACTGATAACCGATTTGGTTAATTTTTCTATTCGAAATAGGTACGTCCCATTATTATCAAAATTCAGTTCTAATTATCTATGAGGAATTGAAGGAACTCCTGATGTTTAAACATCATCTGACATTAAAGTAGGAATTTTATGTTAAAACGCCATAATTAAAATATTTCTATTAGCATCCTTTTATCTACTAAACTAATAACGTCTACTAGTGACAGTTTACAGGAAATGCAAAAATCTTCTTGAAATCTACAAATTCTAAAATTATCGAAGAAGACGGAAAATATTATTGAAATCATTTATTGCAATTTAGGCGTTTGAAGAATTTGACCTCATTATTTTGTACCTTGTAACTTAGGTAAATGTAGTCTTAAATTTTAAATGACATCATTGACATAAATTATATAGACAGGCTGTTCAGTACTTACATTTTGTTCACCTGTGTTGACCCCAACTGGGGCCAACTCAGTTTAGTCGGCTGCGAGCAAGTGCTGTCGCCTGTCACTTTCGAAAAACTCCGACTGTTCAAGAACACTTATTATTCTGTATTGTGCACAGTTAAAACTTTCTCATTATTTACGTTTGAACTTTATTTCACTTTATTTAATCATAATCGGTAAGTAACTATATTTTTATTTACAGTCTTAAAAATTATTTAGTGTCAAATATTTATTACCGACATCTTGAACCAAACTTGACAGAACGAACACAGAGTACTTAATCACTACGGAACAGGGTTGCCAGACGTCGCGGAGTGAGAGAACAAAAGGACAAAGATGCGGAAATTGTGGTAGAAACTAGAAAGTGATTTCAATACGTGACTTTTATATGAAATTGACTTACTTTATTTGTTTTAGATATTATATGTACCTATTGAATTAACGAAAATGCCAACTTGTACATTGCGGTATTGCAAAAATTATGAGCAAAAAACGAAAACATTACCTGAAAGAATAACTTTCCACAGGTAAGTTTTAACGCTTTATATTACTTCACCTATATGTTTGTTTGTTGGTTTGTTTGTTTGTTTGTTTGTTTGTTTGTAACTTCTCTTTGGACTTGATTTTGGCTCACTTGAAACGCTCAGATTTCTTTCAAACTTCGTGGACTTATTGAGGACCAATGACAATTTAATATTTAAAGAAAAAAAAAGAAAGAAAGAAAGAAAGAAATTACCTACATTTCATTTAAAAAAATCAAACTAAAAAATTAATAAATAAACTCCAAAAAATGTTGTTTATCCTATATATATATGTTGTATGTCTGTGTATATATAGTTTTGTGTATAACTATAAGTAATTGGGTAAATAAATATGAGAGATGTGTGCAATAAGGTGAAGTACTTAATGTGATTATATATGACAATCAGTCGGGATTTAAAGAATTGATAATAAACTACGTGTTGCTCTGAAAAACAAAGTTTTATTTAAGCTTATCATACATTATGAGTTACACTAAATACAACCTAAATCACACAAACCTACCTGGAAAACAAAGAAACGACAATTAAAGTATTTAAATTGCCAATTCCTCTTTTTGATGTTTCTACAAAAATACACTATAATATTTCAATGAGGCTACAGTGTAATTTATTACGATACATTTCTTTTATTTTAAGTGCACAACACACATAAAAATATTTTAACACAATCGAATGATATATCCTGGGACTATAGATAACACAAGTTTTATATACTTAAATGGAAAGATCCCACGCATATTGTAATAAAATGTAAATTCTGGAATAAGAAACGATTTTTTGATTTTTTTTTGATGAATGGATGAACACTACAGAAATGGTCATTCCGTTATGACGTAATTAATCCTCAGGTACCTCTACAATGTAATCCAGACAGAGTAATATATCCATGGTATATGTCCAGTTATAGTAATGTATCCATGATCTCTTTCGGAGTAGGGTGTTGGCAACACTGGGCGCATAGTGACTCTGTGATTGAGTTCTCTGTGGCACGAAAGCGTGACACGAAATTCCTTAGAAAGAGCGCGTCCATATAATTTATGTCAATGAATGACATGAATAATTTATTATGAGATAGGTATTATGTTTCCAAGTGTAATAAATTGTTCTATTAATGATCTTAACATTTTAAATACCATGTGAAAATGAAACTGCCTAATAACATTGCTAAATAGATTTTTTACTTGTTCCTTGGAGAATGTAAAAACCTTGAAGACATGCAATTTAATATTTTACATTAAGTTGTCATGGTAATTGACACTAAAAGTCAAAACGTTTCTAGCCAATTATGAATTTTGAATGGAATTATGTTTATCATCCTTGGCCTTATCTCGTAAATGATAAATTAAAGGTTTTGGCGGGAAAACCTACGCCATTTTAGCCATTGTCATTTTGTCACGTTGTCCCAAGTTTAACTTTAAACGACTAATTTTATTTTCATTGTTTGGGGACAGGGACACGACATAAAAATATTCACAGAATTATATTTTTACAATACAAGATTTTATATTGGGTACTATTATTATTACACCATAGAGTAGGCTGTTGTTGTATGGAATTTGAACACAAAATTATTATGAATAAGTTAACTCGTTCCCTTTGTAACGTTTTACAATTCAAAATCACAATCCACAAAAGAATCACCTGTGAGCCACAGAGATATAAACAGAAGCTGTGAGCAATGATATTATTTAAGTATAAAACCGGGCAAGTGCGTGTCATGCCACGCGCAATGTTAGAAGTAGTAAGTTTATCGACTATTACTATTGACAACTTATGCTAACATAGCCGTGATAGTTTACCTTGTAAATTCATCATACCTATAACCTATTTTTGAGAATTTTTTCACTTGTGCAACTCCAACCGTTTAGCCGGCAAGGGGGGCAGACACTTGTGCTTGTTCATACTGACTCGCGGGCGCGTTCGCGGGCGCGGTCGCGAAATTTCAAACATATGAACTACTATGAAAGTGTTCACATACAAAACGCACGTGCGGTGTAAGTAGCGGGCACGCTAGCGACAAGCGCGCGCGGCCCAGTGTTGCCAATGCAAATTTTTAGGCGGCCGTGTACATTAGATAAAAAAGCCGTGTTTATATGGAAAAAGATCAACTGTGGGCCGTGTCCACAGCTGCCAATTTGCGAAAAGCCGTAGAATTGGCTAATTAAATAGGGCGTAGGGCAGCCATAGGCCGTAGATTTTGTGATTTTTTAGGCCTGAAGCCGCCTGAAAGCCGTAGAACACGGTAATTGCCGTAGCATTGGCAACACTGGCGCGGCCCGCTAGCGGCAATATCAAACGCATGAGAATGTATGAGTGTGTTCACACTGAACTAGCGGCGGAACGCGCGATTATGTCAGGTAAGTTCAACCATTTTGAACTTGTCGCTAGAAACGATAGCACATGAATTCATTATGTCCCCATATTAAAGGGTTGTTCTTTCATCTAAGATCATGTCCTTCAATACAGAAGAGTTTATTAGTACTATTCAGGCTAGAACTGATTTGATTTGAACTCAGATTTGGCAGAATAAACACAGGAATCTTATGAACAGAAACATTCATAATAAACTATGGAAGGAAATTGCTGAATTGTTTCCTGATATGGAGGGTGAGTACCTAAATGGAACTTTAGGTACGAATTTTCGGTTAAAAAAAGATCGTCGTCCATGTTTTCAACCTCTGACAACATGTCACAATCGCGCAAACGCCTGGCGGCCAGTGTGAACACGAATCCGCCACCGCGCCCGCGCCCGCGACCGCGCCCGCGCCCGCGCCCGCGAGTTCAGTGTGAACACTCACTAACCAAAATTAGCACTTTAAAGACAAATATTTCGCAAACGGACTCCTAATTCAAAAAAATGGTCTTAAGAGGCCCATAATGTTTTTGAAAGAGCATTTCAACGATACCCCACACTCCGGTTTCGGCTTTACTTCGGAACCCTAAAAAGAGGCTATGTTTCATTATGTGACTTTATACAATTTCGAGACGATACAGTGCTGAGAAATGTATAATCACAAATCAAACCCATGTCAAGCTTCAGATGTGGTTCTCTTAGTCGTGATTTCATGAATCGCTTGGGGGGCTCGGGGGGGAGGGGGTCGAGTCAAATCTCATCTAATCTTACGTTGGAGAGAGGCGGGGTCTCGGCAAATATCACGCAATTTTTTTTCTGATTGAACCAAAAAAAAATAATACTATTTTGGTCCATTTAATCCAGATTGTACATGCTTAAGATTTAATCTTAAGCGTAATCGTAATACGATTAGATCATTCACTAAATAAAAGCACGAAGCAATTTTTTTTTCTTTTTACAATAACAATCCAACGCATTTATGTAAGAAACCCACATTTTGAAAAATCTCACGTGAGATTGGGGGATGGCGGAGGGGGTTGAATAAAATCTCACGATATCTCACCAGGGGGGAGGGAGGGACAGAGAATTTAAAAAAAACACCTCACGTAATTTATGGACGCCCGCTTGTTCGTTTAAATGCTATTTTAATGCAATTAATTTAACGCAATAAATGTCGGAGTCAACTTATTTGAACTCAAAGACAAATAAATAGGCAGGTACCAGATATAATTTCAACACCTAGCTTAGATAAGCGCCTAGGCAGTACAACTTGTCTAGGTTATCTAGGTAATGCGTGAAGCGCTAAATGCTAGACCTAAGCCGTTTCAACATGTATCCGCACGTTCACTTCGATTAAACTTGAAATTTATTATTCTTAAAAGGTTATTTTGAATAAGAGTTAGAAAAAAATACATTTGCATAATTTTTTTAGTCTTATCGAAAGATTTTATGATAAAATTATTAAAGGACGGAATTAACCTTCGCACTTAGCAGCGTCAATGCATATCTATTGGTGAATATCTAAATAATATTGCATTACCAATTGCAAAAATCTTAGGCCTGCCCGAAACAACGAGTGCTAACCGTAGCCTTTCATAAGTACCTACTTAGTGAGGAAAAAACCCTAACGTCAAACAAATGAAAAAGTACAAAATTAAATGGCAACACTATAATAACGTGTTCATATACCTGACCAAGCAATTTTATAAAGGTGTCAATGCGCAATGCCTATACGGCTATACGCTCTAATGCCAGTATTCTATTCATGTGGTAAAACGAGATAAAACGTTCAACGCCTCGAAGGTAATCGATATATTATAATTTATAGTTACTAGCTGACTCGGCAAACGTTGTTATGCCAAAAATTTCTGAATAGGGATACCCCAATCATCACTTAGCGGTATGAAACATACTTAATTCTTTAATCACATAATCTTTAATAAAAACATAATTAATTTCTTTCTTTCTTTCCTTTTCTTCTCTCTTTCTTGGCCGGCAACGCATCAGTGATGCCTTTGGTGTTGCTGATGTCCATGGGCGACGATAGCCACTTAACATCAGGTGGATCGTTAGCTCGTTTGCCGGCTATTTCCATAAAAAAAAACTTACGACCTATTCTCAATCTACGAAATAAACAAAAAAAAAATCATAAAAATCGGTCGAATCGTTTTAGAGAAGTGCAACCACAAACACCGTGACACAAGATTTTTATAAGTATATTTGATTAATAAAAAATTGATACAGTGGATTGTCCACGCCGATGAAAAAAATAAGTGGTCTCCTCTCAATTATCTAGTAAGTGTTGATTGAATAAAAGATATCAGTGAGAGCTAATTGGGCTGTCCGATTACGTATTATAATTACATTGTTTGTTCCCACGAAAAAAGAAAAACATTAGGTATCATTTAATCTGTGATAACATTTCTACAATAGGACAAAGTTAACAAATAAATCTTTAATTTTTCGTAGCTCCCAGCACTCGAACCGCGATACTATCTTCGGTTCACATAACAGATTAAATAACATCGTTCAATAGAACGTGCCATAACTAAAGTTCTCACGAATCGCTTTCTTTGCTTCTGAAGGTTTTGTTACACTACTTACACTGGCATACCCGGTCATTTTAAAATTTATAAAACCTGTTTTATTACGTGTTACACTCAGTATTACACTTGGGATTCTGCGCAGCGCAACTATGGGAAGGGAAGGGAGCAGGTTCAAGAGGTGCTTTTGGTTGATATTTTTTTTAGGTATTTGTGTATTGATACTGATAAGAGACCCTCCTATTAAACCAAACTGTGAAAGGAGTTGCAGTAAAAATCCACATTATTTGTTTCCTCCTCCAAGTACTAAAAACCGGGCAAGTGCGTGTCAGGGCACGCGCAATGTAGAGTTCCGAAGTAGTAAGTTTATCGACTATTATTCATTAACTACTTATGTTAACATAGCCGTGATAGTTTTCCTTGTAAATTCATCATACTTAATATAACCTATTTTTGAGATTTTTTCACTTGTCCAACCAACCGTTTAGCCGGCAGGGGGGAACACTTGACTCTAAACAAAATTAGCACTTTAAAGCCAAATATTTCGCAGACGGACCCTAAATCCAAAAATGATCGTAGAAGTAATAATTGTTAATTAAAGAAAAAAAAACAACTCTAAACACAAGTAGGTACTACGGTAATCACTTATCATCAGATGACCTGTCTTTTGTGTAGGCCTTTTACATAAAACAAAATTTTTATTAAGAGGTAATTGCTGGCTTAAATTAAATTAGCACATTATTTTTAGCATTAAGTAAGCAGCACACTGAAGACTCTACAAGGTAAAGATGCGAATGATGCGAAATTCCCTGACAGTACAATTGCATGCGAGTTAAATTACCATAACTCTAACTAAAGCTTGAACTCACAAGAGCTGTGGTCGTGACCAGTCTAGCGTCAAGGCTGGGATTGTACATACCATTGTCAACGGAGATCATGAAACACTTAGCTCCTACTGATATTGCTAATGAGGAGATCTATCAAGTTGTTGACACAATGTCATGTTGTCGCGCGAAGCGTGCTGGGTTCGATCAGCCAAAAATAAATGTGACAAAAATTGCTCTCTTGTCTTGATAGTGACTACAGTACGGAAGCATAAGTGTGTGACAAACGCGTAGTAGGTAGGTGTATATTTACTTCACGTGTATACGAAGACAATAGCAATAGACAAGTTCAAATCGATCAGAATAAAATTAATATCTATTGTTGATATAGTTACCTAATTAAATAGTGTAATATGATATAAACACCGCCATTCAAGGTCAGATCAGAGCAAAAAAATCTGACACCACAATCGAAACTGGTTTGCCAACCCTGACTCCGTGAACCTCAGTCCACTGACCACTGGTGCGACAACATGTCATTACCAAATGCGTTCATGTCATAATGTACTCATTATTTCATAATGTAACTGGTACGGCTATTGTTATGCAATCTTTATAAAGCAAGAGGGACAGACGGGTCACCTAAGTGGTTTATAATCCTAATGGAGGTACCATGGTCACCATAAATTATAGATATGGACCACGATCGATAATATTGACCACTGCACTGTAGTGACTTACCCTGTAGCATGGGCGTAGCCAGGTTTTAGTTTCGGGGGGGGTTCAAGTTTCGGGGGGGAGGGGGGGGTTCAAGAAGATGCAACGACTAAAAGTACATAAAATAACCCTAATGAAAATTGAGATTTTATTTTTTCTCACGACGCCGCGACGTGTGTAGTAAAAATACGCTCCTAAAGCTCCTAAAAATATATGTGCGATAGCTCATCTGATTCGGAATGACGGCTAGAAAAATGTTTTTTAAGGGTTTATTAGCACATAAAAATGTCAGTCCTTAACTTTTCGGGGGGGGGTTGAACCCCCGAAACCCCCCCCCCCCCCCCTGGCTACGCCCATGCCCTGTAGCGTACCTTTCTTTGACCTGAAGACCCTGAAGATAAGTGGAGATGTGGTACATGATGGTCAGCTCCTTAACTTAGTAAAAGCTTGTTTAAAATATGTGAATTGCCCACAAACCTCGTGTCACCCTTGGATACATATCTCAATCATTATGGTTGTTTGCTGTTTTCTAAAAAGAGAAATTGATTGCAAGTATTGCTACTTAAATCAATAAATGTTTATTGTCGAACTAACCGGATACTGTGACTGGTTTTCATGTTACATCCTATACCTGATTATTGAATAACAAAATTACTACACAATAAAACACAGTCATATCTATGCCTGCCTGACAGTCTGACAGTCTGAACCTTTTAAAGACAAATTCAAATATTATAGCTGCAGGTATTTTTGTTTGTAATATCACCAATAGATGTAGAGTAGGTACTCGTACGAGTTGATTGGTACTTATAGACACACTGGTAGATTAAAAAACATAAACGTGTACTTATGTACGTGCGTGAGAAGATATACTTCTTTGGCTTGAAAAAAAATTAAAAAAAAAAAATTAAAATGTGTGCAATTCACACATGGTAGAAGTGAAACCATCAAAATTTTTGTTTTCAAGATAATGAGACGAATGTAAAATTTCGGGAAGATGATAAATGTAGGTTTCACTAATCTACTTCACTCCGCTCCGCCCCGCTCCGCTCCGCCTCGCTCCGCCCCGCTCCCCTACCCCTCACTCCCATACCCTACCCCTGTACAATGCTTCCTATCTCACTTTAGAATTTATGTGTTTGTCTCTTTTTACTGGACAGTTTCGTTTCATAAAATTTCAAGTCACCCCCGTACTAAAGAAGTTTTCACTTCAAAAAATAAAAAAACATTTCAAAAAATGACGTGCATAAGTGTATCTGTGATACCTTTAATATGAATAAAGATTTCTATTTGATTTGATTTGATAGAGCTAATGAAGTCGGAATTTGCGTCGCGTGCAGGTAGGTACTATTTGAAAACCTAGGATATGTATTACAGCAAAGCGTGGGTGGCTTACTAATTTATAGATTATGTCATTAGGTTTAACTTAATAATCGCTTGGGTATCAATATAGAGGCAAAAATATTTTCGTTTAATTTTTTTCATATCCTGTGCGAGTATCGTTCGAAATCACTAAACAGATTTAGGTGGTATTTGTCATAATTATTTGTAACTCAAATGCTTTTAAAGAATTTATAACGGCGACACCTTTAAGGCCTTTATTAAGCGCTTTTTAAAAGTTACTGTTTCCCTCATTTTATGCTGTCTGGGTAGTAAAGAAATGAAAATGTGTAAGTGCGGTACCTCACCGGGACGCCAAGGCGACGTCGCCGGCCACGTATCCAGACAGTTTATATTGAAATGTATGGCGGCTACCTCACTTGGCGACGGTGTGGCAACGTAGCCAATAGCCAAAATTCAATATAAACTGTTTGGATACGTGGCCGGCGACGTCGCCATGGCGTCCCGGTGAGGTAGGGCACTAAGGATCGTCTCAGGTGAGTGTAAAAATTCTGAATAGATTTTCCGAAGCGAGAATACCTATTTCACTACTGAAACTAATTAGTTTCAGCTATTAGATTACTGACTTCAGAAGTAGGTAGACTCAGGTCTACCTATCTACCTATCTCGTTCTCGGATCTGTCTATCTCGTTCAATCAACACAACATTCTTTTTTCATTTCCCTTGCTAGTCTGTTTCCCTGCACATCTATGGCAATCACATAAAACCAGGCATTACGTGAGGTGCATGGCCGCTTGCTACTTCCATGTTATAAAAAGTGCACACACATAATAGGTACATTTAAAGCGATGCAACAAACGGACATGCAGACCTGCTTGAGCACTTGACCGGTGAAAGTGTTCAATGTCAATGAGCTTGGACTTATGGTACTGACGAGACGAAAATACTTATTTGATTTTATTAATACTTTTTCTGTTCATCATTATAACCACAGAGTCCGTTTCGAGTCCGTAAAATGAAATCCTACCCACCTCTAATTTTTCATTATTTTTGGTGAATAATCTTCACGGTGAAATCTGCATGTTCTCCATAATCTTTTTAAAAGCTTGTGAAGGATAGTATTTAAATCACGGTTTTGCCTGAGTACTAGACTATGGGTATGATCTATGAGGTGAAAACTAGACCTCATAAATCTTACTGGTATCTTTGGATAACTTTAAATTAAAAAGAAAACAAACGGCTTTGTTGCACAACAAATTATTAATTATGTTTACACATAACTCAAACCCGGAAAATATTTTTCAATAAACATTATTCGCTGTTGCAAGTCTTAACACATTTTACGTAACATATCTAACTTTTTAACCAGTTTTCTTTTCAAATAAGGTTCATCAGAACAACTTAATATCCGCTTTGTTTTAATTACCTACGACAAGATTCTGAGTTTCGATTACAAGTCGATCTCGATTTACCTTACAAGAAACTACATAAGTACAAGGTTCATTATCCATAGTAATAAATTATTGAAGAATTAATTTGCATCAAGGAACTTGACAAATCTGGATTCGCTAGGAGCAAAATTTTATGAATGCTTTCGTGGATCTTGGACCGCTTTAAGGCTCAGTAGGTACGTTCTTAAATTATTATTTAATAATGCGGTCTTTTAACCATGTCTGAGGCCTTCTGGCACCATGAGAACTATTTTAATTGTCCGGCATCCGGTTGACAATATGTACAAACTGCGGCAACGTAATGCCTTCTCAATTATGTCTAGAGACTTTTGTACTTTACAGTGGACCGACAAGGCCTTTTAAAATAATAATTTAAAAAATAGGTCAAAATTTTACCTTAGTAATAATACCTATTAAATATTTTTTCCGCGTCTGTACCTACTTGTTACAAGTGGGTTTGAGTGATTATTATAAAGTGGGAGTTATTTAACTTTACATAATACATTTACGCGGTCACTTGTTCCATTAATCTTATCACGTAATCGTGTTAATAGATAGGTATATTAAAATAAACACTTTTTGTTAAACTTCACTATAATATTGTCAGACCGTGATCTAAGTAATAAGATATATTTTACAATAGTGTTTTTTGAAGTTCTCACGGGAATGAGCAGAAGCGTTTTGATGTGTCATGTGACTTATGGTGCGTCCAGATCTGCTTCAGATCCGCACGCGGTATTGACAGGTAGATATTAACTAAGAGAGCCGTGGCCGTAGTTTGGTCTCTATCAGCCATCATCATCTGAGGCAAGGGTGACTTCCAAGAACTTTACAAATACCTACCACTGGATGGCAAGCTTCGAAAAGGTACCTACCTACCTGAAGACGGTTCACGTGACATTGGATGAATATCTGCGCCCTATCATTGGTCGAAGTTACATACCGACAGACTACAAGTAGCTTCGAGTCTTAATGTCAACGTCAATGATGCTTATGATTGGTCGAAATTGTTCATCCAATGTCACGTGATCCGTCTTCAGGTAAGGTACCTGAAGTTAGAGGCTTACCGAGTACCGACCAGATGTAGTTATACATAGGTATATTAAAAAAGTCCTTGTTGGCTTCTATAGTATTACAACTGTACAGGACTATGAAGATGACAGTAGCCACTTACCATCAGGTAAGGCTCGTCAGGAATGTCAATCTTCACGCCATAAAAAACCTATTACATAAGTGGGTGTATAAGGTCGCTCATAAGTCAATTTCACCTGTTCGTTAGGAAGTATGGATATGGAATGATAATCTACGGATTAGAAATTAGGATTAGGCAACACCAAATAAAGCTATAGCTATTCACGATGATTAGGTATTAACTGCAACTCACTTCGTTAACAATGAGAGATTAGGAAACAATGGCGGATTATGATAGTAAAGAAGAAAAATGCTTACATGTCATGTCATGTCATATAATCACTTCCTACAAAATAGGTATAATACTGAGGTATAATATTGAAATGAACCACAAACGAATCATGTTAATAAAGCGATTCTTGGAAATAATAAATATTTGAATATTCCATAGGAATTTCAAAATGAGAATTGTTTCAAATGACATAAAAAATTAGGTAAGTAGGTATAGATACTTCAGCATATTGCACTTTATTATTGAATTTTTAACACAGTTTTGCTCCATGAAATGTTAAAAATTCTAGAATTCGACCAAGAAGCAAAATTCTTTGAGTAATTTTATATATTTCACTTTGAAGAGCGACTACTTGGGAGTCTTGGGACGTACCTACCTAATTAACTACACATACAAATTAAGAATTTATCTTTGTAGTTACTAGTTAGGTAGTAGGAGCTTCAAACAAGACAAGTCATACGTGTCAAAGTTTGGTTTCAGAAGTCATTTTAATATTGTGAACTAAATATTGTGAACTAAATGAGCTATATGACCGTAATCAAATGTTACTTCCGCGCTAATAAAAAAGAACAATGCATCCTCCTTTAATTCGATTGAAAAGATTATTTCAAACAATACAAATTCCAAATCATAAACGGTGTCAATAAACGAGTACAATAGGCGTTACGTAATCACCTAATTCGTGTTCTCATCTAGCATGTTACGTACCGAAGGTAATAAAATAACGGAGAAAGCCAGTAAGTCATTACTCATTAACATGTATCGTGAGCTTTACTCTCGTAATGACTTGCCCGTGGAACTATTTGATCCTTTTGAAACAAGTCAGACTACTGCGTTGCCTGTCACAGATTGATGCTAGAATCTTATTGTTAGTATACTTGGTACATTCAGCAGTGGTACTAAAGTAACTTAATAATTTATCATAAGTGCATAACATGAAACTTGTCGATAAATGTGTAAAATATTTGAATCCAGATCACCGATGCAATGCTAAAATTGAAACCATTAGTTTCATTGACGATGATTTTTTTAATCTTAATTTTTTTTATATTTTCTCAATAATGGTCTCTTGTATTACAGATAAAATGGCAGAACACCAGAGAAAACGCATGAAGTCAGTAACAACAGTTCTCTGTCTACTTATCCATATTAGTGCTAGCGCTAAACAAAATGATAGCCCAGTACATGAAGTGGTTGAAGTGATTAATGAGCAAGCAAGAATAGATGAGCATCCTTCGCATAGAAATGGAGGAAACTTACCGTACGGCAATCCCTTAGCAGGAAACGTCAAACAAAATATCAGGCTGCACGCTTATAATCAGCAAGCTATGTTCAACGCTGAAAGAATACGTCAACACAAAGCTCAGTTACAAAGATGGATGCAAGCTCCACAGCTTGAAGATAGTTACATGAAAGCTTACCACGAATCTCAGGAATCGCACCAGCTGGCGTTGGAACAGCAACAAGCTACTTTATTAGATGCTCCTGTTACTAAAGCACCTAGAAGAAGAGGAAGTCCTAAAATTAGACAAGAAAGCTTAAAATCTGGAATAAATCCTTTGCAGAGTGAAGCAACGAAAATTACGAAAGCTGATGCGAAGATTAAGGCACAAAGAAACAGAAATCATAGATCTTATGGATCTGTTGAATACCAGCAACATTTGCAACCTAAAAGATACAAAACCGTCTATGTCTCTCCAGCACCAACATACGACCAAGGTGTGACCATCAAACCAAATGGTAATGTTGGTTTTGGTCATTTACAGAATGATAATCACCACCAACAAAGCTTATACACGCAAGCTGTTCCAAGTAACACAAAATATGTTTACCCTAAACAATACTCCCAAATGCATCAATACCAGTCGCAGCAAGACATAGATATGCTCAATTCTCTTTTAGAAAAGAACCCGAACGAACAGTTAACTGAGTTCAATGCTCTCCTTAACTCTAAAGAAAATTTCGACGAGAGTGAAAAAAACAACCTTCATGTACCAATAGACTTGTACTTTTATTTAAAAGATCCATCGGCGCATCCAAATTCACACCATTCCGACAATTCACATTACGCACACGTTCCTAATACATACGCAGCATCATATCTTAATGATATTAATGCTCTAAGAGATCACACGCCAATCACAGAAGAAGTTGACGATATTGAAGACCCACATAAAACAGGACCACAAACGTTTGGATTACAACCCGTAGTAGCGACACCAGCGCCAGATTTAGGTACAACAACAGTAAAAAGCAACAATTACTATAAAGTGGAGGTTGCAAGTCAAACTATCACAGCAGGACATAATCATAATGGAATTAAAGATGAGGAAAGTGGGCGAACTTATGAGGCTTTGTATGGGCAGAAACCAACAGCCTATTACGTGCAAGACACAAAACATCAAGGTGATTTAAGTGAGAGATACCTTCACCATAACGCCCAACACAAAGGAGTACAGCATTTATCTGGAGATGGTGTAGGAGTATCTGCTTATGGTGATGATGATGTAAGTATGCGAACCTATGAGTTTAAAGTCATTACAAATATATCTATTGCAGTTCCCATGAATAAAAGAAACAAACGGGATGTGTTAGAAACCGAACCATTTCTATTATCAAATGAAACGCTTCCTCTCACGGAGATGCCAATCCTTTCCCCTAATAATGATACTGATGACGATCCTAAATCTGAATCCCTTATTAGAATTCCCCTTGCTAATAAAAATCGAATGAATGATTTTAATGTTTTTCTTACGACACCTAATTTTCCTGTTGGAGAAGCAATAGATTACAACTATAATGATTACGACGACCTTCCCGTAAAACTTAAAAGACCAAGCAATCATAAATATCAAGTTGCTTATGAAGATGAAGATTATGGTAACTATAATGATGATTTCAGTTCCTCGGATTACGACGTAGGAAATTTTAAGGCACCTTCTCTGTCTGGTAATACTCCCATTCAAAATTATGTCCCTTCAGCAAATTTCGGCGAAGCTCCAGATTTGAAGAGCAGCTTCTCAAGTAAATTTGGACAGTTCAAAGGGTATTCTCGTTTTGCAACTGGAATATCACCTATTTATGGCGTGCCTCAAAGCTATGGCATGCCTCCTGCCGCTACGTATGGCGTCCCACAAGGTTTAGTACATTCCGTTTACGGTACAACCCAAAACTTTGGGTCCCCCGTGAGATATGTAAACGAATTACCAAATATTGACAATATTTTAGAGCCTGTGTATGTATTAACTCAATCGCAATTGCAAAATTTAATAGGTCACCACAATTTAAATATAGAACATTTGGACGTTTACCAACTGTCAAAAGATAAAAGGCCGATACACTATCCTAGAAAGTACAGAAAAAGATATCCTTACAGAAATAGACACATTAAGAAAAATTTGCATAAATTACACAAATTGAATGTTGTTTAAATAAAAACTTAATGTTATTTCTTAATTGTTTTAAGTACCTACCTACATTATATTAAATTATTATTCTATTTATTTATTAAAACCTTTGTAGTAGATAATATTTGTAAGATGTAAATAAATAAAAATTACTAGTTTAAAAAACCTTTTATTTTTACGATAAACACACATATTCTCATTCAAAATAAAGAACCTGGATACATACAAACACATTTTACAAATAATATAACAGATACATACCTACATCAATGAGTTACACAAATACACAATTCATGAAGTTTAGGTAAAATAAATTATTTTATAATTGAAGACATGAGTGGATGAAGGGGATATGATACAATATTTAAATGTGGAGAAAACGGACGTCAAAGTTTTGTTACTTATTATTGAGATAAATATTTTTTCTTGTTATTTATTTACTAACTATATATATCAAATTTTAGTAATTATACACATCTACTAATATGGAGTGGAAAAATAAAATAAAAGTTTAAGAATATGTATTTATTAAAAAAAATATGTACATAACTCCTTCATTCAGCGTTTAAATAAAAAGAAGTTGCATACTTAAATTAAATATGAATGGGTTAACTGTAAGTTAACGACGACTTCTGCACCTGGCAACATATAACATCAGGACACTGAGGACCGACGATAAGGTAAAAGAGCTGGAAGAAGAGATAGACAAGTTAAACTGGAGTATTGTGGGTTTATCTGAAGTACGAAGACAGGGGGAGGACACGATAATACTCAAATCCGGATACTTGTTCTATCACCGGGAGGGCGAACACCTGTCCCAAGGTGGTGTCGGGTTTCTCGTCCACAAGTCCTTCGTCAACAACATTGTGCAAGTTGGTAGCGTGTCGGCCAGGGTAGCGTACCTTACACTCAGAATATCCAAACGGTATTCGTTGAAGGTGGTACAGCAGGTATATGCGCCGACTTCGACACATCCCGACGATGAGGTTGAAGTTATGTATGAGGACATAAACAGAGCCATACATACCTCTAAAGCTCACTTCAATGTTGTGATGGGGGACTTCAACGCGAGATTGGGCACGCAAAGCGGCACCGAGATGAAAGTGGGTCCCTACGGAATTGGACAACGGAATCACCGAGGACACTTGCTGGCCAACTTTTTGGTGAAGGAAGATCTCTTCATGATGAACTCCTTCTTCAGAAAGAAGCCACAACGCAAGTGGACTTGGATAAATCCTGATGGTTCCATGAAAAGCGGGATAGACTTAATTCTGGCAGACAAACGGCACATATTTGATGATGTATCTGTGATCAGCAGGTTCAAAACCGGAAACGATTACCGTCTTGTAAGAGGCACATTAAATATCGACCTGAAGCTGGAACGGTCACGCCTGATGAAGTCGACGCTTCGCCCAACATCCGTCCAAATCCAGGGATCTGAAAACTTTCAACTTGAGCTGCAAAACCGTTTTGCGTGCCTAGAATCGTGCACGACAGTGAACGAGTTTAACACCAGGATGGTAACAACTGTCCACGAGGTAGGGTCGAAGTATTTCAAGTCCCACCCAAGTGGTAGATCTCAGGTTCTCTCAGAACAAACTCTCGATCTTATGAAGGATCGACGAGAACTATGTGTGCAGTCTCCAACCTCTATGAGGGAATACCGGCGGCTCAATAAACAGATCTCCAAGTGCACAGTCTCACAAAGCAAATCGTGTAAAAAACACAATTGAGCGAAACCAGGGCTCCAAAATGTTCGCCAGGGATCTGTTTATTGGAAAAAATCTGCTTACGAGGTTGAAGACCGAGTCCGGCACCATGGTTTCATCGAAACCGGAAGTTCTGAGAGAAACTATTACGGACGGTTGTATGCCTCCTCTCAAGCTCCACCTCCTCGCGAAGAAAGCAACAAGCGAGCTAAATTGACCCGACACTACACAGAGGATATCCCAGACGTCAGCCTGTATGAGATTAGAGAGGCTCTCAAACAGCTTAAAAACAACAAGGCACCGGGAGATGACAGAATCACAACCGAGCTATTAAGAGCTGGAGGTAAACCCCCTCTAGTGGCGCTCCAAAAACTGTTCGATTCCGTCACTAAGCGGAAACGACGTGGCATCAATATCAATGACGAATACGTCACACACCTCACACCCGTCACACCCATACCGGTTGCCGTTGATGGCGCTGCTCTCGAAGTTGCAGACGAATACATTTACCTGGGACAAGTGATCCAGATGGGTAAGTCCAACTTCGAGAAAGAAGTCACTCGTAGAATCCAACTCGGATGGGCTGCGTTCGGGAAACTGCGTCATATCTTGTCGTCCAAAACACTACCTCAGTGCCTGAAGTCGAAGGTGTTCGAGCAGTGTGTGTTGCCAGCGATGACATACGGATTCGAGACATGGTGCCCTAATCCACGCTCAGAGTAGCGCAGCAGCCCATGGAGAGGGCTATTTTGCTCGCTATTTCTTTACGTGATCACATTAGAAATGAGGAGATCCGTAGGCGAACAAAGGTAACCGACATAGCTCAAAGAATTAGCCGGCTGAAGTGGCAATGGGCTGGCCACATAGTTCGAAGGACCGATAACCCTTGGGGAAGAAAGTTACTTTTGTCTAAGATTTCGAGGTAAGGATTGTCGTACTTTAGGAAATCATAATTTAAAGTTGAAGGTTTTATAGCAGCGTCCACAAGTCTTTTAGCTCTTGAAGTTATTGTAATAAAAAAATCAAAAACACTAGTTTTAATCAAATAAACAGTAAACAAAACACTCGTGACATGCGTACGCGACCCATGATCCAGCACAATTAAACACCAGCGAAATGAAAGAAAGAGACAAGTACATCACATAACACCTTCATCCAGAACAACGCAACGCACCCGCGCGTTTCCTTGCACTTATCTCGTTCATCCGCGCAAGAAAGACATAGATTTAAATAATTTTAAATTAAAGAACATGGCTAAGTGCCCATGTCACTTTCATTCAGTGTGATTATCATTTTATGTTGGTACATAACTCCTTCATCACTTGCTATTTCTAAAACTAAGCCTAAATGGCATTTTTTGAAGGTTTAATATGGTTTATAGGCACATAACACCTTCATCCAATGCAAAAAATGGTTTTTGAATAAAATGTTACATATCCCCTTCATCCACTCATGTCTTCAATTGTTAGATAATTATAATTTAGCTTTATTAGGTATGACGTTATAAATTTGGAAGGAGTAAATCAAAGGAAGATCAATTGAAGCGCTCATAGCCCGGCGGCTTGCGTCGATCCTATGTGATCGACAAAGTTAAGCAACAGCGGGCGCGGTCGGTAGTTGGATGGTGGCAAAAATTTCTTGAGCGTTTCCGTGCTTCGGAGGGCACGTTAAGCCGTCGGTCCCGGTTGTTATCATAAGATAACAGTCGTTAAGCCATGTCGGAGGCCTTCGGGCGGTTTGAAAACTTCTGACACTCGGGTTGGCCACTAACCCCTCCACCAATCCGCACTGGAGCAGCGTGGTGGAGTATGCTCTAGGCCTCCTCCAGAGGAGAGACCCGTGCCCAGTAGTGGGCCATTTATGGGTTGAAGCCAAATCAAAGGAAAATTTTAACATCGATTAACTGACAGCCCTAACAAGACAAAGCTTTTCCAAAATTATACATGAAAATAAATAATATTTAATAAAAACACGCATATTAACATACAAAATAAAATGCATACAGATACATTGCTAGATATAATTTAGCTTTATGACGCATTTATGACGTCATTTTGGAAGACGTAGGTAAATCAAAGGAAAATTTAATATCGATTAACTGACAGCTCTGACAGTACAAAGCTTTTCCAAAAATTATACTCGTACATAGGTATTTACATATTTTTTTCCAGTTAGCAATATTATGTTTAATTTTTCTTTATGACCTACTCCCAACACCTTGTGTTACATTATTATTCTATAGGTGCACATTTCTTGTAGGCCGTATGAGTATCAATCTCTTAATTCAGTTATTATTAACTCATTAATCGTATTAATATTAATATTTTAAAATCAGTGTAAGTTTGTGAAGATTTTTGGATTTTTGTTCCTCAATCACGCCCCGATTTGGCTGAAATTCTTTAATAACCCAGAGATAGCCCTCACCACAGAGATGGACTATAACCTGGATTAACACATAGGCTAGTTTTTATCCCGGAAAAGGTCTACCCCGGGCAAAAGCTAGTCTCAAATATTTCCTTAAGCATAAACTTACTCATCACAAAATACAATATTTTAATTAATATTGGTTATTTTTAACCAACTACAAAAAAGGAGGAGATATTCAATTCGACTATCTTTTTTTTTGTTTGTTACCTCAGAACTTTGGACTGGGTGAACCGATTTTGATGATCCTTTTTTAATCGAAAGCTGGTGCTTGTCATGTGGTCCCACTTAAATTTGAGCTAGATCTGACGAGGAGTTTTTGAGTTATTTTGAAGTCGGTTATTTTTTCTTGGTAAAATTCAGATTATTGTCGTGGCACACGGCATACTCCATAATGTAAAGCTTGTATTTTTTCCCATCCTAGAGTCAATCACCCAAGCCAATCTGTTCCGGTTATGGTGTGCCATATTAAATTCTTTTATTAAAATTTTCAGCTTCAGTACGCAGCGAACTACGAATTCGGTTACCGCGTTCGAGATCAGCACAGTGGCAATGATTTCGGCCACCAGGAGGCCAAAGCAGGCGGGAGAACCAACGGTAACTACCACGTTCTGCTCCCCGATGGTAGAATGCAAGTGGTCAATTACTCCGCGGGCCCTGAAGGCTTCCATGCGGATATTACGTATGACCACTAACCGCAAACAGGAATGAGTTCGTTAGTGAATACGAGTGATATGTTTGCGTATGAACTGAATTTGATGGTGAAATCGAACATTTGATGCCATTAGGCGGATTACTAAATTTATCAATTTAAGTCAGATGTGATTTTCTGATATCTGAAATTTTAGATGGATGTACCTACCTACTGGATGTAACTTTCCAGATTAGCTGTTAAGATGTTTTTACTGATTTTTCAAAATCGAATATTAGAAAACTAATAGGTAAGTGTTATATACCTAGTGTTTTTTTGTGCCGGTCAAAATGTAAATTAGGTACAACAGTTATTTTCATTGACTGTACTTTTATGCATAACAGTGTAGGTTTGTAAAATCCAATCTACATATAAGGAAAACAACAGTACATGTCTGAATCTGAAATAATTAATAGTTAGTGTAAGGTCAGCAAACAAGTGATATTTAAGTACGATTAAATTAATGTTTGAAATATCATAGATCTAATCTAGTCTAAGTATTGCGTTAAAAATAACCAGTGTAATTTTCGTCAAGTTAAATTTTACTGGTATAAGTAGGTATAAAGAGAAAATTATACATATTTTTGGATGAAAATAAAACCCAAAGCACAAAAAATATTTATTACACAATGAAAAATATATATTTTGCATTAATTACTAACAAAAAACAGTCTAAAAATAATACATTAATAGATAAACTATAATTAAAGCCGGTGTGGCTTGTAATGTAACCCGAGTTGTCACAACACGGCCTAGCACTGAAATGGCGGGAAAAGACACGTTAGCTAAAATTTATAGCACACAAATGTTTCCCGCCAAAGAGAGAAAATAGAAAGTTACAAGACTTACAAGCGTGCATTACTCTATGTTATGTTAAGTAAATGTTAACAAATGTTCTCAAGTGACATTCTTTTACTGTTGCATAAATCGTGTCATAATTACGTTTAATTGCAGCGTATGTAAGCATAGAAAAGTAGGTAATTATTTTTTGCATGACATAAGTACTTAATATTTATTTTGAATGTCATTGTTTGCAGTTGGAAATTAGGCAGAGTAGGTAGGTACTAGGTATCAACGTAACGTTATGTTCTATGAAGTAGGTGTTAAATGTAACAGATCGATAGGTAGGTACTTACATATGTATGTGTTTAGCTGTGTATAAGAGTGTAAAATAGGGTTCTAGAACATTGAAGTATTATTACTAGTATCAAAAAAACATTTTTAACCGTAATAAAGCGCTGCTTACAGAACCCAAATATTTTAAAATTGCCTGAACTTAAGTAACTTAAATAAAAGAGTGCCTGCCTAACTCGATCTACCCTTCATATTCTAATAATTATACCTATGTACTTCATTAATTGCTTTCTGAAATCTAGTTTTTGTGAATGTGCAATACATATTAATAAAACAGTGTGTAAAGGTACTATGCACAAGTATCCATAGTACCCTGCGCCCTATGCACCTTTTTATTATATTTGCCAATTAAAGTATAGGTATATTATTTTTTATACCTACCTATTAATATTAATCCTAGATATAAATCTCATCAGATGTGATCCATATGAAACCAATGGTGCTATTGTTCAATATATCCTAGTTACGAAGAAAATTGCACGGTTGCTGCTGGCCAGTGACTCAAAAAGGGAGTGTGCAATTAGTATTAAATTTGTATTCATTAAAAAAAACAATGCTACTATAATTTTCTATCATTTTTTATTTATTCTAAGTGTTAGGTTATTTTCGAAGTATTATCAAATAAAGTAAATACAAAAATGGTATTTTTTTATTAATACTTATTATTAGGTTAATATTAAATATTAACTTTTAATCTATTTAATCTATCCTCCTTCATAAATTAATATTTTATGTCCTTTGACGTGCTATTAATTAAGTAAGAAGTTTTGCTAAGATTCTTATGTATAATGTATTATTTTATTGCTGTAAATATTGCATAGAGCCTAAGCTGTTGTTGTTAATAAAAAACGTATTTAATCCTGCTTTTTAATTAATTTCTGATAAAGTTGCGTCTTAAACTTAAACTAAAGGGATAGACTAAAATATACGTACTAAAATTTTTAAATAAAGAAGATATCCACATAGACAATCTGATGTTGCGTTAGGTTAGAAATGAAACCAGATACATATTTTTATAGGTAGTATATTTTATCTCTATAGAATAAAGAGTATTTTTATAATACTTTGCCTCATGTCTTGGATACACGCTCGAATATACAAGGAAAGCGTTTAAATACCCACTTATACACTAATTATAATTTTCGTATCCTTCACTCGCGTACACTAAACACGTAGTATCTAACAAGTATCTCAATCAAGACTACAAATATTTAAAACTACTTTATAAAGTAATTACTACAGTACATACGCTTTCAGATTTTAAACTGTAATTCTCAATCATACATTTAAACATGCTCATAAAATTACGCGTTAATTACAAAGACTACTAATTGATAGAAAGTGAACACAGTTAATTTACTGGCATTAGTTGGTAAATCTGGTAATAATGGGATAATAACTAAGTTTAATATTACAGAATGCTCTGCGGTTCAAATTCGACCTTTATTGATTTTGTCAAGAGTTATTTCTCATTAACAATATGACCGGCAATAATCAAAAGTATCTTTTCATTAATTTTATTTGTAACAGACAATATAAAGTCAGCTTTCGACTATGTAACCATGACTATGACTCTATGTAAACTTAAACACTTATCAAATTTTACACTCCAGTATACATATTATGTGCATATTACACTTAAAAAGCGTTACAAAATGAACTAGCAAAATAATATGAAGAAACAGCATACATATCCAGTTATGGGCAATCCATCTAATCCATGTATTTCAATCCTCGTTTATAACTCAAATAAGACTTTATTCATATACAAAGTAGGTCACAAATCATGTGAAAGTAACGTGGAAGTGTCGTAAGTATAAATATAATACTCGAAACCTCTAACATTGAAATGACTGATACAAGCGGTAGTCATAAACCTTCCAACTGCAAATATTTACTTCACCAACACTCGTTACTACGAGTAGTTAAACGGTTAAACCCGCCTACGCTCCACTGTAGCAAGTCATTCATCATAAAGAAAGAAGCAACTATGACAAATATATAATTATTACCAAATCGCTTGTAATATCCCATTCCCGTCGTAACTTCGGTACGCTTCCAAAGTTTTCTTTTATTTTTAACACAATAACTATCAAACGTAAAAGGAAATTGGTAGAGTACAAAATCATACTAATTGTAAAAATGAAATGTACAGGGAAAAAGTATTATTAAAGCTTCAAACTGGATATTTAAATACTTTGGTCACTCCGTCAATTTTATGTTTTTTCAAATACTTTTATTCCAGACTGATATTTTCAAGTAGAACACAATATTTTAATTTCATTCATGCCTTTCATATTAATAATAAATCGATAGGTTTATTATAGACAATATCGAAAATTTTAAATACTAAAATATTTTAATATTTATTTATACATAGGTTCTCACTCAAAATTTTTATGTGAATAAATTACTTAATTTATTTTATTTAATGCATGAGTCGTGGCATACACTGAGACAACCGGACATGAACTTAAAATTTTTAACAAACATTGCCACCATATAACTCCCAATTAACCCGAATACACGTAACATTCTAATGTACGTTCATAATGTTGGCAAAAGTCTGAAAATACATACAAAAATGTTCTAACCGTACCGTAGGGCTGAATTCCTCCTGCGCTGAGGTCAGTCGCGTAAGATGTCGCCAGACAATTGTGTAAAAACATTACTTTCTAAATAGCTGGAGAGCTATTGAACCATTTGACTAACCCATTTCCCACAAAGCAAGAATTTTTTTAAATGATATTTTATTATCAGCCAATTAAAAAAGTACCGTTCTGGCAGACATCTCGCGGGTGCATCATGGCGCATTAAATTTTTGAAAATGCAAAAAAATTTTTTTTTATCCCACTCCCACAAGGCTACAATTTTAATATGTTGTAATTTACATAATTATGTTTAAGTGTAAAAAAAAATTGCCAGCCCATTTTGAGGGTTGTAAGTATGTGCCAGAACAGAGCAAAGTTGTCATCAAAAATTTTTTTTATTAGAAACATGATACATTTTATAACAATTTTAGGATTATACTCGTAAGCTGCACTAAAGTTTCAGTTTGATTATTAAATACTATACTTAATTTAATTTTATATCTCACAACAATTATCAAAATTACTGGTGATAATATGGCCGCGCCGCGCCGTCGTTGTCATACATTCGTAGTCGTAATCCACATGTCATCGCACAAAAAAGACAACCCTGTCGTTGTCAGAGAGAAGAGTTATGATTAGAAAGAGAGGCAACGTCTAGATATCAACGTCTGTTGACGTTTAGCGCTGTGCGACCTGAATTACACTTTATTGTGTCGGAGCAAGAGTCGCTATTTATTTAAATGATTTTGCGGAGTGACTCTTCTGTACCTTTAGGTACTATTATGTATTATATATCTATAACCATTACAGAATTATTGAAAGCCACATGTATAATGTATGAATAATTCCATACATACATTCTCATATTCAATTAAGGGCGGATTTGACGAAACAACATGTTTTATCAGGATATTCCGCGAATGATGAATAGAAGCTTAACTAAAAATAAAATACAACGTTTAGAAAGCGCAACTTAACCTTTTATGTGCAATTTTTGCTGGATTCATTATGTAAACTTTTGTTTTTTCCAGGATAAGATTTGGTCGAAATCGCCCGAATTAAACAAATTTAATCTGTAACAAGGGATCTTTATCACTTTCTATAATGAAAAATTACCCTTGAAACTATACAATATCATTCATACTTCCTCCTCTTGCTATCATCAGTTTCATTGTCACTCGCAGCTCTCTTCTTACTCTCAACGATGCAAGTTTTGGATAGATTGCTGAGCTGACGTATCTCTTTAGTGATCCCTCGGATCTTGGCCAAAGTACACTGGTTTCTGGAGCGAGGGCTGTGGGTAGCCGCTGAAGTGGATGGCACAGCAATGTACTGGATCTGAGATGATTTGGGCTCACTGTCTTCGGAGAGACTTGGCAACTTGATCAGCGGTTTGCGTGGCTTGATGTTTGGTATTACTGCAACAATGCGTAAGATGATGTAGATCAGAAAGTGAACAGCAGTGAAGTGGCAATAAGTATATGAATATGCTAGGGAGTGTATAAATAGATAGTGGTAACAAAAATTATGCAAGACCCACTAGTTCATAGTGTATAAATAATACGCTAACAATAACCCTTTGCAGATACCTATGTCAGAAGGACACCTAAGCCTCCCAAATGTTTCCGACAAGACTTAACGACTTTTGCCCACTGTAAGAAAAAATAAGTCACACAAAAAACGCGCCTGAGAGACGATTTATTCTTTCTGGCCGTAATAAATTGACGATGTTTAAAAACTCTTACATTTAGTTGTACTCCGTTTAGAGGTCCCAATCGGCAGTACGGACAGATCCAACTTGATCTGACTGCTGAAATGTCTCGCGGGGGCCGTTGCACCTTCGCTCGAAGCTGAAAAGAAAACATTACTGACGACCCGTGTGGCGCAATGGTTACCACGCCGGACCGCCATACGTAGGGTCCTGGGTTCGATTCCCAGCGAGGCGGAAATTTGAATGATGAGTTTGAATTTCTGTTCTCGGTCTGGGTGTAAATGTCATTGTCTAGTGTGTTGTCCATGGCACCCACGACACAGGAAATCCTAGTGTGAGGCTGTGAGTGTGAAGCGTTATTATTACAAATTCTGGTTACTAGTCTAGATGTCGATACAATAAAAATGACAATTTCATCTTTTATGTGAAAACAAACAGAAAAAATCTAATATATAATAACATAAATTCTATTTGACATTGTTTATAAAATATATCTATTTGCGATGGTTAATATCATGATAATAAAATGTTATACAGTGTACCTTTCCCGCCAACTGTTTGGTTGGTGTGTGTCAGCTCACTGTACTTTATATCGCAATCTTCTATGCGTTTCTTTAGATCAGCTGTAACAAAAACAAATGCGATGTTGAAAGGCATGATGCAATAGTTATAATCTATGTTTAATCTATGGTCTGGCTTGTGAAACAAAAAAAAGTCTAAACACTAAACATCCTTAACATACCAATATTATTATCCTGGTCCCTTTGTTTCTTCATCAGCTCACGAATGAATTTCCTCTGACGCCATGCCAACTTCCTGTAGTCAACCATCTTAAAAGAACAAAAAGGAAAATAATCAGTTAAACGATCTATTGTAAACAATGTGTATTGTTTCCATGTATGAATGTGTTATTTATTCCTGATGGAAATTTCGCAATAAGATGTTTCGAAATGCACGTATTGTGTCAAGGCTTAATATATCTACATACTCAAACAATAAAACACATAAAAGAGGCTTCAACAGAACTGTCAGTAATATAAATTAAATACACCTAGAAATTGTTAATTTTTATACAAACAATGCAAAGTCAAAAACTAGGTTAAAAAACCGGGCAAGTGCGTGCTAGGCCACGCGCAATGTAGGATTGCGAAGTAGTAATTTTATCAACTATTACTCATTAACGGCGCTGCTGTAATCTATCTATTATATAAAAAAACGAAATTGTTTTATATAATTATATTGTTCTGTAGATGTAACTTTAGTCCAATCATCCTGCATGTTTTATGTACGTAAATAATAAATAAGAAAAACAAGATAAATGTTACCTACATAAAATTAAAACAATCTCACCCGTTTGTGAAACATCTTATACTGTGTTGCGAGGTACAGGGACAGCTTGGCATTCAGTATCGTCCTGCGGCGGAGGTTTATCATCTCCTGGCGAACTGCTAATGGGACTATCACACCTGGAAAAACCAATATTCGTTAGCATTTTAAGTTCTACTCAGTAGAACTTTTGTGATCGCAAAGCTTAAGGTGCAAAGACCGATTTGAACGGTCCTGTTTGGAGATGGGACATGAGTGTGGGAAGGTTTTGTAAAAAAATCCTAATATCCTATTAATATTATAAATGGGAAAGTTTGTTACCATGTTTATTACTCTTTCACGCAAAAACTGCTGAACGGATTTTCATGAAATTTAGCACACAGGTAGACCCAGTGGCGTAGCTAGCCCTAAGGAGGCCCCATATCAATATTTGTTGTAGGGCCCCGGCTCAACGTCGGCTGTCAAATGTAAAAGGAGTGCCAACTGTGTGAGCTTTTTTGGGAGTGTCAGTCCCTGGAGCTGGGGGCCCCGTATAATTGATACGGCTGATACGGCGGTAGCTACGCCCCTGGGTAAACCATGATCGGGAATAAGATATGGGGTACGGATTTTCATTCAACGGTATCTCGATAAACGAGGGCAAAGGGCTAAGAGGGCTTAGCGCTAGTTAAACCCTGCACTCACCATGTGAAGGTCGCGGGGCTGGCTGAGCCACTCCCTCCTGCAGCTTCTTGCGGAAGGCCGGCGATATCCTGTCGTCAAAGTGCTCGATCGCCATGCTCGATATGTCGCGCAACTCTTGCAGTACCTCGTGCGCGCGGGGCGGAGTCTTCGACGTCTCCACTATCGAAAGCACGCGCTTTATTTCGTCAATTACCTGAAACGGATAAAGATGTAAGGTAAAAACTGTAAAAAATAACACAGTTTTTTAAGTACTAAATTTCAAGACAAATACTAATGTTTTTTTCATAAATCCATACTAACTTTCAACCCTTATAACAGCCTTAGAGGTTATAATATTCAAGTCTTACGCCCCAACTCAGAGTCACTTACGGTTACTTAAATCGCTCCTCAGTAAAGAATCACCATACAAATTCTGTACTAAGGAGCGATTTAAGTAACCGTTCGTGACTCTGAGTTGGGACGATAGTATTTAGTCAGTGTTTTCTTTTTGTGTAGGTACCTAGGCCATAAAAATAACCTAGTGTCCAAATTTCGTAGTTATAGCATCGGCAAATTCGGCTCTGCATTAATGAATCAGTCACGCGTAAAAGGCATTTCCTCTTTAAAATAAAATATTCGTAGTGATAACGTTTTCTAACACCGAATGTGACTTTGAAAAGTAGTAATCGCATGTAGGAAATAGAGTTACCTTGCCAGGTATAAAGCAGCATATTCCATTGTCAATGTACTTAGAGTACGTCATATTCAGCATGGATATACGCGTTTCGATGGATGTGAGAATGTCACAGTGTCGCGCTAACGGGTGATATCTGAAAATTAACAGTAGCGCTAGATAAATTAATACAAACAAATTAATGTTATATTAGCAGTACTGTATCTACTCCAATAGATATTTTCTTAATAACATAATAGCTGAGTTCGGAGCGACTTCGTTTGCGTAGTTTTCCCCGTTAAATCGCGATCCTGTGGGAAAAGATAGCCTATATGTTGCCCTATTATACTCGTATCAGTAAGTAAATATATACCAAAGCCAGACATTTTCGATTTCGCGGGGGACAGCGGGACAGACAGCCTGAGAGCGGGGCAATCCCCGTCCAAAGCGGGACGTCACCTTAGGTATGGGTGAAATGTTTTATGTACATATACATAATATATTACCGTCGTTCAGACTCTCTGCGAGGCAACTGCGCCTTGACACTTTTCAAAGCAAGTGCATGTCGCCTTTCAATCATAAGGAATCCCCGATTGAGCATTCGCATACATATCTCGTTGAAATCCTTTGACACCTGGAAATAGAAAACGAATCAAATATTTCATTTGCCAACAATTAATAAAGCACGGGGGATGCAGAGGAATGCGACAGTGATCTATCCATGAATAAACAGTCCTCAGAATATGTATAACAACTATCCATCGTGAATAGGCCACAAAATGTTGAATAGATCACTTTTTTATTTTTTTTATACCTAATACAAGTACGACCTGTAGCCTAGTTGGTAGCGACCCTGTCTGCGAAGTGAGGGGTTCCGGGTTCAATTCCAGGCTGGGGCAGATATTTATGTGCCAAATAAATATTTGTGCTCGGGTCATGTTATGCGTGTTATTGTGATGTATTAGATGTGTCGTCCATGCCAACCGCGACACAGGTAAACCTGCAGGTATACCCAGTATGAGTGTGTAACCGTTTGTTTATTTAAGTTAATGCTTGACTACAATCGTGCAATCCCACCTGATGTTAATTGGTGATGTAGTCATGGTTGGTAAAACGCACTAACTCGTAAAAAAGTTGTATTTTATAAACATATTAGATATTTTTTTTCAAATATATTTTTTAATGGTTGGTGCCAACCATGAGGGCTCGAGAGGTCACATTCCAGGTAACAAGTTAAATGGCACACACTATAACATTTATACAGCTTTCTAACATATAAAAACAAATAAATGTTTAAATATAGAGTAAGCTATATAGTAATTAGCATATGACTGTCAAAAATATCTTTACAGCATAATAAAACAACATATGTTATACTTATATTATGTTCTCTGATCCAGAACATTCTGTACATTATGTTATGTAAATGCCCTTCAGAATGCTTTATGAATCATTACATGTAGAAACATAGTAATATATAATAAATGGTAATAAATAAACTTAAAACTAATAATAAATAAACTTAAACTAATTATCTTTAAATATAGTTAATGTTTGAAGCATACTTTATCAGGAGAGTAAATTGATGTTATTAAATTAATAATTATAAATATTCAGTTTTTGACTTGGGATTAATATTCATAGAATAATAAAATAATTTTAGTAGTTTTTTGTTACTAGAGAAGTGTCATTTGCAATGCGACAAAACTGTAGATGGGTATTCTTCGTATTTAGAAATATTAAGAAAATTATATTGTTCCTCTCTGTTAATAATTATTATTACTTGTTATCATACTTTTCTTTTCTGTGTAGGTTTTAAGTTATGGTTTTGAATTATGCAGTCAAATCATCAATCTAAAGAACATTGTGTTAGGCAGGATTTAAAAATAATATAAATACATATATTTTAAATGAACACCCAGATAATTCTATAAAATACTGCACCTGTAGTTGTACATGGCAAACAATCATGAAGAGATATTTTGTTTTTCAGTATTTCACAGGTTTGTATATTTACTGTTATAACATTATGATGTGTTGGGTAATTTTGCAAACATTTTGCTTTTAGAAACCATTTTACTATAGGAAATGTACTACTCATCATATCATTGTTACAGCACATACAATGAGACTAGTAGTTAAATTAACAGTCATTTCTATAAATAAAATGAACTTACGAGTCTGTTCTTAGCAATTTCATCGTAGGACAAGAACGAGAAAATGTTCTCGATCATTACAACGGGAAGGCAAAGTAAATCCATTTTTCGCCAAATTCTTTTTAAAATAATCACAGTAAAACACCTTCTTTGGCTTCTTTCACATTGACGCCAATCAAAATATTTCAATAAAGTTTATTTTACTCGTCTTTATTAACAAATACAGTAAGATTTCCCGATGTTTCTCATTTTTATAACAAAGTACCTAGCAATAGTTTGTACAACTCCGATTCGAGTCAATTCTATTTTTCTTTCATTCACATTCAATATAAAGACATGACATGACACTTGACACTTGACAGGCACTGCCGCAGCAAAGCAACTCTGTGGAGGCTGCGTTCCACTAGACGCTCACAACGCTCAAAACGACCCAGTTTTGCGTTCCACATGGCGACCACGGTCGTCATGGTCGCGGCGAAAACGTCATTGATGACGTCATTAATTTCGCTCACGGCACGCTCAAAATGACCCACCTCACAGGGTGGGTCGAAGTGCCCGTTCCACTTGAGTGTATGATTGTAACGCTCACAAGCTAGTGGAACAGGAAAAACCGCGGTTGTGAGCGTGATCGTTGTGATCGTCTAGTGGAACGCAGCAGGAGTGTGGTTATACCATCTCTTTCTATCATGTTGTAAAACTAAACTGTGCGAAAGAGATAAAAAAATGGGTGTGTTATTTGATTGAAGTGAAGAACATCACGATTTTCACGATATTGACATTGACAGTTTCATTTTCACTAAACAGTAAACAGTACACACCCTACGTTCCACTAGACGATCACAGGATAGAATCCAACGCGCAGAATCTTTTCATTTGAAATGATTGACGTAGCCACAGAATGACCGGCCATTTTCAAAATTCTATCTATCCATCTATCCATAATCTTCAAAGTTCGTTAGACCAGGAAGACTGGAAATTTATTTTTTCAGACTATTCTACTTGTTCCAAACAAACATTATAGGTATTCCAAAAAAGTAAACAACAACATAAAACCAAATAGTTTAATCTTATAAAACAGTAACAATTAACTGAAAGTAGGGAGATCACAATGTTTTTTCTTGACGTGGAAGCGCAATGAGGTATTGTATTTTGTGGCAAAGGGGCACACTTCACATTTAAACCTCTTTTCTGTAGAATGCTTGTATTTGTGTTGTACTAGATTCGCTGGCAAGATAGTCGCATAATCGCACTGGTCGCACGAGTACCTTTTTTTCCCAGTCATATGAGCTTCTTCATGATATCGCAGAATATACTTATTCATAGACTGGAAAGGACACTGCGTGCATTGAAGCTTTACTCCAATGTCTCTATGTTTACGCTTATGCTTTTCCATTGCGACTTCGTAAAACGTTTTGTATTTGCATCCAGTAAATTCGCAATGCAAGGTCGTCGCGTTTTTATGCCTCAGCATGTGTTGAGTCATACTCGCACGATTAGAAGTTTGAAATTCGCAATATCTACATTTTACTATTGCATGCGTATTTTTAATATGTTTCTGCAATTCATTTTCCGGCATTATTTCTCCACAGATTTGACACTGGGTGTCTTCTGTCATGTGGTGATTTTGTTCGTAGTGGAGTCGTAACTGCTCCCAAGTTACGTAGTTATCTGGACACTTTGTGCACTGAAAGCACTCTTTAATATCTGGATCATCTTTCTCTACTTTGACATCATTATGATCTCCAGCTTGAATTTCGGCACTATGCGACATATTAATATGCTTGCACAATTCGAATTCATCTCTGAAAGTCTCTGGACAGTGATCACATTTCTGAAGCTGGCTGTTATTAGCATCACTTTCCATTGGATGCTTGTACAGAATATGTCTTCTGTAACTCTCTTTCGCTTTGAATTGTTTTTTACAGAAATGACAAGTATAGGACACTTTCAAATGCACTTTCATGTAATGAGGTTTAAGCTGTCTTTTATCATGAAATCCTTCATTGCATAAGGAACAAAACACTGTTTTCGGTTCATCTACTTTATGCATACATCGCATGTGTTTTCCCAAACCACCTTTGGACGCGAAAATTAGCCCACAAATTGTACATTCTTTAATAGCTTTAATGTGCGAATGATTTAAGTACTGCTCCCTGGTATCAAATTGCTTATTACAAACTTCGCAATAAGAACCTTTGTCGTGTTTCCTTCTGACATGCCTTTTGAGACTCTCGATTTTATTGTACGAGAGATGACAAATTTTGCATTTGAGTCTGAAATCTTCTCGTAAAGCATTGTGTTTTCTTCTCATATGTAATTTCAAAAAATTAAGAGTAGAGAAAACAAGAGGACATTCTTTACAAGTAATTTCTCCAGTTTCCTCATTTTTACAGTTTTCTAAAAGATCAGGTTTCACATCTTCATTTTCTTCATCAATTCGATGTTTCCTTTGCACATGCCTCGAATATGTTTCTCTTCTAGTGAATACTTTCGGACAGAATGGGCAATTAAACCACTGGTCCGAAACCTCTTTATTTTTATCAACAGTATGCTTACGTTGGACATGAACTATTAAACTTCTATATTTATCATAGGTGAGCCCACATTCCTGGCATACATGTTTAAAGGAGTCCTCAAAGGATCCATGTTTTCTCCTCATATGCATCCGCAACCGATTAAGTCCCTTAAAAACTAATGCACATATGTCACAAGTCCGTTCTTCCCTGTCATCAGGAGTCGCATTAGGACCATGTTTTCTTTTAATATGTGCAACTAAGCTATTCTTTTGTTCGTATGACATGCCACAATAATCACAAATATGCTTGAATGACCTTCGATACACTTTGTGTTTTCGTTTCTGATGCATTTTTAGTGTTTTTGGTGATTGAAAAACGAGATGGCAAACCTTACAAACATAGTTTGGTGCTGACTGAGGTAAGCCTAAACTTCCATCACTGATTCCAAACAATTTATTTTCCTGGATGATGCTCTCAAATGTCAACAAAACTGCTTCTTTATTATCCTGTTCCAATTTAACTGCTGGTTCTTGGCTGTCTTCACTCTGAGGTCCCTCTACCATTAGCCCATTGTCGTTTGCAAACTGTAAATAAAATTAGAAAGTGACATTTAATATCTGTACACAATTTGTCAGTAAATGGTAAATCCAATTGGAATCTTATTCTGATACATTTTTTTCTGATACATTTGATATGTTATGATATTATGTGCAATAAGCTCTCTAATTGTTGGGCTTTAAATATATTTTTTTTAATCACAGAAAATATTATTAATTTTATGTTTCCAAAACTTACATCATTAAAATCCAATTCAACTTCTATATTTTCCACCTTAATATTAACTTCCGGATCCAACTTAGTAGCATCATAAATAGTCACTGCTAAAGGGATCTGAGCCTTCTCTTCAATGTCCTTGAAAGGATCTTCTTGTTTATCTTTTTTTTTCTTCTTTTTCTTCTTTTTTATCTCATAGCTCATTTCTTCTGCTGGCAAGAATGATGTAGGATCTTTCCGATCAGTATCATTTTCAATTTTTACTTTGACTTTCTCTTCTTTAATAGACATTATCTTAACACCTTTAACCTGAAATCAGTATATAAAATTTATTAGGTAGTCTGTTGATGGAAAAAAATGTTTATGTTTATAATGTTCTGGATCAGAAATAGAATTCCGATCCATGTTCAATATAGTTATGTTTTTAACTCCCGATGGAAAAAGAGGGGTGTTATAAGTTTGATGTATCTGTGTATCTGATGTCTGTGAATCTGTACATCTGTCTGTGACAATATAGCTCCCAAACGGATGAACCAATATTGATCTAGTTTTTTTATTTAAAAGGTGACAAACACACTTTGCTCTCATAAAACAACTTGGATCTCTAAATTTTAGTAAATTTTAAAAATTCAAACAAGATAAAATTTCCAGATATGCACTGCAGCTACATTAATGTTATGATTTCCGTCAAGCTTCTGACGCTATATGCAATGAACATAAAGACAATTACATACTTTTTATGGATAAAGCCAAGGACCTTGTGCCAAACCAAATTCAAATACCTATACTGATAAAGGTTGAAACTGATAAGTTTTTCCGAAAAAAGGGCATTACGGCTATATAAACGGATTATAAATGCTCTAAGGAAATACACGTCATTTGATCATAAAACTTACCGACTTATCTCTAAACAAGGACCTATCACCAAAAATTCACAACATGATCCAATGATCAAACTTTTAAACAATATAAGTAAATGTCCGCTAGGAATGATTCAGCTACATATTACGTACACGCAATGCGCGCCTTTCAGGCAAAAATCAATAGTAATATTTTATATATTCATAATGAAAAATGGGCAATATGGATTTGTATAATTATTGACGTTCTTCAAGGAACTGACTGACTGAGTGAACTGAACTGATTACTGAACTGAGTCTGACTTAGGGATGTTCGATCCGGATCGATACTTGTGTGGATCGATACAATGGCATACGATCCACTCGATATTTGTATCGATACAATGGCATTCGATCCACTGGCGGATCGATACACATGCAGGGTGGATCGGATCGAATCGGATCGGATCAAAATTATTATGGAATGGAGGTAGACTTCTTTAGATCAGTTGTTGGCGCATCATATTACACGAACAAGAAGGCTTCCACACGTTTTTCAAGCAATATTTGTCTGAATTTTTGTTGGATAGAAAGTCTGATCCATTAATTAAAGTATTGGTCAGCTAGAAAAGTTATTTGGGGAAACTCTGCGACATAGCTCTACGCCTACGGTATTTATCAATGGTAGGAACTTCATTACCCTCCGAATGGCTTTTCTCGTTAGCCAATAGCAGTTTAAGCGAAAGTAATCGATTTGATCCTGAGCGCTTATCCAATTTACTATTCCAGCGTTCATTAAAATTTAAGGATTGGCAAATGTAACCTTTGCATGATATATTAATTTATTTGATTATTTAGTTTAAATACACAAGAGTTCTAAATCAAATATAGTGTTACAAAGTGAGATATTATTATTTATATAATGTTCCTACTACATATCACATTGTTTTAAAAAACCTTAAATAACTTTTTCAATATTTATTTATACAATATTTTGAATAAAATTAAATCTTATATAAAATTTAATCTAAAACCATTGAACATAATATTGCCTTAATGATCTATCTTTATTTAGAAACCCACTGAATTAAGCTTGTCGATAGTTTATATAACCATATTTAAAAATTATTATTTAAAATATTTTATTCGATTCTGGATCGATACAAAACATCGTATTAAATTATACGGTAGAAAATATCATCTTTTATTTAATAACATATTTCTTTCTTTTTTTCTTTCTTGGCCGACAACGCTTTGGTCGCTGACATCCATTGGCCGCGATACCCACTTACAGGTATATTTAATAATTACATGAATTTATATTTGGACTATTAATTATATTGGGATATTCATCTGGAGTATCGATATACAAAATACCCGGATCAACCATTCCTATTTAAAAATTTACATTTTTTTCTTCTCTCTTTCCTTGGCTGGCAACGCATCAGTGATGCTTTAGGTGTTGTTGATATCCATGAGCGACGATAGCCACTTACTATCAGGTGGATCTTCAGCTCGTTTGCCGGCTATTTCTATCAAAAAAAAATTCATTCGATACTGGATCGATCCAGAGTATCGTATCAAATCACTTGGATCGATACCTGGATCGATACACTGCGAAACGATCCGTATCGATCCAGAGTATCGATACAAGCCACCTGGATCGAACATCCCTAGTCTGACTGAGTCAGTCTGACACACAGTCACAGAGTACTTATTCAGTCTGACTGACTGAGGGTTCGATTCGAACGATACTTTCGATAGAGTAGGTATCGATACTTTTGTTCGCGATACCCAATACTGAGTACTCGATACTCTTACCTGGTACTCACTCGCAAGTACTCATATGAAACGTCGGTATCGAGTACTTTTATAATACTGAGTACTTTTCAGTGTTGGCAATGCAAGACCATGTAAATTACTGTGGGCCGAGTCCGGTGCTACCATTATGTTTAGGGCTCGGACTAAAAAAAAAAGGTCATTGGCAGTGGCGTAACTATACCATCTGGGGCCCGTGGCTAATTCTTTTGATGGGGCCCTATCAGTAATATCGTCACGTTGTACTCAGTTTAATTTTAATAAACTTTGAGATTTTCAGCGTACTCAATTACACGTTGTACAATATATGTCCCACTAATGGCCATCTCTTAGGCGAGAGGGAACGGTCTGTCGTCCCCACGCTAGCCCAATGCGTATTGGAGACTTCACATTCATCCACTATAATATATATCAATGCATTCATCATCTATTCGCTAGCTTTTCGGCGAAGGAACAACATCGTGAGGAAACCTGCATACATTTACAATGCAATAAAAATTTTCAATAAGATATTTATTAAGAAAAATCTTTTTTTCGAGCTTTCTGTTCCGCAAAAGTGTCTTTATCATCATCAAAGTTTAAAGATCGGACTATAGAATTTTCAATAGACAGAATAGCCAAGTTACATAACCTGTCTTGTCTCATAGAGTTTCTTAAATAGGTTTTTTTTACACATTTTAGTTTTGAAAATGTTCGTTCAGCACTATCTATAGTCATAGGAATTGTAAGAAATAACATTAATGCAGTGCATACTTCAGGAAAGTTGCAGGACATAAAATGATTTTTTTATCTATACTAATATTATAAAGAGGAAAGATTTGATTGTTTGTTTGCATTGAATAGGCTCCGAAACTACTGAACCGATTTGAAAAATTCTTTCACTGTTGGGAAGCTACACTATCCCCGGGTGACATAGGCTATGTTATATTTTCAAAAAAAAATAGGGGAAAAAATTAAGAAAACCGAAGCAAAGCTAGGGCGGTCACTCATGTTATTAATAAATCAGCAAGGTCTCTAATACACGAAGATTTTTCTATTTCGTCTCTGAAAGTGGATCGAAAACTGAGAATTTCTCTGGCAAATGATTCAGATATGTCTTTTTATATATCTCAACAATTTTTTTTTTTCAAAAATCTCTGCTAAAAATTTAGGGGTGGACCACCCTTAACATGTAGGGGGATGAAAAATAGATGTTGTCCGATTCTCCACCCTAGCCGATATGCACGCTAAGATTCACGAAAATCGGTCGAGCCGTTTCGGAGTAGTTCAACTTTAAAAAAGCGTGACACGAGAATTTTATATATTAGATAAAAGAACAAATACGGAAAATCAAAGATACAAATCACCAATTGTCAAAATAATCACACAAAGAATACACTGTCAGTAGAGCCCTCATAAAAAAATATCAAATCCGGAATTCCCCTAACATAGTGTTGCTAGCTCGCCCCAGCAGCAGCGCCACGAAAAAAGTGAAAACAAAATGGGGAATTCCCCGATCGTCAATGCTCACCCGCGCTGCCAACGTACCGCGACAAAATATGTAGAAACGAATGGATGCTTTCTAAAATGAATAGAGAAAATAACTCGAAAATAACGTAAAATTACTCGTCACGGGTAGCGACGGATTAACCCTTAATCAAATTAAGCAATTGCCTAGGGCATCACGTCTGGGGGGCACCAGAAGAAGCACAAAAAAAAAACAAAATTATGCTTTGGTTTTTATTGTTGTCGCACCTACTCCACTTCTATGATCGGTTACATCTCATCATCTTATTATACAAAAAAACGAATATTGCTTTAGGCGGTAAAGGTTTAAAGACCGATTCTAGTTGAAACGCGGATAGGGGGCCCACAGTCGTGGATTGCATAGGGCATTGCTTAGGGCATCAAGTAAGTAGTCTTAATCCGTCACTGGTCACGGGTAACGTGTACATCTCTAAAAATGAATCAATATCTTTTTGTTTAGGTTGGTTGAAATGTTTAACGAATCGATTAACTTAAAATTGTAACATGGTCTTTAGTTGTCTCATTTTGGATTTTACAGTACTTATAAAAATATACTTTTCAAAAAAAATAAGATACTCAGGTACAATGTAAAAATATATTTTTGAGCTCGCGGCCTCTTGGGCCGGGGCCCTCTTGGGTCGGGGGCCCGTGGCATTTTGCCAGCCCTGCCACCCTATTGTTACGCCACTGGTCATTGGGCTTCGATTTCTCAAGAAAACCTTACCCTCGATCGATACTGCACGAGTACTCGGTATCGATACCAGAGGCCGATACTTCGAACCCAACTGACTGGCGAGTGTCGACTGTCGACTGACAAGACACAGAGAAACACTACGGCATAAAGACAGCATAAGAATCTGTGGTATACAGAGGACTGACTGAAACCATGGATAAATATATTACTCTAACTGGATATATTACTTCGTAGTGGTACCTGACGAACGATGACGTCATTTATAGAGCATTTTTTTATTGTGTCCATGCTACATGTCGAATGGTCATTCCGATATGACGTCATCAAACTTCATGTACCTCTACAAAGTCTATGATCCAGAAAGAGTAATATGTCCATAGACATAATACTACTCTATGAATATACAGTGCGTTCAAAGTTATTTTACCTCTGACACCTGTCATTGTACCTTCCCACTAGATTGGCATTACCTGCTGTCAATATTCTTGGATTTTTCTTTTGTATTTATTAATTTTTAACTTCTATCATGCCAAAAAGGATACAAAGTAGTGGTAGAAAAAATGTTCTACCAGTGCGTAATTTTTATTAAAAGGAAAAAGCTGAAAATGACCCTCTAATCCCATTTAAGAATGTTCGTTGACGGGTAGCGGCCATGACAGATAGGAAACCTGGTGTTACCTGTTATTATTTTTTCCTCGTAGTAGTGTCCAACTAAAATGATGTATACGGTTACGGTTTATTAAAAAATAGCTCGTCATGGTTATGTATCGACTTAAATTCAGTTGACCATAGAACTGAATTGAATTTTGTATCGATACAAAAACATGCCGACCATTTTTAAACGAACTGATTTTTTTTTAATTTAGTAAAGCATTTCTTTTGTTTTATAAATGGTTTTATAAATGGATAGTTTTTAATGCAGGCGTATCTAAAAAAACTGTCAGCACCATTACCAAGGAAGGCAAATTTGCTGCTTCTACATCCCAAAAAATATTTTAACCTCGAAAAAACGAAATCAACAAAAGAAGATAAAGTTAGAAGATTTTAATCTGTGTGCAATCAGAAATAAAATACATTAAATGTACACAGTCAGAAAAGAAATTCCAACTTTATGAAAGCTATTAGCTGAATTAAAAGTTGACATTCACTTTAACATGAAATATTTTATGTAAGGGAATCGTTCAAACTAAATATGACAACACACAGCTAAGGTTAGCCAACATAATAGCCTTTGAACGCACTGTATCCATGGACAACATTCCTCCAAGGCACAATTCAAAGACAAGTTGGCCGGTTTTTTATTATGCTGTCAATGTCAACATAAAAAACTGACAAAAATCAGCTGTTTCAATCATCAATGTCATGTCATACAAGATCTGTCAGAATTATAGCGAGTGCGAGTGTTTAGTTTTTCACTCATTTATTTTGAATCAACAAAATCTAACCTTTAAACTCAACTTAATGTAATTTATCTGGAAATGTTTAATAGATAAACAAAAATGTATCAATGCTTAAAACTTATTCGCGCCAGCAGGACTACAACAAATTTGAACGCATTCCGGCGTATTTTTCAAACGCAAAATAGACGAATTCAGTTGACGGCAGGTACAATTTTGTTATAAAAATTACAAAGTTAACATAATATGTTATTACAAACTATAAAATAAATATATGCTTAGTTATTAAGGAACGTGTGTAATATAGCGATGGTATAGTTCAATAACATGTAAAGTTTTATAAAGAAAGCCTTTTTTTATTTTATATTGCACCGTTAAATTCTTTGATTGATTTTACAAACACAGTTAAATTACATAAATGGCTTAGATAAATAGCCAAATATGAATTAAAAACTTAACAAAACTATCTATTGTCTTTCAGGGTTGAGGCATGGAGAATATGAATGGCAAGATCCTAAATCTGAAGATGAGGTGTAAGTTGGTAGTAATTTACTTAATGTTAACTTAAAATTTAAAAACCCCCGACAGTTAATTTACACCAAACATAGCTAAGAACACACTCGATTTAGTCAACTTTCATACAAAATTAACTAGATCAAAATTGGTTCATCCGTTTGGGAGCTACATTGCCACAGACATACAGATAGATACATACACACGACAAACTTATAACACCCCTCTTTTTTCGTTCAGGGGTTAAAAATATTATGAGAAATACCCATTACCTAGTATAAGTCCATTGATTGTCCATGGTCCTGCTGCTTATGTCACAGAAAAAAAAATTAGGCTGGTCCTTCCAATAGTAATCATAATAATGGGTGATATGAGTGATATGGTTTCTGTTGTAGTAGTATCAATGAAAAACCACTTGAGAGTGATACTGGCAGTATGGGCAATCAACGAACAAGACTTGTACAATATAATGAGAAATTGTTTCAGGGTCAACATTGTTTACATAGACAAGGATGGAAATAAGACTAATGTGAGAGGCAAGATTGGAGATAATGTTCTGTACTTAGCACACAGATATGGCATCGAAATGGAAGGTCTTTTGCTTTTCTTTGATACTGCTTAATTTATGTACTTTTTATTGTTCTGTAAAAATACTTTATAATTAGTGTGTGGTATAAATATTCAACAGTATTAAACAGAGATTTATAAAAAAACTCATAAAATCCCAAGAAAAATATTCTACTTTTTTTAATGTTTTTTTTTAACTAGCTCACAAAGGAGTTCATGATCCATCTGATGTTAATTGGCCACTGTTGTCCATGGCCATCAGTGACACTGAATATGTTCGCAACCTAGAAAGCAGAGAAAAAGTAAAAACGGACTCCCAAGCCACTTAATATTGCTGTCTTGCTATAACTGGGGAACTTGCCATAATTTAACTTTGACAAACATTTTTCAGGAGCCTGTGAAGCTTCGCTAGCGTGCACTACATGTCATGTTTACGTTCAGCATGAATTTTTTGATAAGTTGCCACCATCTGAAGAGAAAGAAGACGACCTTTTAGATATGGCGCCTTTTCTTAAGGAAAATTCTCGATTAGGTACATATGCCTTGCTAATAATTCCGTTTTAATTATAGCGTTCTGTTTAAGTAATTTTAAACAAATAAATATCAAATAATTTCAGTAATTATTCAGTTTAATGTCATTATTTATTTTCTTCCCTATAAAATTTAATTACTATTCATTAAATAGCATTTAATCATAAAATAAGTTAGAGTAAGAACACGAACTCTAAAATGGAAATGGATTGGTCATATGATTAGATCAAAAGCAGAAAAATGGACTAAGAAAGTTACAGAATGGTATCCAAGAAACGGGAAAAGACGTAGAGGAAGGCAGATTAAAAGATGGGAAGACGATTTGCCGAAGGGTTGGAGAAGGACAGCGCAGGACCGATACATGTGGAGGGAACTTGAGGAGGCCTATGTCGCAGGACAGCCTGACCTGGTAGCTGATACCAAATAAATAAATATATAATATTATATAATAAAACTAGTATAGGTTAGCTATAACACAGCTTAGGTGATAAGTACAAAATCTTTTATTATTAGTGAAAAAAATACCATTATTAGTCAAATTAAGTTACTTTTTAGAATCAAGTTTTTAGAATTAGATTTTTAGAATTTCATAAAATTGTAAAGGTCAGAGAAAATAAAGGCTATTTTTTATTTTATTTATTTATTTAATCATAAAATAAAAAACATTAAAATCCGTCTAACTATTCAATCTTGGTTTAAAGACATACAACCAATATGCTTATCAATAAGATTCTACTTTAACTTAAAGATTTTTTGTTTCTCAAATTTTCAGGTTGTCAAATAGTTCTCACAAAGGAGTTGGAGGGTATGCAGGTATCCTTGCCCAAGGCAACAAGAAACTTCTATGTCGATGGACACAAACCGACACCACACTAGCAGCTAACATTTATAATAAGCCAATATAATTGGATATTGATAAGACATTATTTATTTAGATGTAGTGCTTCAAATTAAAAAAAAAATCAATAAAAAAATTCAATAGACCACATACATACAAATTACATATTTCAATTTATCTGTTACTGTTCAATATTTTTAAAATACATAAAGTTTGTAGTGCACCCATATGAAATTCATCCGTATCAACCTTGAGTGGAACAGGACAAATTAATTTTCAAAATTTAATAAGTTATGCCATTATACATATTTAAGAAACAGAATAACACATAATTATGCTTTAGTTAAATAAGTTTGTACAAATAGTAATTGTACATTATAGTAAGTAAAATATTAATAATAAATGAAATTTATTATTTTTGTTGTTTTATTATGTTTATTATAATTAACTAGTAACAACATTAAATATACAAATCTGTGAAATAGTATAATAGTATCGATGTGAACTCTGTTCGTAGCATTAGACTATATGCCTCAGTGGCTTCATTAATGCTGCAGTATCTTGTTATTTATTTGATTTTTAAGCAATAAATAAATAAAAAAAATTAAGTATGGTAATCAAGATCAAGAATCCTTTTGCATAAAATCAGCATGTAACATAATTAATATCCTTGGCTTTTAAATACAAAGCAGCAAAGTTTTATTTGATTTGATTTGATAACAAAATTATACACCAATATTTGTAAAAAAAAACATTACACAATTAGACCTATATGGTGTATACTATACTAGACAGGCTGTTAAGTACTAAACGTTTGGACACCTATGTTGACACCAAATGGTGCCAAATCATTTTATTTGGCTGCAAGCAAGCGAGACAAGTAGATGTCATTTTTGAAAAACTCTGACCGTTCAAGAACACAATAAGGCATATTGTTTATTGCGCACAATTAAAACATCTTCATTATTTACGTTTGAACTTTATTTAAATTATAATTGGTAAATCATGATAGGTTTTTTAATAGCAGGCGGGGTTTTTTTTTTAAATTTTATATTTATACTAGTTATTTACTAATAAGATTAGTGCAATTTTAATTTTATGCTATTCCTTTTATGACAATCTTCATGTCTTTTTAAACATTGTCTGTAAATTGTTTTGTAACTACATTTATCACAGTAAAGCACATTTTCTTCAGGATTATGTTTCAACTGATGACTCTTTAGTGCAGATTTGGCAGAGCATTGATAGCCACAGTTCTTGAATTCACAGATATACACTTTGTCTTTTGTGTGTATTTGCTCATGTATCTTTAAATTGGGTAAATAGTTAGTTGCATAATCACAGTATTGACATTTCTTATCCTTATCTCCTACGTGAGTATTCTTATGCTGATTGTAATGTGATTTAGTAGACGTTCGATATCCACATAAGTTGCATATGTATGTACATTTACTAATAACTTTCTTATGTTGTATCAATAGGTGACTGGACATTTCATTTTCTGTACTAAACACAGCATCACAATGCAAACACAAGGTCTTGATATCTTCTAAGGAATGATTATTCACAACATGAGTTTTTAATGTTGACATTTCTTTGAATCTCTGTTTACATATGTGGCACTTTAATATGCGGTTTCTCTTATATTTAACTAAATTTTGTTTTATATGACTAGCTTGTTCCGGATGTTTTGTTTTCACATGAAACCTGAGTGTTTGCAGGGTAGAGTACTTCAAATCACAGAATTTGCATAGAAATCTTCCTGAATTATCGATTAAATCATACCATGTCACTTCACTTCCTTTTAACTGTAAGAAATAATGGAGAAACAATAAAGAATTATAATAAAATGGAAGAACAGAAGACTCAAGAACTCAAATTATGAGTGCATATTAAGTTACTTACATCATGCAAATGAGCATTCAATTTTTTGTCATCATTCAAATAAATGTTGCTTTCATCTGGTGTCACCTTAATCTGGCATGTTTGGAACTGAAAAAATTAAATATTAATCCAATATATAAAATTCTCGTGTCACGGTGTTAGAAGTTGAACTCCTCCGAAACGGCTTGACCGATTTTCGTGAATCTTAGCGTGCATATCGGATAGGGTGGAGAATCGGACAACATCTATTTTTTATCCCCCTAAATGTTAAGGGTGGTCCACCCCTAAATTTTTGGCAGAATGTTTGCTGAGTCAGCTAGTATTACTATAATATTGTATTCTCAGTATCAGTGTTTTTTTAGCTAGAAAATTTACTTCAGATGACCACAGACATGCTACATTATCTACATCTTATTTTCTATTTTTTTCTATTTAACTTTTTATACCATACAATTTGTATAATAGCGAAGGCGGACTTAACGCCAAAAGTATTCTCTCCCAGTCAACCTTCAGATAGTGAGAACACAACAATGTCTAAGTTGTAAGAAAAACATTACTTAGGATCCAAAAAATAATACATAAATACGTACATAACTTCATACATAAATACGTAAATAAATAAATACATAAATTCATTTAAAAAATGCTGATGAACATGTCAGTTAAACCCACATCTATCACAGACAGACACAAGTAAGTAATAGGTGATGTGATTATGAATGATGACGCCCTACACATTTGATTTATAGTACTGTCAGTGAAGTCTTTTCTTGAACATAAGTTTACATGACAATATTTAAGTTACATTTCATTTCATGCTGGTTGGATATTAATTTATTTAACTTGCAAAAATGTAAACAAACCACTCGACCCAATGGAAAAGGCACTCCATGGTTAATGAACATTTATACCTATGGACAACAGAGGTGTCACAACTCACAAGTAAAAACTACTCTCTTATTGGCTTTTTGATAATGCAACCGAAACACAAACAACATGTATCGACGGGATTAAATTTAATTTGTTTCAACAATACTAGCAGTGGAAGTTGGTTTGTGACTCAAGGAAAGGAACCTCCTACCTATTGACCAAGACATGATACACTTGATGAAAATTCCTGAAGATAATTATGTTTACCTGGCTACTTTCATCTGGAGTAGAGCATTTCTCAATTCCAATATTTAATTCTAAAGAGTTAATATTTTTTTCACATAGTGGATCCATCTCAAAAGATTCATTATATTCAATTTTGATTTCATCTTCTTCTACTATGTTATCCATAGGTTTCAAACAAGTTATCATCAAAATAAAATCGGTTTGTTAGTTAATCAATTCAACTATGATTCAATTCATAACATTTTTAAAATATTTACCCAAAACAAAATAACAATTTTGAGTTTGACACTTATTTATCAAAATACAAATTAATTTGACACTGACACCTTTAAAGTTCAGGAATTTAGGTCTTCATGTTTTCTTGGCCTTATAAATGAGTCTTTTTGATTATATAATAAAAATTTAGTGATTTTAGGTTGGAAGAGTGATTTTAAATTCATTTTATATAATCTGTGTAATTATAATTAATGGAGTATTTATTATCTGTTTGATTCATGCCGCGTTACCATTCTGTTGTTCACTTCATTCGTGCTTGTTTCAATTCATTCGGTCAATCAACCAGTCTACTCGCAACCATCGTGAGTGGTGGTGTTCTCGCTTTCGTTCGTACTAAACGCGTTTAAGTGTGATTTGTGTTTAATTTTGTGGTGCACAATGGCTTACAACGGTAGTGGTGGCAAGAGACTGTGTACTGGAACTGAGCTCGACGTGGAAAGGGTAAGTTTTAAATTTCCAAACACATTTGTCAAACAGCTACATTCACTTGGACGAAAATGGCCGTGTTTTGCTTTGCTCCTACTATCATGTTTTGGCTGTAACGCCGGAGACGCGACCACGTTTTCGTTCAAATTCTTTTAATTGTATAATAGTTGTTCAGTTCTCAATTTGACACTGTATATATTGTCATTGTGGCCACGTTAGATTGTTGATTTTTGATATTTGAGGTTACGTTATTGACAGGTGACAATGATTTGTGTATTTTGTGATGCTCACGGTTTCCTAGCATCATGTTCCCTTTCTCGCCGGGAACGATGTACGAAAATAACTCCATGCCAGGCTGTCAATTATTGTGATTGACACGTTTCGGTCATTAGGTCTGGTATGACAGGCGGGAAAATTTACTTTTGTTCTTGGTACAATACGATACCCTCGGTCACAGCTCATAGCGTATGTATTTTAATTTTAAAATGAGAACCTCGGTTACTTTTCTTTGAAGATCGGATGGATACATTGTGCCAGTTATTTAATATGCCAGGGTAATTTTTAAAGATGTTTTTTATTTTTCAAATGTAACAGCAGATTTTTAGCTTTCAACATGAAAAATCCAGGCGTTATTGGAGCAGAAATTAATGCAAAGTCCATTCAAACACTCAAGAGTCTCATTAAAAAGTTTGATTACTTTGTTTTTTTAAAATGCGGTACATCTGAGTAATATAAAACACTGTCAATAATAACAAAGGATAAGTTTTTATCCGATTAAACTAAACACCACTGTATCTAGAGATTGTAAAATTTCTATTTTCAAAAATAACTAATGTTGTGATAGTAACACTAACATTTTACTTATTTAATTTGTTGATGTTTTTAAATTGTATATGGTTGCAGGAGAAGTATTTTTGAACACATATGGATAATGTTAGTGGTTGACATCTGCCCAGCATCCCATTGTTGCTAATTTTGTTAAAGTAATTGTAATTTGGAAAACAGAAGGATCAAAACAGAGAACCTGATGACTTATGAGATCATAATATAATACTAATAAATACCACACTCATACTCTCCCCACTAGGAATTCCCTGTGTTCTAGGTCAAAGGACAATACAGATAAAAGACTGCATTTATACCCACAACTTAAGAACAAAATTCTCTCTGGACACATTAATGGCTACACTGGATCAGAAACTAACTCGGGAGGCCTTTCGTCATAGGACGGTCACTACTGATTGGGCTATGGGTTTTTCCATGCTATTATATTGTCAAATTCCTAAAGTCAAGTTAAATTCTACAACTGTGTACTAAGTTTATAATCAGCAAGGGACTAATTTTATTCATTATGATTGTTGAATGGTGGATTCAAAGTCAAAGTAACAACCCATAATTGTCCCACTGCTGGGCTCAGGGTCTCTTCTCACAATGTGAGGGGTAAAGGCCCCGCTGGCCAAGTGCGGATTGGTAGACTGGTGGATTATTCTCTGTAAGGGTTGATAGAATAACATAAGTACTAAGAATCATTTTACCTAATGCCACTTGATATACCTTCTTAGGGTTCCGTACGAAAAACAGAACTCTTATAAGATCACTCATGCTTGCTATGCATGCATGCAATCTACTGGAACAAATGAGTTGAAATTTGGTACTCATTTACTTTTTTGTGACCCAAAGACGAAAGTATAAAATAAACAACTGAATTTTGAAAACAAAAACTGTTTTGCAAACTGTATTGTGTTGTATGTCAAATGAAAGTGATTGTTGTAAAGATCTCAAATTTATTTTTGTTATAGTTCTACAATTAATAGTTTTAAAAATATTATTCAAGAAATAACGAAAATTAAAGCCAAAAATTGACCTCCCCCCCCATCTCCGAAACTACTGACACTAAAATAAATACATAATCAACATCCGTACAAATACATAAACAACCCTCTCCAAGCGAGTTTAACTCGAACTTGTCAAGTTTATTTTAGTATAACGATAAAATGATACAACAATAAAATTAATTGATATCATTTCATATTCCCTATTTTTACAAGGTCTAATGGACCTTATATATAATAATTGTATAATAACTGGTATACAATTAATTAGTATAATATGAGTTACTATAATATTCAAAATCTAAAAGTAACGTTTAATACAATCTAGAAATCTACTTTGTTTGTATATTTTTGGAAAATTCCAAATAATTGTTGTTTGACCGAATGTTAACGTTAGTGATAGAAACGAATCGTTGCAAAACTGACTCCACGTAGTCTCTCTGCCCTCCCCCTAAAGTGTAATGTAAACCCACTTAGGTGCGGAGGGGCAAGGCGGCCGGCGAGCTGAGGAGCAGGTGGTTTTAACGCTTGCCACGGTAGTGAGCGTTCATACATAGCGTTAATACGTGCGACGATAAGATCGCGTGGGACTGCCTTAACCCCGCAGCGCCCGAGCCGTGACAGAAACCATGTCTGCTGCTTGCTTGCTGCATGCGGAATTCCTCTTGCTGTTTGTCGCATGCTGTAGACCTTTTAATGGTGTGTAACGTTTGAAGATTAGATTATTTCAAAATTAGATTAAATGAAAATCGTTGGAGCCGTTCCCGAGACTCGGATTATATTACAAGAATTGCTCGTTTAAAGGTATTAATTAGATTAATTCCAGATTCAGCTTCGCCCGCGGAAGAGAGGTTTCTCAAACACATAAACGTCCAAATCATCCCACAGGAATACTATAATCAACATTTTTGTGCAGTATTATTTTGTTCCTAAAATTAATTATTTATAAATTACCAAAAATACCTACAATGTATTGCTATTATCTTTCCACTTTTTTCCTGCAGTTAACGCTACTTTATTTAATATCGTTTTATGATAGATACGTGCATTCGAAAGAGCATAGGCTATCAATCTTCAGCCATAAACGTTAAAAATTTAACATAATTCACAGACGCATCATGTCTTATTTATTTAGGATGAATCCAATATAAATAGTATAAATATTATATATGCGTAACTTGGAATTACTGATTGCCTGCATGAATCATTAGAATGTTTGGCAAGTTATCGCGATGTATAATTATAACAAAAACGAGTAAAATTTGAGTAAAAATCTTAAAAGGCGTCAAATAAGAGTCTACATTTTTTAGGGTTCCGTAGCCAAATGGCAAAAAACGGAACCCTTATAGATTCGTCATGTCTGTCTGTCTGTCTGTCTGTCTGTCTGTCCGTCCGTATGTCACAGCCACTTTTCTCCGAAACTATAAGAACTACACTGTTAAAACTTGGTAAGTAGATGTATTCTGTGAACCGCATTAAGATTTTCACACAAAAATAGAAAAAAAACAATAAATTTTGGGGGTTCCCCATACTTGGAACTGAAACTCAAAAATTTTTTTTTCATCAAACCCATACATGTGGGGTATCTATGAATAGGTCTTCAAAAATGATATTGAGGTTTCTAATATCATTTTTTTCTAAACTGAATAGTTTGCGCGAGAGACACTTCCAAAGTGGAAAAATGTGTGTCCCCCCCCCCCCGTAACTTCTAAAATAAGAGAATGATAAAACTAAAAAAAATATATGATGTATATTACCATGCAAACTTCCAACGAAAATTGGTTTGAACGAGATCTAGTAAGTAGTTTTTTTTTAATATGTCATAAATCGTAAACCGCAATTTACCTCGATCAAAGTTACAACGAACTTCAAGAACTTTTATATTATGTTACTTGCTGCTACGGAACCCTTCATGGGCGAGTCCGACTCGCACTTGGCCGCTTTTTATAGTTATGTATTTTAGTGATATATTTTAATGTAATCGTTTGGCTTATGAAATGCTACCTCTTTCTGCTATTTAATATGCTTGTAAATTATTGTCTTATTGTGTAAGCATTGCGTACCTGTAGTGTATGTTTATGATACGAGATGACAGTCCTTTTATCTCAGAGATGAACTTCAAAGAAACCATTGAATTATTTGTATTGTACAGTTAATTTATCTTTACAGCGCGTACCTATATTTGTTTGTGTTTCGCGGCTTCTGTGTGTAAGATACGGATGCACACAGATGCAAACATTGCGAAGTAGGTATCATTTATTTTGGTTATTTTTAATGTGCATTTCATGCGTTCCTTTTGTCGTTGTACCTGTGCCACATTCTTCTAATCTATCATAGACATGGCACTCTTCAAATCGTTAAATTCGGGATGATTCTCTACCTATAGTACGATTTCACAATCGTCTTTGCTGCGGCACAATGCATACGTAGGTTAGGTTCCTTCAAAAATGGAGAAAAAATGGGGTCACCTCAGCACCAGCAATTCATTGGGGACAACACATTTGTAGGAGAGTAGTACATTAGGAGCCCATTTATAAATGACGTCACACAATTATTTCAAAGTCAATAGTCAAATTCATATCTTGATCATAATCTTAAATTAAAATTTAAAAAAAACCCGCTAGTTTTATTTACACTAAACATACTACATAGCTAAGAACACTCTCGATTAAGTCACCTTTCAGACAAAAAAACTAGAACAAAATCAGTTCATCCGTTTGGGAGGTACGATGCCACAGACAGACATACAGGAGCCCAATTCTCATTTCGTAGAGATACATGTCTAACAGAGATGTGTCGAAAAAACATGACGGATTGGCCTCGTTTTGTTCGAGGTCGGCCATGTTTTTTCGAGATATCTCTGTTAGACATGTTTCTCTACGAAATGAGAATTACCCCCAGATCCACAGATACATAGACACCCAGATACCCAGACACTTCAAACTTATAATACCCCTGTCTTTTTTGTCGGTGGATAAGGTAGGGACTTTACAATGAGTTCAAAACTAGGTACGTATACCGTGTACTATACAGCCGTTTGTATTGGAATTTGCGTAGGATATAGCTTAGACAAATGCAACAAGGCAGATGTTAATACAGTAATAGGGCCATAAAAATTATGGTTTATATCGGACAGAATGTTGGCTACTCGTGCCAAAGGTAATGAAATGCATCGGAACGTTCGTCTGGTCAAGGTGTGGTGGTTACGAATATTGATGGTATTTAGTTAACTATTGAAGTCCATATTAATTGTCGAGTGTGAACAACGTAATTCCGATGTGGAGGCGTAATACAAGCTGTGCCATCGTACAGTGATCGAACGTATAAACTTATTCCGATAAATGGTCAATGAGCTTCAGAAATGTGCCGAGACTAAGTGGAACCTTCTGACCTGAACATTCCTGACTAGAAGTCTTCGCTCGAGCATGTGGATTAGTAAATATTTATATCTCTAACAGATCGTAAGCCCTTACGCTCCATAATCCTCGAAGCCTACCTATAGTGAAACATGTATGCGTCGAAGACTTATCCAGACGATCCTGACTTATCATAGGCATATGCTTAAATGGTCAGTCCATCATGATTTGTTGAAACATGTTTAACATGTTTACTCATGGGAAATGGATGTAGCCTTAAAACTTTCATAAGCTAAGTTTACCAGTCCTGCTCTTATATTACTAACGCCCCAACTCAGGGTCACTAACGGTTACTTTAATCGGCCCTTAGTAAAGAAATCATCGTACAAATTCTGTACTAAGGAACTATTTAAGTAACCGTTAGTGACTCTGAGTTGAGGCGTAAGACACAAATCATAGATTATATCTATGAGCTTCTATCCGCTTCTAAAAGTAACTTTAAAACATCAAAATTCTGTCATACATCGATGATAGATTACACTAAAACAAAAGTTAAACTACCTCGTCTGATATTCGCAAATGATCGACGGAGTTTCCGAGGAAAAGTTAGCCTCTTAAAGCATTAAACGTTACTTCCGTTGGCCTCATAAATCATAGAACACCGCCGATAACGACGAATCGATTGGACGTCCCGAACCGCAACGATTATTCGATTACGGGCGATTCTGATTTTAATCGATTGCCAAGTTAATCGACGGACTGGCTAGACGTGCATGAGATATTTGATGGTAACAGCTGCGGAAGAAGAATAGTCTATGCCTTTATACGAGTATCTACTCACTTCGCATTAGACAATACGTAAACTGAGAATGGCTTGTGTGTCTCAACATTACAATAGTTATGCATTTGTTGAGAATTTTAGTTGACAAATTGCCCAGATGGAAAGACTTGCTTTACTTTAAAGAGTGTGAAACTTGAATAAACCTGAAAAATATTTAATGGTTTGCATTTTATTTGGATCATGTAGCTAGGCAAGTTAAATATTATAACTTTGCCCCATCGCGTTCTTTGGTGTTATATTAGGTTGTACCTATAAAGCTTTAATTATAATAATCCTGATGCCTGGAGCTGGATATTCCAAAGGTAAAAAAGATGATTTGCGGAGAATGACCTCAGACAATTCACAATCCATTAAGATGATGTCCGAATACCTTGCATAGCGGAAGTATGACCTAATCTAGGAGACTACTTTTACAACTGTCAATTCGTGGACGTAATATTTGACATTTCCGAATGAGTCATTCTCCCGCACGCCAAGAGGGCGGAACAAGGAACCGAGCCAAGGGACCTAGCGTTATGATTGGTCGCCGTCGAGATATGACCGGTGCGATTGTCAGCAACGCCTATGAGTCCACGTGTGTTTTAAATATGTTATGCTGTGTGGGTTTGTTTATAGATAGCGCGTCTCAAGGTGAGGACGCGTGTTGACAACAGGTTTTCAGATTTTTTCGACAGGATTCATAAAGGTGTTCCCTCACCGAAAGCATTCACCGAACATGTCAGAGTAGTGCAACAATCGAAGAATCAAGTTTAAGTAATTATTACGGTAAGGTGGAAACTTACTGACGATACATTACAGCAAAATGGTACAAATCAGTCTCCAGCTTTATACTACCAAAACTGTAAGGTAACAATCCAACTTGTGCATTGATGTCTGAAATGCTCGATTCTGAGATGTTACATTACACGCAATTGCCTCCGATAAGGGACCGCCTTGATGTTACAACTTGTAACGCTCGATTCTCCTCCCTTACTGATATTACTTCCTACTGATATGCTCGAATTTCAACGGTTACAAAACAGGCGAATGCTCTTGATGAGAAATCACCTTGATGTACGCCAGACCATATGAAATCTGCACAAACCGATTAGAAAAGGCTTTACTTCTCTAGTATTGAGAGCTAACACGAGACATCCCGTTTATGTTCGGACGATGCACTTAAAATCTTTTCCAGTCGGCTTAAGCTGATCTCGTAGACCCGTATACAAAGACCCTTCACGTGGTCTTTAAAGAACAAAATCGCTCACGAAATCATTTCACTCCATGCTAATTTATACAACGACGTTTCACTCGTTCAGTTATGATAATTATGATTTACTGATGTAGGACCCTAACCCTAAAGCTTTTTACCATTGGCTCTAACTATACATATAACCAGGATATATATTTTTTCTTCAGGTTTAAATAGAACATACATTTCAAATATCAACAGTGGAAACGAGAAAAATGGTTGCCGGAAAATTTGCACATACATAGGTATCTTCCGTTGCTCTGCTCGGGCAATTTTACACAATGACTCGCAGTTTCAAATGCGCTTTATAATATAAGTGTACTACCTATTACCGCATTACCTTGTAGTGATTCTAACAAGTAGAAGAACAAGTCCAAAAGAAAAATAACGTTTTACTTAGTTTCAATCTTCGACAACATGAGTAATGATCGAATTTCGACCATAAAGCGGGAGTCACTAATACAATACATATAATGTCGCACCTTTGGTGGAACAAGGGCTCAACTGCACTTTTGTAATTTTACAGGAGAGCCATTTTAAAGTTTTTTTTTTTGCATTCCGAGTCGTATTATTCGTCTTTTTATTGCTTCAAAATGTTTGTTCTTTGCATGAGATACGACCCATTTATTTTTGAATATGATCATGTACTTTGCAGGTGTAAAATATTTTTTTGTTTAATTTTTGTCATTTTACGATATTTTGTAAGATGTGCCCTTGTTCCACCAAAGGTGCGATGTGTTGGAGCAAATGTACTGACTACTGATACCAAGAGGCCAATGCAAACCCAGCATTAAAACGCCTCATGAAATTTGATTCGTGAAATTTGTACTGAACAAAAGAAGACACTGTCCTATTTTTTAAAAAGGAATTTAAAAATAAAGTGTTAGTAAAAATATTTTCTATTGATGTACAACTACTTGAAAGACAGCACCGGAAGACAATAGCCGTAAATACTGTAAGAAGATTGCCGGATGGCGCTCGCTAATGTCTGCCAAAAGACGCTTGTAGGCAACTGATTCTATACAGCTGACTTCCTCATAATATGACGAGCGTAATTCTCAAAAGGCGCGGCTTATTTCTTAAATTATCCACATGGCAATAAACGCCACAATGATTTAATAACAATATCGAAACAATTGATTCTATGCTAAAGTAATTTAATTTAGCATTTTGATTCTATAAATTTGTTGTTTATGGACTAAATATGAATTATTAAGTAATTATGGACTAAATATGAATTACTCTCACGCAAAAACTACTGAACGGATTTTCGTGAAAAGCACACAGGTAAATATGAAGTAGGATAATTATTATAGGGAACTTATTATCTCGGAAAACGCATGCAAACCCACGGGTGCTCAACCCGATGCTTACAAAACTAACTTACTTGGTTACTTATAAAATTGCTTCTTCACACTGAAAAATACAACTCTACATAAGTGGTACATACTTCAAGGTTGTGTAATTATCAACGAGCGAAAGACGCATTTCATGTGAACACTGCTTAATACATCAATGTGAATCTAGGTTATTACGTGAATACCGGCTATAAAGCATTCTATATGGATAGATTATTTGAAATCATACGTCGGCTCTTGCGGCTAAATTTGCATTCCCAACTGCATTCGGCAATTTATGTTCAGGTTTGGGAGTTATTACTTCAAATTACTGTTAAATATCATGAATTTGTGTTGCATTGAATCTAAAATTACGTAAGTTCTGACAATTTCTTGTGAAAAAAATTTAATTCAATTAAATTAAAATTAAAAACGTATACCCCCGCAGTAGGTACCTTTATAATTATGTAAGAAGAGTTACAGTTTATAGTTTAGAGGTATGGTGGTACTTATGCTTATGGCACATAATACATTGTAATGTACCTAAGTATTAGTGTAGTAAAGTTTTTTTTTCTTTGAGTAATAAATGAAGTAATTAAATTGATTCGACCTTAAAAAAATCCTATTTTAATTCATTCACAAGTGTGTTTTTATTTACGTACATTGATTAAAACTTAAAATGATGTCACCAGACGGATTAGACCGAAAAACTATTAAGCTAGAACTAACTGGTTTTACGGCAAAATTGTGTTCATGGCAAAAATAATAAAGTTTAAAATAATCAGACCTATTTCTACATCCAAAAAATTGACATTCTTGTTTGTATAAAATAGCTCTTAAATAATCGCAACTCGGCTAGTTAAAAGTAATTCAATTATCGTAATAAATCGCATCTTAAGCTTTGCAAAGCCAATAATAAAATTACAATAAGTCATTAATTAATACATTAATTATTACAATAAGTCGTTAATTAAGGTCAAGTTTTACTTGTTTCTATATTTGAACTTTATGTCTGTAGTACATGCATTGTGGCATTTCAAGTTCAAGATAGGTATGAGTGATATGGAATACGCATGCAGTGTTATCGATAATGGTGGATGCATTTCTATTGTCGAGAGCAACCTTGCCATGCCTGATTCAGGTTAAGGAATATTGAATTGTGCGCAAATTGTTATCTCATGCTGGAGGTATTTGTGTATGTTGTTATTTATTGATATTACTAACTAATATTTTAATGCAAATCTGCTTTAGGGTAAACTCACTTTTAATTATACTACTTCCTTAATTCAAAGATATTTAAATTGAGGTCCATGAAGGAGCTTTTTGGGTGGAATATAAAAAGTAAAATATAAGCTTAATGAACCCCTAATTCGCCTACAAATTTTGCATTCCACTTCAATTAGGGGGAATCCCCCGAGTACCGGACACTTAAGGTTTTTAATAAACAAAAAAATGAATAATCAGGTTTTATTTCGATACTTAACATTTTCATTTAAACAAGTATATGTGACATTAAAATAAATCAAGAAGGATGAACATTGTGCATTTTTTAGCTCCTTAAAACGGCATCAATCTTTGGTTTAGTTTTTGGTTTCATTGAAATTTGGCACCTAGTACCGGACAAGTATAAATTCAAACCCATAAGACCGGACAGAACCTAGTGATTATGAGATTATAAAGATTTAAAGTTACACAATATTTTTTGTTTTTTTTTACATCAATACTATAAATGTCTGAGCCATATAAACATAAATTTCTGAACACTAGGATATCCGCACAGGCTTCATGCTAATTTTAATTTGATTGGGTCCCAGATACCTTTTTTTCGTCTCCATTATATCAAATGATCTGAAAAGATAAATAGCAGCATTACAATCTTAATATATATAAATTACGTGTCACGTTGTTTGTCCGCGATGGACTCCTTAACTACTAAACCGATTATAATCAAATTTGCACACTGTGTGCAGTTTGATCCAACTTGAAAGATAGGATAGATTACATCTCAAAATAAAAATAAAATTTTGACAGAACGAAGTCTGTCCGGGCAGCTAGTATTATATAGAATATATCCGGCACACTGTTTTGTCAAGATATATTTGTCCGGTACTTGGGAATCTGTTACTGTCCGGACTTACGGAAATAACGTACAGTATTATATTTCCGATTTCAATAAAGTTTATTAATAAATCCGCAAAAAAAGAATATCAATTTAAAGCGTACTTACCAATTATTAAATCAGAAGCACCACACACAATTAATTCACTTTAAAAATATAATCTATGACGTTTTGAATATTACTCGACGCAACAAACTACTGCGCAAAATGACTAACATGTAACCTGTAAAGGGTATCGAACGTAACTGACGCCCCCCGCGCGGCGGGGGGGATCTAACCGTTGAGTTTGATGTCTTTGATTACACGAATGTTATAATGAGCGTTATTTCAAGTTTCGACGTATTTTGTCCGGTACTAGGTGCTGTCCGGCGCTAGGCGGATTCCCCCTACTTTTATTATTTTTATATTCCATTCACTGAGCTCCATTGTGGGCCTCAATTTAAATATCACGGAATTCAATAAGTTCAATCCGCCGTAATTAGATGAGTTTACCCTACAAGCAAACAATTGCATTATTGTTAAAAAAATCAGCTGTGTGAGTTCTGATTGCTATAATTTACGCGTTTTTGCGTTGGTGAAAATAAAACTTCATGCTTGAAAGGTTTTCATATTTAGATGAAACATAAAAGATATACTTATTGAAGAAGCCAAATCCAGTAAAAATGTTCTAAAACTCCCAAGTGAGAATTTAGTGACATTTTGGTACAAGTTGGTACCTACAGAGTTTCGAAATGAAGTAAAATAAGTAACTAAAATTGTATCTAAGTAGTCCTGACTTATCACAAGTGGAAATCTTAACGGTGTTTTGCCGATAAACGAAGATTATTTCTATTTATCTAGTTTGGTTAAAGACTATGACCGATAACATTGATAACTTTGACTTTTTATTTACTTATAGACTCGGACTTAAAGTGGTGTCGCTGGAACCGAAACACGTAAAAAATTTTCAGGAATAACAGTAACAATGCAATGCGACAAACAGGGGTGATGATATTAAACCAAGCGGGCCGGCTTCTGTCGCTTCTTCCGACGCTATAGTATGGCGGTATAGGATTTGTAGCACTCAAAGTTTAGATGTTTAGAACATCAGTCGAACTAAGGTAGGTCTTTCGACACAGCTCCAGGAAGGGAGTGAGATTTTGTACATTTTATATTTCACGCAAAAATCTCGCAAATTCTACCTTCACCGCCAACGTCTAAAATCACTAATGGTAATGCAAATTATTCAAATTTAGGCCCGGATGTAATTTAAATATGTTGTACGTGAGAGAAGCTCAGGATTTTGCACACGAGGTGACTGATCATTTCGGATGCAACTTTAATGTGATGAGTTCTAAAAATACCACGTTCTAAATTCTCACTTGGGAGTTTAAGAATATTTTTACTGGATTATGTCGTCTGTGTTTATAGTTACTCTTCAAATACACATCTTTCAAAATAATTATGGGTATTATTTTCATTATATTTCATCCCGAACATGAAACATAGCTAAGATTATTTTAAATTGAAACATGTTGGAATTCAGATCGGTGTCTTGTATTTCGACTCATTTATTCGCGTCATTTTTAAGTACATGTGATGTATACTCGCATGTGGTGAACAATGGTATTTTTTTCATATACTGGGTGACATCTGCCTCTGTTAGTGCCCGTTTGTCAGCAGGGCCCTAACGGCACCTGCTGGGAAGGATACATCATTTATCGCTGCATCTCAGTTTTCTATCGTTGGCTTGTTGAACAAAAATTTTTTAGATCTATTAACAAGGCCACGGCCGTTTCCTTCGTTCATTTATTAAATATGTCGTCCCGTGAACTTGCTTTACTTGTTAATCCTGTTTTAAAATCTTTTTTCGGACGGGTCGTTGCCCCCCCTATCTTTTTATGACTTGATCAGTTGTCGTCGTTAAATATGTTTTTATGTATTAATGAGTTTGTGCACTGCTTTTAAGGAGGTTGGTTATAAATGCAATATTCCTTTGATGTATTTTAAATTTATGTTCAGATATATTTGTTTATAGAATTGCATGAATGCATTGAATGCATTTATTTATGATCGTTTATAACTCTTCTTAAATCAATTATTGATCTTTTGCTTTCTCTTTTCTGCCATACTGTTTATGTCAGTTGTTGTTTTGGTATTTCTGATTCATGATTTAACTAGTAAATTTCACATATCTCTAGTTTAGTCTTTAGGCAAGTTAATTTGGCTTTTTTATCTTTTATGGCTTATATAACTCGTTAATTTTATATTATTCGATGTATAATATAAACGCTGTTGAGTAATGTCGGTCATAGATGACTTGCCCTATTCGCTTGTATACATTACGTTATATTTAATCATATATTTAAGGAAATATTATTGTTCGTTTGTGTACACTTACTGAATGAAATGACCTTCATGTCATTCTCTAAGACGTGTGAGAATAAACTTATGCTCCCATTGTGCGAAGGTTGTTATTATCAAAACACTAATATTATATTTACACAATTAATTATTTGTCTGTTTGTTTTGTTTATATTCACCAGAAAACGACGAACTTACCTACTAGCAGATCCTATTAAAATATAGATAGTGTTCTGTTTGGTAATTAATTTTCGTCATGTGAAGTTGGAACGGTTTGTAGTCGAGCACTACTGGAAAGCTTTCATGTAAATTGCTAATAAAGTAAATGTTAGATGGCTTTTAAAGATTGTGTAATATGTACTTTATTTTTTATTTTGTTTATTTAAATTGTAAAATGATTTGCAACTGTGTTCACTGACTTTACATTAAGATGTCGTTAGAGACTTAACAACGCCAAGGACCAGCTTTCATATACCGATTTAATTTTAAAATTGTCGTGTTTCATTTGACTATTTTTTTTACAAAATATCAAGAATATTTTATCAGCATCACAAAATGAAACTATATCTGATCAACTAAATAAATAAATAAATAATAACTGTAGATCTCTTTCCTAAATAAGGTCTCTGTACCATCTGCCAGCGTTATCTAAATTGGCATACGCATCCCTTAACTTCTAAAATTAACTTCTAATAATGTTAATTATAAAATGAATGACATAAATAAAACAATGAAGTAAGTAGTATTTTATTTTAAGATTTTTACGGCTATAACTCTATAAATCACATACTTAGTTTATAGTCGTACTATGAAAACGTTTATGACTTGTATCTATTTGTCAACTGGCTTGTCGTAAATCTCTTCTTCTAAAAAGACCAGTGATATTAATGTCTTTACAAACGATTGGTATATACCAGATGTTCGAGTTTTGTGTCGTTTGCCTCAATAATTTTTTTAGAACGCTTGCAAATGTAAACGTTATTAGACTCGGATTATTCGATTTATACTAGTGGTCACTAGAAATAAGTAACATAAAAGTCATCAGTCATCAGCGATCGATGCCCGCCAAGAACGGAAACTTTGGTTGTTTACTTGCGAAGTATGGACGTATGATATGACAAATGGACAAGTACATAATGACAGCAGCAACAGAACAAACAACAGTGTTGTTACCAAGCTCTAATGTTACAGTTTATTATTCGCTGCGTAACGTCCACAACTTTATGTACCTATTTATTCGAACAGCTTTTTAACAGTCAGTGTTTGTTCTCAATTTTACACATGTACTATTTTCTGTGTACTAATATTTGCTGTAAACTTGTTTTGAGTTGTTTGTTCGAATTTCATCTGTTTTATTGTGAGTGTTATTTTGGTTATAATGGGTTTAAAATTGAAATTGTTTGAACTAAAATATTGTGTAAATTTTGTGAATTGTTTATCATTAGCTCATTTCATTAGCTTACATTATTTTAATGCGCTTTGATAGGCCCGCTTTTCAGCATTGACATTTTAATGCATTAATAATGAAGAATGTAAGAGATTACTTCCAAATTTGAAGACTTAAACGAATGCTGGAACAGGCAGTAAAATATTTTTCTCTTCGCCATATAATGACAATCTTATTTTATTTATCCTTTTTTACATTCAAATAACTTAAACAAATTTCCACTGAAATTTCTAGATGCGGCGATGAAATTTTCTATAATTTTGTAGGAAGCGTCTTCAACACGTCTAGCACGAGTTTAAAAGTTTGCTAGTTTGCAGTCTATAACAAATTAATGGGAGTTACATCTAAGTATTAACACAGAAGAAATAATAGTACCTGTATTAGTCCCATTATCAAACACGAAATGATTACATAATCCATTCAAATCGTTTTTTATTTAGTTCCACCATTCAAAATTTTTCACCGGACGATGTTAGGTTTTCATGTAAATGCAGCATCAGCCGCTTTTACACTTTAGTGGGGCAACACTTTCCAGTGTTGAATGGATGGTCCGGATTTTCAACTTTTTTTTAGTGTGTTTTTGTTACTCATAATGATATTCAAGGAATTTCCAAAAATGTTTATTATAATAAACTTTAAAAGGACATATTTTCTATATTTTGAATAATTTTTTTGAATAAGTGTTGTCCCTAATACATCTGTTATGAAGTTAGAATTTATAAACTGAACTCACTCATGACTGCTACGTATGCAGATTTCGAAGCACGACGCGTTCATGAATTTTTTACCACATATATCTACCACATGATCATAGTCCGAAGTGACTGAGTATTCAGAGGGTTGTGCAATATAGTAATTTTTATGTACCTAACTATAGCTGATAAATCCGCAGAAGAGACTGATGGTAAGTGGACACCGTCACCCATAGACATCAGTAACACCATATGCCAGAATCACCGACGCGTTGCTGGCCAAGAAATAAGAGAGAAGAAAGATGGGTTTAGGATCTCTATGTTAAATATAGAATAGTATTTTAAAAGAGGATTTCAATTTACCTTTATCCGTGCCCTTAAAAACGAGGCTTTGTTACCTGAGTAGTAGCAACGCTATGGACGAATCCGGGGAGTCTCATAAAAGCTTGCAATTCCAACAAGCACGGCAATGAAACCTAGTTGCGCAAAATTGAGCTCGAAGTAATACTACTGGAGGAGTGAATTGAATTGTTTTTCATTGTTCCTTCTAAATTAGTTTGTGAATTTTACATGGAATATTTAACTTGAATGTTTACTTTGTCGCAAAGGAAAACGTCGATTCGTGAAAATTTTCTTTCCATCAGTTCATTAGGGCTTAAATGTCAACTGCACCCCATTGCTGTAACTTAGCTAATGTCATCATCAGCAACTAATCCCAAATACAGAATGTTTTGTTACTTGAACGAACGGATAAAATGAGTTGAAAAAGTCGTATCTCGCAAATTCTCACATTCTCTTCGTCAACCAAGGTTGACTGATCAAGGTGTATGCGAATATGAAAAATAACTTATTTATGCATCAGTCTGAACTAATTTCTTTGCAACGTATTATTTTAGTGTTCCTTCTTCAAATCATTCCGCATATAAGCATCCGTCGTGATGATCTCTTAAACTGAAAGTAAGTAGAATAAAAAACAGAATCCTGGCAAAAATACTGACGCCCCAACAGTGATGCCTGTCTCAATTATAAACCACTTTCCGACTAAGAACTTCTTCGCCGAAACAGAGGCAAATATCAAGTGGATGTAATTTCACCCCGCAATCTGCCAAGCCTCTGTAAGGCCGTAAACAAATTATGCTTAGCGTTATCGCTGCTTCGGGGTCTCCCCTGGGTAAATTTTCTTTCAGCTGGATAAACATCGCGTAAGTTGTACTAAATCAACTCGGATATTATAAAGGCTGTGCGGACTATCTTTTGGTCATTCTTACTTAATATAAGAGTAATTTATAGTCATTCTCCAGGGGTTAATCCGTCCCTTTACTTCGGAGCAGCAGCGGAGGCATGAAGGTCTTCGTCTTGGGAGATGCTTGAATAGTTTGTCATTAGGATTTTGTACCAAGATCACATCCCGTAATCCCACTGAGACCAGTAATAATTTATTGTGACAAGATCCGACACATATAAGTTAAATCTGGTTTCTTTGGTAAAATGAGCTACATACATGTAAAGCCTCCACTAAAAAGATTCACCTCGTGAGAATTTTTTACTATAATTTTATTACATTGGATTGCAGAATTTATGACACCTGTTCATCGCAATTTATTGACATGTTATCAATATGTTATTCAAAACTCAAAACACTTACTCAATAACAAAAACATGTATGTAATGTACATAGTAAATGTGCTGTCAACTGTTACGACGCAGATTTCGGGAATACGTTATCAATTTTACTTGCCTTGAAATAATCTCGCGAGTGAGGTATCATTGACTCGTCCCGTCCTGTTTGATATTGAAGACGTTGTTGACCAGACGAGTGCACACTGTTAAATGCATCTCGTAATTTGGGTGCATAATGACTTATTTGCCGCATCAGAAATAGCGCAGTTCATGGTGACCTCTGTATCTTGGCTCTGGTTTCGATCAAAGTTATCGTCGAATCACCTGAGTTTGCAGCGACGAATATTGTAATTCTTGGACCGAATTCTGTTGCCAAAGAGTGAAATGGCTACTGTATTTAGTTTTTTTTATGATAAGCTGCACTGGACATTTCATCGCCTTGTGATTGAGGAGCCCTGGTGCGAAATCTACCACTCTGCTCCAGTACGTATTGTTGGAAAGGTTACAAAGCTGATCCAAGCGATGAAAGTTTGTATGCCTCACGAAGGCCTTCGACAGGGCTTGATGAATGCTATCTAACGAAAACTATTTGGGCCGACGCGACAGTTTTACCAAGCAGTGATTTTTCTCACATTAAATTTAACTTATTTGTAAATCCATTTATTCTCAGTAAAAGCTTTCTCGACGAACAATTTTAAAAGGTTCTCAACATTTTTTTTCCCTAGATCAAAAATCCAATCTAGATACGAAAAGTCATGCAGAGTTTGTTCGATAAGAGGAGAAAAAAATGTAAAACACAGTTCAGTTAGTTTTTAGTTGAAAAAAAAAACTCAACTGTAAATCTGAATCGTCCTTAAGCGCAACATGAAGCTCTTATCGGATTAAAGTCTCGCGAGCTGTAACCGGTCCAAAAGTTTGAAAATCGCCGGCCGGAGCGAGTATCTATATTGTTTTTGCAACTGTAGTAAATTTTAACCAGATACATTTTGATGAATCAGATAGTTTCTATGATCCGTTTTATAAAGATTTATCGGTTGTTGGACAGGTTTTGCTGTCGGCTTTGATTCTTGCAATTGAAAAAGACGTAAGACCTTTTCACTGATGTGCAGTGACCGCTTACCATCAAGTGGCTCGTCTGCTCGTTTGTCGATTAGTTAGCAACATAAACATCTACATATTATAAAAAACTCGTATTTCTAATGTAAACAATATGGAATAAAAAGTTAACTATTCAGTAATTTTCAATAATTCAGTAATTCAATAATTCAGTAGTTGTTAGTTAATTATTATTTCTACATACGTTTCTATAATTAAAATAATAATAAACAGATAGAGAAATAAGACGTTTAACATTTAACGCAAACGTAAAACAAAATGTTTTCGACCGAACTCATTTCTCCGATGACGCTTTCCAAGTGTAATTTCGACGGAACTATTTCGTATTAATTTGTATCGCGCGCCAAAACTTACGTTCTATAGAGTTGTTTACTTTGGACGGTCGCTATATAATAGTTGTCATTAGTTTTATTAGTTCTGTGATCTGTTAAGGAATTTAACACGAGAGCGATGTGTTTATATTGGTGAAGGTAAGGTATGTGTTTTTATTTAGAAACATTTTGTTATAGTAGTTGCAGTATCTCGCTGCACTCGTTGACATATTGCGCGCTCACTCGCATTTAGACCTGAGATCTAATGGTGGCCACTCACGGTCAGTCCATTGCGTCAAATCGCGTGATATACAGCCAAAATTTGATCGTGAATGTGAAAAACTGATGGCGTGATAAAAAAATCTGTATGTCAAATCGCGCCATTTTGATATATGTCATTTGGCGTGGCTCCAAAAATGACGCGATGGACTGACCGTGAGTGACCACCATAAGTGTGAGTGAGTAGACCTTAGACCTAAGTGCGAGCGAGTAGACCTAAGACGTAAGTGCGAGTAAGCGCGCAATATGTTAATGAGTGCAGCAAGATACTGAGACTACTATATGTACTGATTTTGATCAATATTAAGTAATGCATAAATGAATAATTAGCTTATGCTAACATTACTTAACAGTTTTTTATAACATTAGCTATATAAATAGGTATGCGTAAGCATGATTGATAGGGCCATGACAAAGTAGGTACCCCCATTATTTTATTGGTCTCGAGGGACCAACAATGTAAATAAGGGCGCGTGTCAAAGGAAGTCGGCCATTACAGTTTTGACGTGCTATGTAGCAATATTCTCACTTTTATTTACGGGACTAGTAAAATACGAATAAGCTTAATGTCGGTATATTTTTCTGTAGACGACAACAAGTAGGTAGTGTAGGGACTTCTTATTTCTTACAAAAAATTTGCATATTACAATTTCCGGTATTTTGCTAATCAGCATCCAGCCAAATATGCTGATCTCTGACATATTGCTGTTACCACAATACTATTATGTACCATGTTTGACGCAATAAAGAATCATGAATTATTAGTGCTCGAAAATATTGAAAACCTTCAGCTTACCCTGAATGCTTACCCTCTTCGCTTTAGTAGTGAAAGTAGGTCTATAATACCCTAGGGTAAACTTTACTAATAACAGCCTATTATTACGAACGGTCTTTTCGAATATTGTGTATATCATAAAATTGTTATTTGCCTCGGTGAAAAAAAAGCATGATTGATATGGTCCAAAGTAAGGCTAGCCTTGCAAACTGCGACTTTTGAAATAAATAAACATAAAATAAACGCAAGTACACACTCATACCTCCGCGGTAGGCTATTACTTGTGTCGCGGGTGGCATGGACGTCACATATAACACATCACCCAACCACCCATGACCCGAGTACAAATATTTATGTGTCACATAAATATCTGCCCCGGCCGGGAATCGAACCCGGGTGCCCTCGCTTCGCAGGCAGGGTCGCTACCAACTAGGCTATAGGGTCAGACAATGTGTCATCAAGACCTATGTGTCTTAGCCCAGTTGGGATGATACCTTAAACTAGCTTTATGGTGGTGGCGGCACCATGTAAGTCGTAACTAACTCACAGATGTTCACCCTGGTAAGGTTACAAAATAAAGTCATGTAGATTAAATAGGTACTGATGATTAGATTTTTTATGTTTTCGTAATATTACCTAGCTCTCATTTTAAAGATATTCATTAAATTTAATTAATGATTGATGGACTTTTTCGGCACCGTCCTTCGCTTCTTATTAAACTGAAAGTAATAATTTTATCCCTAATTATATTCTAATTGACATCTGCAGGAATTTGCTGCTACTGAAATATTCCAGTCTATTAAATATTCATGTATTACATATATTATTTTTTCTGATACGTACCTTGATACTTTAACAATTCTCTTTTATCTACTTACTATACGATTGGGAGATTACTAAGTTACTGGTAGCAGACAGATATGATTTATATATATATTATGAACTTATATGAATGCCAACAGACTGTCAAAATAGTAGCAAAATGGGAAAAAAGTGTATTCCGAATTGTCACTTCATATGTGTCTACTGTCTAGAGAACCAACATATTTCCGAATGAATCGATATCAGCCCGAGGGTACAATATTTTCGATACGACAAAAAAGATGCTTCGTTTCACTTCCTGCGCCAGTTTACATTCACCAAATGATATTTATAGTGATATAAAAAATTGTCATTAGCGACGAGTTTATTTTTTCCTTTCTTTATTTCCATTTTCGTGTACCTGTTTCTATTTAACTTCCCATTTTATTTAGTTGGAGACAGAACAAACAATTTGATTTCTGAAGACCCAAGTAAATCGTTTTCCCGCGATAGATCTCTGCTAACACCTGAATTAAAATCCTTTCAAGTAGAAGGTGTTTGTAAAGAACCCATAAATATTTAAACAGAGACACAAAACGAAGCTACTTCATAATGATCTAGTGAGATAAATGGCGGCAATTCTCGACCCGGCACAGCGATGAAAAGAAAATTCCGTGAAAATTTGTCAGTCACACGAAACTGCGCAAATGGACGTTCAGGTTCCCCGGCGTTTTTAATAAACTGTAGCGAATTGGAGCGTTTTGGTGTCTCTGTTTGAGGGTACCGTCAGGATTTTCTATTATTGGGTGTCTTGGCTAATGGCCATAGGAAGACACGAGTCTCTCCTCACAACTAGTGTAAAACTCACGATACCATACTGTTACATTGTTATCATTTTTTGTTTTTCCGACGCAGTCAATCCGGAGTAAAGAAACGCAAATTAAATAATTTTGACCCATCAATTAACCGACTGTACGCGAGATTGGTGTGATCACGAATCACAATAACCATTTTTTGAAGTGAAAACTTTTTTAGTACGGGGGTGACTTGAAATTTTATGAAACGAAACTGTCCAGTGGAGACTAGAAATGAGTGGAGACTGACTTGAGTTGAGTTGAGTTGAGTGGAGTGGAGTGGAGTGGAGTAGTAAAACCTACAAATTATCATCTTCCCGAAATTTTACATTCGTCGCATTATCTTGTAAACAAAATTTTTGAAGGTTTCACTTCTAACACGTGTGAATTGCACACATTTTAATTTTTGTTCATGTCCTCATTCATTGGTGTAATAAGGCTATGACGTCTATATAAAAGCAACCAATATTGATTTAAAAGAACTACACACACATTTTAGTATCGTTCTGAATTATATTTTATTTATTTAAACTTTATTGTACCATACAAAAATGTATAAGAACAAATCTGCCAGTCATCCTTTATTATTATTATCTATGTGAGCTAATTTTACGTGTCGTTCACTGTAGTTTTTGATTAAATTAATAAGGTTAATAGGACGCCTATTGAGGAAATTGAAGTTATTCATCAAGGCATGACTAAAGTAAGTAGTTTTGTTGTGGATGCAATAACTTGATTAATGATATGGTCGTGTGGTTCATCATATTGAGTGTGCCGAATATATTCAAAATTGATTTTTTGTCTGTAATTCCAATTATTATTATTTTGATAAATGAGTTTTGATTGTTTAAATGTGACAGTGATTGTATAAACTACCTGATTCACCTTTATTATAAAATTAGTAATGAGTATACCTGCATGAGGATGGATTTTGTTTTGGAACAGATTGACCTTCGAATTGGCACAATTAAAGCGTGTCTGGAAGGGATGATCTTCCTTTCTAAGATAGCCTGGCATTTAACTTCTAAAACTGCTTATGAAAGACCTTGAGACTAAAGCTTAAGGAGCTTTGGGGTTGCGTGACGTGAACTCATTCAGGCGATAACAAGTTATACTGCTGAAAAACTCCGATATTCAGTTCGTATTAGCAAGAGATTAGTTCTTATAGCAACAAGTACTAACTCATTCATTGAATGTGATCTAGATTAGGATTGGACTTATAATGATTGATGATAAATTAATGTCAAACATCACTCTAACAAATGTACTAAATGTTAAACATGTAAAAGATTTTAGCGTTGAAAATGATACCCATTAAACCTTCAGCGGAGATACGAATTTAGGCAGCTGATTATATTCTTTTGAAGTTTTATCTGCCACAGACTTGCAAAGGCGAAAATTAATTTCGACAAAATTGTCGGTTTATGCGTATTTTATTTGTTTTAGCCCATGAAATGTAACTTCTTTATTTAGAGTTCGGATACTTTAACGATGGATGGGATGGTAATTTGCAGATTGCTTTCAGGGATTCAAAGGCGGTAAGATGGTTTTAAATTAATGTAATTGGATGAGGGGATGCCGAATCCAATTATTAACAATGGGTACCTGTTTATTTTTCGTTTGTGAAACATTTTTACACAGCGTGAACTCCGCGATAATTCTTAAATAAATTGTTTCCTATGTAAATATAACATTTTCGATAACATCTTCAGAGATAGGTATTATCTACATTTGAAATTAACAACTAAATAATGATAATAATATGCATGTAACGAGATCGATCCTCTATGAAATTGATACCTGACTTGACCAAGCTGTAATCCCGTATAGACTTAGTTGTTCTAAGGCAATGCCCGTCAAACCGGATCGGACGACTTATGTATGTAGGTTAGGAAGCGAAACAGATGCCATAAAGGGTTTCCCTAGTTCCACTTACGTTGATGTGAGAAATATTTGCAAGTCTCCAGTGTAGTCAGAACTGTTTAGGTAAAGATTGTTTGGATCTTTGAAAGTAGTTTTTTTTTCCGAGTACCCACCTGAATCCACGGATGCGATATTAGAGTACTTTGGAATCAAATAACTAGGCCGGATGGAATCTTGAACAGGTCATTTATGATAGTGGAAAATTTGTCACTTGCAAATAGTTTTTATTGTTGAAGAAAGGTAGTCAATTTTGTGTCAAGGACATCATAATTGTTTTGCCCTCTTTCGGGAATTACAGTTCTCGTCTGTTCGAATGACTGTACCACTGTACCCTATCATCTGTTTGAACCGAATCATAGACTCAGTCCATCCATATGCTTCTAGAATTACGTGAACCCAATATTGTGAGGCACAACAAAAAATTTAGACTAGCTCCAACTCCTGAAACTAGTTAGAACGGAAAGCAGAAGTTTTATTAAGCGCGTTAATTTTGCATCATGTGCAGAAAATCGAAATTCACGCCCCGTTTGTCACTCCCGCGGTCCGTGGCACTTAACTTGCTTTCTGGGTCAGCGCATATCTTCGAGGTGAGGGAGGCTCTTTCAAGAGAATTATTTAATTACGTACTTGTAGGCAGAAGAGATCTTTCTTGAGATATAATTCTTATGTTTACAAACAGTATTAATTTGGCATCAGTTGAAGAGGTTGAAAGCTTTCTGTGATCAAATCGATCACAGATTTGAATGATTGATGTTATAAGATTATTCTCGAAGGACCAAAAAATGTGATGGTGAAAAATACTTTTATTTTGTGGCCTGCAATGGAAAAAAATGTTTATTTTAAAGCATCTATGTAATAGCACCTACTATTGCCAGCGTATTATCGGTAACAATGACTTTGCTTACATCACACGACATAGGTACATTTAGAAACTTCAAAGTTTACGATAGAGCGATTAAATTAAATCCTCTGGAAATTGAGTTCGTTCTTATTAAATCTGGATAACTTATCTTCTTCTAAAGTAGGATTTTATAGGAATAGCATAAACTTCTATTAGTTAAGCTTATTTTCTGTAAAGTTTTGTCACCTAGTTTACTGGTGTGCTTGAAATAAAATTTTTGGTAATACGATATTTTATATTTAAGTTTGTTTTTATACCTTTCTTCTTCCTTTTATCTATGTATTATGCCTTTGATGTTGCTGATTTTAATAGCTGTCGGTCAATACCATCAACTGGATCGTCTTCTCGTTTCTTGGCTATTGACATAAAATGTTACCGCTACGTTTCATTCCCTTTCTATTAGCTCTTCTATCGATTATTGAATATTTCGGTTGACAAGATCGTCAAACTTATTGTGTTGTGTATTGCATGTTCCCTACATGTAATCAATCTTGTCGTTGAAACTAGCTAATATTGATTGGAATAAATCGACGTATCGATCTTGCCTGCGAAGCGAGGGGTCCCGGGTTCGATTCCCGGCCGGGGCAGATATTTATGTAACAAATAAATATTTGTACTCGGGTCATGGGTGTGATTGTGATGTGTTTTATGTGTAGTCCATGCCACCCGTGACACATGTAACAACCTACTGCGGGGGTAAGAGTGTTTGCCGGCTATTTCAATAAAAAAGAACCTATGTTAGAGATAATAAATAAATAAAATATTACAATCGGAACGGCTTCCTTAGATATCCTTATGATTAAAAACGCGACTATCCTCGAATTTGGATACCTGCGTCTTTCTAATTTTGGACGTTGGTGAGTTGCATAGTTTGGTAAAGCATTGCTTTATAATGAACATGAGCAGTTTACATAGCACCATCTGACCCTAATTAATTTTTCGAGAAAGTTCCTTTTGTTATAAATTTCGCTGGCTCTCATAAACTACTCCATTCCCCTTGGTGACCTTTATTGATATTACCGCTAAACTGGAAGCTCCATTGCATTATAAGTAGTTATTGTCTCTCAGGAGTTAAACTCGTGCACCCGCTTCACTGCTACTATGTATGTACCGCTATTGGGCTTGCAACTTGCTAAATACATATATGTACTTTAAACTTTATTTTAAACTTTGCTCTGGGACATACTTTTCTTACGTTTACATGTTTGTAAAAAGATTATTTCTATATTATTTCTTGGTTAGGTCCGTCTGGATAGCTACCACCCTCTAGGTTGAGTCAGCCGCCAAACGACTCGTGATGTTCTGGCTGGGGCCTTGAGAGCCAGTTCTTTCTTTCTTTTTCTTCTTTCTTGCCTTTGGTGATGCTGATATCTATGGGCGACGATAGCCAAATACTATCAGGTAGATCGTCAGTTTGTTTATCATATAGCCGACAAAGAGCTTAATAAAAAATGGAAAACAGGACTTTCATAGCTTCTTGCTATTCTTATATGAGTTTAAACTCAGAATTTAGTTTAAACTGCTATTGATATTACGAGACTTAGAGGTGCCAATAGACAATAGGCATGCTATACGTGGTTTCAGTTGATCTCTAAAGGCTGAAGACTCGATCGATACCCAGTCGTAAGTACATAGTTTAATCACTTTAACTGGGTGAAATCATTGTGGTCATTTCGGAAGAGTGACCTCCAGTTTTGACGATAATAGATGGAACCTCTGTATTTTATCTCGCTCCATATTTCGCCAATAGCACGATACAATTTAGTCCGTGAGGGAGGTTCACGTTTTTATTTCTATCCTCGGTGTGGCAAATGGTGTTGCATCAGTCACACGGCTGTCAACGCTCGATATTGTCAACCGGTTGATTTATTGCCGTTGAAATAACCTCTCGCCACGTTGAGTGCTTAGCAACCACTAAATGGATTTATGCTTTTGTGTCTTCCCTTTTTTGTGTCTTATTGATTATCTTCTCCATTATATCTGGCTTAGTCTATTTGTAATATTACTCCTTGTTAATATTAACTTAGTTTGATGTCAGATATTCCATTTGTATGTTGATATATTATTTTCGGTAATGCATACCTACAGTGTGCCGAATAGCAAATTTCAAAGAGGGCGACTTTGTTCACATTTTTTTTAGTAAACTTAGTAAGATATCAAAATATTTTATCGTAATTTTTGTCACGAGGACATCTCTGAACATATAACTTACTAGCTGTTGCCCGCAGCTTCGCATACGGAAATTATGTTTTACCTTATTTGTACCTCTTGCAGAAGGAAATTTCAAAAACGGTGAATTTATATTGAAGTACTTATATTTAGTAATTTATATACTGAAACCCACGATAAAATCACAAAGGATTCCTCCAGGAGCGGGTTTTGAAAAATAAGCAATATTCACATTAATTTGTATTTTTTTCTTTTTTTTGCAAAATTTTGGAAAACTGAAAAATACGTGTTCCATAAATTTAAGCAAGGAACATTTGATGCAAATTTGAAGCAAATCTCATCTCGTTTCCCGGGGAAACCTTTTAATTTTTCGGGATAAAAAGTATCCTAAAATATGACCCGGAGTATTAGTAACAACTTTACCAATTTTCATCGAAATCCGTTTAAGGGTTTTCATGTGATGCCCGGACAGACAAACAGACAGACAGACAGACAATAATTCTAAAAAAAATATTTTTGTGCTCTAACACGTTACTGAAGTGCCCCCTAATCAAAATTTTTAAAAAATATTCTATGTACAGTAAATTTGCCCTTTGAGTTTTATTATAGTATAGATTTGTTTTTATTTATCTTTTTAAAGGACATACTTACTTATGTGTTTTTTTCTTTAAATTTCAAATTTGTACTTGCCAACCCATTTTTTTTTTTTTATAACATACTATACATTTTTATCAAAATTGTTTTTTAAGTTTTATGTACCTACTCAAGTAATTTATTCGTAATGTGTTTATTTTTTTACTTGAACTAATTTTTTTACATTCCTCTATTTACATTTTTGTACATACATACATCTATTTACATTTTATTGCTTTAGTATATAAAGGCCTACGCTAAGCTGCTTTGCGTGCCCGGCCACACTGGTCATTGCGCGGCCGCGGCGGCGCGGCGGCGGTGCTTATTTTCCTTAATTCGTATTATCTTCTGAATGGAATGTCCGATTTGAGTAATTCAAAAAGTTATCTATAGGTACTGAAACAGTTTTGAATATGAAATGATTTATTTGGATAAGGTTTAATACGAAGGTATGGTTTTCATGCTCTGATTTTGGTCATCTTTGTTATTAACTTTTAAAATGTAAAAAGTGGTTATAATGGCATAACGACAATAGTTGGACATATAGTATCGCGAGGTTTTTTGTAGATATTGATATGTTCTCTAATATTGTAGAACATTTTTTTGTTCTATCGTCAATAGATTTCGCAGCGTATGCGATGAAAGAAATTTTTAAGCAAATTTTTTCACACCTTGGTTCACGTTACTGATGTTTTAGCAAGGATCCCTAATTTTTTCTAGTAATAAATATAGCCTATGTTACTTCTGAATAATGTAGCATTATAATGGTGAAAGAATTTTTAAAATCGGTTCAGTAGTTTTTGAGTTTATTCGTTGCAAACATACAAAAATACAAAAATATAAAAATACAAAAATATAAAAATACAAAGCTTTCCTCTTTATAATATTATTAGTATAGACTAGCTTTTACCCGCAGCTTCGCCCGCGTGTTCAAAAGGATCTAACAATGTGTTGTTTAACATGCATGATACATTCCTGGTGCAAGAATAAATAAGTAACAGTTCCAAAATTTTAAAGATACTAAGAGAAACCAACTGTAAAACCTATGACCCTCTTCAACCTTTCAACTATAAATATAAAATTATATCAATATTTATATACATATTACATTAAATTTAAATATCAATCCATTGATCCTTTACGAAGTTATAAAAGGACCAACACATTGTTACTTTTAGTATGGAGTGATTCAAATACAATATATTATGATAATGGATCTTCCCTACGTTACTCTCCAGCCTCCTAACTCTCTCCACACAAAAAAAACCTACCATAACATCGCTCCGTTACATCGAGCACATACGCATGTGCTCGATGCTCCGTTACGACGTGAGAGAGGGACAAACCAACAAAGAAGCAAACAAACACACTTTCGCATTTGTAATATTAGTGTGGATTTTGTGTATTTTGTGGATCAAATATTTAGGATTGGTTCGTAGGAACTGCGGGTATATCCCGGGAAAATAAATCCGTGTTCTTCTTAAGAGATTAAAATCAATAAGACATTTTGTTTTAAGATTACCATATTGATAAATAATATTTTTGGATTTCTCTTCCGCATTATTGCATTAATCCTAATAAAAATGAAGACGTTACAAAATGTAGACGTTTCTAGAAATGAAGCGAGGGTGGTTAATCAAATCATAATAATATGCTAAAGTATTATTTTTTAAAGTACATAGTTAAAACTTACCTCTTTTTAATACCTATCTAGGTTCGGAGGTGCTTTATTCTCGAGACAGTTGATAAATCGCCTTAACTGTGCTTCTTATGTGAGATCCGCTCCTCTGTTCGTTGGTTCATTCATAAGCTTAGAATTTGCAGCGCAAATGTATTCGTGAACTTGCTTAGTGTCATGCATTGCCTACTGCTTTGAAGTGGGTGCATATTTGCATACAAGAGCTTTGTCTTAAACTGCACAGATTATGGTAATGTGTTTAAGTTTGTTGCGGGCTATATGAATGTTTACAGTTTATTTCATTCATTTCAAGAGGATTTGGTGAGGTAGGTGAGTATTGGATTAAGAAGCAGAATAAAATGCTTCTATAGTTCACGCATCGATTTATTTATTTAGCTCCTATTCCCAGTTATATTGATTGCATTAGAATTTTATTAAACGATGAATTTTTGCCTTTAGATAAGTACAGTGTGCAGTGTTTTATTACGTCGTATTCCTAGTTTGTATGTATCTTTGGCAAGTTTCAACCAAACATTTCTGTAACAAAGTTGATGCATAGTACCGCCTCTGTTGATTTGCTACAAAAGTTCCACTAAAAATAAATTAAAGATGCTTTTAATTATACCAATAGCGTAACTAGGTCAATAACTTTTAATTAACCGTACCGTAACTAAAAGTACGGAAGAAATAGAAGAAGCTAAACATAAAGAACACAACAGTACCCCACTAACGAGTGTGGGCAAAGTTTATTATGAGCATCTCATATCCTTTTAATGCACTTATGCCCTATCAGTTGGCAGACTCGAGTGGAATTTTAATTAGCCCCACACGGTTGGCTGGTGTTGCTAGCTGGAGCGATTTAACTCGTGATTAGGGCTTACTATCCGGATATTCGGATATTCGAATTATCCGGATATCCGCCGAATTTAATATCCGGATATTGGGCTTTTTACTATCCGGATAATCCGGATAGTAATTAATTTTATTATTTTATACGTTTCTTCAATTGAAATATGTAAAAAGCACCGAAATATAACATTTTAAACTATATTACTGTAGTATAGATACAATATTCGCATAAAATACGACTTAATGTCAAATAAAAAATGCCAACCCGATATTTCTTCACAATAAATGCAAGTGTACAAGCTATGTCCTCATCATGTTTGCAATTTCAATAATAGTAACACAGAAAAGGCGACGTAATCAATACATAATATGTAGGTAGGTAACAAAGGCAACGTCTGGTCTGGGTGGTTGAGCACTCGCTCACGGTGCTCCATCGAGGAGAAACCTGGTTCTGGCTAATCTACATGCCGTGCCAAGCTTTCTATAAAGCACAGCTCAAAAACAGAGCAGAAGTCGAGCAGTTGTATAGCAATTGACTACAGAAATCGAACAGCGTTGGGAACTGCTGGAGGGAGAAATAAAAGGCAAAGCCACTATCACTTTACAATTGATACTTTACTTCTGTGTTGCATCCTTATTACTGAGGGTCGTGCCCTTGATGAAGGTCCTTCACTGCTCTTATCAACTCCCTTCACTTTTCCTGGTGACCAACCTTCTCAGGACGATTGCATTGCAACAGTAAATGCCACCAAAACACACAAGGATTTCCTGATAATATCTTCGTAAGTCTAGTCTATTGAAGCTACGTTGCCGCGTTGAGCCAATATTGGTAATCTTGACAGACTGTGGTATGCAACGCTTCCTGATCGAACATAAAATCTCAAAAGCATCTATTTTTTTTCACTCTTTTGCTATATGCGCCCATGAGTCCCTGGCATATAAAATATCGAGAAAACGAATGTCTTGAGCTGGTATTGGTGACATTAGAGATCTTTAGATCTTGCCATATTTCATTAATATGCTTATAGCATTTTTAGCCATGTTTCTCGCTTTTGACTCGATTTCCTTCCCACATCCTCTTTGATTGGATATTAAGTACACCTTCGAGGTATACGAACTCGTTGATGAATTCAACGTTCGCAAGTTCTCTACTCCTAGAGAGTTGATGAGAACGATAAGCATTATTTCGGTTTTCTTCTTGTCGAGAGTGAGTCCGATAATTTCACTCTTTCGCTCTGCTCTGCGGAAAAGGTGAGCAAGGTCCGTCTCCTTTGACGCAAAAACATTGGTATCATCTGTGAGTCAGGTTATTGATCTCTAAGCTACGACAAAGGCTTTTAGCATGGTATACTCCCCATAAATATTGAAAGGCATGAGTGACAGAGTACGAAGTAAAAAATTCTGTTCCAGTTGTCAACATTACTGACAACTGGATTTTTTAAGGACACATCCGTGCATAGTTGTGTTCCCAGAACAAAGATTCCTTCTTGAAGGTTCGCCTTGACAGTATAAACGTGACAGTATACAGTTTACCTAGAAGTCATGGCGATCTTATTGACACGGCTAATTATACTGCTTCAGAAATAACACGCAGATCTCAAGATATGTGGAAGATCATAAGGTGATCAATGATCGACAATACGGTTTTGGCCACGGTCGTTTAGCTGGTGATCTTCTAGTTTATCTTAAGTGCTGATGGGCTCAGGCTCTTGATCGCAATGGGGAAGCTCTGACAGTCAACCTAGATATCGCTAAGGCATGAAGACCGGGTCTAGCACAGGGGCCTTCTCACGAAGTTACCATCTCTGAGAAGTTATGCAGTTGGGTAGCCATTTTTCTATCTGAGCGACATATCAAGGTAATTGTAGACGGTTGTTGCTCAGATAATTATGAAACCTATAAATACCGGCGTTCCCAGTGGACTGTGAAGACACAAGTTTGCGCGTTTACCGCTAAGAAAACCCCATTAATTTGTCATAACGCCTCAATTCCAGGATACCGCGCTCATCGTGAGTAAACGTTTTGGGATTCTGGGAGTTGACGTCTCGAGTGATGTGCATTATCGGCGTCATTCAGAAGGCAAGCCAAGCTAATCTCCCAAGAAGCTTTCTGTCCTGAACCGGGCTAAGCAGTACTTCACTGCGAAGCACCTACACAAGCTCAGATCAGGCCTCACATGTAGTATTGTTCTCACCTCTGGGCAAGGGCACTACAATATCAGCTTAATCCATTCGATGCTATACAGAAACGCGCGGTCCGAGTTGTCAGTGAACTACGAGTCACACACAGGTTAAAACACCCGAGTTTCAGAATAAATATCGGTTCTCTCTGGGTGTTCTACCGACTTTACAACGGTGAGTGCTCCGAGGAATAGTTTGACTTGATGCCTACTTCAGCTTTTCATCATTGCACCACTCGCCAAAGTTTCATCCACACCGATTGGACTCGTGGAGAACCTCTATTGTCCGATTCTTACGATCTTATTTGCCATGCACGTGCAAACTGTGGAACGAGCTTCCTTCTGAGGTTTTTCCGGAGCGCTATGACATGGGGTTTATTTATTTATACAACTTTTGAACCTTACAACTATGTAAAAGGTACAAAGGCTGACTTAATGCTAAAAGCATTCTCTACCATTCAACCTTCGGAAATTAAGAGAAACATCGGGGTTCTTCAAAAAAGATGCAAAAAGAGTTCTCCTTCAGGGCCGGCGATGCATTGGTGATTCCTCTGGTATTGGTCATGTCCATAAGCGACGCTGACCACTTACTATCAGTTGGCCCGTCTGCCTTTTCATCGGCCGAAAATAAAACAGTGTTGCGAGAAGAGATACAAGATCAGAAATATTCGTATGCGTAAGGTTTCAGATAAATACAGTACCAGCTCGACGTGGTGAAAAAGTATGAAGTACTCTAATAACATTGCTCATGACTCTCATGAGTTCATGACCAAATGTGATATCAGGGTGAAACAGTTTCACCCTGAGTTTCACTGAAACTCATCAAGCTTAGCAGCGCGCTGATACATCTAACGAAGTTTTGAATTTAATTTTGAATGAGTCTTTGAAATAAAAACATTGATTTAATTCATAAATTATTTGAATTTAGCTTTCTTGAAGTGTTGTCATAATTATTTGTATTATCCGGATATATTCGGATATATCCGGATAGTATTCAGAAATTATCCGAAATATCCGGATACTAAAATAAGCGGATAATTGCATGCCCTACTCGTGATGTTAATAAATAGATACGGTAATACACTAGCAAACTTTTTGCTCCGTGAACTTACCCATTTCAGCGTTGTGAAGTAGGTACTTATTGGAGAGAAATTTTTCGATGGACTTAAGTAATTACTACACATTTTATATCATATAACACATTTATTTTGCGTGCTGAAATTGTATTGAAATCTTTGACGTAGCACAAAGTGGATATTTATTTAAAAAAATCAGGCGAGTGTAAATAACGGCGTGTTGAAGATTATCAAAGTATACCGTAGACCCTTGAAAAATATCGCATATTATGCTCATCGCCGCAGCATCTAACAGAAACTTATCGTAAGAGATTTTATACTTTGGACTCTTTTACGTAGTAAAGTGCTTGTGAGAAAATGGTTACTGAACAATCCGCTTTGTTCTAAGCATTTAAAGAATCCAAGTTCTAGTACAACATCTCAGCGATGTTTCAACGTTCAAGTTTAGAAGTTTTGTATAACTTAGTGAGAAAATTTCAATTTTAATTACTTCAACAACTCGTTAATTAATTAAAACAATTTTCAAATTTTATGGACGCTTTATAAGTTTAACATTGTGTTTGTTGGGTGATTGTTAGTCAATTTAATGTGTTTTAATTTTAAAGTGAATTACATGTTTTTATCGCCTTTAAGTACCTGATAATTTTAATGTACAAATAAGTAGTAAATACTTATCAATCTATGTATTTCCGAGGCAATTTACAGGAGAAGCAATGCGTTACCAGGCTTTTCCTAAAAATATTTCCTTATAAAGTTTAGACAAAATTTCAAGTCAAACTTCAGCCCATCACGAGCATAAAATTAGTTGCAAAATTTCGACGGAACTGCGTGATATTGGTATTAACTTCCGCCTCCGGAACCATTTCAAAGTTTGGCCGCCATACTCTACGTTGGCTCCGGTTCTGCCATACGTAGGTATGCCGTATTTTTACTTTACCAAATCATTAACAAAAGGAGGCAAAGTTTACAAAAGGGCCAATAACGTGAGAACGCATTTCAGTTTAAAATTTTGAGGCCATCTTGATCGTGGCAGTTAGGTTAGGACTTAGGTGGAGTTTAGAACTAATAGGAATTCCCTTGTCTGGAGTCCGCCGTGAGCGTAGTATCACCTTACCATTGTCTTAAAAATACATTTTCAGGTGATGTGCGATTATAGTTTTTTTTACAAAACGTGGCACTTCAGAATACATTGTTTAAAAATAGATATCCAGAAAAATTTAATATTCAAACCCTTATAATCCGTAGCAAAACATTTTTAAGCTTAGGCTATATCTAACACAGCTACTTGTTGCCGTCCATGCAAGCTATTGTCGACTTTATCGTTGTGACATAAAGTTGTAAACGCTTGTAGAGACTAGCGAAGTAATTAATCATATCAGGACAGAATGAGCGTAGCGGTTCATAATTATCGTCGTCAGAGGATCCGCGTTGGATTTTTGACTAATGTCCGTGCTGTAGACGTTTGTAAACAAATAATTTGTGAGTTTGTCTGTACTCTGTTCTATCAAATCGTATCTGTACACCCGAAGGAATAGTATCTGTTACAAACAGTAAATAATTACTGGAAATATGGAAATGATCTTATTTTAGCATTAACGTTATTTGGAAATGGAAACTTTCTTATTCTTTATTTATTATAGAGTTATTTCTTTATATTTTCCATCGTTATATTTATGACTTTTTGGAATGTAAACAGCTCCAACAAACCTATAGTTAGTGCACCCTACTAAACCATGAACCCTGGAATGGCGTCATGTCGCAATGCTGTTCTTTTACTTGCCTGTAGCGTAGTTATCAGCTGTAAAGGAGGTGGCCAACATCTGTATGGGCATTTGCCCCATTTGTGAAGTATAATGTACACATATTATTTTTACCTTACATAAAAGCTTACAATATCTACTTTGATAATTTTATCAATAAAAATCTCTAGAACTCGGGATTCTCCTTTTACGGGCAGTTTTAGCTTTTGTAGTTTGACATTCTGCAAAACATATGTAATCGTGAAAAAGTGTTTTAAAGATATCATTGATACACTTATGCACTTATGCATTTTTTAATCAACCAGCTTTTCGCAAAGGTGCTTTGTCATGGAGGACAAGAAAAGCTGTAAAAAATCTCCTCAACACATCTTTTAAAAATAAAAATACATTGATATATTTATTACAAAAAAATATACAGCTTGTACAGAACTGGTTGCAGAGCTGATCATTTCCATGCGTCTTTGTCATTTATGTACTCATCTACAGTATAGTAGCCTTTGCCTAAAAGTTGAAAGAAAAAATGTTAGGAGCCTATTATAAAATAGAACTTATTTTCTAAACGTATTGCAAAAAAAACAGGAATATTGTACATTGCCGCGTGAACCTAGTCGTAGTAAGCACTACTTAATAGTAAAGAAAAATACTATACCTGTACTGCAGTGATCCATTCTACCAATATGAATTGCAGGTTTCTTGCTAAGGAAGATATGGAGTGACATGCCATGCGCTCAATATCAACCGCGCAATTAATGCACCTCATGGCAAAAAATCAAATACAATTAATATTTTGCAGAAATGAAACTGAAAAATATTATTTTGGCAAATGACAATATAGTAGACATTCGCACTTCTGACAGCCAATTGTCAACCTCCAGTAATGCCGGTCACTCACATTCGCGCGAATACGCGAACCCACAAGTGTGGGACGACCTTCGCGAATGATTATGCGAAGTTTTGGAGGCATTCGGTGTTTTCCAAGCTGTGTCGGTTTTTTGTCGCACATCAAAACGCGCGGACCTCGAACCTTCGTGTAGTCTCCCACACATTCGTGCGACCAGTTGCGCACACAACTAAAAAGGTGATGTATCTCCTAATTTTTCGTGGTTCGTGGCGTCTAATCGTACTACCATTTATTTTCTGTATTGAAAATGGATTTGAATGACAACAACATAATAACAACAGCAAGATTGAACATTCGTGAATAAAGTGTAGGAGGAAGCGGAAATGGGCTTGTATACTCATATGCGAACCCATTTGCCTGACCGCCCTTCACATATGTGAAAACATTCGTAAAAATGTCAAACATTTGCGCGCATGTGAGTGACCGGGGTGATAGCAATGGAGGCAGTAAAAGTATATTTGTATACAATACAACTTATTATTATTGTTAATTTATTATACCTACTCACGGCGGAGTTCAGAAGAAAATTAAAATTCTAGTTATGTTATAATAAATGGAAAATATGTCTTTTCAGAGGACTAAAACCTTGTACAAAAAAACGTATTTTAACCATTTCCGGGGTAAATATTGGCCACCTCCTTTGTAACATTTTAAATTTAGTCCCTTACAAAACAATTTATCGTTGTAGTAGGTACTTATTAACCTTATTAATATGGTATGTATTATGTATATGGCTCGTTGTGCCACCAGTAGCCAGGGTCCACATGGACACGTTCTCCTGTAGGACTCCTCCGTGACAGCTCTGACAACTCTACAGAGTAGTTAAAAACCATAGAGGTACACACGTCGTACAGCCTCCCCGCTACCCGTGGACTCGAAACAACATAGATACTACCATAGCTCGCATAGACAAACACTACAATCGTTTTGCAAAATCTATAAAAAATCACGATCTTTTTTTAGATAGATACCTACTACTTTTAGATAAAGAAAATGAATAAAATCGCTGTATAAAGCTGAAAGTTTTATTGGCAAAGGTAATATAGTAAGCAAATTGTATAAAACCATTTCAATTAGGAACAAAGGTTCTATTCGCAAACCAATACAATTGATATTAAAAGAAGCTTAAAAACGAAGTTACCTTTCGAATAAAGAATTTCTGAAAAACGAATTGTAATAAGTTTGTTTTGTTTTGTTTTCGTACAGATAGCAAGAAAGAAGTGTATTATTTAAGAAGTAGCGAAAGTATTCTTTTACTTTTGCTTCATTCGTAGGTATTATTCGTAATTTCAGAACATTTATAAAAGTTTAGTTCTGTAAAAAATATTTATCAAGTTTCATACATTATTTAAATTTTAAATATTGCCATTAAATCTACATAGCATGTGTCCACATTCCTCGATCCTCAATGTTGAGAACATTATTGTGGTATATTATATTTTTTGTTTGATTGTAACATTTTTTTTAATTTACTTCTGTATGGACATGTCTAAGGCAAACATGCAACATCACTCTTTATAGATTCTAATTATTTCGTTTCTTGTCTTACAACAGCGGAATGTTAGCAATGAACGCCTTGAAAAACTAAAAGCCTAAACTGAAATATAATAAAAATAGGTACTTTTGTCGCCGACTGTACATCCCCAGCGGAAACTTGCCCTGGTACAATCGCGCGGAGTCCTCCCTTTGTTGACGGCGTAGATTCTTCTCCGGACATTTCGCTAACGAACTAAATTATTTAAGGATTAATGACGTAGTTGTCTATCGCATTATATTCAAAGTTTGTTATACCCATTCATTTAACGGTGTCTTATTCCTTTTGGTGTTGACAAAATTTTTGTTACTTTTGTTTTAATAATAATAATATTAATAGTACTGAAAATAGTGTACTATATCAATCAATTATTGCCCGGAAAAAAAGTTAAGTTGGTCCATGCTACAAAGCTGTAAGTTGGTAGATTTAGTATGTTCTTTATACATAGGTATAATATAGAGGAGCACTAAGGATTTTTGTAAAATTATCCCCTAAGGAATAAAATAGAGTAAGAACAGCTCTTGCAGACAACAACTTGTAAAATTATACGTCTCAATTCTATGGTGCCGCCCACACACGATGCGTGCTTAGCACGCACGCCATCTTTCATTGTTACAAATAAACTGTACTAGCGAATGAACGACGTGTTAACTTTTGGGACATTTGGGACATTTACTGGATTTTAGTAGCGTAACGTAAAGTTTTTTTACTGGGAAGTAATTGGCGGAAATGTATTACGAGTTTAACGTTATCGTCGCTGTCACTAAACCTTTTAACTGTAAGGGGCACTAGGGTACTCTCGATTTTTGTATTCTACAACATGGTCAAAAGGGTATTGGTATCGGAAATTCTTTTATGGTTCACTGCTCCAGGGGTAATGGCCTAGAATATTATGGAGAATTCTCAGGTTTCTCGTGTTAGTGTTGATATCGTTCACCAAATCAATTATATCTTCTCTGATTATGTGCTTCTAAAATCATCGATTTAAGTATTCAAGTTTAAATAGAATTGTATGACGACCTACCCTAAGCGGAGCCATGGACTTCATCAGAGTTGACTTTAGATAACTGTGTTACTGATTCTCCGGGGCATTAAATTATATTAACGTTAACTTCTACACCGGTACCAACTAATTGCAAAAATACAAAAGGGATTATTTCTCTAGTTAATTAGTTTTCCTCATTGAATCACTCTCCAGCTACTCTTGATGTGGATTTGAGATGCCAGTGTATGTACGTATTCTAATGTGGGTTAAAATTGCATTAAAAATAAAATAACCAGCACCATGACCAACTTATAAAACTGGCTATTAGAGCACCGCCGTGACCATAAACCATAACGTGGGGCTAAGTCCGCACATAAATTCAATGTTTTTTTTAAACATAAAAATATGAACTATTATTTCATATTATTCTCTCGCCGATCCATTATAAGCGTTTGCGTTTTATCTTGAATTACCACGAAGTTATTTATTACTGTTGAAGTTTTAGTCGTTACCGTATATTTGCGTGCTAGCACAAAACGTGTAACCTATCAAGTTTCATTACAAAATTAGATTAAACCTCTCGAATTGTGGTGCGAACGTGCCGTTGTTTCCAATTTTATCACAATTCGTGCTATTTGTTGGGATTAATGAAGCTTTTGATAAATTATTCATGTGTGTATGAAAATATCGTAGCATCGAATAAATAGCATCACTTATGGTATTAGTAGTTGAAATTGACACTAGAATAAAATATACATACGACTTTTGTTACACCGTAGTTTAATCTAATGAAAAAACGATCGAAAGAATATATTCTTCGTATTGTATTCTACTCTGCAGTAGTAACCCGCTTACCAAGTACCTACTCCTTAAATTTGTATAGATTTAATACAGTTAACTAATATTAAGTTATTTTGTTGCAGGTATGTACTAACATTAGAAGACGAACTATTCTGGGAGATGAAAAGGGTGATTGATACCTGGTAAATAGTGGGCATTTTATTTCGACAAGCGCTCATTTTGGAATCAATGTAGTTAAAGTCTAATGTTAACAACGGCACTACTTTTGGCATAGTATATATTGGCAGACTTTTCACATGAAAGACATTCCACAGACATGCATATTATGACGATATACATACATAGCTTGGTTTTAATTTATTCGATGCGTGTATGATGTTTAAGATGTAAACTTCACTTCACTACCCCTGATTTATATAATCGTAAAGTTTAATAGTAACGTACGTCTCATTACGAACTATTATTAGTGAATAATAATGATAAATTAATATTGCTACTCAAATATTATTGCCGCTCAAATCTCATCCAACTTTCTTGCGCTTATAAAGGATATTATCACGCTAAGTTTTATAGAAATTCGCATTTCACTTAACTAATTTTGTGGTGTCCTTTTTCTCAGTATGTAAGTTTTAATTATAGTTTTACGACAAAAAGTTACTGGACCAAAGTTGTAGATAATTTAATTTGCAACAAAAAATGTTAACAAATTTTTTTTATCAAATAAATAGTTTAAGAGATATATCGTAAAAACCATTTCAACCCCTATTTTCAAGATGGCGGCCGTGGGACAAGGGTGGCGACCCCACAAACTTGGTTTTAGCTTTACACTGACCCCCCCTATACATCAAAAAAATAAAATTGCGTCCTCTAAAAAACGCAACCCCAAATGTAACTTTTCAATGGACTATACCGAGACTGAACTTTGGTAGCTTTTGGAGTCTACACTTCTAGTGAGGTGGTGGGCGCGAGATATGAGCGAGAGCGGATATTTATTAGTGCTTTGGTGAAGTGATGGTGTCGCTTGACTTTCAAATTTCAAATTTTCATTAATTGTCTGATGTGTGGAAAATAATCTTACAGCACTTGTTTCTCGAAAATCGTCGTATTATATTATTGTTCTCTTGGGACTAAAAAATGCACGTTTATTTTTGTCGAACAACAAGCAACGTAGTTGTTGGTTATTTTTGTCTGTTTACTATTTCTATATGTTTAAAAAACATGAATATTATATCCTACTATAAACTGATACGTCCATTTTGTTCAGGAATTTTCTCGCGTGTTTTTATAACTCACACCAAACAAAGCAGCTATTATTATCTGTTTAGGTACTATTTCTGTATATAAAAAAACATTGTTTAGCATACACACACGCGCAAACTATACACACGCGCACACGCGCACACAACACATACACACACGCATACACAAATATGCACACACACACTCACACACATGCGCGCGCACAGTCACGACATACACGCACGCAAATAAGCGACTGTTAGGTACTGTAAGTAGCTAATAAGTAAAATGTAAATCCATAATTGGCTTTCATATGTAAATCACAAGTCTAATATCTGTAAACAAATTAAGCTGTGGATTTTGTGAAAATAAAAAATAAAATAAAATAAATAAAAACATGAATATTTATTATATCCTACTATATAAACTGATACGGCCATTTTGTTCAAGAATTCTCTCGCGTGTTTTTATAACTCACACCAAACAAAGCAGCTAACATTCTAAGTTGTTACTGCAAAAATCTTGCTAACTTATATGCAAGAGTGTGTGCTCGCGATAACAACTTGTGGGTGGTTTACACTTTGAAAGGGTGGGCGAGGGTAAGAAATTGAGTAAATAATAGGTATAGCTAATTACACCATTAGAATGTTAAAATAGTTATTATGAAGTGGGTTTAGGTCTTAGTTATTAAGATCGAGGATCACGGGATTTTGGCTGGCAACAGTGGCAACACGTCAATGACAGTTGAAGCTGTGGTGCTTACCACATGCCTACCATGTTTTGAGCTGTCTGTTCGGTTGCCTATTGTGACCGAAATAAGCAAAGCGATTTCAGAATAGGAAACAGATATCCATTTTCGCTGTCTGGTTTAGCATTTATGTTATAGATGTTTCTTTGCACCGATTTTGGTACATTTGATGTAAATAACGTGTGTTAATGTTACTTATGTGCTCAAAAAGCATAATGCAAGGTAGTGAATGAATGAGCGAATATAAAAAAGATGAGATCTAGTTTATCAGATATCCTGAGACGCTGCAAGAAACTTACTAACTAATAAAGTTTTGACTAGATCTCAAACCACCGTCAACTCTCCAACGGTATCGACTTACCTTCAGCAGTGAGGAGTAAAATTCTTCTAATAGACTGCATTAAAGTTACCAATGCTAACTCATCTTGTTCCATCGCTCTAGTTAAAGTTTTACACGCGAGTCATCCGATGGATAATAATAATATGTTCTCATTCCGTCATTTATGGTAGTTTTGAAACAAGTGTTTTAGTTCGTATGCAAGGAAATATCAGAAAACTTATAGATATGTACACCCTACGTCCTCAGTGATTCGAACGCATCTGTCCGTGTGTACCGAGGTATGTCACGCGCGATTTTCTCCAAATAGCCCAGTGCGAAAACGAATTTACATTTTTTGGTGATTTTTCCCTTTCTTTTGTAACCGAAATTAATGAGATTAATGTTAAAAAAAGCCGACAAAGTTATGTGAAAATCGCAAAATGTAATATTACAATGTAAGAAAAATATTCCAACTGTAATGTTAAAGGTCACAATATTGAAATGACAACAATCACAAAGGTATCTCCTCAGGTAGTTCCCAAAACAGATTCTATGACTACAACGTAGAGTTCCTCCGTTCGATCATTCTTATTAGTGATCGAAGGTTCCTCCTCACAATCAAATGCTACTCGACCGTAGTCACGCCTTATATAGTTTCACAGTATATTAGATTTCTTTAGTGTGATAGTTTCTATTATGGATAGACGCCACATATATCTATTTATTAGATGGGTTTAATTCTATATCTTATATTTCATCGTGCAAACAACGGTAATACGTATTTTGTTTATTTCAACGGAAATCAAATCTAAATCCCTCAAGAGCATCGCTCGTATCCCAATCTGTTTGATAGATCTAAATAGATTCAGAAATAAACGCGCCACGTCAAAACACTATCAAACACGCGTCCAATAAAATTAAATGTTTATTGAAAACGCTCACTAAAGCAATTTACTGACACATGTTATTATTGTTTGTTTATATGTATGTACCTACTCGTAATAAATGTATCGCTTTGAAAAATATTTTTATTATATCTGCAGATGTATCTTTCAACAATGCAACAACTAGGTACATGTAAAAAATATGGTATTTTTTGCTTCTATCGAGTCTCGAGCTACGTTTTGTCTTTGTGGGTTCCGATCTATATATAAAAACAATCCCTATTTCCATTGTCACGGTCACGGCATCGCGCTTGAACGGCTGGACGGAGTTCGCTAATTCTTTTTTTGTTGTGTTTGTTATTGTTGGAAGGTTTTTACGAAAGAAAAAAATAAGAAAGTTGTGCGGATAATTAGAAAATTTAAGAAAACTTAACGACTACGTGGTTCAGAACTTGCAAATGAATTTTACCAACGCCATCTATTAACAACATCCGGAACTAAATATCTAGCAAGTAACAAAATATCGATCTTCTCATGGGGATGTTTTACCGCGGTAAAAAGTAACCTACGGTACTCTCCACCCTCCTCACTATCTCTACACACAAAAACCATTCCATATAACAGCTTCGTTGTGACGTGAAAGACGGACAAACAAACAAACAAATACACTTTCACATTTATAATATTATAAAGTATAAAGTATGGAGTATGGAAGTAGAGTCAACGGTAAATCATACCATTCTGTAGTTAATTCTCAAAATCACCTAATGACTTACTAATACTTCCAGTAGATTTGTACCAGATCCTGAAAGAATATGGCTAATATAAAAAAGACACATAAGTGAACTTATATATAAGGCAAGTAAGGTTTTAGCAAGTGATGTTCATGTTGTTTATTTACTGTACCCTTATAACATGATTATTATTATGTCTTCATATAGCCTATAACGGCTTTGTTTTAATATTATCCTGTTGAGAGGATTTCGTGATTCTGTGTATTACCTAATTTCCGAACTCAGCATAGGTCTTAACGCTAAGATTTCTCCGATTAACTATTAACAATTTCGCATTAACAATTCCCTATACGTGTTAAATATGACGTGGCCTTAATACCACTTAATCCTGACGTCAAACGCATATTCTAACATTGAGATTAATGAAGCAGCGAGCCAGATAAATATTTAATACAATTAATTAATATTGACGCTATCTGGAAATATCTTCCCACAGATCTTGATGATTAGTTAGGGAGAGGGTTAGTTAATTTATTCAAAGTTGATTGGAAATTGTATGCCTGACCTAATTAGTTGCGGAAGAATTTACTTTGTTCTTTACTCGTGATTCGCGGTTTAATTTTGTCATTGTATTCCGAAGCTAGGATTTATTTGTATATTTTGTGTAACTTTATTTTTCCGTAATCTCATTGCAAGTTTCACTAAAACATAGATTTTGTAAATTTTGTTTAATACTAAAATACTTAAAACTACTCTACTTATGAGTTATGAGTACAATGAAACATTACAATTTAAAAAAGTCAATTTTTAAGCTAAAATGCCAAACATTTCCTTGATAAACACGAAGTGATTGAATGAGCGAATGGACGAATGAATTGAAATGATTCACAATATTTTAAATCTGTTTGCGATACGTTTGTGAAATAAATTTGATCCTTTTATTGGTACTAAATTTTCGCAATTCAAAACGAGAATAAAGTTCCATTTTCTGAACTCAATTTTAAAATACAATTTTAATACTGTTATTTTTACTATCGTGATGGAAGTTAGCATAACAGATACGAGACAACCTTTTGTTATGTTAAATAATAATAATAATATAATCATGTGAAAAATAACTTACCATCTAAAAGACTATTTATTGCAATGCTTGGTCCCTAAACTTCAATATTAAGTTCGTTGATCAACGTTCACTACCGTGGATAGAGTCAGGTTGAGAGGCAATTTGAACTATTTAAAACCCTATTCTGATTCCTCCATCGAAGAACCCGAAGTAGACATGTATCCATACTTTCGTTGATACCATTCAACGTCCATCGTCTTTGATTTGTTTGGGGATTCTTCAATAGGAGAGTAAATAGGCTTCTATTAAGTTAGTGCTCGAATGCCGAAAAGCTATAAGTCATAATAAATAATAATCTCATTATTGGTATTGCTGTCAAGCAGTAACTTCATACCCTATCACGATTGAATATCCGATAGAATCTAAGATATCCCACGCGCTGCAAGCAACACGTGTCCAATTTTAGTCCATGGCTCGGTCCTTGGACGGACACAAGTGCACTTCCGTCCAACTTGGCTCATTAGCGGACCGCATGTTGCTGAAAGCGTGTCCCTGGAGTTGCGGCGTTTAATTCCACTAGTAATTAAGCTCTGGTGTTAATAATTGACGCGTCAATCATTCATTCATTCGTTCATTGCGTTCGGTAAATGGATAAATACGATGGGAGTGAGGGAAATTCGGAATTGTAAAAATGTATGATTTTTTCGGTAAAAGCGGATACGATAAAAATTCAGTTGTCGAGATTACTAAAAGGTTTTCGTCCTGACATTGGTTTTCCCAAAGGCATACAAAGTTATACAATGTCCAAGTCATTTACAAGTGTTACAACTCTGAAAATCCTTAGTATGATTGTGAGTGTTTGCGCATATATTGATTTAATTTGTTTTATTTCGTAAAAACCCCCAAGAATTTAATCTGGTAATTTATTACATAACGTTACGCATGGGTGTTAATCAAGTTTGATAATAATTATAAACGACCGCTCGTTAAAAATTTATTACTCTTGCAAATTGCTAATATCCTCGAGAGGAAGTATCGTAAAAGTACTACGAAGGCAATCATATCCGCTAGTAAACGTGCGTCTAGGTGCGGGTTATGTCGGAGTTCACTTTAAGAAACTAAGCTTATTCCATTATTATTATTATATTAATCAAAAACGTCTCGGTTATGCCAAAATGAAATGAATTATGAAATTATGAAAACGAGTTATTCTTATTCATGTTATATATTCGTATTGGTTGTCGTGTTGGTTTGTAAGGAAATACGTATATTTAGGGCTGATCGACCTTACTTGTACAGGTATAATCCTGCGAATATAATGTCACACCTCATTGCCATATCATTCGTTATGGTTACGACGCGGCGACGGTTGGCATCATTAAAATCCGGTAGAAATATTACATCGTAATAATACGATGTAAGTAATCCTGCAAATCATCAATATATATAATAAAACGTTTGACATATTTTAATGTCTTTATTAGCATTCTGAGCTGTTTAAACGTCCAAATTGCTTCAAAGGCTTTTGAAATTGCGAAATTTGTATAAATTCGGACATACATTTTTGCCCCTATTGGGTTCAATTCTAAGCGAGATTTGATTATTTTCGGACGGGAAATTTTGTAAAAAATATCTTAACCATTTTATTACGATAACTTGCCCTTTCAACTCTGTCCGAGTCTAGAATTATTAATCAGAGTACACTCTACCAAGGTGCAAAAATCACAGAAATGTTACGAACATTTTCCATTACACCCAGAAGCCCTATAATTGTTACGATCAAAATAAATCTTTCTTTCCACTGCTATCTCCCGAACACGGCAACAAATATCTCCACTCGAATACCTGAACCGTGCAAAGGTCGTTCTATTCTAGTACCACTCGTGGATGGCATGTGATTTATACTCGGCCGTCTTAAATTCATTTAGTTTCGATCGATTCGGCCGAGAGGAAAATTTCAATCGGTGATAAGCCCGTGACGTCACATTGAAACACCGAGCACGTGGGACTGCTCGATGTCAGATTTAATGACGTCATTCTTCCTTATTGTTTTCAAAGTGGGTCAGCATTTATTTAGATTTAATGGGTTACGTGCACGGACTCTTTGAATATCGTTGTTCCGAGAATATTGTTATGGTTATTGTTTAGTGACTATTGTTACTGTAACATGGTGAATAAATATAATATACTCGTATGTATATTATGTGTACTAACCGGTGTCCTACTCAGTACTAATTATTATCAAATGATATGTTTATGTTTTGAGAAATAAATTTCAATGTTACATTGTGAGGACCGAGTCTCCGAGCTTTCTGCTTAGCTGATGCAACTCGTGTATGTTTTTATTTGTTTAGTTTTTTACTTGGCGTGGCTATCTGTCTGTAACTATACTTGATTATGAAATATTTTTACGTACTCCGATTGCGATGTTAATAGGTGAAGTCACCAGGTTACATCGGTTTCGACTTATCATCATCAAAAAGTTTACTATCGGCCAAGCCATGATTACAGTCATCTAAACCGGTAGGCACACAATAGACCGGCCATTACACGGCCGGCGCCAGACGTCCGCAATCCGCGTCGGATAGCCACTGATTTATTTGCGGCTGTCGAACACGTTAATTCGGTTCAATCGACGCTCCCCATTTCAGAGTCTACTGGGCACTACTGTACTTGTATTGTATCGCACTTTGTAATATTGTAACAATCAAAATGTAAAATCAAAAATTTGAACAAAAATATTGTAATTCAGAAATTGTAATCTAACAGATCAGCATTGACGGAAAACTGTAGTGGCAAGTAGGCTGAAGAATGCGGAGTTCCTAAGTGCGAGAAGCGCCTAAGTAAAGAGAGACCTAAGTGCAATAATAAGTTCGCCACGTTGCCTAATTATCTTGCTTTCTTAACAAAAACGGTGAAGATTCGTGATTTCCAAAGGAATGTGGAAGAAAGGAAAGTGTAAAGTGTAACACTTCGTTATTTGTATAATGTAACAGTGATAAGAATATTCTTTTTATAAATTCCCCTTGGAAGAACTTCCCAGCCTACCAAAACAGAAATAGCCGACTGGCCTACTTCCCGGCCATCAATAATATCTGTGACAATTTGACATCTGCAAGTTACGAAACTGGATCGCGAGGTAACTTCGCGAGAACATTCGGTGTCTAGACAAGCTTTTACCTTAATGGGTTCTCTCTTTTTCTATTTCGATCGAGAATAAACAATCTAATGACTGAATCCTGACCCGTATTTATCGTTTATTGCTTTTGTGACCTGAGATGGTTATGAACAGGAAGTGAATGAAGGAGTTGGGTATCCTACGAAATTCCAATTCAGCACTTGAAGAATAGTCGATACTTTCATAAATCTTCCTTAAAGAGCTCCAAGGTCAGTTGCACTGACGAGTTTCGATGTTGAGTGTATGAATCGGAATGGAATTTCGTTGCACGTGGTTAGTCGATCACGCGCGAATCCTCTAGAGATTACTCTTTGATCCCGGGTCAGTTTATTTGAATAACGTACATGCGTGTGTATTCGTTGCTTTTTGTTTTCATTCGTTTTGCGATACGATCATTTTATTTTGATGCAATCTATTCTCTTAATCCACAAGATTAAGTTTTGTGAATATTTGCATCCCGCAAACCGAGTGGAAAAATATATTTTTGAGCATCGACAATTAATTATATCGGTTTAGGATTAAGACAGGCGCCTGTCGCACGTGTAAATTGTTTTTTCAGGTGTCTTAGCGCTTTGGTACATTGTTTTTGATTTGTAGGCATGTTCGGTAAGATCTCTTCGTACTATTACATGGATCAATCAATCAATTTTTATTTTATTTTATAAAAATCTAATTATTTAATCTAAAGTAAAACTCAAAATAACTTTTTAGTAGAATTTTATTTCCTGAAGTCTCATAATCGCTCATAAATTCAACACCCGTACATAAACGATATCGATAGATTTTAGACCGGAAGCCGAAAATGTTACATATGTAATGTCAAGAAGATTTACACAATTTTCAATCAAAAATTTACATTGAATTGACTTTGTATATCCCCTTCTGAAATCTGAGCTCAGTTATGGGACAGTGATTGATTTATAGATTAAGCAAAGCATACAACGAGCGCCTGTTTATTTGCAAAACTTACCCGCAATGTGTGCGTTCGTTTGCCGTGTGTACAGGATTCATCCGCGGTATTTACCTTTCTATGGCGCCAATGTATCTCTAGTCTCTACTAACTCCGGGTGAGGATTGAACAGATCGAACGGATCATCAGAATCTGCTTTATTTGCTGTTGTTGCATTCGTGTTTATTCTGAGACATTTTCAATTAACTTGCACTATTTGAACATGTGACGCTTTAGTGCCGTATTGTTTGTAACAGTATAATTACTTCTTGTTCCTATTAAGAAATAGCACGCTTTTACATGATACAAAAGTTTGATACAATAGCGAGAAAGAGTATCAGTATCTCAAAAATTATGCAACGCGACTAAATATCAACTTTTGTACAATAGCGCCGTTGAACATTAAACTTCATTACTATAAACATCATATTGTATCAGCGTCGCATGCAGAAAACAATGAAATAATAAAAAAAAATTGTCCATTCGAAACAAAGATAGGTACTGATCCTGACCGAAATCCATTATTTTGAGCGTGTTTTTTTTTTGTCAAGCTATATTTTTTCACGATTCAATCACTAGCAGCTGGCAACTGAAGCTATCAATCAAGCTGAACTAACATACTGTGATCGAAGCCAATTGTAAACTTGCGTGAATCACGCGGCAAACACACATTGGCGACAATGGGACGTGCGTTTATTTACGGCTTATTGTAGTAACGCGATTTTTATAGGTGTGGGTGACGAATATTGTGTCTACTATCTTTACCACTTGCTAAACTCGTGTGTTGCATAAGAAAGTTTAGGCTTTAAGTATAGCGTATACATTTTACGTGTCATCTTTTCCTCCTCACTTTTGATTTGCTGTGCCCCAGAAGGTCCAAGATGGATCCGAACCTATTGTAATAATAATGGAACGCAATAAATATATGAATATGATTATGACTAAATATTTTTTTCTACTACTTGATACTATTTTTTTTTTCGATAAATTAAAAAAGGATGACTGTAGATAAGATATTTTGTATTCCATACCAATATGACTTGCGTATAAATTACAAATAATATTTCTGAAAAGCTTTGTCTTGCGAATTGAACATTTTGCTGATCTGCTTACCCAAAACATAATTATGATCATGCAGAAACAGAAATACTTACAAGAGACATTAGTATGGTTCTGATTAACCGAAAGTTTCTTTATAGGAAGTTGCGTGAACTTGTCTTGAAGTATCAGTTTGCTTAAGGCGATATTATCCCAAGAAATGGTATTTTTGAAGGTGTTTTGTTCATAAATGGTACATAATACAATTCTAAAAAAAATATATGTTATTTTACAGTCTTTGTTCTTTCGTTCCCTCATACTTGATACACGATAGCAATTATTTCATTGGATAGAAATAAATCACAAAGTGGGGTCTAATCTGGCATAAAAATGGCGTTTTATTCGCGTTTTAATCGCTTCCAGATAATAAAAAATATACCACAGTATAGGTCCTATAGATACCAATATTTCTTTCTGATCATAATTTGAAATTTTGAAAAACTTCCCTTTCAATTTCTATTTTTTCCCTTTCCACTAGCAACGAAACGCCCGACGCGTTAATTTACTCAATTTTACTCTCGCGCCAGTCGCCTTCGAGGTAGGACCTGTGCTAATCGGCATCGCAGCCGCACGTTGTCGAATTTCCGACACTAATTTTAATTTCGAATTTGGCGCGCGCGCCTTCTGAACTTATATTACGTATTAAGTACTGTCCAAAGTATCCACACTGCTGTAATTTGAAATAATAAAATTTTTTCGTTTTTATACTTTAGTTACTATTATAGTATTTGGGTATTGGTATAAGTCAAGTGCTAATTACACAATTATTATCTAATACTATCCCAAGCCGGATGGGTGTCGTAAAAGGCGACTAAATCCGGCCCGCTGGTGGTAGGGCCCCTCGAGGGATTATATTGGTAATATTGATTTTAAATTTAATACCATTATTACTATTATTATTTCTCCATGGGGTTCGCATGGATAGCTACCACCCTTGAGCATGTGTCAGTCGCCAAACGACTCGTCGTGACGGCTGGGAGCTTGAGAGACAGTTTTCTTTTTTGAAGTTATACCTTATTTAGGCGCGTTATGAAATAAATGGAAAATTGTTTTGAAAAAATGATTATTGAAGTGAAAACTTCTTGAAGTCAAAAGTCAAAAAAGTCGAAAGTCAAAAATGTCAAAAAAGTCAATAAAGTCAAAAGTCGAAATTCAAAAAAGTCAAAACTCAAAAAAGTCAAAAAAGTCAAAATTCAAAAAAGTCAAAAGTCAATAGTCAAAAAAGTCAAAAAAGTCAAGTCAAAAAAGTCAAAGTCAAAAAAGTCAAGTCAAAAAAGTCAAAAAAGTCAAAATTCAAAAAAGTCAAAAGTCAAAAAAGTCAAAATTCAAAAAAGTCAAAAGTCAAAAGTCAAAAAAGTCAAAAGTCAAAAGTCTAAAGTCAAAAAAGTCAAAAGTCAAAAAAGTCAAAATTCAAAAAAGTCAAAAGTCAAAAAAGTCAAAAGTCAAAAAAGTCAAAAGTCAAAAGTCAAAAAAGTCAAAAAAGTCAAAAAAGCCAAAAAAGTCAAAAGTCAAGTCAAAAGTCAAAAGTCAAAAGTCAAAAGTCAAAAAAGTCAAAAAACAAATCAAAAAAGTCGAAATCAAAAAAGTCGAAAACAAAAAAGTCAAAAGTCAAAAGTCAAAAAAGTCAAAAGTCAAAAAAGTCAAAAAAGCCAAAAAAGTCAAAAGTCAAGTCAAAAGTCAAAAGTCAAAAGTCAAAAAAGTCAAGTCAAAAAAGTCAAAAAAGTCAAAGAAGTCAAAAAAAGTCAAAAAAGTCAAAAGTCAAAAAACAAAAGTCAAAAAAGTCGAAGTCAAAAAAGTCAAAAGTAAAAAAAAACAAACAAGTCAAAAAAGTCAAAAGTCAAAAAAGTCAAAAAAGTCAAAAGTCAAAAAAGTCAAGTCAAAAAAGTCAAGTCAAAAGTCAAAAAAGTAAATAAAGTCAAAAGTCAAAAGTTAAAAAAGTAAAAAAAGTCAAAAGTCAAAAAAGTAAAAAAAGTCAAGTCAAAAAAGTCAAAAAAGTCTAAAAGTCAAAAAATCAAAAAAGTCAACAAAGTCAACAAAGTCAAAAAAGTAAAAAAAGTCAAAAGTCAAAAAAGTCAAAAAAGCCAAAAAAGTCAAAAGTCAAGTCAAAAGTCAAAAGTCAAAAGTCAAAAGTCAAAAAAGTCAAAAAACAAATCAAAAAAGTCGAAATCAAAAAAGTCGAAAACAAAAAAGTCAAAAGTCAAAAGTCAAAAAAGTCAAAAGTCAAAAAAGTCAAAAAAGCCAAAAAAGTCAAAAGTCAAGTCAAAAGTCAAAAGTCAAAAGTCAAAAAAGTCAAGTCAAAAAAGTCAAAAAAGTCAAAGAAGTCAAAAAAAGTCAAAAAAGTCAAAAGTCAAAAAACAAAAGTCAAAAAAGTCGAAGTCAAAAAAGTCAAAAGTAAAAAAAAACAAACAAGTCAAAAAAGTCAAAAGTCAAAAAAGTCAAAAAAGTCAAAAGTCAAAAAAGTCAAGTCAAAAAAGTCAAGTCAAAAGTCAAAAAAGTAAATAAAGTCAAAAGTCAAAAGTTAAAAAAGTAAAAAAAGTCAAAAGTCAAAAAAGTAAAAAAAGTCAAGTCAAAAAAGTCAAAAAAGTCTAAAAGTCAAAAAATCAAAAAAGTCAACAAAGTCAACAAAGTCAAAAAAGTAAAAAAAGTCAAAAGTCAAAAAAGTAAAAAAAGTCAAAAGTCAAAAGTCAAAAAAGTCAATAAAGTGAAAAAAGTAAGAAAAGTCAAAGTCAAAAAAGTCAAAAAAGTCAAAAGTCAACAGTCAAGTCAAAAACGTCAAAAAAAGTCAAAAAAGTCTAAAGTCTAAAGTCAAAAAAGGCAAAAAAGTCAAAAGTCAAAATTTGTGGAGTGGAGTGGAGTGGAGTGGAGTGGAATAGTAAAACCTACAATTATCATCTTCCCGAAATTTTACATTCGTCTCATTATCTTGAAAACAAAATTTTTGAAGGTTTCACTTCTAAGTTCTAACACGTGTGAATGGCACACATTTTAATTTTTTTGTTTTTATTATTTTTTACGTATCTTTAGGTATTTTATTTTAAATTATTCTTATACTTTTTATCATTCTCAACATACTTGTAAAATATCTTATCCAAAGGGTTTGAAGATTTTTGTACGGAACCTGGCATACCTACAAGTCCGCCATTTTGAAAAAAAAGCTCGTTTCGATTTTGAAGTTGGTTACTTTTTGTTAGTATTTAGATGATATTAGTCAATTTTGTATGTAAGTACCTACTTATTTGTAGGTGAACCGATTTTGATGATTCTTTTTTTGATAGAAAGCTGGTGCGTATCATGTGGTTCCACATAAATTTGAGGGAGATTTGACAAGTAGTTTTCGAGTTATTTTGAAGTTGGTTATTTTTTGTTAGTATTTAGATGATATTAGTCAATTTTGTATGTAAGTACCTACTTATTTGTTATCCACTCACCTTTAGTCTCCACTGGACAGTTTCGTTTCATAAAATTTCAAGTCAGTCTGCACTCACCTCTAGTCTCCACTGGACAGTTTCGTTTCATAAAATTTCAAGTCAGTCTCCACTCAACTCTAGTCTCCACTGGACAGTTTCGTTTCATAAAATTTCAAGTCAGTCTCCACTCACCTCTAGTCTCCACTGGACAGTTTCGTTTCATAAAATTTCAAGTCAGTCTCCACTCACCTCTAGTCTCCACTGGACAGTTTCGTATCATAAAATTTCAAGTCAGTCTCCACTCACCTCTAGTCTCCACTGGACAGTTTCGTATCATAAAATTTCAAGTCAGTCTCCACTCACCTCTAGTCTCCACTGGCCAGTTTCGTATCATAAAATTTCAAGTCAGTCTCCACTCACCTCTAGTCTCCACTGGACAGTTTCGTATCATAAAATTTCAAGTCAGTCTCCACTCACCTCTAGTCTCCACTGGACAGTTTCGTATCATAAAATTTCAAGTCAGTCTCCACTCACCTCTAGTCTCCATTGGACAGTTTCGTATCATAAAATTTCAAGTCAGTCTCCACTCACCTCTAGTCTCCACTGGATAAGCTAAAATTATCATTACTCTTATTTTATTACACCTAAAATTCCAATGAATAAATCAAAATAAAGTATACTTACACCCCAACTCAGAGCAGTTACTAATAATAATAATAATAATAATAATAAAACCCTTCCACACTCATACCCCCGCAGTAGGTTACAAGTATTTACCTGTGTCGCGGGTGGCATGTACTACACATATAACACATCACAATAACAGCCATGACACGAGTACAAATATTTATCTGTCACATAAATATTTGCCCCGGCCGGAAATCGAACCCGAAACCCCTCGCTTCGCAGTTCGCAGGCAGGTCCACTACCAACTGTAATCGAAAAAGAAATCGAACGGACATTGTGTGCACCTGCACGTGTGAACAACTTAATCGAGTTAATCATATTAAATATTTGGGAGTAACAGTCGATGAAAACTTGAACTGGAAATGCCATGTAACTACTTTATCGGCTCGAGTTAGAAAACTTATATATATTTTTAAACAGCTTAGGACATTTGCAACACACAAAACTCTGATCCAAACCTATAAGGCCCTGTGTGAATGTATAATTAATTACTGCATCTGTATTTGGGGAAATGCCGCTAAAACTTACCTTATTCATTTAGAAAGAGCACAACGGGCAGTGCTCAAAGTAATGTTATACCTACCTTATAGACATCCCACTGCTGACGTGTACAAAAAGTCAAATGTCCTTTCAGTACGTAAAATGTATATTTATCAAGTCCTGAAACGATATCACGCAAAGATAGTGCCGTTTTTGCCTGAAACAATTAAGCGTGTAGCTAGCTGCCCAGTTCCGCGTGCCAGTAGTCAACTTGCCCGGAGACACTATGAGGTGGTTGCCCCCCGCCTGTACAATAAAATTAATAAAACATTAAAAGTAAAGAAAATGACACAATATGGATTTAAAAAAGTAATTCTTACCTGGCTCTGCAAAATGGATTATGATGACGTAGAAAGTATGTTATCTTGATGTGATAAACATGTTTACAAACGCACACACACACACACACACACACACTAACACACACACACACACACTAACACACACACACACACTAACACACACACACACACACACCATACATACTCCACACACATACACACATCTTTATTAGTTGTTTTCTTTTTATCTGTTAAATATTAGCTTAAAAATTTGTTAACGTCTGCATATACATATTTTTTTGTTTATTGAACATATTGTTATGAACATCATTGAAAGACTGGGAGAGGACGCTGATTACCCGAAACACAGTTTCGTACTAACTCGGGGATCAGAGGCTTCATACACTTTAATGTAAAAAATATGTCAATAAAGTATTATTATTATTATTATTATTATTATTAATTATATCAATATATAAACTTTTTGTTTTCTCCCATTTCTGGGGTAGTATAGATCTGATGTCGCGGGCTTTTGGCCAAACGACAACAGATTATTTGGAACCTAAATAATGAAACTGTTATTCAGCTAATGATAAAAATTTTCGAACTATTCTACATGTGTTTATTATTGTAGCCTTTTGCAAAAGGATGAATGTTAGAGGATGAATATTTAAAATTTTAAGGCTGTCCTTTAATGTCCGAGGTATAACTCCTGTTGTCGACAATATTATTGGTACTGTTTGCACTGTGTTAACTCTCCATTGTGATTTTAATTCTATTGAAAGATCCGTATATTTAGTAATTTTCTCCGTATGAGTGCTAGAAAGATTGTGTGTATTGGGTATTGCAACATCAACCAGGTAGACTATTTTGTTAACTTTGTCGTGAAGAGTAATGTCGGGGCGATTATGGTGAACTGTTTTATCAGTTAAAATGGTTCGGTCCCAGTATAATTTAAATTTATCAGAATCTAACACTGCTTGGGGGGTATATTTATAATAACTTGTTTTTTCTTTAATTAGTTTAAATTTAAACGCTAAGTATTGGTGAATTATTGCTGCTACCTGGTCATGTCTATGTTTGTAGTCAGTTTGTGCTATGGATCGACACGCTCCAGTGATATGCTGTATAGTTTCTGAGGCTGCGTGGCAATGTCTACATTTATCTGAGATTAGTGTTTTGTCGCGGATAATAAATTTCTTGTAGTTGCGAGTCTCTATCACCTGGTCTTGTATGGCAACCATGAAACCCTCTGTTTCAGGAAAAAGTTCACCTCTTTTCAACCATACATTTGACGCCTGTTTATCGACATTTGCGTTAAGTAAATCAGCACGATGTCGGCCGTGAAGAGATTTTTGTAGCCAGTTATTAAGTTTTTGTTGGGGTTCGGTTATGTTTTGATTTATTTGTGTTTCTGTATCATGAAGATTAAGTGGTGTGTATTTTAAATCCGCCTGAGTAACTGCTTTATGAAGTGGTGAACTTTGTGCACGGTTAAAAAAGAAATTTCGTAATGTAGTTATTTGTTTATTATGAAGGTTTTGTATGTCTATCAAGCCACGTCCACCTTCTAATTTAGGTAGAGTTAATCTTTGTATACATGAACGTGGATGATGTTTTCGGTGTCTTGTCATAGTAGTACTAACAATGCGTTGGAGCTTCTGTAGATCAGTCTGAGACCAGGTTATTATCCCAAAAGAATATGTAAGGTAAGGTATTGCAAATGTGTTGATTGCTTTTACTATGTTTTTGGAATTTAAAGTAGTTTGCAGTATTTTATGTAGTCTTTCTTTGAACTTAGTGGTGAGTGTGTGTTTAATTTGTTTATGGTGTATATGTCTGCTTTGTTGGTAACCTAAATATTTGTATCCGCTGACAACATCCACAGGTACTATTTCTTCGCCTGTGCTAGTGAAAAAGCTGTTATTATCTATTTGGCCTCTACGGATTGACTGTAATTTGCATTTATCTATGCCAAATTCCATTTTTATATCTGAAGAAAATGCATCTGTGATTTCTGCAAGTGTCTGTATTTCTTTAAGATTGCTGCCATATAATTTAATATCATCCATATACATTAAGTGTGATAGTGTGTATGATGTACTATTATGTTTGATTTTAAATCCCTTATTAGTATTATTAAGCAACGTTGATAGTGGATTCAATGCTAGACAAAACCAAAGCGGGCTTAACGAGTCCCCTTGGAAAATACCTCTTCGTATCATTATTTCTTCAGTTTCTATCTCGTTTAATTTTAATTTGGTACTCCACTGCTCCATTGTATTTTTCAGGAATTGTATTATTGTAGGATGTATTTTATAATGTTCTAAAATGTAAACTAGCCATGAGTGGGGTACAGAATCGTAAGCTTTCTTGTAATCAATGAACATAGTGTAAATGTTTCTTTTCCTACTATAGGCTTGTTTATTTGCTACTGCGTCTATTGTAAGTTGTTCTTTGCAACCTTGGCTCTTCCTGCGACAGCCTTTTTGTTGTTCTGAAAGAATTTGATTTGTTTCAATATGTTTCTGCATTATTTCTGTGATACAAGATGTAATGATTTTGTAAATATTCTGCAAACAGGTTATTGGTCTGTATTTAGCTGGATTTTTGGAGTCTGCTTTATCTTTGGGGAGCATGTAAGTAATTCCTCTAGTTATGTAGCTTGGTAGTGTGTTTGGGTTTCTGATGAAGTTATTAATATGTATGAGTAAGTATGAATGAATGTAAGTAAACTTTTTAAACCAGTAATTATGAATTTTGTCTGATCCCGCCGCTTTCCAGTTGTGTGTTTTGCCTATTACTGTTTTTAAGATATTAATATCAATTTCTTCAAATTTCATTTCTACAATATTATTTACTATTTCTTTTTCTTGTTTGGTCCAATCTCTATCTATGTGTGTTTTAGGTTCCGTCCATATACTTGACCAAAATGAATGTAATTGATCAGCTGTTGGTAGATCTATATCAGTGTGATTATGTGGTTGTGGATTGTCTAATGTTCTGTAAAACAGTTTTTCATTGTTTGAAAATTGTGTATTTTGCGTCTTTCTAAGTGTCGTTTGTTTATGTCTCCGTAATCGGTTTGCTAGAAGATTTAATTTCTGTTTAAGAGTATCCATGAATTCTATTAAGCTATTGTTATCTTGTTCAAATTTAGAGTGAATTTTATATTGTTCTTTTATTTTTTCTATGTGTGTAGTTAGTTTCTTATTTGTGTTCCCTTTCATGTATTCTGTCAGTCTACCTAACATTTTTCTTATATCTTGTATTCGGTTTTGTAATCTTCTTTGCCATTTTGGTATATTTTGAGTTCTAGGTGTAGGGTTTTTATTATAAACTATTTTTGCTCCGTTATACTGACACACTGTTAATGCAGCACAGTATACCGTCGTTTCAAAAGTGTTAAAGTCATTCGCATCTATAAGGTATTTAGGCAGCAGTGTAGAGTTGACGATTATTATTATTATTATTATAACTAGGCTATGTAGGATCTACAGCTACGCACGGGGTCATTAACCTCACAGCCGCGCGCGGCCGGCTCACGGCGCACAATAGATCGAAAATCGGGTCTCCATAGACTTAGGATTTTTTTGCTAAAATTTGTTTGTTTCTTGTCGCAAACTGACGTAGAACCGTTTTAGAAGCCACAACATTATCATATTTATGCACCTCGGGCGACTATAACTCGAAAAAATTTTTTTTAAATTAAATTTGTATGGAGCAAAACAGAAAAACTGATTTTATTCAAGACTGAGGAGAGTGCCCCTAATATCCTCTGGTACGATTATTACCACTATTTTTCTCTATTTTATGACATATCGCACGTTGCGCGCACGCGCTAGATTTTGGGTGAAAAAAAATGAAACATTTTTTTATTTTTTTTTCATTTTGTGCACGTTACTTGTTATGCTCAAAAACCTTCAAGGCCCTATTTGGTACTTGGCACGTTGTCTAAAATGAGCTACTACAATACTTTACCAATTTAGTAACAGTTTACCAGCTAACCTGCCCTTGTATCATAGGTTACATGTTTATTTAATCAGTTCCTAATGACGATTCATGTGTTTATCAATTTAGTAATGAGCTCGACTTAATTAATGATGTCTTTACTCGATTCATTATTGTTACTATTTTAATTATTATTGCACCTACTTATCAACCTATCCCCTCATAGTCCCAGTCCCATTATGATTGGTAAAGCAAGTATATATACAGGGAGTACTGTATATTTACTTTAGTTAAATTTTAACTACTCTCTGTAAAACTGTGCCAGTAATAATTGTGAAAATGGAAACTTCTATAAAAACAAAGGACCTATATTTGATACTGAAGCAATCTGGAAAGCTTGGAAACTATTTAAGAATGTTCGAGACTATTCGGTTTCAGTTGAGTCTAAGTTTGTCAGAAGAAGATAGAGACATTCTCCACGAAATCTGTCGAAGATTAGTCAGTTTGTGTTAAAAAAATGGAAGATGGCGAAATTTAACACAAACTCTTTCTGAAAACAGTGCATCAATTGGAACATCAACTTCAGCTCTAAGTCCACGTAAACCATTCACAGATATTGGAATGACACAGAAGATACGAAGGATTGAAAATTTCCAATATCAAGACCGAGAAGGCTTTGAATTGGCGTATGCCTCTGTTGCTAAATTTAAACAAGAAGGTAAAGTTAATTTGGCAGCAGCAATAGATATTCTTTTAAAAAACCCAAAAGAGGCTGATAACATTGTTCAACGGACAAAAGGAACGAAGAAGTTTACACTTACCCCTGCAAAAGCACTCGGCCTATAAATATCACTTAAATTATTTAAGTGGCAGTATATGACTTTGAGGGAATCTACTTTACGTGAAGATATCACAGATAGATATCCTTCGTATTAACACAGTCCAACAAGCTAAGATGGATTGTTACCCTTCAAAAGAAGCAATAATGATAACAGGCGTAATTGCCAAAGTGTCTCTTCAAGCACTTTTAGATATTACTGCTGCTAGAATTATACAAAGTTTACCACAAGAAACTAAAGGCAAGTGTATGACTTTCATTTCAAAGTGGGGGTTCGATGGAGCTTCAAGCCAGAGCAGGTATAAACAAAACATCGAAGGGGAAGAAAGCAGCGGTGACAGTAATGAATCAGTTTTTATGACAACTTTAGTTCCATTAAAACTTACTGCTGCGGAAGAAATCATATTGGAAAACCCGAGACTGTGTTCGGCATTGTATTACCGTCCAATACAGTTCCTCTTCTTAAGAGTCTAAAGTTCTAGTGCACCAACAATTGGCCAAAATGGAAGACTAAACAAGGAGCCTTAAAGTTACCCAATATGACAATAATCAAATCAATCATAGTCTATTAATGACCATGATCAATGGGAAGGTATGCACCTATCTTTTAGATGCCAAATCTCCTGCAACTTGTTATTTGTGCTTGGCAAAACCTTCCGAAATGAATGACTTGGAGACAGTTGCGCAAAGACAAGTGCAAAATGATCTCTACAAAGGATTATCTTCTCTGCACGCTCGTATCAATTGTATGGAATGCCTGATTCATATTTCATACAGACTAGATTTGAAAACATGGTCTATAAGAGGAGATAACAAGCTCATATTGGAGGCAAAGAAAAAGGAAATTGAATCTTAATTCCGGGAAGAATTAGTTTTGCTGGTCGTTATAATAAAACAAGGATCAAGAACAACAAACGATGGGAACACGGCAAGAAAAAACTGCTGCCATTACCGGCTTGGATGAAGAGCTCATACGAAGATTTGCAGCAATTTTACAAGTGATAGTTATTTTGTTACTAACCAAGATATTTTGAACATGATGCTTCTTTCATCTGACCCATTAATTTCTTCCACTAGACCTGGTGCCTTACCATGAACTCTAATAAAATGTGTCATGTTCAGGACAGGTCAGCTTGTAGCTAAAACCTGACAGGAGTGTATTTTGTACCATGAACGTTTACCGATGACCTGCAATGCCTCTACTTCTGTCCTGCATCTTAGTCTATGACATGCAAGGTACTTGATTTGTACTAATTATGTTCTGAAATAGAGCGTTTTATCGGTTTACCGGTTTTCAAATGAATGCGTAATATTGATGTTTTTAAAAGTTTAAAATAACAATCTCAATTGAAGATTTTGAGATTTGTTATAAATACATAAGTGTTGTGATTTATTAACCTTTCGTTCTCTAAAATTACCAAAAAAATTATCGCTAAGTGATGCTTACATTTTTGAACGTAATCTTACACCACTTGACACTTGACACAGTGACATGTCTAAATGTCTATTAAAATGTGTGATTTATAATGCCGGTCACACACATTCGCGCGAATACGCGAACCCACAAGTGTGGAACGACATTCGCGAATGATTATGCGAAGTTTTCGAGGCATTCGGGGTTTTCCAGCTGTGTCGGTTTTTTGTCGCACATGAAAGCGCGCGAACCTCGAACCTTCGTGTAGTCTCTCACAGATTCGTGCGACCAGTTGCGCACACGACTAAAAAAGTGATGTATCTCTTAATTTTTCGTGGTTCGTTCGTGGCGTCTAATCGTACTACCATTTATTTTCTGTATTGAAAATGGATTTTAATGACAAAAACATAATAACAACAGCTAGATTGAACATTCGTGAACAAAGTGTAGGAGGAAGCGGAAATGGGCTTGTATTGTATACTCATATGCGAACCCATTTGCCTGACCACCCTTCACATATGTGCAAACATTCGTAAAAATGTCAAACATTTGCGCGCATGTGAGTGACCGGGGTTAGGAGCGATAATTTAAAAAGCATAAGTACAATTAATGTTTTTAAAATTTTCCAAACAAATGAAATGTATTTATTTTGTGATGATGGTGTATATGAAATTCGCCATGGCTGCATCCCGTCACGTTTCATCATCATCAACGAAATAGCCGAAACAGGACAATAAATGTTACTTTCGGTGAGCTGTAATATTTTGACGTTAACATATGCCACTTTCTGATGTCAATACGTCAACAATCGCGTCATGGTACACGAATTGCAGGGCAGAAGATCATTTTTGAAGTCACGTGACCGCTGTCCTGTTACGGTGACGTGGTCGCTGGCTGCCCTGTATTTTAGCCAGATCATGGTAAGATATAGCAGGACAGGCCAATTATCGGCTAATATTGACCTGTTTTAAGAGTTCATGGTAAGCCCCCTGTACTCGATACAGCTCAAAGGAAGAAGTTAAGTGCAGGAGCCCTAGGACTTTTAAAACTTATTACAAAACATGTTGATATAAAAATTTTCGATGTAGGTAACATTGATCCTCAAACAGATACCGACTCAGAATACGAAATGGATGGGTAGTTGTATCAATGTGTTTATTATTTTTTTCTAACATAGTCACTTGTGTTGTTACTACGGTTTTTGGCTTTTATATCTTCAGCTTTAAATAACCATACATAATTTAGCCTGTTGTAGTGTGTATGCCCATCATAAAGTAATTGGGACTATGAGATAATGGTTGTTAAGTAGGTGCCATAATAATTATAATAGTAACAATAATGAATCGAGTAAAGACATCATTAATTAAGTCGAGCTCATTACTAAATTGATGAACACATGAGTCGTCATTAGGAACTGATTAAATAAACATGTAACCTATGATACAAGGGCAGGTTAGCTGGTAAACTGTTATTAAATTGGTAAGGTATTGCAGTAGCTCATTTTAGACAACGTGCCAAGTACCAAATAGGGCCTTGAAGGTTTTTGAGCATAACAAGTAACGTGCACAAAATGAAAAAAAAATAAAAAAATGTTTCATTTTTTTTCACCCAAAATCTAGCGCGTGCACGCAACGTGCGATATGTCATAAAATAGAGAAAAATTGTGGCAATAATCGTACCAGAGGATATTAGGGGCACTCTCCTCAGTCTTGAATAAAATCAGTTTTTCTGTTTTGCTCCATACAAATTTAATTTAAAAAATTTTTTTCGAGTTATAGTCGCCCGAGGTGCATAAATATGATAATGTTGTGGCTTCTAAAACGGTTCTACGTCAGTTTGCGACAAGAAACAAACAAATTTTAGCAAAAAAATCGTAAGTCTATGGAGACCCCATTTTCGATCTACTGTGCGGCGTGGCGGTCGAGTTTACACTCAGGGGAGCGGGGTAAAGGGAAGTGAACAAAATGCCTACAACGGTCGAATAAGCTCGCCTTAACTTAAGATACCGTGACGTATCCAATAAGCCAACCCGACTTCCCGAGCAGTAGGATAGGAGAAGCAATAAATGACTGGCGACTAGCCAATACTCCGCGAGTCTGCATACCTTTCGCGTACAGTTTGTAGATTCATAGTGAGATTATTTCATCGCCAACGTACTCGGTTACCTGTCTTTGCGAGTTTGTCGACATTCATTACTGAGAAAACATTTCAGATGCTCCAACAGGTTTGAATATTGTCTATCTCTAATCGACTGTTGATTTTATTATTGCTTTCGAATGAAAAATAAAATTGATGCCTATTTCCGGGAATGACGCCAGAAGTATCAAATAAATAAATATTGCATCAAAAAAGGTTTACAAAGTACCTACTTGGGTCCTTAAGTCTATGATGCAAGTATTCGAGTAGGCAAGCAGGAAAAGTAAATTGCTCGATGCTGCACGATCAGCACGATTGAGGATAGCTCAATCCTACCTCATAATATTAGTATCTTGAAGAATTTCACGTATCTTGTATTGGTGTCGCTGAACTCGAAGTTGAGTGGTCGGTCCATGTGGATCACGAGGTCTGCGTCGGACGTCTAAAGGCACTTGAGTCGTAATGCGGGTGGGTGTTGGAAAGTTTTCCGGAGCGGGTATTATTGAACTCCTACACACGAATTACGCGATTTGAGAGCTACCTGCTATAAATAAAGCAAATAGGGAGGTTATATATCCCAATCATCATATAAATTTATATGTTACTAAGATATGTTACTTTTATATGTTTCATAAGTACATGTTAAAATCACCGGTGCATGTTAACAATCACTTTCGATGGTATAAATTAGATATTGTTACTTAGACTGACCAAAATAGTGATGAAAATAATAAATAACGTATATTCAGCTGCTAGCTTGGTGGTTGTTACCAAAAATCAGAGTAGCTTAAGTTTCAATAACGATGTACCAATCAAATGGAAAAATTGAAACCAGCGCTAAAAACAATGGCTTGTGTGTGTTGATAAATGTAACTGTTTCTCATGCCGCCGTCTGAGGCAGGGAGGTGCCTAAAAATTTGCAACTAGCCGTCAACATTATGACCACATTGGATTGGAATACCTTTATGTTGAATGTATGAGTTTACATAATCCAGCATGGCTGAACTCGGTCGATAGTTTAAGGCCAGATCCTCACTATAATGCCGTTCACAGTTCGTTCTCGGTTTGATAAAATATTATGCAGTATAAAATATATGTGTGCATTCATACTATCCGTGACAGTCAAGTTTCGATCCAATTGTGTAATTTGTACGTGATACGACTTTACCAGACCGAGAACGGACTGTGAACGGCATTATAGTGAGGATCTGGCCTAAAACACAAATCTTCGGGTTAGGAGAGTTTCGTTTACCTTTGCAGTGTATTAATAATTCTTCCTTTACGTCAACTGGGGGGCGGTGACATTGTGGACTAACAGTCTCATTTTTTCCTTGCGGTTGTCAACGAGTCCGTCATTCGCAGTGGTAAGTAATTGTGTGATGACAGTTTTTCCTCTCTTCAATATTTTTTTCTTTTAACAGTTTTCGCCTTCGACTTTGGAAATTATACATAAGTGTGAGGTCATGGCCTCGTTCGTGTACATATTGGCTAAAATACATTGTTTTTAGGGTTCCGAAGTAACCCTTATAATTTCGTCATGTCCGTCTGTCCGGCCGTCTGTCTGTCTGAAGCAAAGCGCGAAGACCCTTAGTGCTACAAGGTTGTAATTTGGCATGGATATTTATGAAAACTCCAGAATCGTAGAATAAAACATTGAAAAACATTTTTTTTGCAGGGTACCTCCCCTACAGGTATTGTGAGGAAGAATTTTTTATTCGTCGCGTACTCTATAGTGTGGGGTATCATTGAAAAGGTCTTTAAAAATATTATGGGTCTTCTAAGACCATTTTTAGAATAAGGGGTCTGTTTGCGAAATATTTGGCTTTACGCTTGCCGGCTGAAAGGTTGGAGATGGACAAGTGAAAAAAATTTCAAAAATAGGTTATATATTATGATGAATTTACATGGAAAACTATCACGATTTTGTTAGCGTAAGTAGTTAATGAGTAATAGTCGATAAACTTACACCCTACATTGCGCGTGGCGTAACACGCACTTGCCCGGTTTTTTTTTTTGGTAAAATGTAGCGAATATTTATTTTGAGTTGCATTTCTGGTCCAGTAAGGATTTGGGTCATAGCCCGGCGGCTCGCTCATAGCCCGGCGGCTTGTGTCGATCCTATGTGATCGACAAAGTTAAGCAACAGCGGGCGCGGTCGGTAGTTGGATGGGTGACCGCTAGTGGCAAAAATTTCTTGAGCGTTTCCGTGCTTCGGAGGGCACGTAAAGCCGTCGGTCCCGGTTGTTATCATAAGATAACAGTCGTTAAGCCATGTCGGAGGCCTTCGGGCGGTTTGAAAACTTCCGACACTTGGGTTGGCCACTAACCCCTCCACCAATCCGCACTGGAGCAGCGTGGTGGAGTATGCTCTAGGCCTCCTCAAGAGGAGAGACCCGTGCCCAGTAGTGGGCCATTAATGGGTTGAAGCCAAGGATTTGGGTTGGAAAAGCTCAATAGTTACCAAACAAACAATTGGGTTCATAAACAAAGAAGATAATTATACCGTACATGTTTACTTGCTATGTTTATTCGCGTAAACACTAAACAGTTATCAATCTAACATAACAATACAAACGAACCATTTTAGTTAAAATGTCACCTCGTCATAAAAACGGTACAAAAGTAGGTACTGTTCTACTCGTATTGTACTAGAAAAACGACAAAAGGTATTCAAGTGTTACTAAATTTATTATGATAGCTATTGATTCTGTAATGGCAAAGTAATCGCGAATACTCAGCCTTACTCAAATGAGGCCAACGTCCTACATTGCGCGAAGCTTTCGATTCTAATTTAGTAATGTATTTAAATATAAATATTTGAACTTGAATGTATATAAAGGGAGGTAGGTTCGATACAATGTCTGTAAAGAATAGGGCAACATGAGCATAAAACTTTCCATGGGAGTTTTGCCAAATCGAAAGTAGCTTGATACGTACCTACGTAGTAAATGTTAAACGACTTAAAAAGTAAGATTTCCACTATTATTCATATTGTATAAGAATCAATATTAGAGTAGAAGCTTTCTTTTAAACAAACATTTCATATTTCGCGTGTTTTGTAATAAATCTTATTTCACACTGCTCGCATATAAATAGCTGTGACATTGTTTTGAAGTTCCGCAGCTGAAGAACAGATTAATGTTAGTGTTGATTATTTTTCATATAGCTAATAGCTTCGTCTTAGTGCGGAATGGATTTCATTTTTTTTATTTCAACTCATAAAAGATTACTTAACGATTTTGTGCGAATTCGAGCGTTGAATTGCTTGACGTATTAGTAATTTTATTGCTGCATGCAATGGTCACTAAACGATTTACCAGTACTTCTGACCTTTTAACCAAATTGACCTTGAAAATGAATCTAAATTGAGTCACCATTTGATTATTTATATTTTGGTCGAAAAGAAGGCCAATTTGAAACGCTCTTCTAATAAAATTGACAAAAGCGAGTTAAACTCGCTTGAAGAAGGTTCCTTACGTTGTATATTTACCGTTATTTTTCTATTTTATTTATTTTTGCCGTTTTTTAAAGACCATAGACTTATAGGTTTTCCTGTAATATTTAAGTAAAGAACTATTCTCTGTATTTTTTTCAAAATTCTAGCGTCAGTAGTTTCGGAGATAAGGGGGGAATGTTCAATTTTTGGTTTTCATTTTCGTTCTTTCTTGAATAATTTTAAAACTATCCATTATAGAACCTTAACAATATTTTAGATCCTTACAACAAGTCCTTTTATTTGATACACCACACGATATGGTTTGCAAAACAGTTTTTGTTTTTTTTTTTTTTCAAAATTTAGTTGTTTACTTTGTAATGACTTTATACCTTCGTCTTTGGGTCACAAAAAAGTACATGAGTACCAAATTTCAACTCATTTGCTCCAGTAGTTTCGGAGTAAATTGGCTGTGAACGGTCCGGCGGCGGTCTCCCAAACGCACGAGTGATCCTATAATGGTTCCGTTTTTCGTTTTTTCGTTCGGAACCCTAAAAAAGGAATCCGCGGAACGGCCTGGGACCAAAGATCAATCGTGACATGCTAGAATCGCTATTCATAGGATTATTGTTATAATAATAAAGTTCGCGGTTTAATCAAATTATATACATAATGTAGGTAACTAAAGATACCAAAGATGGCTATGTCTATAAAAAAACAAAATCTGTGAAAATGATGGATGGATGGGTGGTTTTTACGCGGTGATCCAACAATCCGAGTAATTTGTTCTATTTATATGTAACGCTCACCCATTAACACGAGATTCACGCCGTAATAAATCTTTCCCGATGCCACGCGGTCGTGACACTGTCACTTAGAAATTTGAGCTTTTCCGTTGAAATTTTCAGCGAAGCGTCACGTCTATCAATCTATTTTGTTCATAAATTATATTTGTGTTTTGGTATTAATATATCCCTGTTTACTCGACCATTTTGGTTATAGATATTTTGTGATACAGAAATAGCATCTATTTAAAGTACCTAGTACCTAAATGTTAATTATTTTTCGTATATCATCGAGTTATTATTATTATTAGGATCATACATGAAAATTAATTTATGTGATGAGAACCTTCTCATCCAGTTTCACGTTCTGGCGAGTTAAACGTTTTGATGAAGGCGCCATCTATTTAAAGGAAGTGTATTCATTTTTTTTTATGGAAATAGCTGAAAAAGCGGCTGTCGTCGCTCATGGACATCATAGACACGACACCAAAGGCATCACTGATGCGCGTTGTCAAGAAAGAGAAATATAAAGAATAAGAAATATAAATTAATAAAAGTACTTAGGTACTGCCATATTATACTGGCAGCAATAGATACATCATTGTACTGACATAAACATTCTAACCCTTAATACACAGCACAGAATAAGTAATATTTTTTTTTGATGTCCATAGGCGACCGTGTCCACTTAGCATCAGGTGGTTTCCCTGCTCGTTTGTCAGCTATTTACATTAAAAAAACATTCAAAACTTTTTAGTTACAACTGTTTAAAAACTAATAAAATGTGAATGTAGCTGGTTTGCGAACGTAAACACAATTTAATTCGAATCGCCTCTGATTATATTGTAACCCGTTGGTTTTCATTAGTTGCAGCGAGCGGTCCCTAATAAAAAGCATTTAATCTCCCCTGTAACGGCGCGTGAACGAATGAATGGTATTGTTTTACGGGTTGTGATCGTTTCAAATTCATTACCTATCTGTGTTTTATATTGACTCAATGCAATTCTATGTGAATTTTAATACGGATTTCAGTACGCAATGGGTCGATATTCTGAAGTAGTGTGGATACCCAGCGTGTGCTACAAGTGCTACAAGTCTACAACTCAGAAACAAAAACAAATAAATTCGGATTTTTTTGTACCTAGGTAAAGCCATAATCTAAATTTTACTAACAAAAAATAACCGACTTTAATTACTCAAAAACTACTTGTCAGATCTCGTTCAAATTTATGGGGAAGTACATGACAAGCACCTAACACCTAAGACAACATGATAATACCCTAACTATGTATGATAACACCTGTTTTAAAGCATGAAGTACGTTCACCTGCGTGAGTCGGCCTTTATATTAGTAGTAAAACAAATTTTCATTAATTCATAATGTCATCGAGATGTCAAACTTTTACATTATGAAACTCATATCAATTCAAAAAATTATGTGTCAGCTCCGATGCACGACTGGAGTTTAACGCCATCTAGTTTGAATTCGTCAAATCAGCAACAACGGATGATGATAATGATAATGTTGATAACCATGATGTTTTAAGATTTTTATTATCATTAGATGGCGTTGTTACTGATCAGCCATATGATGATCAGATGGCGTTGGATCTAGATTTTGTGTTACGAATTACAAACATAACGCATAACGTAACAAAGGAAGTTTGATTTTACTCCCCATAAAATTTCATACCGCCGGCTTCAATATGAAATCGATAGATAAGGAGTGAAACTCTAAAAATTATACCTACAGGTATATAGTTATATATACGTAAGTACTATTATTTTTTCTGTGTTATAGGTAACGCAATTGAAATTAGGACGTAAGATATTTTTGTATCATATCTAAGTACCTACTTTTCATCATCATTCTTACATGTGAGTTCATTAATATTAAATTAAACAGCAAGCGCTTCCGTTATTGAAAAGCGATATTATATCGAAACACTTCGACGTAGGAGGTACCGTATAAATAAAATGTCTTTCACGACATTTACCGTTTCTATACTATACACGTGTACTGTGACAACACGCCGTACAAAATTCAGTTTCATTCATTAATTATGGGCTGTTATCGAAGCGAAAACAAACCTTCTTAACGAGGAAGTACAGTCGAAATTACATTAGGAAGCATTTTATTAACGCATTCGCTAGTCAAATTACATTAAGCCTTTGAATCGGCGTGTTAAGGTGCAGTTTGGTGTGGTGAACGTTTTTACGAGGGTCGATAAAGGGTAAATAATTTATTAAACGTTGTTCCGCGAGCTTTACGCGTTTTTGATGAACTGCAATGTAACACGTCGCTAACGTGTTGGTTTTCAGTGAATTTAGAACTTATAGTCATTCGGTTTACGGTTTATTCGAGTGTGAAGTAGCAATTGCTACTAGGAGAACAAAGCCGATGAGAAATTTAATACCTCAGATTTGTTTTGGCACACTCGCTTGCATGTTTTTGCTATCCTAGTACTCTGGCTTACTTTCTATGTAAAAAAAATACGACGGCAAAAAGTGTCGTTACCACTTTTCGTCACCAAATTTTCCGCCTAGCCCCCTTTCGCAACGCGCAATAAGGAACTTCGTTCCAATATTCTTGACATACAGAGGCAGATTATATAGCGCCCTAGCCGTGCCCTAGTCAAGCAGATCAACGGTGCGGCGCTCCTCTAGCGGACAGCGCCTTTTTATCGACATACTTTACAAAATTTTAGGCGCCACGCCTTCTGAAAAAAGCTTACCTATGTCAAAGCGCCGCCCGGGCGCCCTAATGCCACTACTGTTGGCGCTTTATACTGAGCCATGGTTCGGTAGGAGGTGACCTTTGGTAAGTGGTTATCATCACCCATAAACATCAGTAGCACCATGGACATCACTGATGAGCCAATTCGTTCCGTGCGTGCCCCTAGGCACGTGCTTAGTTTGCTTTAGTAGATAATCAGCTAATGACGTCAACTTCACACTTTTCCTTTTTCTCTTTTTATCTACAAATTATCAATAATGATGCTTGATAGTAGATGTGTTGATTCGTCTTAAAGCTAAACTACCATTAAAATATATTTTTTCTAAACATTCAATTAAAATAAAAGTATTAAATACATTAATAGTTTATCATTGAAACAAAATATTGAGTTCCTGTAACTTCGTATAAATTGCTTTTATTTATGCGCTCGCATTCACAAGTAAGAGACTGTCCCGAGGGATGGCAATGTGGAAAATTAATTAAACAACGCTAGGTGCATTAACGTGCAACATTTTGTTACAAAAACTTGTTATAAGTTTCAGTTTCTCATTGGGTACGCTCTAAATCATAAGCGTTATCGGAACGCGGTTATGGTTATTAGTAGGTACTAGTAGTAGGTACTAGTGATAAGCGTTATCGGGTCGCGGTTATAATAATTATTATTACTAGTGAATGCCCTCGCCTCACTTCGGTAAGACTTTCGGTAAGTAAAGGATGATGGATATGAACGGCCGGAACAAACGCACAGACAAACATACAAAAACTCTAAATATAATTTTTATGGCATTGAGCAAAGATTTTCAAAATTGTCTTCATCATGTTTTATAATGTATTGATGATGATAATAGAGTTACAATACTTTTTGTTTGAGGTTGTACCAAAAGATCGGTAATAGTGATGTTTGAATGTTAGAAAGGTAATGATGATGAATTAGAATATCCAAGGTGTCAACTATCTAGATACATTATAATTAAAAGTAGTTACGTGTAGTTCACGTAAATGGAGTTAATAATTTCTGAGACTGTTTCTTACCCTCAATTCTTACCAAGCACAAGGTGAATGCCTGAACTCTCCTTTTATTGTGAAGAAACCTCTCATTAACATGAGTATAAAAATATGTATATTTGTAAGTGGTGCTCTTCAAAGTCTTTCGAAAAACTTTTTTTTACCTTACACGCTCTCGCTTATATTTTGTGTCGAACGATTGAAAACTTTCCAGTCTTTATTGTTTCCGGAACCGAGCGGTCTTATTGTCTTTCGAAGCATTTGAAATATGAATATTATAGAAGTTTTGCATTGGTCATTTTCAATTTATTGATTGGCTTAGGAATTTAATGTGTGCTCTGTGGTAGGTTTAGACATTTGAGTATGTCTAGATGTAAAGTATTATAATAACTAAACTCTTGTTTTGTTCAGAATTACTTGGGCAACGTTTAGGTAAATTTTGACTACATTGCGTGTAAATGCTTCACAAAACTACAACATTCATTTAACATAAAAGCAATGATTAAATTGTCAAATAATTAAATAATTCAGGATGATTCGGATGATGAATTTATGGTACTTATTACTAGTTATTATTACCCTAGAGATGTTTCTTGACCTGTATTATTGTATCTTAATCTTAAGAATACTCTTGGTATTCTATTGTTATCTGTTAGCTGCTATATTTCGTTTGTCTTCGATTTAAGCTTATTCCTTATATCCACTGCCTGTTAAGGTTAACGCTTTATACTTCTATGATCGACACTGTCGTCGGGCAATTTAAATCAAGTCTCGTATCCGTCTATTTTAGAAAACTGGTGACGAGTGGCACTGTCAGTATTATCATATATTTGCTGTTACATTTAGTTTATCTTCGATTTATGTTTCCTTTAATTACTGCGTTATTAGGGGTTACTATCTATGATCGGCAAGTCGGGCAATTTAAATCAAATCTCGGATCCGTCTATTTTGGACGACTGGTGACGAGTGGCAATGTCGCTCGCGCGTTGAATAAATATCAGGTGGCTCAGCCCACATGTACTGGCGATGCATGTCTATTTGTGTGCGGTGTGTGACTCATTTGTTGGTAAATAAATGTTGGTGGTGAGAGTATTTCGGGAGAAGGAATGTGCTCTATCAAATTGGGCTGTTGCAAAAACTTCCTGCGCGATGACAGAGCGACGGAATTATGCACAAATTAATGCAATTTAAAAGTGTGGATTGTGTCGACCTTAAGTCGATGATGAAATTAAAGGCTACGTACAGGTACCCGTGCTATGAATTCAGCCTAATGGATGAAGCCACCTAAAAAGAAGGGCTAGGTGTACTTAAATAAAAAAATAATTGCAATAAATGAAATGAATATGAATAACATTAATATTACATAACATTGCAACCACCGTGATTTCCTTGGAGAGGGAACCAGGGAGTGGGTATAAGGAAGTGATAACTATAAATCGCACAAGATTTACGCGTGTAGCATCTCAGGAGGACGTTATTTGTGATTGCGGGCTTGTTACCGCAACTCTAGTTAGATGTAATACGTACAGATTGCACTGAGAGAAAATAGCGAGGAAATGTTTTCTTAGATGTAACGTAATGGTACCTACCGTGCAGGAAGGCTGAAGGATTAATTCTGTGTTACTGTTTCCCTTGTAGCGTAAGTTTTGTTAGTACAATTCTTACTTAAGGTAGTTAATTAGTGAATAAAAATAAGTAAGTAACAGTATCTGTAAAAGTACTGTTATTGCGCGTCTTTTCAGATTCTTAGTACTTGTTGTAACATGTGGTGTGGTAATTAAAATTTAAAATCCATAATATAAATGCTTTAATCCCTATCCGGGAGATTTTGAATGTCTGGCTTTAACATTTGTCTATACGATGAAGGAAATCTATGTGTACCTATAACTTAGCAAAGGATTCAAAAGATTTGGACTGGGCGTTGCCAGTCTGTAGGCCTTCTCCTTTTGTATGTGACATGCACCTACATAAATATTTTAAAAAGCTCGTTGGTTTACATGTTCGTCTTTATACATTTTAACTTCATCTTTATAATCTTCAGAATTAACTTATAGATATTGAAGTACATTTTAACTTCGCATCGGATGGAACAGAATGCTTTTAGCAACATTAAAAAGATTCTATCAATAGTTGATTCGCTTTCTTTGTGCATTCTCTTTGTAGACCGGGAATGTGCGATGCATTGGAAGTTTCCTTTTGAATAAATCTTTTTAACTCTCATCTATAATATCATACACATTGATATTCAATGGTAATATAGTGTCTTTTTCTCTTGTGTCGTCAACGTTAATATCCTAAGCGTTTATTTTGATTACAATCTGCGCAACCATTATCATTATCCCAATGTCATTAGGAGAGTTCATCCGTCGCCCTGTGTTCCCCTCGAATAAATTGATTACAGCCGTAACATAGAATTATGATTGCAGGTTGGAAATAAGGCGTTTCGTCTTAATTTGATGACACTGTAATAGAAAGTATCCGGATGATCGAGCTTTGCCCGGTTTTTTTTTTGGTAAATCGTGTTTTTTGGAAATCATTGGGTTACTGTTGCTTAACAACGCCGTCTACTGAAGTAGCTTTATATTGCTATTCGCCAATAGATGTCAGGAAGGGTCTATTGTAGCAGTTTTACATTGCCTGAAAACACGGATAAAACGACATTTTCTAAAAATGAATCCTACCTAGATAGCTTTATCGCCCCCGAAACCCCCTGCATACTAAATTTCATGAAAATCGTTGGAGCCGTTTCCGAGACTCAAGTTTTATATTTAATACAAGAATTGCTCCTTAAAAGGTATTAGATATACAGATGAAAACTTCAAACACGAAAAGACGGTCAATTTCAGCCTATTTACTCCATAGATGTGTAGGTACATTCAAGAACTTGAAAACCAACGCAGAAAGCTGAAATTTTTTATTTACTTAAGCCATCGTGTGGTTCTGTGTAAATTGCCACGCTTATTGCTTGATAGAACAGTTAGCTGACTAATCAGTTCTGGAGACACATGCAAATAAACGTTAAACAGGACCATATCTTTTCATATACCTACATTCGAATAAGCGTGCGGTGCAATAGCCACATGTCATCAAATCGCGTGTAAAAAATATATTTGTATAAAATTATACGCCTTTAGCTTTAGGTCACAACCAGCATAAGTTTTGGAACCCTTCTCGCAATAACATGATTTCACCACGTCAATATTTGTAAGGCGACACTATCTCTAAGGCCGAGGGTGATCCCCGTCATCGTATTTCATTGTCCTCTCAGAACTGTAGGTGAGTGAAGATATTTTTCACACAAACACATCCTTACTAAAACTTGCAAAAAATAACCCTTCCTGTATTATATAAGACGGGAACAAATTGGATTCTTATATTTTTATGATTTTACAACATTGCGCGTAGTAATGGAAACGGTGTTGGTAGTATGTGCGTTTATTTTGATAACTTAAGTTTTACGAACAAACGTCTGCTGGCATCTTAAAAAAATGATTATCTACTAAGAAGCGAGTAATTGATCCCTTATTAATTTGGAGCCTATTGCTTCAGTTCCGTGCTTGTATATTATTTCCGGGTGGAAATATACGAGAATGTAAACCTTCCTATCGTCCACAGGAGACCGGTTATAATTCACCGTTCGATACATACGGGCGTTTGCGCCATCACATTTTATAATGTGGACATCGTAAATTGAGGAGTTATTATTCGCATCGGGAATACCGTGTTGTTACCGAAACGATAGTAAATTGGGTTTACTTTTATTGTTGAGAATATAATATTGAAGAATATAATTATGGTTATCTTATATCCTGAAAACGCAATAATCAAGTAGGTTATCGCGTTTTCCGGGATAACAAGTACCCTATGTTGCTTTAGATCACGGACTTTCTGTGTGCTAAACATGAAAATCCATTCAAAAGATTTTGCGTGAAAGGGTAACAAAAAATACATTCATCCTCACGAAATTTATCATTTATAATTTTAGTTGGATAAGTAGGTATTATTTCGAAATGTACAATCATAATTTTACTGACCTAATGATGATATGTCACACCCATATGGATTACATCAAAGTTATAATATTAACATATCCCATGTTAGCTTTGTAACACTTCAGTAACGATCAATAAAAATATTAATTAACAAATTGTGTTTTTGTTTAATTTCAGGTATGTAAAATTTGGATATTATCCAAGTATACTCGGTTGTTGATAACACAAATGGATTTTTAAGTAAGTACGCATTAATATTGGTATCATTTATTTTTAATATTTGTAGGAAACAACAAGCATTAAATCAGGGCATTAGGCAATTGTTAGTCACAATCATGTTCAGCTAAGTGCAAGTTATGCACAAAAAAAGACTTACAACCCAACTCAGAGTCACTAACGGTTACTTGAATCGCTCCTTAGTACAGAATCACAATACAAATTCTGTTCTAAGGAGCGATTTAAGTACAGAATCACACAACAATACAATTTATATACTAAGGAGCGATTTAAGTAACCATTAATGACACTGAGTAGGGGCGTTAATCTCCCATATTCACATTAGACCCACTGTCAATGTCCACCTGTGTCGACGAAAATTATTTTTCTCGATCACTACACATATTTGTATAGAAATTCATTGAGTTCATACCACGCACTCTACGCATTATCATTATCAGGCACCAGGCTTTCACAAAGCACTATTATAGTATGTGTACTATCTGTGAGCCATATTGTACTAATTTGTGAAAGTAAATAAATAAATATTCTATTCTATCATTATATACTCGTATTGTTACTAAGTTTTTTTCAGTATTAAACTTAAAATCATATTACATTTTGTATTTTGGAGTCCTTAACATAGATAGTTCAGTGTCGTTTAATAAAACATTTCTGAGCATAGAGACCCTCAGCATTTTTATCTCTGCTATAAACTTGAGAATTTTACGAGTATGTCGTGATACGATATCTTATAAATTCTGAAATGAGCGTCCCCCATCCCCATGGAATTACAATGGATTTGGACGTCTTATTATGTTTTTTGTTAAATCTGTATTTTATTTATACCCTTGAGAGTGATTTGGTGTGTTGTTTTAAAATAATAATAATTTAAGTTCATTTTATCTTCAGATTCTTATGTTAGATTTTTTAATCGGGAAGTATAATCAGGTGAGAACATCAGCATTCTTGAGACATTGTCATCTGTCAATGTGATCTAAGGTCTATTCATTCGATACAAACTTAACTGATATTTAGAAACGTGCATGTGAATATTCAAAATATTGATCCGAAATCACTTTCCTTAATGAAAAATTTACGATCCTTCAGTATGTCAATGAATGTGAACACTTTTACGATCATTCATGAGCATTAGGATTTTAGTTATGTCATTTAAATACGTCTCGAGACGTTATCTAAAACGTATCTTAGGTTATTTGACTAGTAGTAAGTTGTTTTTTAAAGTTTAATAATTTAAACTTTCAATTATATTCCTTATCATTTCAGGCGTGAAAATAAAATCGGAGTTGTATTTATTTACATCACGTGATGAAGTTACGGTTAATACGCAAATTTTGTAAAAGGTTTTCTGAAAATGAGATTTGTCCCAAAATATTTCCAATATCAACATTAATTACGGAGTATGAAAAGTTCACCTTCATGAACCCACGAGGTGCTTAAACCTTGACTTTCGTTATGATTCTAAAACATCATAAACTGACGTAATTCATCACATTTTCGTATAAGGACTTGGCCTAGATTTCCGACATGTGAGAAATTACGCTCATGCGTAAATGAATTCAATGCTACAAATAGCCAAGCTTAGCAGTAACCGCATCTATTATCTACTGTAATATGTAATATGAATATACAGTCTGATTTGAGTGGTTTGGAATATAATTGTAAACTGTATTTTAATAATATGGTCCAAAAACTTGCATGCAGTCTATCGGTTGTTATTGTTACCCAGGGTCCATGTTATGCTTCTCCAATTTCATGGACGCCTTTCAAATGCTGGACTTAATTGTTGCTGGTCAGCACTCTTTACTGAGCTTCTTTTCCCGAACCAAAATTAACGAAGAAAAAGTAAATCCTATATACCTACCTACCTAAAAGTGCAGCGAGACCTACGTGCTGACTACGTAAGAAATAGCAAAACTTGTGTCGTATAATTAAAACAATATGATCAAGGTTCAATTTCAAGCAATACTATTACGTAAATTTTACGCTCATATAACCTTTTGCCGTTTCACAACATTAAAACGTATAACTGCGCAAGGAGACGTAGTTACAGCATAAGTGCCAGAAGCCGTACATTAGCGGCTTGAGATATATTTCTAGGTCTGTTATACGTCTCCGTTCCAGTTAACACATCGTGTGTTATGAGGATTATATGCGGAGGCAGTGACCGTAAGAAGGAATTATAGGGTTATGACATTATTTAATTTGTATTGTAATATAAGTGGCAGTTCGTAGCACCTTATAGCATTAGGTTTATCATCGTATTCATGATGATTGTCCCTACAGTTTTGGAGTTAGGTCTCATCTTGCATTATTTGTCATCTTAGTTAAATCGCATTGCCCATAATCCACCACCTTTGAGCACATTGTGGAGATACATATTTATAACAAATTAATAAATCTCTTAGGTGTGCAGTTTTCCTTGCAATGCAATTCACCGAATCAAATGTCAATAGATTAGCTTTACATTTTATCAATAGTACCCGGATGACCAAGCTTTGCTATTTTTTTGGCAAACAGCGCAATCTACTTAAGTAGCTTTAGTGTTGCTACTCGCCAATAGATGTCAGGAAGAGTCTATTGTAGCAGTTTTTCATTACCTGAAAACAAGGTAAAAAGAACATTTTCTAAAAATGAATCCTAGCTAGATCGATTTATCGTCCCCGAAACCCCCTGCATACTTTTCATGAAAATCGTTGGAGCTGTTTCCGAGACTCAGAATATATTATATTATACAAGAATTGCTCGTTTAAAGGTATTGATAAAATGTAGGATAAAAAAACACAACACTAATTTATTAAAGTTTGTTGTCTCATACAATAAACAAAGGTACTTAACAAATTGAAATTCACGAGGGCCTTCCCCGTGTAGTGTCTATATACATTAGTTTTGTGAATTTATTTTGTTATCCTTCAGTACTGTGCCCGCATCGCGCCCGCCCCGGCATGCAAACGGACGCACGGCGTGTGACAGCCAAATAAAACGTTGTTTGGACATCGCTCTAGGGTTGCTACTCTGTTACCAGATGCAGGTTTATCATTTCCGAGACAATAAAACTGTACCTTGATATTGTCCTTGGTTTATTCTTAAAAAAATAACCTATTTTAAAATTCTAACTTTAAACTCATCAATAAAATTTCCGCCTTACTGGGTATTGAACCTAGGACGCTTGGCACGGCAATCCGCCATGGTATAAACCATTGCGCCACAAAATATAAAAATGAGCACTTCATAAAGCTACTGATTCGGAATTCGGAATATGGGATAGAGAATTCTAATTCCTGGACGTGGGTCAAGACATGAAATTCCGGGACAATCCCGGTTCCCGGCCATCTGACAAGTGACAGCCCTACATGCATCCCGGGCTGTACATGTGACGGTAGTGACGCGAGCGCGCACTGAACTGTATTCAAGGCTTGGATATTTTACCGGATGGTCTTTTTTGTCGTAATAATATGATACGGGCACGCGATGTTAATATTATTATAGTGTATTTAGATATTTAGTTTGGGCACATTACCATAGTTCACACGTAAGTGAAAGTTGAAAAGAATTTAAAAATTGTATGTAAATTTGGAATTTCAATAATAATAATAACCACTCAATTGTACCACCAATTAAACTTCACCTCCGTACGGCGATATAAAATATTATTTCCATCAAAAATGCGGCACTAGCAGCACGCGCAACACAAGCGGCAATTTGAAATCGCTCCTGCGATATTTCACATCGCGGAATTTAATATCGGTCGCCATGTTTTCCTTGTTTACAGCTGCGTTTAGAGCTTCACCCTTTGTAGCCTGAGTGCTGGCGTAAAATTTGAAAAGGATCTTTAGATGCTGAAAGTGAACTGTATGGTCGTTTTACGTTACCAAAATGATTGAATGATTCTGAAGTAAAAATATGTTGTCGAAAATTTTAAAATGTCATGAGCCTGTTTTTCTAAATAAAAATAAGGAATTAAACTTCAAAGTTTAAGTAAATAATGGATTTCATTAGCATAACCTAACTATAAGATGTTGAGTGACTGTCTATTTACTCGACTCGACTCGTGCCTGCTTTCTGTAGTGCGACAGCGATACCACAAAATGTCGCGCAACGATGACGTCAGCGTGTTCGATTTTGTATGAAGAAGTCTTTGCATTCATACAGGCCACAAAATGTCGTAATACACGTAATAGGGTTTACGTCAGATCTCTGTCGTGTTGCTGTTACAAGTGCGAATAGACACTTATATGAATAACCTGCTTAAAAATAGACGTCAGATATTAATCTCAAGTTTTATAGCTTTTAAATTTTTTCGCCAGCTTTTAGACGTTTGTGTGACGTTTGGCTCCTTTATCTGGTTAGAATGAAAAACGATTATAGTTGCAACATGACTCTTAGGAATTTTGGCCACTAAGTAATGAGTTCTCCTTGTCAATTCTCCACGAAAATTATAAAGATTCATACCTGGTATTTATTGATAACCCTTTTAACTTTATGGATATGGACCACTCAGTTGATTAAGTTAGCCGCCAAGCGACTCGTCGTGTTCCGGCTTGGGGTATACAGTACTTTCTTCCTTACTTTATCTCTTTTCTTGTATAGTAACGCATTGATGATGACTTTGGTGTTGTTAATGTCCATGGGCGACGGTTGTCGTCTAGTTATATAAAAATGGAGCTCCTTCCATGCCTTGTTTTCACACAAACGGATGTTAAAATGACCTTTCAAACATTTCATCCATCTGCAATAGGCCCATTATGATAAACAAATTTAACAATAACGCTGTCATCATCTGTATACTGGTTAAATTCAAGTATGTTGAAATATAAATTACATGTACATTAATTTCATTTCGTTTACAAAACTGACCTTTGCGAATTTAAACAATTTGATTCTTGTTTATCGTTTAAACTAACCAGAGATTATAGTGTGCCAAGTTGATAATGTAATATACCTAGTCTGGCCATAAATACTGTTACATAAAAACTTTTCTTTTTTTCAGCTTTTTAATTATTTTCTTTCTTTTTAATTATTCTGGTCACAAGGCACGAACTACCCAAGCCTGGCTTGAAACCAATGTTCCGGACTTTATAAGAGCTGAAGACTGGCCCTCATCTAGCCCAGACCTCAACCCTTTAGACTTCAAATTATGGTCAGTTTTAGAGGACATGGCCTGCTCTAAACGACACGGCGACATTGAGTCTCTTAAAAAATCTTTGGAACAAGCAGTGGCGAAATTTCCCTTGGAAACAGTGCGTAAATCCATAGATTCGTGGCCAAACAGATTAAAGGCCTGTTTAAAAGCCAAAGGTGGCCATTTCGAATCTATATATATAAAATTGAAAAGCGACACACCGCTGATTAAACAAAAAATCTCAGAAACTGCCGAACCGATTAAGATGAAATTTGGCAGGGAGATTGTCTATGCTAAGGAGACGTCCACTAAGAATGGATTTTTGGAAATTCATCCCCTAAGGGGTACAAATAAGGGTTAGAAGACACTTTCATACAAACCAACTTTGTTAGTTTTAGATTTATAAATTTGAAAAATTTAATGTAAGTTTATAGTAATAAACAAAAGTTAACTTTAATATATTTTTTTGGAAAATCATCCCTTAAAGGGTTAATTTACTAAATACAACTTAGTAGGCAACTTCGTCATTTTTGAAGCTAAAAACATGAAAATTTACATATTAGCTCCAGACTAGAAACAAAATTTGAAAGTATTATGTTTTTTTGGAAAATCATCCCCTAAAGGGTTAATTAAGAGTGCGATCGTTAGTATGGAAACTTCGTCAGTTTTGAAGTACGAAGGGTGAAAATTTGTATATAAGCTAACAGTTAGACACAAAAAATAACTGTTTGACTGTTTTCTCAAAATTCATCCCCTAAAAATAGGGGTTGGTAGTCAACTACATACAAATCAACTTCGCCAGTTTAAGAGTCATAAATGTGAAATTTTTTATGTAATTTTATAGCCATAAACGAAAGTTAACTTTGACAATTTTTTTTCGGAAAATCATCCCTTACAGGGTTAATTTAGTACGCAACTTCGTCAGTTTTGAAGTAAGAAGGGTGAAATTTTATATATAAGCTTATAGTTAGACAAAAAATAACTGTATCACTGTTTTCTCGAAATTCATCCCCTAAAAATAGGGGTTGGAAGCCATTTACGTATAAATCAACTTCGTCAGTTTTAGACTTATAAATATGAAAAATTTTATGTAAGTTTATAGTTGTGAACAAAAGTTAATTTTAACACGGTTTTTTGGAAAATCATCCCTTAAAGGGTTAATTTAGAGGATTTCATTTAGTACGCAACTTCGTAATTTTTAAAGTTAAAAACATGAAAATTTATATACTTATTAGCTCCAGATTAGAAACAAAATTTGGAAGTACATATTACGTTTTTTTGGAAAGTCATCCCCTAAAGGGTTAAATAAGAGTGTGCAAGTTTGTCAACTTCGTCAGTTTTGAAGTAAGAAGGGTGAAATTTTGTATATTATAAGCTTATAGTTAGACACAAAAAATAAGTGTACCACTGTTTTCTCGAAATTCATCCCCTAAAAATAGGGGTTGGTAGTCAACTACATACAAATCAACTTAGCCAGTTTTAGAGTTATAAAATATATGAATTTTTTTATGTAAGTTTATAGTAATAAACAAAAGTTAACTTAGATTTTTTTTTTCGGAAAATCATCCCTTAAATAGTTAATTTAGGGGAATGAACTTAGTAAGCAACTTCGTCATTTTTTAAGTTAAAAATGGACAGAGAGCAGGAGAGGGAGAAGGAGCGGAAGAGGGAGATACAGAGGGACAAGGAGCGGGAGAGAGAGTGGGAGCGGGACAAAAATCGGGAGAGAGTGCGGGTGCGGGCGGGAGAGGGACTGGGAGCGATAGAGGAAGAGGAAGAGGGATATGAAGTGGGAGAAGGACCTCGAGCGGGAAAGGGAGAGGGAGGGGATATGTGGTGGGAGAAGGACCTCGAGCGGGAAACGGAGAGGGAGTGGGACAGGAAGAGGGAGAGCGAGGGGAAGTGAGACAGAGAGCGGGAGAGGAAAAGAGACAGGGAGTGGGAGTGGGAGAGGAAGAGGGCAAGGGGAGAGAAGGAGATGGAGAGGGAGAGGGAGAGGGAGAGGGAAAAGAAAAAAAAATGTTAATGTTGTTTACTATTCCAAACCCGCTCCCGGAGGAATGATCTGTGATTGTATCGTAAGTTTCAGTATGTAAATTCCTAAATATAAGTACTTCGATATAAATGAACCTGTTTTTAAATTTTCTTTTGTAAGGGATACTAAATAATATGATAAGCATAATTTCCGTGTGCGAAGCTGCGGGCAACAGCTAGTAGAATATATTTTTTATTTTTTGCTGAGACTTTAATAAATATGTAGGTATAAATTTTATTAATATTACATTATTTAATTTTTTTTAAAAAGCATTTTCATTTGTAACAGAACTTATGGCTGCCGGCTGGACTAGTTATATTTGTCAATAGTTAATGATCCCAGCGTGGGCGCCAATTTTCAAAATTGTTTAACCTTTAGTGTAATGATTATATAGTTGAAGTTTCTAAACCAACATTATTTGATTACATTCAGAGTATTTTTTTATATTATTTTGTTGCTAATCTTCAGTACAATACGTTAGCCGTAATTGAGCCATTTTCAATTCATTTACGCGGAACATTAAAACCTGAGAAGTGACAACACAGTGCCAAGTCGAAACATTGTTGCCAAGAGTTAATCGTTTGTCCCTGCTTGGGCGCCAACTAACATACACATTTTTAGTGTTAATTTGCACAAAAAAAAAAGAATTCATTTGCCTAGTTTTTCTAACTTTCAAAGTGTCTATAAATATTTTTGATGTACTAACAAATTGTTTCTATTTAAATGCTATCACCCGTCAAAACTATTTACAAAATCGTTACGATATTAAAATAGCAAGCGATTCGTACGATGTTGCGGTTTATTATATACTAATTGAATGAAATATTTGTTTGCTTGTTTGTGGACACTTAAATCATTTGATGAACACTAAATTGCCAATAGTCGTGCTCATATATTGCCATTAATGTCACGTGCAACATTTGTTAACCAATAAAAGCAAATATTATTTTGTAAGTTTACTTTGCATTATGAACATTAATTGAGTCATGCATTTTTATATTTTGAAATGAAATTGTGAATTTCAGTTGAGTGTTTGCTTTTGGCTTCGTTGGTTCTTAACAAGATAATCCTGGTTACATTGAGAAAGTAGGTAGCGGGTTCTTAGGATTGCGTGTACCGCGTGTGTTGCGTGTGATGTGATGCTTTTAGTCTTGATCTAGGTACCTTTCTTAACGTAATTTTTCTTTACAATATCTAAAATATGCACTCGATGACTGTTGCTGTCTAATTATACTTGAGGTGAAGTGAGCTCTGTATCCATGGATGATGAACTACAAATGGAACTATCGTGCTATTCGAACTTTGACACAGTGGCAATTGTAGCAATGCTACACATTAAGTTTATTTGTTAGTCTTGATGGTTGTTGACGATTACTGACGATTTATACATCATCATGCATACATCATAGTCGTAGGTCAGGTTTAAATAGGTTATCTAACATGTCTTCAAATATAAAAATATATTCATATTAAAATCTCACAACGGGTGGGTCTTAAGATGAACATGGACAAGACGAAAATCATGTCGAATGTCCATGTCACACCCATACCGGTTGTTGTTGACGGCGCTGCTCTCGAAGTTGTAGACATTTACCTGGTGTACATTTACCTGGGACAAGTGATCCAAATGGGTAAGTCCAACTTCGAGAAAGAAGTCACTCGTAGAATCCAACTCGGATGGGCTGCGTTCGGGAAACTACGTCATATCTTGTCGTCCAAAAAGTTACCTCAGTGCCTGAAGTCGAAGGTGTTCGAGCAGTGTGTGTTGCCAGTAATGACATACGGATCCGAGACGTGGTGCTTCACTATTGGCCTTATGCATAAGCTTAGAGTCGCCCAGCGGGCTATGGAACGAGCTATGCTCGGTATTTCTCTACGCGATCGAATCAGAAATGATGAAATCCGTAGACGGACGAGGGTGACCGACATAGCTCAGAGAATTAGCAGGCTGAAGTGGCAATGGGCTGGCCACATAGTTCGAAGGACCGATAACCGTTGGGGAAGAAAGGTCCTCGAATGGAGACCACGCCTCGGTAAAAGGAGCACAGGACGCCCCCCGACCAGGTGGACCGACGACCTGAAGAAGACAGCGGGTATCCGCTGGATTCAGAAGGCTCAGTACCGGTTAGAGTGGCGGAAGTTAGGGGAGGCCTATGTCCAGCAGTGGACCTACAAAGGCTGATGGATGGATGGATGGATGGATTAAAATCTCGTTTACTTAGCACTCTTTGAAGTCTTTTGTTTTGTGGCAGAACGTTTGCGACAAGCCAAATTCAAATTGCCGAGAAATTTGAAAAAGATTTAGGCATCATATTCTAAGGTAACTCATTTCCGCTCTCCATCCGTTTCACTCGTGTTGTATATGTAAAAGGGAAATAGCTTTTTTCAGGCTCTCTCAAATTTTTTCAAGAATTCACTCATAAAACATAGATAACAGGGTGCTTTGAATATCATTTTTAAAACAAAACTAGAGAATACCATTTTGACACATGTAGAATTAGAATTCTGATAATAAATATCAGTATTAATCAGTAGTAGATACACTTTAGGTTTTGATTTTGAAATATTATGTAAATGAACGAATGTGATGCACGTTCTCATTTCAATTGACTTTGGTAATCATGCATGGCAATGATAAAGATCTTCAGTCAGTCTTTTCAGTTATTAGTCAAATATTTCTTATTGCTCTATAAGGCTTTCTGTCCACGTAGACGCATGGGCACTTATACGACACATGTCCACTTATAAGCCCGCTATCGTCAGTTGTCGTAAGCTTGCACTATTCACTGAGCGGCATTGGCGTGTTTACCTTTGCCTATGTTGCCTATGCAGCTTGAATGCAATCGTAATATGAAGCGCCGTGGACAGTAAGCCTTAGTCTTTTACTTAAACATCGAAACTACCGTTTGGAAAACTGATGGGGGAATATAAGAGAGTTCAGCGATCGTGCCCCACGGGTCGCGGCCAGCGGCTGTGACGATTTTTATGAGTCACATCGCCACTGTGAGGCAAATCAATTGGATTCGGGCCAAACGATCACTGTTTGTGACCGCTATAGTTGGTACTGGATACGCACTGTTAAAGAGGGCGTATTCGCCTTTGATATTTTAATCAACTTGTGAAGTAAGTGTAGTACACTGCAGAGTAGTCTAGACAGATTTTCAGAGATCTATAGATATATATATATAAAAAATCTACTTTCGTGTGTTTGTGGCCGGAAAACTTGAAAAGTAATTGTAAATTTGCTTGAAAATGTTATATACAACGAATTTTTTTGTAACCCAGCCGACAAATGAGCTAACAAGCCACTTGATGATACATGGTTACCGTCGCTCATGGTCATCAATAGCACTAAAGTGGTTACCGACCAAATAGAGCAGAGAGAGAGAAAGAAGAGTTTTTATTTTCTTTTCAGTCTTTCAGCAACGTTCCGTAGAGAATGGGAAATTTCAGTTTTAGATTAACTTATAATTTGGTGTAGTTGCTAGTAACGCTTGTTACGGTTATTTTGAGCAAAGGCCGTAGAAAATCTTGAATATTATAATAGATAGAGGTATTTAGTGCAGTGTGGAACTGTGGATGCAAAAAAGGCAAAATGAATATTGCGATTCATCCAGTACATTCTTTACATCTCTGCTTTGGTTTGTTTGCTCTGCTTTGAGAATGCACGTAATAAAAAAATGTGAGATGTGGGTTTTTTAACGTGTGCCTTTAAAGATAAAAGGGCGTATTTTAATACTATTAAGGGCTCGTTTCCCGTTACGAAATTTATTCAGGTCTTTTATATTCATCGCAGACACCTCATTTCTTAATTGGTTTACGGATTTAACACGAGTCATAGTTATTAGTTCATTAATGACGATGATGTTGATGGATTACTGTGGATGAAAGCACTACCCACGTCAGACAATTAACTAATTCACAGAACTACTTTCAGTATAATGCGATCAAAATAGCAACGTAAGGTAATTGGATTATACCTACGCGCTTCGCGTCGTCTTGGACAATACAATGGAACAAAAAACTTATATTATAACGGCGAAATACATTTTTAACCGACTTCAAAAAAGGAGGAGGTTCTCAATTCGACTGTTTTTTTTTATATGTTTGTTACCTCAGAACTTTGGACTGGACGAACCGATTTTGATGATTATTTTTTTAATCGAAAGCTGGTGGCTGTCAAGTAGTCCCACATAAATTTTATTGAGATCTGACAATGGCATCCATGAGAAAACCACATAAGTCGTAAATTTGTGTTTAGATGTGCGCGACAAATTGACGAATAACTCAATATCACGCCAACCGATTTCGATGATTCTTTTTTTAATCGAAAGCAGGCGCTTGTCATGTGGTCTCACATAAATTTGAACGAGATCTGACAACTATGTAGTTTTTGAGACTTTGAAGTCGTTTATTTTTTGTTAGTATAATCTAAATTTTACTAACAAAAAATAATAATAACAAAAAATAATAAAGAAGTATAATCTAAATTTTACTAACAAAAAATAACAGACTTCAAAGTCTCAAAAACTACATAGTTGTCAGATCTCGTTCAAATTTATGTGAGACCACATGACAAGCGCCTGCTTTCGATTAAAAAAAGAATCATCGAAATCGGTTGGCGTGATATTGAGTTATTCGTCAATTTGTCGCGCACATCTTAACACAAATTTACGACTTATGTAGTTTTCTCATGGATGCCGTTGTCAGATCTCAATAAAATTTATGTGGGACCACATGACAGCCACCAGCTTTCGATTAAAAAAAGAATCATCAAAATCGGTTCGCCCAGTCCAAAGTTCTGAGGTAACAAACATAAAAAAAAAATACAGTCGAACTGAGAACCTCCTCCTGTTTTGAAGTCGGTTAAAAATTTAGATTATATAATTGGCAACCAGACTTCGTTTCGGCAGGAGTAGTATATAAATTTGTTACCAGCTGTAGCTAAATAGAATTACTTCGACATTGTGACATGCTGAAGAAAATCAACAAACGATGTGTGGGTATGACATTCATTTTTGGAGAAACGTACCATGAGAAATCGTGTCTGGTACATGATTTACTTTTCTATAATATCCAAAAAGATGAATATTTAACCAGTTAAGTTCTCAGCGAACATACGTTATTCGGTTGATAAACTATTACGTCATACGAGGAATGTACTAACTAAAGGACATAACGTAAAGCTAAAAGTAATAATAGTATTCTTGGGGTTTTCATTAACAGACAGAACACGGTCTGCAGGTGTTATTTACAACTATATTATTGAAACGACCTCCGACCCTATGAGACTACGTGTCTCGGCAGTTACTTGGGGCTCATGTGCACCGTATAAGTTATATTCAATTTAATTTATTGCTAACCCCTTGTCACCAACACATAGTAACTTACTGTCGTTATATGTAATTTTACCTAAAGAAGTTGGGATAACACAAATTGAATGAAATATATAATCGTTATAAGATTTTTCGATGTATGTACTTTGTAAAGGACTAAAGATTTAAAAGTTTACTGGTGTATAATATGTAAGCGAGACACGCTTGTTAACTGTTCTTTACGACTAAATTATTAAATCGTTTTGCCCGAAGTAGATTTCGGATTTGTCTTTGTTTATATTAAGTTATAAGTGTTGCATTGATTTAAAAAAAAGTTATGTTTTGTTTTCGGTATAGTACAGGGGTCGGCAACCTTTTGAGTCAGAAGAGCCAAAAATTACAATTTACAAAATTTCAAAGTTTTAAAGAGCCACAATTTTTTTTCTTGCCAGCCATAAATAGTACTCGGAAAAATAATTTTTATTTCATGTGTAAGTAGAGTTTTTTCGTTCGACGTTCGACGATGGTGTCATTCAAGAACTTCCGACGGACTAACGACAATGACGACGCGTGTCACGGGGGAGGGGTGCGGTGAAAAGCAAGTACAAGTGGCTGAAAGATAGAAATGGTGCCTAATACTCGTTAATCGATTCAGAACAATTTTTAATTTTTTTTTTAATAAATATTATTTGTGTATGGAACTAAAGAGCCCCAGCTTCACATCCAAAGAGCCGCATGTGGCTCGCGAGCCGCAGGTTGCCGACCTAGGGTATAGTATAGTACTTTGAAAACAAACCATACCATACTATTAATTAACATAACAATTAACTGTTCAATATACTAACTACACCATGCTTTTCTAAAACTATTCTTAATTTGTACAACATATTGTACTTCGTAAACAATAAAGCTACTCTTGTATGACACTTAGGGTGGATTCGACCAAACAAGAGTAAATCTTAATCTTAGAATAAATCGTCAGTTAATCGAGAGAAAATCAATTTTACGTTTTACCATCTACAATTCTAAGAATAGTGGGCCTATTCGGGAATTGTTTATATACCGCCGTTCCGCACGGAATAACGGAGCTATTCGTAGAATAATGTAATGGCGTCAGTCAGTCCAATCATCTGATTTCTGTCACCACACGACAAAACTTGACAATTCCCTCAAACAAAAAACAAATAAAACGTTTGACAGCTAGCTAGCTTACATGACAGCTACTTTTTCACACTATAATACGGCAAAATCGAGTTGACATGATGTACGCTCTTACGCTATCCCGTTGTAGGACAACATTTATTTGCCGGGTTTTATTTTCGTTCACCATTCACTCTGCTATTCGCGTATTGTTATTCGTAACGCAAGTATACTATCGATTACGTGGAAAAACGGCTGTGTATTAACTCGAGATTAAAATCATGGAATAGATTATTTCTCGTATAGTTACTCGTGTATAAGTTTAAGTTTGGTCGAATCCACCCTTAATGAAATAACCTAAGGTCTTACTTCAATAAATTCACGTCGTACCACTTCATATTTTCCACTGCGCTCTCTGAAGAAACTTGATTCTTAACATAACACTTCCCTTTGCCCCGACTGCCCCGAGTCCTGAACAAATATTGACATAACACATGGACGAAATAAAAAGAAAACGCTCGCTGGACTGTTATAAAGAACAGTCTATGTTACATCTTTGAATTTGAAACTTGAAGACGTGTAATTATTTTAAGGCTTAGTATAAGCTGATGCTGTGGCTGGACCACAATAATTATATATTACATACGTATACAATGTACTTTTAATTATTATGTAATATGTATGTGTGGACTGGACTGTGCGTGTTTATGCATGTCTGTAGGTACATAATAAATGTATCATAGACATACATACATAGAAATTACAGTAGACATTTAAGTATTAATAATAGCCAAATGGAAATTAAAAAAATAATTTGTCATCCAAGTTTACGTATTCGGTAATCCATCCATCCCATCCATCAGCCTTTGTGGGTCCACTACTGGACATAGGCCTCCCCTAACTTCCGCCACTCTGACCGGTCCTGAGCCTTCTGAATCCAGCGGATACCCGCTGTCTTCTTTAGGTCGTCGGTCCACCTGGTCGGGGGGCGTCCTGTGCTCCTTTTACCGAGGCGTGGTCTCCATTCGAGGACCTTTCTTCCCCAACGGTTATCGGTCCTTCGAACTATGTGGCCAGCCCATTGCCACTTCAGCCTGCTAATTCTCTGAGCTATGTCGGTCACCCTCGTTCGTCTACGGATTTCATCATTTCTGATTCGATCGCGTAGAGAAATACCGAGCATAGCTCGTTCCATAGCCCGCTGGGCGACTCTAAGCTTATGCATAAGGCCAATAGTGAAGCACCACGTCTCGGATCCGTATGTCATCACTGGCAACACACACTGCTCGAACACCTTCGACTTCAGGCACTGAGGTAACTTTTTGGACGACAAGATATGACGTAGTTTCCCGAACGCAGCCCATCCGAGTTGGATTCTACGAGTGACTTCTTTCTCGAAGTTGGACTTACCCATTTGGATCACTTGTCCCAGGTAAATGTACTCGTCTACAACTTCGAGAGCAGCGCCGTCAACAACAATTACGTATTCGGTAAAGTATGTACTAAATGTATGTCTGCTTTATTCTGAAAAAGTGGACACTCAATAGATAAATTAACAAGTAATGAAGGAAGAAGACGTATAATTTACTACCAAATAATGTAACTTTACTTACAACAATACATTGTCATTTTAATTACATCACCTCTGATCGCATGAGACTTTAGAAAAACGTTCACATTTGTTTGAGTGGTTGTAAACCCAAAATTAAGACACACGTTGAATTAAATAGTTACCGACGACCAAATTGTTTATTTGTAAACCTAATGTAAACGCACAGGCCGGTACGCAATCTTTCATCGAACTAGCTATCGCACGCTGATATAACTCTTGTTCCTGGGGCAATAAGGTGGCCATTTAGACCTATAAACAACGTCGTTACGAGCTTGCTACAGTTTTCAGTGGAATAACATATTTTACGAGTTTTAACTTTTTTTTGGTGTCATAGAGTTCAAAATGCACTATTCATTGCTCGATATTTTAAAGTGAAAATGTTTATAGCTGCACGGACAAAGAGTGAAAAACTCATTTTGTTTCGACTAATTTACGATCTTGCACACAATTAAACTTATAGATTGACAGATAAAAAGAAGTAAAACAAATTGATAACAAGTGCAGGTTGCAAAAGACATACATTGTACGGTTTTACATAGTTATATTATAATACCTCATCACAATACATTTAGTGAAGGAGTTTAGTGGTTTCCCATCCAATGACCGTACGGTCGCTGCTCTAAATAATAGGAGGTCTTTGTAATGATTTTCTCCTCTCCGATAATAAATTAAAAATGAAAATATGTATTTTGATATAATTTTCTTGTTATTTTTTTTTCTAATTTCTTCGAATTAACCCTTAAAATGTAAATTTTTCTGTTGAGTATATTTTTCATTCCTTTTCATTTTCTTCTACATAGTAAGATAGGTTCTGAAACATAAAATTAGTGTGAATATTCGTAGATCGACAGAAAGAAAGATCGACACTAAAAAGAAACTGTTATGGTTCCGTTGTTATCGGATTTACGAAACCCTAAAAACGAATAGTAGTCAGGTTGGTTAAGCGATGTGTCTTGGAATGTAGTGGCCATTATATACCAATTACATACCTATTTACTCAGTAACAAATAAAGCTATCAAGTTGTTAGGCAAAATAAATGTATTTAGTAGTTCTTTGTTTATATTCACAACATTATAATAGATATTATTTATTGAGGTATCCTTTAGCGAAATTCCAAATAAGTTAATCAAAAGGGCCTACAAACTTTGGTCTACCGAGGGGACTCTCGCCACCTCTCGGTGAAATAACAAAAGTCATTACCAATAATAACCTCTTTGCCTTGTGTTTGGGTAGCCCTATCAATAGACGATCCGAACTTTTACAATAGGGTTGAGAGATCTTGGGAAGTTTATCGATTAGCTTGTTCTGTTTTATCACAGTGAAAAGATTTATCAGAAATGTTATGCGAACACGTTTTAAGGTAACAAATACTGAACCACTGGACAACCATTGATATTTACATTTTCTTTACCGTGAAACGTACAATGGACGAATCGTGGTGCTGTCGACATGTAAAATTGTCGCGAATTTGCTGATAACCACCATCTTTAAGCTTGGCTAAGTCATTTCAGTAACCTATCTATTAGATCCAAAATATCTTAAAAAGTTTGGTAAATTAATAACACTAGATATAATTGAGACTGTAGGCAGTTGCTAGGAAACTGACTTTAATATTATGGAAATAGAACAGTCGTACAAGTAGCTGAAACTTGTTAAATTTTACCGTAGTAGTACATGTGTTCACAATAAAATTCTAAGATTTTCTATTTAATAAAGATGTAAACGCGATGTCGCCGTAACAAAGACGGAAACGAGTTTAGGAATTTAATATCGCCCGTCAGTACAGTTGGCAGCTGTTATGACGCTGCGGATAGCCTCGGTATTTATTGTGACGTCACTGTACGTCGTTGATGCTTCACGCGTCTGATTTTTGGATGCTGAAGTTAGGGGCTGATCGGAAATCGGAGATAGGTTTGTCGTACTTAACGAAGAGTTATGACATCCTCGTTCGATGTAAATAGCTTTTAAGTTTTGCTTTCAAAAGAAAAATGCTTACATGACATAATTATCTAACAGCTATTATTTAGATATTACAAATTGGAAGGATCTTTGAAGTTCAATTTACTGGATAATACGCAAAAATAGTGTTGCCATCTAGGGCTTCTTTTTGTTGGCAACATTTTATCACGCAAAAAGCTACTAAATTTCTACTTTCTGGAAACATTTTCAATATGTAAAGTTGATGCAGGTGTTGTGAACATTCAGAGTTATTCAATTTCAATTTTAAGTTTCTGCTCATTCGTGGTCATACCCTATTTATATTGAGAGATATTTCGTTATTTGTTATATCAGAGCACGTTTCACTTATGCTTTTTGCCCGTCAACGCCGTTCACACGGAGAAACAGCGTCTGGCGGTGTTCTTCTAACAGCGATCTTTCTTCTCGACAGTTTGTTGCAATTATTCCATGCAACGCAGCGACGTTCTATTTATTATGTTGATGTATTTATATTTAAATATTTCGTTTGCTTAAAAAAATAGTATCATTTTACTTACTCATCTTAATGCGTCAGCGGCTTTGACGTTAAAATATGGTACCAATTCTCAATTTAATAAAAGTGCATCTGCTTGTTTTTGTAAACAAGCCAATTATTCCGCATTTTAATGGCATCTGTCTTTTTTAACGCGATTGCAAGCTCGAATTAGCCAATAATTCCACCCACGTACATCCTTTAGAAACCTTTAGCGAGTCTTTCATCCCACTTTGGGCTTACTGAGAACTCTTCATTTATTCCAGTGTCGAGTTTATTTACGCGATCACTTTCGAAAGTAGGTTAGGTAGTTGTTTTAATGTCCGCTGGTGGCTACTGGCGACACTTGCGTGAGGTACTTTGTAAATGTTTCAACTTGGAAATAGATTGAAACTCAATATTGACGAAGTACTAGTAGGGTACTAGTAGTAGTAGGGAAGTTTAATTGATGATAAGTGTTACGGCAAAGCGTCTAATAAAAATATATTACGTTTATTACTATCATAGTAAACTTTGATTATTTTAACAGTTCACTGTAAAATTTTAGGACATGTTTTGCACATGCACTCGGATTGATTACACAATGACTACTATTTAAATGTAATTAAGCAGAAACATTTAAAGTGAAGCCTAGTAAAAAAATTAAATGCAACGTGGTCATTAACTTCTTCGTTTACTCGTACTTAATGAGACATGTCGGAAAAACGAATGTTACCGCTTTGGAAGCCAAAATTTTCTCGGTGTTTTTCAACTTTCAGACTAAATTGGTCGGTGTTTGTAAATTTTGAGTTCATTTGCAATCTCGAAGGAATTATGTTTTTATGTGTAACGGTAAACATTGTTGATGCGTGGTCGTGTTTCGTTTGTAATAAAAGGTTTTCAAAAGATTTTTGGGCGTTGTGAATAAACAAATCGATTCGAGCTGATTGAAGTATTTAGTGTACTACGGTTTCCTAAACATTGTATGTTTTGTTGGTCATTTCTGTGAATGAATGACAGAAATAGATACGTGTAATAAACAAGATTGCGAATTATGCTTTGTTTTGTAGATAAACGGCCTTATTCATAAACGTTTATTAAGCACTCTTATGTTTTCTCTTTATCGTTTTGAACAAACACTTTAATAAGCCTTCTTTAACTTTGTTTGTTTTTATGATTAAGGCTATTCACTTTTTTCTTGACGACTCCCACATCATATGTTGCCGTTACCATACTTACATAGGTATATGAGTGTCGCTGTTAATGCGGTATATCATTTGCCACTGACATTGCCCGTAGCTAGAGGCTATTGCTATAGCGTTCAATATAAATACATCCGATGTAGCGCACATTTACGTCCAACTCGTAATATAGATCCCTAGAAGATTAAGAGTTGAGAACAGAAGAAAAGGTCTCCGACTGATAATTATATTGGACGCATTAAGCCTCTCTGTAAGACGAGTTTTTGTCGTTTTACGTGGTCACTTGTAATAGATAAGGGCGTTTTGTAATAAGTGAAACTAATCTGTACTCTAATATAATTAACGAGAATTCATGTATGTATGTAACGGCTGCCCTTGTCTTGACTTATTGCTGACCATGTGGTTTTTATAAACAACGTGAATAATTTAATTCATCACTAAAAATATTCATATCTTGACTACAGAGCCATCTTGTGGATGTTGGTGCTAGGCAAGAATATATTGTTTCACTAAAATTAATATCGTTGGTAACATACCTACTTAATCATTCAAGGCCTCTGTAAAAACATCAACAAACAATAAAAAAACTAATTGCTGAATTGTGATACGTCGTCGTTAAATTATTCCACATTGAATTTGGATACTAGTCAGAGAGCAGAATCAGTTGCATTAATTATTGTAAACGTTGTATAAAATGTACCTGTTATTTGATTCATTTGTCTTCCATGTCAATTAAACATTCATTGACTGAGTAACACAGTGTTATAATCTGCCATTTTTTTATGAATATTCAATTTATTCACTAATTGGTTCGTTGAAAATTGCAGACCCTTGCGTCGTCGTCATAAGGTTTAATCCAGTATTACTCGCATTCAAGTATCATTGCCATCATATTCAATATTTTCATGTGTATGTGTTTGTATGTGGCCAGAACACTAATTGCTCTAGTTTGTGTGATCGCTCTAATTGGCACATCTTCGTAGTTACCTATTGAATCGTATAGTTTGATCTACATACACATATTGAAATGTGAGAAGTACTATCAAGTACGTATCAAAATAATTATTAATATGCGGTTTAATTTTATTTAAAGGTTTCATTAACATAGTTTTTTAGAAAGATGACTGAGTAAATTATTTTATTAAAATTGTATAAAACTGTAACAATGTATCTAAATTTATTCAATGGCTTTATCTACAGATATACTAATAATATTATAAAGAGGAAACCTTTGTATTTTTGTATGTTTGTAACGAAAAAACTCAAAAACTACTGAACCGACCGATTTTAAACATTCTTTCACTATTAGAATGGTACATTATCCCTGAGTAACATAGGCTATCGGATTTTTGGAAATTTATCCCCTATGCGGTAAAAATAGCGGTTGGAAGTCACTTTCATACAAACCAACTTCGTCAGTTTTAGGGTTATAATATAAACATGATTTATTTATTTAAGTTAATAGTTATAAACAAAAGTTAATTTTTTGAGCGGGGGAGGGAGAAAGAGAAGATATGCACACAATAACTATAACCGCTAAGAACGCCTGTAACCGATTTTAATGATTTCTGAATTGTTACATTCTTAGGCGATACGAAGTTCGCCGGGTCAGCTAGTAATATTTGGTAATTTTTGGTAATAGGTAGGGAAAGTTTAATTTCAGATTTTTTATTCACATTTTTGATGTGGTTGTTTTTTTTTTCTTTGCAGGTAAGGACGAGAAAACGATACAAGTACCGGGTAAAATGCAAAGAGTAGTGGCGAGTATTCCGTCGATTCCATCAATGCCCATTCATTATCGTCCCACTATTATACTGAGGCATCTAGACACATCCACCGCCATTTGGGTTTATTGACTGCACGCACATACCCTTTACTTACGAGCTGATGCCCGCGACTTGGTCCGTGGAAATTTTATTTTTTACTCGTACAAATAAAATTCCTCCGTTATAACGTGTATTATTGGAAAACTGTTAACAAATTCCTGCTTGATAAACCAGTAGCAAAAAGCTTTATGTAGATTGTAATAAAGAGCTTCTTGCATAATGAACCTTTGAAGAGGACACAGCTTCCTATTTGTGGTAATTCTATTGAGTTTGAAATGGAACTGCATGGCATCATCTGGTTTTAGAAACTAGCTAGTTACGCTATTTTGTGAGCTTCTTTTGAAGAAATTATTGAGCATTATAAAACGTTCCTACTGGTAAATAATGGAGAGATCTTACTTTCTGTCTGCGGCGTTCAAGTACAACCCTTGATGGTCCAACCTTTCGATTCCCACCACATGTCCGTCATTCGGAGATCTTCTTCTAAGACGAACAGCAGACAAACAGACAGACAGACGCTTAACAAAAGCGTTTCAAAACTCTAAAAACAATAAATTGATGGCCTCATCGGTTTTTAATCAGCTCGAAAAACCAGTAATGATACTACGAGTATGTCAGTGTTAACCGTATTTATTTTAATTACCTCACGACCGCTTGTGAATTCTCAATTGATGAGCGTTTTCAGCACAATTACAGCGCAATAGTAGCATTTAATAAGTTCAACGTTAGTATCGTAGTACTATAGAGTGGTATATAGGAGGTATGGAATATGAATCATTCCAAAGAGATCTTACAAGTGCAAAGATTGTGTCTGTTTAGCCGTCGTAAAATCAACTATAAACGTTCATAATTATTTCGTGTATCATGAAAAGTCAATGACCAGAAAAAGGGTAACTTTCACGCAAATTTATTTCATGGGTGCCTTAGCAGGTGTCTCCGTCCAAAATGGTTCCAATAATTATGTTTTAAAATGGAGGGAAAATTTGTCATTAGGGTTTTAGGCTTTATCTTTAGGCCTGCTATGCATACATTCAATACAATAAAATATTAGTGATTAAATGTGTAGGTACCTAAGTAAGGAACTGTGGCACCGAAACGCGCGGTAAGAAGGCTGCGAGTCGAGCTGTGTACAGCTTATATCAACCGATATACCTACTATGTATTATAATGAAAATGTTTACCATCAAGTGCCATATCATAAAGCGCTTACCCGATAAATAATTACACTGGAAAACTCTACCAGCTGCTGGAACATGTGACTGGTGGAGTTGGATAACATAATTTATAACAAGTTGTGTGGATGGAAAGTTACACGAACGGAGTTTGGAACGGATTTTATGAGTACACACCTAGTCTATGCTAACTTGCAGAGACCGTGAAGTTGTAAACTTTATAGACAGCGGACTAGAAGAGCCACCTGGTAAATACTCGTGTATCTCTGGCGTCAACGACAGGTTACCAGATAAGGCGGTAACGATAGATTCCTTTGCTACTTCTCAATCCTTGCAACCAATTTACACTTTGCAGTTATTTGAGAGTGTAAGCTAGACAGATAGTTTAGCCCCAGAGCTACCGAACCATTTGACTATCCCACTTCCCACAAAGCTAGAAATTTATTAAATGATATTTTATTATCAGTCATTTAAGAAAGTACCGTTCTGGCAGGCATCTCGTGGTTGCGTCATGGTCCCTTAAATTTTTGAAAATGCAAAAAATATTTTTTTTTCATCCCACTCCCACAAGGCTACAATTTTAATATGTTACAATTTACATATGTTTAAGTGTAAAAAAAATTGCCAGAACATTTTGAGGGTTGCAAGTATGTGCCAGAACATAGCAAAGTTGTCGTCGGGAGAGCAATTCATAACCTACTCGCACAAGGCTCAAATTTTCAGGGAACATTCTTTCAATTGTTTAAAAAATATATGTAAACAGCCAGAACATTCTAGCGGTTGCAAGTATCTGCCAGAAGAGTATACAGGGTGAATTTTTCAAGTGAGCGTGGATGGACAAATTCAAAACTATGAGGAATAGCGAAAAGTGGTCAAAGGAGTCTCAGGGCAGATTTTGACAAAAACCAAAACGGCATAACTAGATTTTTGAAAAATCAATATTATTAGCCAGGAATCAAACTCGCTGATTTTGCCTCATGAATTTTTTTTTTTTTGTAGGGTAACACTGCTTTCTTCCACCAACGTGTACAATCTGTGAGATCCAACGATAGTCCTGTACATTTAAATGACATCAAAAGCAGGCTAGAGCTTGAAATTATGGATAGAAGGATACATTTGTATGAAAATTATTATTTTTTGTATGGCAATACTGAAATTTATTTCCACCAAAGTGTACGATCTGTAAGATCCAACAATAGTCCTGTACATTTAAATGACATCAGAAGCAGGCTAGAGCTTGAAATTATGCATAGAAGGATACATTTGTATGAAAATTATTATTTTTTGTATGGCAATAGCGAAATTTCTTTCCACCAAATTGTACTATCTGTAAGATCCAACAATAGTTCTGTACATTTAAATGACATCAAAAGCAGGCTAGAGCTTGAATTTATGAATAGAAGGATACATTTGTATGAAAATTATTATTTTTTGTATGGCAGTACTGAAATTTATTTCCACCAACGTGTACTATCTGTGAGAACCAAAAATCGCCTTATACATTTGAATGATATCAAATCAGACTAGAGCCTGAAATTATACATAGAAAGATAGAATTGCAATCCCGATGACAACTTTGCCCTATTCTGGCACATACTTGCAACCCTCAAAATGTTCTGGCAATTTTTTTTTACACTTAAACATATGTAAATTACAACATATTAAAATTGTAGCCTTGTGGGAGTGGGATAAAAAAAATATATTTTTTGCATTTTCAAAAATTTAATGGGCCATGACGCACCCGCGAGATGCCTGCCAGAACGGTACTTTCTTAATTGACTGATAATAAAATATCATTTAATAAATTTCTAACTTTGTGGGAAGTGGGATAGTCAAATGGTTCAGTAGCTCTCCAGCTAGTTGAAAAAATAATCTTACCAACATGCAAGTGTATCGCCCGGAATACATTTTCTAGTTTTTGAGTAGCACGATTGTAACACGGTCGGAAAGAAATTGGTTCCGTCATTGGTCATATCCTCGTGTCGTATTGAGCTCCGTACCGTTCATGTCTTACCTTTGTCTTATTTTATGATCGGACAATGTTCAATCCTTTATCACTGGTCGGTGTGAAAAGAAAAGTAAAACCCTTCCAAAATTGACACATTAATATCAACCTTTGTTTGACCTATTCTAAATTGAATTGTATTTGTATAATAACAGTTAACATTCAATAACCCTTTAAATTACCCTATTACGAGATTATCTTGTGCAGCGACATGTAACCCATTTCTATACCGACTTTAATAGAATCTGCATATTTCCCTAATCTCGAGCCTGGCACAAAGGCGGCGTGTAATAAATTGAAGGATAACATCACGATCCATATTGAACTTTATACTCCTCCTTTATTATTTGACTTAACGATATCTGATGCGGTGATAACGCCCTAATACGATCCAATGATGAGCTTATACAGCATCGACAACACTGATGGCGTAGTTCAATTCAATAGATATTAAGCATTATTTGATCCAAAAGCTGTTTTTTCTTTATTTTACGGATTGTAAAAGGTATCTATTAATTAAATAGACTCAATTAATACACTTACGCCCCAACTCAGTGTCACTAATGGTTACTTAAATCGCTCGTTAGTACAGAATTTGTATGGTGATTCTTTACTAAGGAGCGATTAAAGTAACCGTTAGTGACTATGAGTTGGGGCATTATTACTCATATAATAGGAATGGGGTTTCTCCAAGCCCTTATTCTTATTTAAACGTAGTCTATTAAATACATTAGGTACCTATATTACATTTATCTTTCTTTCTCTTTCTCATAAATATTTTATTGAAATACTGATCAAAAGAAAGTTTAATTTTAAATGTCACAGGGTTCTCTATTTTGTGTCGCAGTTTTACTTAAGTAACGTAGTATTTTCTTAATTTCATTTTATCTGGATTTCTCGCACGTGTAAGAAAAATAATCTCAGCAAGCTTTCATTTTCTTCGTACAATTTGTACCCAATAAGATGGATAACTCGGCAGCTGTAAGATACCTATTGGTCCGATCCCCGTGGAACTTGCTGACTCGGCGCAAATTTTAACTACTATCTAACAAGGATGTAGTCACGCCCACGATTCTGACAATCTAATCATAATATAGTTCATCCAGCTCGAAGGACCAACTATGTACCGACAGAAAAGTTTGTGAAATAGTAGTGTCGGTAGTTCGTTGTCACTTATCATATCTTTCATTTAGTTTCGTGTTTATGTGAGTTAAATGTCTCCGAGCGTGTGCGTGGGTGGGCCATAATGAGTCATTTGCTAGTTTCCTTATTACTTCATCCAAGTGCGTTATAGAACTTTGTCAACTTCCTTTCTGTGAAATGCTCATTTTCTACTTTATAATTTTAATAGTTTCTCTTTGTTACAGTTATAGGATGATATGTAAACGTATACTACGTTTGTAGTTATAAGTGTCATACAATGAGAAGTACAGATTTAAACGCACCAAAGATTTCATAAGTATACAGTATGATGGATCATGTGCTTAGCACACCCCCATAGAACGCGCTGAGTCAGTACCCGTCTTAACGGCTTCCTAACAGGAATCGAGTTACGCCTCCATCATGTATAAAAACCGTACATCCATTCTATTAGAAGTTTTTTTTATCTGTAATACGTTTACGAAGTTTTAACGAGGTGTGAAAGTTATTTTATCCTAGTCGTCTCAAAGGACCGTAATTTTATCAGCGAGGGACCTACATGAATCTGCTGGTATAAAGAATATTGTTTTTTATTTTTTAGATGTAGAAGTAGTAAATACAGTCCAATCGAATTAGGGGTTTCACCTCGAAATAAGAAACAATAAGCTGGAAACTCCTGAATTTCAAAGTTCTAAACTTTGTCTCTACCTATTATAAAATTGTAGAGCATGCAATTCGGCACATTTACATGGTGGTGGAGTAGTACTATCTTTTATATTTGTGAAACTACAGAAATAGTAGATATGTCCTGACCACAGTCACACTATCATACTTCCGCAGTGGACCGCCAGAAGTGTCCTACCACCCACGTCTTACTAACATCAAAGTTTACACAGCCGAGCATACTTTACATCTTCTTATATCCTGTAGATCCTTAAGCGACTAAAAGGGTATCAACTTTGAAGATACGATGCTCGTATATCCAGAGAGCATCCACTGAAGCTTTAAGATAACTCGTTCGGTTTATACGATGATGTTTACACAAGACGACTCCGTAGCTCATAAAAGCGTCGTTAAGATATCGTCTCGGTTACTAAGTGTCGGGGAAGGGTTTCATCAAATCGCCGTATTGGGGCGGTTTAGAATACTAACAAAATTATCATTTCTCAATGGGGTTCGCCTGGATAGCTACCTTGAGCAACGACTCTTCGTGATCCAGATTCCGGCTGGGGGCTTAGGAGCTAGTTCTTTCTTTCTTTTTCTTGACTCTTTCTTGGCCGGCAACGCATCAGTGATACTTTTAGTGTTGCTGATGTTCATGGGCGACGATAGCCACTTACCATCAGGTGGATCGTCAGCTCGTTTGCCGGCTATTTCCAAAAAAAAAGTAATTTTTTAAGGTGCTTAGTGAGATATAATTAAACTTCGTTAAAGAATCTTATAAAAAATTACATTAAAATGTCAGGCTTTGAGTGCCCCTTAATTTGTAATGTGTTTTGCCTTCCTTTACCTACACACTGTTTCATTTGAACAATGTTTCAAATATTTATTATTCAAGCATTATCCGTCTTCTGCGATATTTCATTCGTTAATTTTAGATGAGACGTAGGTACTACATTTACAATAAGTTAGATAGATATTAAACATTTCTGTAATCAAAAGTTCAGGAGATACATACTAAATGAAATACCCATTCATTTTATCTAAATGACTTCAAAGTTCCCGAAATATCGTTATTAGACGTTCATTATAGGTAGGTATTATTATTTTTGGTATTAATATGTTGATTTCGAAAATAGAGGAAGTTTAACTTCCGTGCCATGGGTGCATAATAAAAATAATAATCATTTTTATAACGCGCGTTTGCTAAAAACGCGCGTTAAAAATCACCTGTGACGTTTTTCGTCATCTTTTGTCTCACAAACCTTAAAATTTCACTCTCATCATTTTTTCCATTTATTTTATAACGCGCCTAAAGAAGCATAACTTCAAAAAAAGTACAAAATGATAATGATGAACGAGCCTCAGGATATATGGTCACTGTCTTCCATGGACATTTTGTAACGCCAAAGGCAACGTAACTCTGGCCGTTTGCAATTCTCAAACCTCTACATAATATTCTCACTGAAAGTTTTACGATTGCAACTGATAACGTCGTCCCACCGAATCGGGTTACATGGATTTCTTTGTTAACGTGAAAGTGAGTGATAAATTCCAACTGCTTGATGTAAACTCCGCAATCCACATTCACAATCCAATCTTTAGTCCGCAGATAAGACGATCGTAAGGGTTAAGGAAGGGCCTTTACACCAAACGAAGGACTAGAGTGCTAAACTCTGCTAAAGAAAACCGTTGCGATGTTTTATCATGTGGGTGTGATACGAGTATGATACCAGTGCGATAAACGCCTTTCTAAAATGTAACCAAAACTGTCGTCGGTACTTTTTAATAAACGTTATTTGATTGAAATAATTATGTTAGTGTCCTTCTATATCAGCTTTCAAGAATAAAAGAAAATTAATAATTTTTATAGGAATTTAAAATAGACTGGGAGCTTGCTGTAACTCGGATCAATAAATACATGGTATAGCTGGTATAGTTCTTGTCAAATAAAGATCACAAAAGACCTGAAAATATTTTTTTAAATCAGTCGTTAATCAATGTTTTTTTTCAAGTGAATTTTAAACCGATACAACGTTACGAGAATACTCAATGGTTGCATGAACAAAGAACGGTCTCAACGGTCTCCACTTGTCCCTCGAGCGTTGTCACCAGCACAAACATGCATGCAGGTGCCCATCAACCCGCTTCCGACCACATTTTAATATGCAAACGCTAGCACTTAACCGATCTGTGACCTGATTTCATGCCGTGTATCACTCGAGTTACGAATACGCTGTAACCTGAATATGTGAACTTGAAAATGATTCACTCTACTAGTTAATGATAGTCACTCTTAGATGAGCTCTTAAATGGGAGTTATATGCTGGGATTCGTATCGATAGCTTTGGATAGGTCAACTAGATTACGATTTTAATGATCATCATTATCATAGTTACATAACATAATTAAACTGTAATTGATCGATGTCTGTACATGAAAGATATTTCAGAGAAAACTATATTATTATTAGTGATGGGCCGACTACAACCGACTAGTCGGGAAAACCGACTATTCGGCATGTTTTCTAGTCGCCGACTATTCGCCGAATAGTCGGCAAAAAAGGCCGAATAGTCGGCATTTATTTTCGCTACTAAAAATAAAGTTAAAGAAAACTCCAAAATTATAAAATCAACATAGTTAACTAGATTTTATTTTAATAAATCAGATAATAACAAAAATAATATTGAAGTGAGTGACAATGCGCCTTGATTTTGCTTCAACGCCTCTTTGATCGATAATTCCAATCTAAACTATAATAAAACTCAAAGGGCAAATTTTCTGTACATAGAATTTTTGGAACGAAGTTCCTTATCGCGCGTTGCGAAAGGGGGCTAGGCGGAAAATTTGGTAACGACACTTTTTGCCGTCGTAGTTTTTTTTTACATAGAAAGCAAGCCAGAGTACTAGGATAGCAAAAACATGCAAGCGAGTGTGCCAAAACAAATCTAAGGTATTAAATTTCTCACGATGTTTTTGCTATCCTAGTACTGACTGCAAGGTACTTCGTTCCATCCGGGTGTCCCTTGACATCTCTCAAGTTTTTTTTTATTTAATTTTGATTAGGTGGCACTTCAATAACGTGTTAGAGCCCAAAAATATATTTTTCAGAATTATTGTCTGTCTGTCTGGGCATCATATGAAAACCCTTGAACGGATTTCGATGAAAATTAATAAAATTGTTACTAATACTCCGGGTCATATTTTAAGATACTTTTTATCCCGGAAAATTAAAAGGTTTCACCGGGAAACGTGATGAAAATTTGTATGGAATAGTTTTAAAACATGAACCAATTTGCTTCAAAGCAACAAATGTTCCTTGCTTAAATTTATGGAACACATATTTTTCAGTTGTTCAAAATTTTGAAAACAATAGAAAAAAAATACAAATTAATGTGAATATTGCTTATTTTTCAAAACCCGTTCCTGGAGGAATCCTTTGTGATTTTATCGTGGGTTTCAGTATATAAATTACTAAATATAAGTACTTCAACATAAATTCACCGTTTTTTAAATTTCCTTGTGCAAGAGGTACAAATAAAGAAAAACAATTTCCGTATGCGAAGCTGCGGGCAACAGCTAGTGTATGTACGAGTATAAAACAGGGTGCTACTTTAAAACAGTAGTCATCGATAGCTTTTGAAACATTTCTATCGTTATCTTGCACAATAGGATGAATTATGGTGGTAAAGAGTAAAAATTTGACTGAAGTAAGGATGATCGGCATTGCCGACTAGTCGGCCGAATAGTCGGCAATTTTCTTGCCGACTAGTCGGCTAGTCGGCTGATCGGCAAAACCCATAGTCGGCCCATCACTAATTATTATATAACGCGATAGACCTCATAAGTACCAATTATTTTTAGATTTTTTGTCTGTTTGTTGGTATATCTGTGAGTTTGTTCCCGTTTATTTCAGAAACTTCTTAACCGATTTGATTCGGTTCACAAATGAGAAATATAAAAACGTATTTTGAGTGAGAGTGCCTACTAAGTTTTGATTTCTCAGAGTGAAGCCCGGTACGGGCGGTTACTTGTTAGGTAGGTAATAAAGTTTATTCACATGTTGCTACTTACTTTGACGTAGTTTTTGGTTACTTTGACGTAGCGATTGTCGAGCTGTGTCCCTTTCCAATATATTTACCCCATCCAACCTGTAAAATATCTTGTTACCGGCGAAACAAAATATTTTTTTGGTTTATGGTTTTTGCGCAGAATGTTAGAAACGCAAAACGACAAATTAGAAAATTGTCAAGAACACATACGGTATGTGACTTTATGTTCCTAAAATAAAATGGTACGGACAACGTCTACGAAAAAGACACATTAACTGTGATATATGAAATTATCAAATGGTAAGTTAAATTCTACAGAATGACCGTCAAAATGAGACCTACAATCCTATTTCAGGTTAGTTGCAATGTTCACTCAACACTAGATGAACTGAATATGAATAAAAGTGAAATTGGTATATCAATGTTTCATAACACTGCAAACGAGAAAAGCTTAATGTGAAAGTGTAAGCGCACGAGTACATTTGAGGAGCACTTGCGAACAGGGCCACTCGGGCGCTGGAGTGCCGCACGTGTCTGTCTGTTATATGTGTAACATACGAGTATAGTGGATAAACTCACTTTTAATGAGAAACTAGTTCAATTTCCCCAGATTTATTTGTTTACGTTCTTGAGAACGGAATGTACGTTCTAAATGACGTCTGAAGCATAATTGGGAGAGACCCTATCTGCGAAATGAAGCGAAAGGCCCGAGTTCAATTATCATTGCGTGATAAGGAATTAAATGACTTCCTGATCTGTCCAAAATTCATTATTATCTTCAATATAGTTTTTCCTAACAACAAGTTAGTTTTGTTGAACTTACAGCACTAGGAAATTTACCCCCAAATCATAACCTAAATCCTCCACCGACCCTTGGTCTAATCGAAATTTCTGGATTTATTATTAACGCATATTCTCATCGCGTATTTCTAGCATCGTTACCCCAGATTGTAATTACTATAAATACTTGCTAATTAGCCATGAATTTTAATTATGTCGTGATAATTATCTCGATGCGATTCCAGAGCATAATAATATGTCTTGCCTGCATAGTTAGCAATTATTCTGAAAATTCAATAATACTATTTAAATGGTACAATCTTAAAGATGTTCTAGCTATACACGGTAGAATATAACTTATAGTTCGTTTTCTACGATTTTCATCTACTTACATATTATAATTCCTCACACATTTCCCTGCATTGAATCAAGTTATTAAGTTTATAAGTGCATATTAAAAATTAATATAATGTTAAATTTAATATTGTTAATTTTTAATATGCACTTATAAACTTAATCTTTTATATTTGACTGTAGTAGATTGGCGTAGAGGAATATCTACGATTCGAGCGTAGGCTTTTGTAAGTACTGGCCTAATCGCCATTAATATCAAATTCAGAGTAAACAGCGATGTATTCGTATTCATCACATTGAAGAAAACATCTGGTTTTTTTTATGCTTTTAGCAGGCAAACGAGCAGACGGGTCACCTGATGGTAAGTGATCACCGCCGCCCTTGGACATTAGCAACACTGGTGGCGTTACCAACGCGTTGCCGGTCAAGAAGATGACGATAGACCCGCTTCTTGAAGGACCCCATGTCATAGCTTAGAGGGAACACCGATGCAGGAAGTTTGTTCCACAGTTTACACGTACAAGGTAGAAAATTACGTGAGAACCGAACTGTGGACGAATGCCAGGTATCCAGGTGATGTTGGTGGAACCTGGTACCCCGTGATGTGCGGTGTCGAAAACCAACTACAGGTATCAAACCAAATAGTTCTTCAGAACATTCCCCATTGTACAGACGGTAGAATACGCAGAGAGACTCAACTCGAGTGATTCTAGTCCTTCTGTAAGCTTGGGATCGTCGACAAGATGAATAGCTGGTTTCGACCACAGTTTCCAAGATGTCCATGACTCGCAGTCCATGTCGAATCACAACCACGTATTCGCTAACCCTGTTACGTAAAAAGAGTAAAACGTGAACCAATTAATCAAAAGATTCTTCGTTTTACTTTGCCCACAATTAGTTTCTTTCACGCCGGCCAGTGACATATGCGATAAACGCGACACGTTTATGAATATTCCGTCCATTGATTAAAGGGTAAATGTTTCAGTTGAGGTGAAAATTAGGACGGGGTGTATTTTTTACTGTGTCACGGTACTCATAATAGTCGTGTTAGAGTTGTGACACTTGTGACGGTGCGGCTGCGGTGGGTGCGGCTTGCGATTGCGATTATACTACCCTAAGCGCCTCTTTCACAATCGTCAAGTAAAGTCATAAGTAGTTACTTGCTGAATAACGTTAATCGGCAAGTAAAAGTCACAATTAACTTTTATCAGTTTCAGGGCCTCTTTCACCACCATCAAGTAAAGTCCCGAGTAGGCTAATTGCCGATTAAAGTGACGAGTAACTATGCATACGCATTTCACAATCGCCGAATAGCGCTACCTGACAAGTAAAGTAGCCAGTAACTTACTTGTAACATCATCTGCCAATTAGTTTGTTTAACTGACGAGTAAGACGAGTAACGGTACGTGCAGTGAAGTAAAAAACATTTACAGCTAACCTTATAAGTATATTTATTTGACAAAAAATTATTAAACCTTTACTTATTTCATTTATAAATAATCAAATAGACAATTTCGAAAAATTTGCACGAAAAACACCAAGAATTTGTCTAGTTATTTTTATTTATTATTATATTTTCGACTCTCACACCCGCGTACAAAATATATACATACAGGGCCAAAAAAAATTATATAATAAACATAAATATATATACCAATAAATAAACTTACATAAACTCTACATAAATAAATACTTGTAGTGGGTGGAGGATTCCGCCCCGGCAGGGGAGACCAAACGGCCGGGGGTCAGGGCGGCAGGCTGAGAAACCGACGGACTATCTTAGCCGAGTCTAGCAGCACCGTTTTCTGCATCTTGGCTGCGAGCGAACTGCCGCGGAACCCCAGTCGCCTCATATGGTGAGCGAGGCTCACTGGGTTCAGCCCATTCGCAGATATAACGATTGGGATGGTTTTATTGAACCTCGTGAGCCAGATCTAGATACTTTCGTTTTTTCTCTGTGTCCACTAAAAACACCCTGGACTGTGCCCGGTCCATCAGCACGATATCAGACATATTCGCCAGAATCGTCCTGTCCGTGATGATGGACCGGTCCCAATAGAGCCGAACTCCGTCACGCTCGAGTACTGGCATCGGTGTGTACCTATAATACGGCACTCTCTCATCCAGGAGACCGTACTTCAGAGCAAGCTCTTGGTGAAGGATTTTGGCCGCTTGGTTGTGTCTGTGCAGATACTCAGTGTTAGCAAGAGCCGAACATCCCGACAGCACATGCCCGAGTGACTCGCCGGGATGGCGACAAGCTCGACAAATGTCGGTAGTGCCATCCTTCAGGATGTACTTTCGGTAGTTCTTATTATTATTATTTTAAACAATTGATATTAAAATATATCTTTGTTACAGAGTAAAGTTAGCACTTCTTTCTCTCTTGATTAGGTATATCCATGTTTTACTAATTTAATATCGGTCAAAAATCTAAACTAAAAAACTACCTGCGAATTTTAATAACACCAACTTATACAAAACCTTTGTAGTAATGACGGACGGACTGGCACTTAACCGATTTGACACGTGTTTGACATCTGGAAAACACAAACTGACCGAATGTTGGAACGAATTATGACAAATCATTCAACTAACCGCCAAGTTGTTACTCGGAACTACATTTTATATTGTGAAACTGATAAAAGTTAATTGTGACTTTTACTTGCCGATTAACGTTATCTATCAAGTAACTACTTATGACTTTACTTGACGATTGTGAAAGAGGCGCTCACATTATAAAATGTAGTTCCGAGTAACAACTTGGCGGTTAATTGAATGATTTGTCATAATGCGTTCCATCATTCGGTCAGTTTGTGCTTGCCAGATGTCAAACACGTGTCAAATCGGTTAAGTGCCAGTCCGTCCGTCATTACTACAAAGGTTTTGTATAAGTTGGTGTTATTAAAATTCGCAGGTAGTGTTTTAGTTTAGAGTTTTGACCGATATTAAATTAGTAAAACATGGATATAATCAAGAGAGAAAGAAGTGCTAACTTTACTCTGTAACAAAGATATATTTTAATATCAATTGTTTAAAATAATAATAATAATAAGAACTACCGAAAGTACATCCGGAAGGATGGCACTACCGACATTTGTCGAGCTTGTCGCCATCCCGGTGAGTCACTCAGGCATGTGCTGTCGGGATGTTCGGCTCTTGCTAACACTGAGTATCTGCACAGACACAACCAAGCGGCCAAAATCCTTCATCAAGAGCTTGCTCTGAAGTACGGTCTCCTGGATGAGAGAGTGCCGTATTATAGGTACACACTGATTCCAGTACTCGAGCGTGACGGATTTCGGCTCTATTGGGACCGGTCCATCATCACGGACAGGACGATTCTGGCGAATAAGCCTGATATCGTGCTGATGGACCGGGCACAGTCCAGGGTGTTTTTAGTGGACATCACCATCCCACATGACGAAAACCTCGTGAATGCGGAGACAGAGAAAAAACGAAAGTATCTAGATCTGGCTCACGAGGTTTCCAGCATGTGGCATGTGGAGTCCACTAAAACCATCCCAATCGATATATCTGCGAATGGGCTGATCCCAGTGAGCCTCGCTCACCATATGAGGCGACTGGGGTTCCGCGGCAGTTCGCTCGCAGCCAAGATGCAGAAAGCGGTGCTGCTAGACTCGGCTAAGATAGTCCGTCGGTTTCTCAGCCTGTCGCCCTGACCCCCGGCCGTTTGGTCTCCCCTGCCGGGGTGTAATCCTCCACCCGCTACAAGTATTTATTTATGTAGAGTTTATGTAAGTTTATTTATTGGTATATATATTTATGTTTGTTATATAATTTTTTTTGGCCCTGTATGTATATATTTTGTACGCGGGTGTGAGAGTCGAAAATATAATAATAAATAAAAATAACTAGACAAATTCTTGGTGTTTTTCGTGCAAATTTTTCGAAATCGTCTATTTGATTATCTATAAATGAAATAAGTAAATGATTAATAATTTTTTGTCAAATAAATATACTTATAAGGTTAGCTACAATAGTTTTTTACTTCACTGCACGTACCGTTACTCGTCTTACTCGTCAGTTAAACAAACTAATTGGCAGATGATGTTACAAGTAAGTTACTGGCTACTTTACTTGTCAGGTAGCGCTATTCGGCGATTGTGAAATGCGTATGCATAGTTACTCGTCACTTTAATCGGCAATTAGCCTACTCGGGACTTTACTTGAGGGTGGTGAAAGAGGCCCTAAGATCCGAACTAGGCGTGACCTTCACCCATCTGTTTATTGGATGAAAAGTGTTTTATACCCATTTTAGTATTCTAAAAATACATCGCGAGTGGGTTAACTGTAAAATTCATGGCCAGACTATTATAATTAATTAAAAATTTCTACAACCCAACGTTTGCATTTTCTATATGCTCCATACTAAGTAGTAATAGATTACAGAATAACATTTCAATGCAATAATTCGACCTTTAATTACGTTGAATTTTAATATTATACCCCAGATGCCACAACTGCAGAATCATGACATGACGTTGAAATTAATTATGGTATTTAATTATTAATACAGTCCTACTTAATTTTTAGGGTTAAGAACGAAAAATTGAAAAACGGAACCCTTATAGGATCACTCGTGCGTCTGGGCGACCGCCCTTTTGAGAAAAATACAGTAATTAGTTCTTTAGTTATATATATTACAGGAAAACCTATAAGAAGTCGGTCTTAAAAAAGGGAAAAAATAAATAAAATAGAAAAATAACTGTAAATACATAATCAACGTACAGAAACCACTCCAAGCGAATTTAAGTAGCACTTGTCAAGTTTATTTATCATCACATTTGTTACAATTTTTTTGAGTAAACCTTACGAGCCGCAGTCGCAAGCCGCAGCATTAAGCCGCAGCGACTGCGGCCTATTCAATAACGAGGTCTCCCCATCTCGTGTAACTTGAGTGATTAATTCCCGTCACCCCCCTTTGTCGACAATGCTCGTGACAGTTGATGATGTATATTTTTTTGCGTCGTGTTAATTTGTGGCACTTGTTTGTTGTTAGAAACGTACTGGTGGGAGCAAACAAAACGCCGCATGGTTTGTTATTCATGTATGTAAATATTTTTGTGACATTTCAGCCTTTTGAACGCTTTTTCCAATGGACATTCGAGAGTTGCGGTTGATATTTTATTATCCTTTGATGTTAATTATATGATTTGTTTGTTCTTTTTTTACGTGGTATCGTACTACAAAGAATTTACAGTTTGTTTTTAAACGATATATTTTTTTTTTTCGGTAAACTTATTAAAGAAGTAAGTTAGTATCCACGAAATGTTTTTTTACCCGATATCGATAGAGTTAGATGTTCTTCAGTTTCTACAGATAATATTTACATTAAGTTTATATAAGAGCTCCTCTTTGTTTTTCAAGTTACCTTGCTATTTACCATAATTTGCTCAAACAAGTTAGCATGCGCACTCGTGTGGAGTTTCGAAGCGTTATTAACAGAAAGAAATTCGCATGTCGTTCCGGAATGTTTACATTGTTCACTTTTTTATTTATGTTTTTCGAGTCTTTACTCGAAAATAGAGTAGGTACTCGAAAGTAGTAAATAGAACTTTTTCTATTATAACTATGTTGTTTATTTTAGATTTTTTCAGCTAGGTTGGTAGATTGTGATCCATGCAACTAATGTGCGTAGTTTACTATTTATTTTCAGTCTTAATTCTTATTACTGTTTCATAATTCATTGTTTTTTATGGTTAGTTTAGATGAAATTTCAGTACATTTTAAGTATAGTGTAAATTCATAAAAGACCTGTAAAAGTGACTATCTAAACTGACTATGTAGTGTAGTGTCCTCTAAAAATGCATTAACTAAAGAAACACAATGCAAATTCTTTACTAAGGAGCGATTTAAGTAACCGCTAAGTGACTCCTAGTAGAGTTTAAATTAAGATAACAACGGACAGCAATGCGTACAGTCCTTTTATCACTGAAAGGAGCATAATCTCATAAAAAGTATAGATGACACATTTAAAGTGAACGCTTTATAGGACAATATTAATGAAGACAGCATTTATCATCCCACGTCGGCAATCCGCTTCGCTTTGCTACATTATGCTCAGAACTAAATTATCTCGCGTTTTGAAAAATTTTACAGTACGTGGTAATGTTAAAACGCTCTTTTTACTTGTTGACTTCAAAATGCTTCAAAATAGCTGATATTTACATGTAATAACACGCTAGTGTCAAGTGTAGGTTTTTGTCTCATCAAAAACATAAATGTGAAATGAGAGCTCCAAAAAAAAATGAATTCAGATCTAAAAGGGTGCCAAGTTCTGAGCGGAAAATCCTAAAATTTTAGTCACAAGATAATGAAATTCAAGCTTTACATTTTGACTTGGCTTGATTTTGTATCAATAACGGTTTAAGATATATCATAAATAAATAATGCATCATAAATAAATTTCTTGTTTGCCCTTTTCTACCATTTTAGAATATCCCCAATTTTAGTTTTACGAATAAAAAACACCAAAATTAGGACAATTGTTTTTTTTTTGCAAAAAAAACTTTCTTTACATAGTTTATTTCCTATATTATGGTACACCACACCACCACACACCACAATTTTATTTATTAATTTACTAGCTGCCCGGACAGACTTCGTTCTGTCAATTTTTTATTTATTTTGAGATGTAAGCTATCCTATCTTTCAAACTGCACACGGTGTGCAAATCTGATTATAATCGGTTCAGCAGTTTAGGAGTCCATCGCGGACAAACAACGTGACTCGTAATTTATATATATTAATATATTACATTTACATTAAAATTACATTACGCCTTGAATATAGGGAGTTTTGATACATGCAATGTGGTGTGCGTGCTAGATTACATTTAAAAACCTAACGAGTCCCTTGACACTCCATCCACTATTTTTACACCCTGTATTCCACTTGCTGGTGTTAATCTTTCATAAAAAATTAAAGAGACCGATAACTGTTTGTTTTATCATTTGTACTTAGTTTTTTTATGGAAATAGCCGGCAAACGAGCTGACAATCCACCTGATGGTAAGTGGCCATCGTCGCCCATGGACATCAGCAACACCAAAGGCATCCCTGATGCGTTGCCGGCCAAGAAAGAAAGAAGAAAAAGAAAGAAAGAACTCGCTCTCAAACCCCCAACCGGAACACGACGAGTTGTTTGGCGGCTGACTCATGCTCAAAGTTGGTAGCTATCCAGGCGAACCCCATGGAGAAATAATAATAGTAATACCGGTATTAATTAACAATTAAAATCAATATTACCAATATAACCTCTCGAGGGGCCCTACCACCAGCGGGCCGGATTTAATCGCCTCTTACGACACCTATCCGGTGTGGGATTGGGGTTAGTATTCTAAGCCGTATTGAGGCATACGGCAAAAAAATATTATTTTATTGTGTCAAACCATTTTAACGAAGTTTCTTAACGCAGCTTAGGCAGCAGTGAATTAGGAGAAATCGTCTACTGTCTATGACGGAAAAGCGAATTAACGAAAGCTAGAAAGTTGTTGTATTAATTTATACACTGTTATAATAACTCATGCTATTATAATAATGTATGAATGTGAGTAAGAGCAGCAATGGAAAGATAGTCTAAAACTATATTATTATTATATTCAAAGCCAATAAAAGCCTATAAGTTATAAACTTATAACTGTATGTATAGTACAAAGCCCTATTGACCTTATATCTAGACCCCTGTAACTTAGTCTTCAAATAGAACTAAGATAGCTAGTTATCTTGTGTTACAAATCTTCAACATAGTGCATAATAAAAAGACAAACTGAATAGTTACCTCAATGTCTTTTATTTAAAGTCCACATTCATTTGTAAAGATTGACTGTCAAGGAATACTATTTTAAAGGCGTTATGTGGACATGACTGTGTGCGACATCAGTACAGTCGACAGCCACTGGTGCGAGAAATTCAAATAAGGAACGGTTTAGAGACCTGTTAAGGGGATGTCTTTTTGAAATACACAAAATAACCAACCATCCTCCGCTTGTCAAGTGAAGTGTAACCAATTTGTATTATTTTTCTGTAGAAGTTTTGAGTTTTATCTGCATACACATCATAAAATTATTATATGATTGTATGAAAATCAAATTATAGGTCTTTATAAAAATCAATTTTATCAACTTATAAAACGCTTGCTGTTTCTAAGGACAGCCTAAACCAGTGGTGGTAAATTTTGTACAGAGGTTATTTGTAGTGATGGGCCGACTATGGATTTTGCCGATCAGCCGACTAGCCAATTAGTCGGCAAAAAAATTGCCGACTATTCGGCCGACTAGTCGGCAATCCCGATCATCCTTACTTCGATCAAATTTTTACTCTTTACCACCATAATTCATCCTATTGTGCGAGACAACGGTAGAAATGTTTCAAAAGCTATCGATGACTCCTGTTTTAAAGTAGCACCCTGTTTTATACATACACTAGCTGTTGCCTGCAGCTTCGCATACGGAAATTGTTTTACCTTATTTGTACCTCTTGCAGAAGGAAATTTAAAAAACGGTGAATTTATATTGAAGTACTTATATTTAGTAATTTATATACTGAAACCCACGATAAAATCACAAAGGATTCCTCCAGGAACGGGTTTTGAAAAATAAGCAATTTTCACATTAATTTGTATTTTTTTTCTATAGATTTCAAAATTTTGAACAACTGAAAAATATGTGTTCCATAAATTTAAGCAAGGAACATTTGTTGCTTTGAAGAAAATCGGTTGATGTTTTAAAACTATTCCATACAAACTTTCATCACGTTTTAATTTCAATTTTCCGGCATAAAAAGTATCTTAAAATATGACCCGGAGTATTAGTAACAACTTTACCAATTTTCATCGAAATCCGTTCAAGGGCTTTCTTCATGTGATGCCCGGTCAGACAAACAGACAGACAGACAATAATTCTGAAAAATATATTTTTGTGCTCTACCACGTTATTGAAGTGTCCCTTAATCAAAATTTAAAAAAAAAATTCAATGTACAGAAAATTTGCCCTTTGAGTTTTATTATAGTACTAGCATTTGCCCGCAGCTTCGCCCGCGGTAGAGATCGTTTTTTTACAAATCCTACTTACTTAGTTAGACATAGTTGCCTATGACTTAAGTAATTTACATGTATCATTTTATAGCGTGATTCAGAATTTGCAAATGAATTTTATTAACGCCATCTATTAACAACATCCGGAACTAAATATCTACCAACTAACGAAATATCGATTTTCCCATGGGGATGTTTTACCGCGATAAAAAGTAGCCTACGTTACTCTCCACCCTCCTCACTATCTCCACACACAAAAACCATACCATATAACAGCTTCGTTGCGACGTGAAAGACGGACAAACAAACAAACAAACACACTTTCACATTTATAATATTAGTATAGTATAGTAAGTATGGAGTATGGATAGATTGGAATTATCGATCAAAGAGGCGTTGAAGCAAAATCAAGGCGCATTGTCACTCACTTCAATGTTTTTTTTGTTATTATCTGATTTATTAAAATAATAAATCTAGTTAACTATGTTGATTTTATAATTTTGGAGTTTTCTTTAACTTTATTTTTAGTAGCGAAAATAAATGCCGACTATTCGGCCTTTTTTGCCGACTATTCGGCGAATAGTCGGCGACTAGAAAACATGCCGAATAGTCGGTTTTCCCGACTAGTCGGTTGTAGTCGGCCCATCACTAGTTATTTGTATATCGTCGGGGAGCCAATAAGAAAGGATTTTTGACTATTCGTCTCCTAAAACGGTAACATGTAGGATAAATCTTCATATTTACATTTCGCGTTTGAGTTCGCGCGCATCAGTCTATTATAAATTCATGCTGGTCTAGTAAAAACTTGGGCTTAGTATTATTTATTAATTTTGCACTTTCCCACGGCGCAAACAGGTTATTTTCAATATCCCTTAACAGCAACTAAAACTAACATTAAAGTAACCCGAGACCACCGGAGTCAGAGGCAGAATTCCAATCAGCTATAGTGTTGTACCTTATCTGAGCAGATTAGTTTGAGTGTATTTCAGCTAGTTCATTCTATGTAGAGGTTTACAGAGCCAGCTGAGAAGCTGAGATACACGGAGAGATATCCGTTGCGTACACAGATCCACTATCTGGAATCAGCATTACACGGAGTTAGTTACCGTAGGCTTCATAGGTAGGGCGACTAGCGATTGTACTGAGGAAACTATGACTCGGAAGAAAGTTGGTTCGAGGAAAATGCTTGATACCAGTCACATTACATAAGGAAATTGGTGATGTATCGGTATAATCAGCACTGTGGCAGAATGCTTTTGATGTCTTCATTGTGTGTAAATAATGGACCATCGAACAGCGAATGTAACCCTTGCTTTGACGACCAGGAGAACAGAGATAAGAAAAAATGAAGACTAAAAATGAAGTGACATTAAGTTATTATCATTAGACTCATTTCATATTAATCTTATTACAAAATCATATGAATGAAAGTCAAAAAGTTGAAACGATTACTAAATCTTACCACATTTTATAGATTAATCCATCTTTGTAGTCAGTTTTACCTTAGTAGTAAAATACTCTATTTCCCACTATGCCACAAATAAGCTTGCGATCAGGCGAGACCAAATCCGAGTCTTACAATTCTAGTGACAATGAACAAGAAGGGGATCAGTTTCAGATGGTTGAAAACAACGAAATTAATAACAAGCGAGCAACTATCTGACCAAACAAACGCAATAAGGCGATAGAGTATGAATATTCATCATCACGACTCTGTTGCGAGGGTACGAGGTGTGATCATGATGGAGTGTAAATTACAAGCGCGAGAGGTTAATGGTTGAGAATGAGTTGCTAAGTTGGTTTAAAGGAATAACTTTTGTATCACTCGCCTTTTATCTGGACTTTTCTTTTTTTCTGCGTTTGAAAAGGTAGTTATGTGTTGTCATCCATTTATGGATTGCGGTACTGACTGTACATTTTATTTATAATATTACCATCAACAAAAACTAAAGAGTAGGCTTTGAATAAAAATGTGGCGTTAAGTCTTAAATATTAAGGTGTTAGTACTGTCGATGCAGCTCAACTCTACAGAGAGAATACGATAAGAGATATCAGACACCGTGATATTAGTCACGTATTTTGTTCAAAGTACGACAACAAAATCTGTCTCAAAATTAAAAATAAAAATTCCGTATTAAAGCTTGAATATTTTCCAAGCTGTGCATGAATAGATTTTTAGTTACTTATATCTTGGAAGCAGCATAACTGTCTCGCTAGTCTTCCGCTAGGAATTCACAACTTGCATCGCCAGCGATACTATCTCATAAGAAAACGGGGAATGTAACACGGTCTCCAATCTAATTTAGTTAAAGCTCTAAATTCTGTGCACAACGGACGGGGGATTTAAATATAGAGTGGGTTTCTTGCTAACTTAGCGCAATCTTAGTCATCAGACTCGACGGATGAGTTAAGTTTGTCTTATTAAGACAGGCACAGCATGGTTCATGCTCTTTATGTCTTGTTTGCTTTTGAATAAGTGACTTTATAAAGTGGTGTTATCAGGACTTAAACTTATTCATTTGTAGAATGTCGTAAGAGACCATAGGAAATTATACTGTTGGTGGTGATGTGCATTTCCAACTAACTAGCATAGTAAGATTCCTTCTCTTCAATATTGCACCTTTGAGGTCGATACTGTATTTTTGTGGTGATAAGTTTTTTTAACCTGAATTCAACCTTGAAATGTTTTGACATATTTTAGTTACAGTGTCAGAGCGAAGTTTTTCGCCGAAAACGCATCTACGATCTACCTCTGCTTACCTCTACTTGCCTCTACTTGCTTACCTGTTAGGTATTACGAAAACTATATTATAAACTCCGTCCAAAGTTACATACCTTCATCAAAGCATTTAATCCTCATGAATGAAACACGTAGGGCATTCATTATCTCGGTCTCATTGTCAATTAATAGGACACTTAGTTAAACAAATACTAAACTAGTTACACAAACATACTACTCGTAGGATTAACATTTAATACATTCCTTCCCCCATTCTGCTAGTAATCCTTCGGCATAGTTAATTCCATGTAAGGCTTGATTTAGATTGCGAATCTGCGTAGGCAAGGGATAGAGATCGGAGCATGGGTGTTGTAAGACACTTATTAATGTAGGATTTAGGCTAAAATAGTAATGTAATCATGAGTAAGGATTTGTAGTATCCTGCATATTGAGAATTGTTGTTCACATGAAAGCTTTTGAGAACAACATAACGCTTAAAATTTATATTTTAACATTGTTATGACCTGAAAATTAAAAAAAAAACTTGAGAGGTGTCAAAGGACACCCGGATGGAACGAAGTTCCTTCACGAAAAATACCTTAGATTGGGTTTGGCACACTCGCTTGCATGTTTTTGCTATCCTAGTAGTCTGGCTTGCTTACTATGTAAAAAAAACTACGACGGCAAAAAGTGTCGTTACCAAATTTTCCGCCTAGCCCCCTTTCGAAACGCGCGATATGGAACTTCGTTCCAAAAATTACGTCGCTAAAAAATATTTCCTATATTTGATGAGGATCGTCGATGATTTATCAATCACAATTTTTATTGCGAAGAGTTTTTGTATGCATTGAAATAGCATGTTTTTTTTTTTTTTTTTTTACTTACAATAAGTTAATGCTTGACCACAATCCCACCTGATGGTAAGTGGAGATGTGGTCCAGGATGTTGAGCGCACTAACTTAATAAAAGCCTATTCACTCTTTTCTTAAAGACATCCACGTCATAGGTGGTCGGTCATATGTGTTTTTCAGTTCGATATGAATAGGCTAGCTACTGAGTTGGTGCGCTTTACTACTAATATTACATGCCTCTTACCATTATTTATAACATTACATTACATTGTCATTGATTTTTACTAGTACTTAGTGTCTAGTAATTACGATGTTAATTTATCCACTTTAACGTAACTAGTAATTCCTTTAACAAAAGTAGGTAATTCTCCCTCCACGCCTTAACAGGATTAAGGTCCCATCTGAGATCGACCTCGGTCACATTCCTGCTCTTGAATTCGAAGTAGTCCCTCGAAATATTTCGCAATTGTTGTGTTGAATTTCCAAGCTTCGTTGTCGAAGAATGTACAATTCTTTGGCGGAATAATATTTTTCGAATAATCTTTTATTCTCGATAAGATGTCCCCGACAGTTTCCCTATTGCAGAAAATACAGTTCCATTATTTTTCATACATCCAAAGTGTATAGTGGGAGACGAGTGGACGCGAGCTTGATCCCCGCGAGGCGTGTGGAAGATTCCGTTCCGCATATTTGTCTTTGTTTGGGATAACACTTGAGGCTTTTATGTTTGAAAGTATTGTAAGAGGTTAGCATCAACACCACAGAAATAACTCGTGATAATGATTCATTAATTTTGCTGGCAACAATTGAAATTATTTCTATACCTATATTATCACAGTACTTATCCGTAGCATTTCTGTGGTCGCATTTCATCCAATAAACTTAGTGATTTCTATCCTGGTATAGTGACTAATTGATGAGGTTGTATGTACATTAGTATACTTAGCATACCATTAAGTTACCTGTCAGATACAAAGGATTTCTGTTTTTGTTTTTCTTCACATAAATAAGTTTTACCTAAAGAATAATAGTATAGAGGTAGTATTAATAGGGGACTATCTTAGGGTGTTTCAGATTGTTCAAACAAGGATAGTATCTGCCTAGTGTAGGCACCATACACGCAATACATTAAAGTGTTTCATCGTTATTCCGGGCAATTAAAATTATTTAAGACACTTGTTGAATGTAGATGATCCTAGGGAGCGCTTGAATGCGCTTATCTCTGGAATTGGCGAATATATTTCTGTGTCACATTTATGAGGAAGGCTTAGGCTACAGGGCAAAAAGAAATGCTTCAAGGCTCTTGGGTATCCAAATCGAAGCTAGGGCAGGATACTTCAACTGTAATAATATTATTTAATCGACGTTCAGCATCGCTCGGCGCTAATCAGCGTGGAACGTGCGTCCCGACCGGCGCGATATGATTTATCGAGCAGGACACTCGGACGTTTAATTGCAGCGCTACCGGCAAATTTTGATTTATCGCCTCGCGGTAGTCCACTGCGTTTCCATAATATTCTTATTTTTGTATTGTAGTTTCCATAAAAAAGGACTTATTTTCTCATGACTGATGGAAACTCATAGCCCCAAACTAGGATACCCTGTGTTGTGGGTGCAAAGGACAACACATGACAAAAACACTCACACCCATACCGAGGCCAGTTTAAAAAACTCGCTCTGAACCGAATCCAGGACCCTTGGCATGGTGATCCGGTTTGGCAACCATTGCGCCACACGGGTCAAGGGGCTGTTTTACCTGTTCATTTCTTATTCTTTGGTTTTTATGTCATTTGTTCTCCTGGTTGATTTTGATAACTTGATATGGCTTAGGATAAGTTCAGACGTTTTGGACCTCAAAAGTTTTGTATTTAGGAACATAAACAGCAATAATATTCATACTCATTCGCCTCGTGTGATTGACGTAATCTGCATAGAGTGTAGATGCCGATGCGCTATGATACATATATGTATGGTGTCCATCGCCGTTTGGACGTCAAATTGCTGCGCTTTGCTGACAAATTATGATGTATGGTCCAATTTGTTGGCAAACAACGATTGAGATGGTCCAAGCTCGTACCTTGAGTAGCATTGCATATGTGGCTCGATTCGAACAGATCTATAATGCACTAAGGAAACCATTAATCAGTAATGAATAATGATATGATCCAAGCAAATCTGTATTTATAGCGGAACCGTTTAAACATTAACTGTTCGATAGATCTACAACATTATCAGGTACCTATTGTATGTTTAAATATATAAAACAAATAGGTATAGTATTACGATGACGCTGACGATCCACCTGATGTTAAGTGGCTATCGTCACCCATGGACATCAGCAACACCAAAGGCATCACTGATGCGTTGCTGGCCAAGAAAGAGAAAATAAAAAGAAAGAAAACTTGGCTTCAACCCATTAATGGCCCACTACCCAGCACTCTCTCTCTTCTGAGGTCTCTCCTCTTGAAAAGGCCTAGAGCACACTCCACCACGCTGCTCCAATGCGGATTGGTGGTAATAGCCAACCCAAACCCGGGATTACCTGCATCAATCTGCAACAAGTTTTCCTTCTGTCCACAGAGCAATGGCAACAACTATATGGCGGGCGAGCCGCGGCGGAAACGCGAGCCGCCGGCACGCCCCAATCACATCTTGCTGTACACCATCATCAACCCGGCGTATCCCATCACTGTGGTGAGTAAATTTTTTTGGACATTTTATCTAGCTATACTAATATAATAAGGCTGAAGAGATGTTTGTTGTTTTAATGCGCTACTCTCTGGAACTCCCAGTTGGGTTTGAGAATATTTATTTTGTGTAAGGTAGACATACATATTCACGAGGAAGGCTATTTTATAGACTTCTACTTCTATAATTCTTGACATAGGCACGTGTATTAAGACTTATTTACCCGAAGCGAAGCGAGGGCGGATTAATTGTATTTAATAAAAAGATTAAGAGAAAGCAATTAAACCCCTTTTCTCTATCTTTGTTTGTCAACGAAGTAAACATTAATTAAAAATGCGTAAAGTAACATAATTTTATTATGATGCTGCCAGTGTCCTGAAATTAGAGGCAAACGAGGCTTCTATTCTAAGCTCTGGCTCCCATGGGATAATGATATGCATGTAAAATAGAGATACTATCTCGTATCGCGTTACCTTATTTAATTCTTAACGTATCCCGGCAAATTGCTTATCGCTTTAATGTAGCGTCGTTCGTGTGTAAGGTTTAAAATACTTGATCGAAACAATGGGATCAAAAAGGAGAACACGCTAAACTAAAGGTCTTTACACAGATAAGTTCAAAAGTCGTTTGCAGTACGCAGTGACGCGTGACGATTGTGAAAGAAGCGAAGTGGCGAGCAACAGGTTGACTTCCTTCACGTACTGAGTATGGAATGGGTACGCAGAATTTTTACTAAATATAGAAAAAAGAATACTTAATACGAGTATTATAGTTTTGGTTACTCATATCGTTAGTAAAAGTGCCTTTTTCAGCTGAACTTAATTTCCTTTGCCTGTTCGTGTTAGTCGATTCATATTTGTACGAAATGCGCGACTACGCTTTGGAATAAAAACGTGGTTTTAAATTTTCTTATAGATAGAAAATATTGTTGAGTAGTTTCCATTCACAGTTATTTTCACAAAAAAAAATCTATTTCATGTTTAGAAACTTCCGTTTGTCATTAGAAACTATTATCGAAATTAATTTGAATTTGTCGGACGGGATTATCATTAATGAAGTTTTTGCGTAAAATAAGTCATGAAATATATTTTTAATAACAATGGGAGTAGGATTACATCTTCATTTTAACAAATAAAATATGAAATTGTCGTGATAAATATTAATATTGCCTAAGTGTATTGTAACACGCACGTAGACCAAGTTTTGTTTTGTCACCAAAAACCACTAAAATCCAGTAAAAACTGTTACAAAATAGTTAACATCTGTACGTCAAAGGTCATCAAAAATCGTTACAAAACTTACCATTTTTGCGAATCTCGATTTATTAATAGCATATTCCGCAAAACTTTTACTTTGTTTAATAGTATCCGCAATCAAGATCCTTATGTGAATATTTAATATTTGATTCAGGATTCATAGATAAAGAGCCAATTTTAAATTAGAGCCAATTTTTACTTTTTGAAAAATTTATTGCCACCTACTTGTTCTCACATTTACAGTTCTCACACTTAAAGTTATCATTAGTAATTTACCTTTAGTTTGACAGGAGTTCAATGCAAGGTCCATTTCTCGGCATCAGTTCAAATACGCATACAATAGGAATTTCCTGTTCGGGATCACTGAATTCATGCGCCCAAAGTCACTAGTAAAACTTAGTAATATGTACTACTATTATAAGTACTATTATGTCTTCTGTGGTAATACACAAAGACACTTGAGCATTGAGCCGTCACTAACATTAACGTTGTAATTTGGCTGTCGCGAGCAACGATGTTAGTATAATCGACTTGTTTACCTTCTTTGAATACGTATCAAGTCTTTTTTATGTGAATAGTCGATAAACAAGTAATTCATTTATTTTTGAGAGAAAATGTGTGTTTTAAAGACAATAGTCAGACGAAATAAGACACTATCGATTTAAATTAAAGCGTTAGAAGCTTTGCACCTCGTCAACATGACCTTCGTGGATTAAAGACTGTAAAATAAAATAATTTGATCGGGATCAATGACGCGATTTGAATCGCTCTTAGCAACAGGTGCGCAAACGGATGCGTCGTTTTTTTGCTTAGTCTTGCATATAAATATTTCTCTTTGACTCACTGGCTGTGACACCCTTTGAAAAATATTTCAATATTTATGGAGATAATAATGGACTTGTTTCTTTGAAACATCATTTTCATACACCTCTAGACATACCTCTGCTCCATGTATGTACCTTTAGTAAATACTAAGTATGCTGAAAATTCGGTTATCTGTCGTTCAGCTCGCAACTACAATAGCCATTAATAATAATAGCCAAATTTTTAATTTAAAATCTAGACAACTTAAAAAAGAAATAAAAAAATTGCACCTCCAATAAATTAATAAATATCATTATGTAGCATATGACACGCACACACATACACAAAAACATACACAAACACACACACACACACATACACGCACACACAAGTACACTCACATACTTATACACTTACATACTCACACACATGCGCACACACACTTTTAAGCACGGTTTCAAGAATAACTGTTCACAAAAATTTACTAGTATTTTTGTGTAATCCGTTTTTGGCCATAGTATTTAAGTAATTGTTTTGTATACAATAAGTAATTCTGTAAACGCTGTAGGATTACCTAAGAAATAAACAAATAAATAAATAAATACTGACTTACTCGTAAATTTTTTAGGTCTAATTGAACGCTTAAAAAGAGCAGTATCGACTGACAAGTTGTTAATTAAAGCTCAGTGTGGGTCTTAGTTGGTGCCTGGTGGTATTATATCGAAAAGGCTAAACACAGTTTTAACAATAATGGAGCACAAATTGTGGATCTGTCAGGAAAATTGCACCTACCCCGAATCAAATCAAGTAACCGGTAAGTTCGAAAGGTCACTAACAAATGGATTACTAGTTCGTCATGATCCTAATCCACCATGGATTAAGTTGTGGTCGACAAAATAATCAAGCTAAGCGTGTAGCTAAATAAATCTAAAAACCTCTAGTTCCACTGTTTTCGTCAGTGACCCATTGTACAATTGCAATAGTACTCTGGCATTCCTCAACTTTATGATGACAAATGAGATTTGCAAACGATAAACCGACAAACTTTAAATCGTCCTAACTCCCACCGCCTGTATAGTAGTCGGCCAAGTTTTATTGCCCAGTCATTCTCGTTTCATGACGCGTGAAATTTGCGAAATAAGCTCACAAGTTTGCTCAATGTAAACTTAAAATTGTGTTACGACTTATCTGTACACATGAGAACAACCTGTAAGTTTGAAGACTGCACATACATAGATGAATAGAATTACGTACCGATGTAGAGTAATAAATCAGTGTAACTAACTCACGCAGTAGGTATCTGGCTGCACTCACTCACACGTAAACGTAAGAACTAAGTGCGGGTGAGCGCGCAATATGTCAACGAGTGCAGCGATGTACTGATATTACTATAACTAACATAATTCAAAATAAATAATTATCATTCGGAAATTCCGCTTTCATTGTTCTCTGCACATTCTTAAGGTTGACTGGTAGAGAATGCTGTTTAGCATTAAGTCCGCCTTTTGTACCACTTATTTGTTAAGGGTCAATAAAGCATAAATAAATAAATTCAGAATTTCTAAACATTTTTTTTTCTACTACCTTTATGACTTTATAGTTTATCATTATAATCCATTATTAATGGACCCGATACTCCTCTCAGTATGATAGTGGTTAGTACAGTTATAGTTCATAGTAATGGCTAAAGTGTTCGATGGCAGTCTTCGCACACTCTTGAGAGCATTACATAAAAATATCGACTGCTTGCTTCCTGTTATACACTGCAACAGATTGTTATTTAAAAAGCCACCCTCTACACTCGTATCTTAGAAATATGTACCTAAGATGATAAATTCGAATTCAAGTCACCCCAGCTAAATATCAACTCCCAGAACACTATCAATGCCTAATAGTATCCCTCAATAGTTTATTTCTGTGACAAAACATCACATGTCCCTATAGGAAAGTTGTAAATATGACGTTGTGTTACAAGACTTATAACACAACGTCATAAACATACTAACATTGCCGCACAAAACTTTATCGTTCCCGCATCACAAATGCTGTTGTGAGATAGTTGAGTGTGAGTTTAATTGTATAGATTTATCGTGCTGTTGAGTTCTCCATGCAGTTGATGTTTTGTCCATTTTTGTAACACACGAAATTATCTAAAGTTTTTCTTTTATTCGTCCAGTATGCGTTTAAGTATTTAATTTGATAAAACAGTCCTATATATTTTTCGTTATTTGACTCTGTCCTAAATATTCTTAAGGTAATCTTAATTACCGAAACTGGTCTTAGTCTGATTTCTTATCATGTAATACAACTACCACCCATTAATGTTATTGATTGATTAATGTTATTGATGATTGAGTTATTTCTACTACGTACGTACGTGATGTCACAATCGCAAATGAACTGTTCAGTAAGTTTGTTGAACTGTCCTCCACAACAAGTGTTGTGCGGGAAAAGATTTTGATTGTGTGATCTTTCTGCGGAGTTTCCCGATAGAGTTGCGGACTTGTAGTCCATTTCGTTTGCTTCTTTAAGTTTTTTATGTGCTTCTATTACGAGATTTCTTCCAACTTTTCACTCACACTCACTATCAAATATTAATTTATCATTGAAATATATGTTTCTCTATAATATTATGGCAAAATGAAAATCTTTAAATCACGATATTGAATTCGTCAGCATTTGCATACCTCAAATTCTCAGCTACTTTGAATATTTTAAGGGCATGTTGATATGAGGAATATTTAAAACGTACCTAAATTACTATTAATTTTAATTATGTTAAAGTGTGACTTCGCGAGCCGTCGAGAACTTCACCTAGCCATCCAGTATGACAATAATAAAAATTGTCTCAGTTAATTTAAAAAGCCAGTTGAAAAATGAGAGTATTGTTCGCAGAGAGGCAGAGTCGTGTAAACAACTGGTTGCACTTGTTACAATCTTCAACACGCACCCCGGTCTCCCTTGACGATTAGCCCTTGAGATCGAGTGTGCGGATGTACCGTTGGACGACACTACAACGACACAGCTTTATAATTCAAATGCTGTGGTCACACTGCAATCAATAATGCCTTAAAACATTACTTAGCACTATAACATATTTAAGTGAGCTTTAATCTCCACGCTACTTACAGGCATGTATTTGTTGGTGTACACAATACTTATGCATGTATGTATTATGTAAGAAGTCATTCTCGTATCGTCCAGTGAAGAAGGGAGGCACGGATGCATTGCCTACCAATAGGATATCACGTCAATGCAATAAGAATGTATTTCGGTATAACTTTCAACCAATCAATGGCCCACTTCTGAGCACGGGCCTCTTCTCTTGGAAGCCTAGAGAGTACTTTGCCCCGCTCCGTGGCGAATTGGTGGAGGATTTCGGTTAGCCAAAAATAATTTTGATTGTTATATTGCAGTGATAACTATTGGAACACGGACACTGGACACGCATTTATTACTTGCTTCGAGAAAATAAATCATGAAAAGACTACAAGCGCATATAATATGTATAACAGTTTTGAGAACATACATAATTAAAGGTGTGTGAAGTTTTCCAATGCGTGGTCCGCGTGGTCCTCGTGGACTGTGGTCTGTCTGTTCCCCTCATATTGTGATAGAGCCCCGAGCCCGCTAGTGAAACATTGTTTGGTTGCAATGATGATGATGATGATAAATCCTAATTTTTATCATAGTTGGATCTCACACAAAGACCTGTAGTAAAAGTTGATATACAAAATAGGTACCTATTACTATTTTTCAATGTTCGAGGTGCACAATCTAACATGATAGGTAATGGTGTTACGGACCCAAGCCGTCAAACATGTCTCGTTCAGCTTCGCTCACGCTTGACAGATTCAAACGATTTGTCATACGTAAAGTTTGCACCAATTCCAAGATTTCGTGTGACTACGCGTTTTGACACTGACAGGATATTGCAAGTAATAATTTAGATTTATTTATTTTTTATTATTTAAGTAGAAAAGTTAATATGATGTCCTAAGTAGCTCGAATAATCGATTCCTAATATATAACTATAATTATCAGTTATCATGATCACAATAAATTAATTTACGTAATTATGTTTAAAATGATATAATACTATAATTTTACGAAATCATTAACCCACATAAACTAAAGTCACGTTAACTTACTCTAATTCTAAGGTAAAGTTGTAGTATCGCGTCAGGAAACTTAATGAAACTTCCGAAGATAATGTAAAACTAGTACAACCAGTTCCGTCTGTAATAACGTTAGCTGAATAAAGTATATCGGCACTAACAATGATAATAACATTTGGAGTATTGTTAAATAGTACAATAAATCTAGCTAATAACACTAAATTTCGGGTGAAAATTTACAATGTTTCTTAATTAAATCGCTGTAATTACGTTTTCAATTTATAAACCCTTTATTACTAACTTAAATAGACATGAATTCACGACAAGACAAAAGGATTTCTCTATTATTGTTCCGGAGTTATACCCCTAAAGTGACTGATGTTAATTAGAATAATGAAATTCTGTTCCTTTAACATAATATTTTAATTTTCTGTTTCAACCTAAATTTCAATGCTTTAACTAATCTGCATACAGATTTTGCTACCTGCAGATTATTATCCAACTTTGCTCATAAGCTTAATAGTTGACCTAATACCTAACTTCTTTTTCTGGTCTAAACTTGTTGTTCACATCAAAAACCATTCCATTTATATGTATAAAACTTTTAACCACAGATAGAATTGATACAGGTCGCAACTCGCAACGTTATAAGTTTCCTTTGGTCAATAGTTTGTTTTGTGCTTATGCAAATCTATTGCTTAAAAAAGTGGCTCAGCAGGTAGGGACGGAAGGACAGACTTTGTTATTGAAATTTTATTTTATTTCTAGTTAGTACATACTTTAGAGAATATTTTAAAGGAATATTAGCTATGTAGATGTTCTTTAACACAAAATAAATACATGTTTATTTTTCTTATCCCGTAGGAATTTGCATTTATTCTGAAACTAGTTATTAGTAATTCTAATCAACCACCTAAATGTCTGAAGTCTCTTAGTATTAAAGTAAAAGTAAATTATAGTAAATAACGATAAATAAATTCAATAATATAAATAGTATACAAAATTTTCAGCTTTATAGTTCCAAGGCATAAAAGACTAAGCGTTGATGAGTAGTCATTTAGAATTTTCTTTTAATTTATACAGACATAATTATTGTATGTATGTATCCCGTATGCTTGATAATATGGCTACACTAACATCCGCCCTCTTAGGAAACATGCCGTGTTCTATAAAGTTGACGTTAATCGATCTTCGATTGGGTCTCGCCGGGAATATTGAAACTTGTATAAATGTAGATATAGGTGCTCATACCACTACACAGTGTCAAATTTTGGCTTAGTTGCGGTCATGTATAGTTTATGTGTTTAATTGATAGCTGTAACTATTTTAAAGAATTGACAAAGACACTGAAGCTTTTTTTAAAATTATTTTCTGAGTTTATGTGATTATCGAGAAAAAACCATAGAAATCATAGAAATGCAATATATTTTTTTTTGTACATTATTTGAGAATAAATAAAATATGTTCTCATAAAGGAAGTTCATATCTATAACCTAGCCAAAAACAACAAAAAAAAACACGCTAAGTTATGACACAATTAATGTTTTTACCAAAAATGAAAAAAATTTTTTGTGGGACGGTTTCTTAATGGTCGCATTTTATTTTTGAATGGAAATAATCTACATGTAATAACGTATTTGTGTAAAAAATATTGGCTAATAAAAATAAAGGGGTGACAAGATATGAATTTTTGAAAGTTTTGTTAAGGGTTGTCACTTTTCTATGAAAATTTAATTACCATATTGATATTAATTTATTCTGTTCATCAATAACATCGTTATTTCGGTATATATTGTAATAATAATAGTATAATAATAATATAATAATATTAAAGGTTGATTTTTTTTATCAAATTTTAATATAAAAAAGTCACATTTTTTTGTTTTAAAAACAAAAACTTTGTCTTAAAATTTATGATACGCAATAGGTATAACGTTGCGTCAAGTCTTTTCACACGAAAAGCTCTTCGATGAAGAACATTGAGTGGTATTGGGAAGGGGTCCGCCCTCGTGAAGCTTACGCTAAAACCCAATATCAGTACTCAATGTCCGGAGAAGCGGTGGTGAGGCGTCATGGAGCCGGCAAAGACCCATGGCGCTGCTTTGCCTCAGGAGATATTGACCCATTCTCCTGGGGATGTCATATCGGGCCTCCACCGAGTGACTTAATGTTAGAGGGGCATGAGTGCGCCAACCCTCATGTTGGTCAGCGAGTGGCAGAAATAATTAAATTGACTCATCTTGACTTGTTCAAGTTATTGGAAAACAGTGCTCATTTACGAGGACCGAAATAACGACCTCTGGACATTCCCGAAAACGAGAGAACAACATTAGTTTTAAATGCAATTTACCCTAAAGGTACTTGATAGTGTTTAATAATTTATTTATAAAGTACCTTTTGCCTTTGACTTCGTCCTCGTGGAGTACAATAATTTGACCATTTTAGAAATTTTCACATTTGTGCTGTATCCTTCTCCACAACTCAAACTATCTCCATATCAAACTTCGTCTTAATCGATTCAGCGGTTATTGATGTCCCATATAAACTTCACCCCCCTTTTCACCCTCCTTAAAGGATGATTTCTGGGATAAAATTATCCCATAGGATAGTCAAAAACTACAAAATAGGATATCCCATAGGATAGTTTTATAAAAGACATATCTTTTCCCGGAACTCAAACTGTCTATATACCAAATACACACATTCTCATTTATAATATACCTAGGATAGCTGACCGACAGATGTTAAGATTTCTGAAATTATCCAAATTTCTGCGTATTTTTTTTATTTTTTCTTTCCGTAAAAAAAGATAAATGAAATTGCTCAAGTCGTTCTCATGTTATGGCGTGACGTGACCAAGTGAAACGAAGATTGTTTATATATACATAAATTTATTTTTATGATTACTTTTAGACAACCCTATTTCCATAGAAATTTCTAAAATACTTAGAAACGCTTTATCTCTCTACCCCTTTTATTGTAATTTTTAAATTTTTAGGACATTATAAAGAACAATATTGTGCATATTTATAATGAAGAATAAAATGCGACCGCAACAAGATTAAATTAAAAATCAATAAAAAGTGGAAATAAAAAAATCTTAAATATGTCTTATAATATTACAGCTACATTTCCTATTTTTTTAGTATGAATAGATAATACAATGTTACATTATTTAAGATACTAACAAAAACAAAAACAATTATATTTTAGGAATAAAAAAATAATTAAATTTTCCTTGAGGTCATTGACCTTTCACACAAAAAATTATTTCTCTTAAAGTATACAGAAATTTACTGTGGGAATTTTTATCAATTGTTTGCCACATTAATCTCTTTCGAAAAAACAGATAAACTATACATGACCGCAACTAAGCCAAAATTTGACACTGTGCACTATGACGCCGATACGATTTACCCCGTCAACAAACATTGCTTCACGGAAAACTTTTAATCGCAACCTGCGAAGTGTATCAATATCGAACGAAACCAATGAAAGATTCTGTGATGTAGGTACTGTACTGTGTCGTGTGGTCTGTGAAACTATTGACGGTTCTTAATATATAAGATTGCCTTTCATTTCTTCTCTGATGTAAAATCGGTTACATTTGAAAGGTAATGCTAAGATGGTTTGATACCACTAAAAAAATGTATTAGAAACATTCTGTCGATTTTCGAGTTTTCCCATACAAAAAAATATCCTTAAACAAAATGTATTTCTTTTTTAGCGTAGTAGCACACATCTGGTATCTACTAGTTAATATATAAAAAAAAATCTTCATTTTCAAGTCTTTTAAGTAGTCCCCGATTAAGCAAGTCACTAAATTGTGTCGGTCACCAGGGTCGCCACTCTCGGGTCGCCTACATTTCCGCACAATCGCCTCCCAAAGCGTTCGTCCAATGCTTTATTGTGGCAATGTTTCATTGACTTCGGAGCTACGCCGTTTTGTTATCCTACGTGCTCTACAGATAACGTAACGTGGGAATATGTCACACTTTGCTCTTCATCTTCTGATTGTATCGTCTGATTTCTTTTATGGAATTATTGATATGAACACTTATCTTCACTGTTTTTAAAGTTATTGTTTCTGATATGCACTGAATATGGCCAATAATATTAATATAATATAATATTAATATGACTGTATATTTTTAATATAATATTTACAAGTATACTTTTTACACTGTTCTCTCCATCCTTACTTTCCTTTAATATTTTCTGTCACGAGATTTTCACGATTGTCATTCACGAGATTCCAGAAGTGTATATCAATATTGAACGTTGTCGTTAGTTAGTAATTCTAGAACATTATCCCGCTTGAAGACTTTGAATCGTGTAATGGGTACTAAAACCCAATACGACTATACGTTGACACTAAATAACCAAACTAGAGCAAATGTAGTTTGTACTTCATGATATTCCTGAGGCAATATGGCACGCATCCGATCCGATCGATGACCGCAAGATTGAATGCACAGCATTCATTTCGTAACATTGTTTAACTTTGAATTTGGAGGAGGTTCAACCGAGCAATGGAATACCGCTAGGTACCTAATCTTGAACTACGCAACAAGAACAATTTAACAGTCTTTGACAAAATCGTATGGTGAACAGCTCTGTAATCATTCCAGTTGCATATGGAACACTCCACCCACGATGACCGCAAGATAGATCGTAAAGCATTATTTCTGCAACATTGTTCCTTTTTTTTACATTTAACAATGTTGTACTGGTTGGAGGGAATTAATGCATGTATAAAACTTACCATATTGATATTAATTTATTCTGTTCATCAATAACATCGTTATTTCGGTATATATTGTAATAATAATAGTATAATAATAATATAATAATATTAAAGGTTGATTTTTTTTTATCAAATTTTAATATAAAAAAGTCACATTTTTTTGTTTTAAAAACAAAAACTTTGTCTTAAAATTTATGATACGCAATAGGTATAACGTTGCGTCAAGTCTTTTCACACGAAAAGCTCTTCGATGAAGAACATTGAGTGGTATTGGGAAGGGGTCCGCCCTCGTGAAGCTTACGCTAAAACCCAATATCAGTACTCAATGTCCGGAGAAGCGGTGGTGAGGCGTCATGGAGCCGGCAAAGACCCATGGCGCTGCTTTGCCTCAGGAGATATTGACCCATTCTCCTGGGGATGTCATATCGGGCCTCCACCGAGTGACTTAATGTTAGAGGGGCATGAGTGCGCCAACCCTCATGTTGGTCAGCGAGTGGCAGAAATAATTAAATTGACTCATCTTGACTTGTTCAAGTTATTGGAAAACAGTGCTCATTTACGAGGACCGAAATAACGACCTCTGGACATTCCCGAAAACGAGAGAACAACATTAGTTTTAAATGCAATTTACCCTAAAGGTACTTGATAGTGTTTAATAATTTATTTATAAAGTACCTTTTGCCTTTGACTTCGTCCTCGTGGAGTACAATAATTTGACCATTTTAGAAATTTTCACATTTGTGCTGTATCCTTCTCCACAACTCAAACTATCTCCATATCAAACTTCGTCTTAATCGATTCAGCGGTTATTGATGTCCCATATAAACTTCACCCCCCTTTTCACCCTCCTTAAAGGATGATTTCTGGGATAAAATTATCCCATAGGATAGTCAAAAACTACAAAATAGGATATCCCATAGGATAGTTTTATAAAAGACATATCTTTTCCCGGAACTCAAACTGTCTATATACCAAATACACACATTCTCATTTATAATATACCTAGGATAGCTGACCGACAGATGTTAAGATTTCTGAAATTATCCAAATTTCTGCGTATTTTTTTTATTTTTTCTTTCCGTAAAAAAAGATAAATGAAATTGCTCAAGTCGTTCTCATGTTATGGCGTGACGTGACCAAGTGAAACGAAGATTGTTTATATATACATAAATTTATTTTTATGATTACTTTTAGACAACCCTATTTCCATAGAAATTTCTAAAATACTTAGAAACGCTTTATCTCTCTACCCCTTTTATTGTAATTTTTAAATTTTTAGGACATTATAAAGAACAATATTGTGCATATTTATAATGAAGAATAAAATGCGACCGCAACAAGATTAAATTAAAAATCAATAAAAAGTGGAAATAAAAAAATCTTAAATATGTCTTATAATATTACAGCTACATTTCCTATTTTTTTAGTATGAATAGATAATACAATGTTACATTATTTAAGATACTAACAAAAACAAAAACAATTATATTTTAGGAATAAAAAAATAATTAAATTTTCCTTGAGGTCATTGACCTTTCACACAAAAAATTATTTCTCTTAAAGTATACAGAAATTTACTGTGGGAATTTTTATCAATTGTTTGCCACATTAATCTCTTTCGAAAAAACAGATAAACTATACATGACCGCAACTAAGCCAAAATTTGACACTGTGCACTATGACGCCGATACGATTTACCCCGTCAACAAACATTGCTTCACGGAAAACTTTTAATCGCAACCTGCGAAGTGTATCAATATCGAACGAAACCAATGAAAGATTCTGTGATGTAGGTACTGTACTGTGTCGTGTGGTCTGTGAAACTATTGACGGTTCTTAATATATAAGATTGCCTTTCATTTCTTCTCTGATGTAAAATCGGTTACATTTGAAAGGTAATGCTAAGATGGTTTGATACCACTAAAAAAATGTATTAGAAACATTCTGTCGATTTTCGAGTTTTCCCATACAAAAAAATATCCTTAAACAAAATGTATTTCTTTTTTAGCGTAGTAGCACACATCTGGTATCTACTAGTTAATATATAAAAAAAAATCTTCATTTTCAAGTCTTTTAAGTAGTCCCCGATTAAGCAAGTCACTAAATTGTGTCGGTCACCAGGGTCGCCACTCTCGGGTCGCCTACATTTCCGCACAATCGCCTCCCAAAGCGTTCGTCCAATGCTTTATTGTGGCAATGTTTCATTGACTTCGGAGCTACGCCGTTTTGTTATCCTACGTGCTCTACAGATAACGTAACGTGGGAATATGTCACACTTTGCTCTTCATCTTCTGATTGTATCGTCTGATTTCTTTTATGGAATTATTGATATGAACACTTATCTTCACTGTTTTTAAAGTTATTGTTTCTGATATGCACTGAATATGGCCAATAATATTAATATAATATAATATTAATATGACTGTATATTTTTAATATAATATTTACAAGTATACTTTTTACACTGTTCTCTCCATCCTTACTTTCCTTTAATATTTTCTGTCACGAGATTTTCACGATTGTCATTCACGAGATTCCAGAAGTGTATATCAATATTGAACGTTGTCGTTAGTTAGTAATTCTAGAACATTATCCCGCTTGAAGACTTTGAATCGTATAATGGGTACTAAAACCCAATACGACTATACGTTGACACTAAATAACCAAACTAGAGCAAATGTAGTTTGTACTTCATGATATTCCTGAGGCAATATGGCACGCATCCGATCCGATCGATGACCGCAAGATTGAATGCACAGCATTCATTTCGTAACATTGTTTAACTTTGAATTTGGAGGAGGTTCAACCGAGCAATGGAATACCGCTAGGTACCTAATCTTGAACTACGCAACAAGAACAATTTAACAGTCTTTGACAAAATCGTATGGTGAACAGCTCTGTAATCATTCCAGTTGCATATGGAACACTCCACCCACGATGACCGCAAGATAGATCGTAAAGCATTATTTCTGCAACATTGTTCCTTTTTTTTACATTTAACAATGTTGTACTGGTTGGAGGGAATTAATGCATGTATAAAACTTATGAGACCGAATAATCAATTTTAATAGTTTCAGAGGCAATGTGGATCCGCGATAATCACAAGACTGAACTTAACGCATTTATTCCGTTGCATTGAAATGCTTGTTTAAGTGGGAAGATAAAAATAACTATCTACATATTACAAACATAAAGCGTAGTTACTAGGTATAAAGCGGCGTTGTAGCGTAAAATGCGTCGAGTCAATGTTAATCATATATGATTGGCAATGTAAAGTGGATAATCTACGCCATTTTCAGGCAAATCTAGTTAGTAAAATCTTGTGTATCAGAGAGGTATGAATAAGTGAGATTCACATGGTTTTATGCATCACGTGTGATCCAGCTTCTCTCGAAAATTGACATATTTAATTATTTGTATTGTTTTCATATTAGTAAAGATCTGTAAATATGAATATCTGTTCAGTAGAATATTTGCGAATATGCGAACAACTGTAATAAAACAGGAATTTCAAGAAGCGGATCTTTTCTTTTCTTCGTGGCCGGCAACGCATTGGTGACGCCCCTGGTGTTGCTAATGTCCATGGGCGAAGGTACCATCAGGTGACCCGTCTGCTCGTTTGCCTGCTTAAGGCATAAAAAAAATTTACATTTGTAAACGTGGTATCGCATCAATCCTGTTACGTGATTCCGTGTGTTACTAGGATGTTCAAACATTTGCAGCTTGCATGTTGCGAATTGCTAATATATCCATTCACGTACAGATACATAACGTTGCAACAGATGCCGCGTTGGAGATAAAGGATTTTATGTATGTTTTATTAAATTCTGTTTCGTTTGTGCTGTAATTCGTTTCGAAAGGGTAAATGGGCAATCGGTATTTATTTTGCAGTCAAATATTTTACCTTTATTTGGTTCTTTTGTCATCTTGAGAGTTAACTCCATCACCAAATGTCTATTAAATGTCCTAAGTCTACCAAACTATGACTTTGCCCTTATTGGAAAATTATCTTAGGAAGACTTGAAAGTGTATTGTTTGTCAAGTTAAGATGACTGAATTAGTTGAAGATGTACGCGTAAGAAATGTTTCAACAAAATTGCCATAGAATATTTCACCACCTGAACTAAGACGTTTGCTAAGCATACCGAAAGCGTATACTAAGGTACGCAATTGTTACCGTGCTCCTATCGTCATTTTCGTCGACCCACTTCCAGCCCTGTATCGAACACATTTTGAAATTCTCGTTTGCATTGCCGTATACGATATTGAGGCTTGAAGCCGCTATTTAAGTCACGCTATGTGTACAGAAGGCTACAAGGCTGTTGAAACCTGAGATATTAAAAAGTTTCACCGTGATCACGAAAGCATCTGTGATTGAAATATCAGCATAATGATGTGTATCGGTTGAATAAAAAAATTGTCTTTCATAAACTTATCACTCTAGTGATAAGCTACGACGCTGCTGATGCTCAGGAATATTTTACCGTAGCTTTTAATATTTTTTGGGAATCTCCTGTTTAAAGTAATTAAGTCTTCCCTCTTTTTGTTTGAACTAAGTCTTCTCGTTACCTCCTCGCGAGAGCTTCTTATCTTCGAAAAATATTTATCAGTGAATACTTTGAAATTTTGCAGAATCTTTACGTAAGTTTCCGTTTATATACGAGTAGGTATGTAGTTTTTAAAGTTGTCATTTATCCAAAACCTTTTTTCGTGCTATTTTGTTCTTAAATGTAGATACTACTCTATAGGAATTTTTATAACATTAATTTCGTACTTTTACAATTTAATATTATATCTACCTAAATAATAAAGATTTATGCTCGTATGTTTCGTATAAATGTATATATCAAGATTATTTGTAACATGTAGTCGTAACATATCAGTTTCTTTAATTACTTACATTCCTCCAAACTTATTTCGTATTCTAATACTTATTACGTTTTTGAACATTTCAAGGAATGTCCATTGATATCTAGTTCCATTAGTGGTTGCAGCCCGGATTGTTTATGGGATTTTGTGGGACACTATTGTCTTTTGGCGCTTTCCATGTCGCCCTTTATTGAGTCGACATTCTTGAATTTTGTTAAACGCTGCGAAGATGCCAGTAACTCTTATCGTCTTTTGTATTGGTTTCAGTCCATTTAAATCTTACGAACGTCATGATGTAATGAGTATGAGTACCATATGAGTACCTAACTAAATAAACTTCTAATCTTCTTATTATAATGTCGTAAATCTTTGGTTGAGTTATCAGACGAATCCCGCAGTAAGTTACCTAGAGTTTTATCTCGTTTCGTTCCACGAGCTATAGTTGTCTAAATTAGCTTCCTATAAAAACTTCGATAACAGCCGTAAATGAAGAAATGTGTCTTCTTATTGTTGCATAACAGCATACTTCCGTAGCAGTGTTGGCAATCAGACTTTTGCCTGATTGTTTATGGTGCTTTTGTTTGGGACGCTATTGTATGCCGACGCCTTCCGAGGCGATTCGTCTGCATACTTATGCTCGTATGTGATTAAAATGTGCTGAGACGGAACATGTTGGCATAATGTGATGAAGAGCACCGTTTCTTAGTCGTAACTTGTTTTGTTCTTAAAAATATGATTCGTTGTCGTTCTGTTGCGAAGTATTCAAAGTTATGTTTTAACATTAATTTATTATGTCTCAAAACGAGTTATGTAGACGCCGTTTGGAAGATTATTTGAGATGTAAGTTTTAGCAATTGCATAATTATGAAAGTCTCAAGGAAATCTAAGAGGCAAGATACTGAATTCTGACTGAATAGTTAAAACTCTCTACGCTTAGTACTAGTCCGTTGTTTGAGCGTCTATGACCTTGTTCCTAATCCATGTACCTATCGGTGTGTTCGAAAACATTAAGGTTTAACCTTATCTTCAAATACATGTGATACATGTAATGTATTTGTCGTGGTACGCTCGAATGTGCGAATATACAGTATTAGTAGCGCCTTATCCACGCCGGACGTCCGTGCCGCTATCTGTTGGCTTACTCGCTACGACGCCGACGGTGGCATTATGTACCCTGCGACACACTTAAGAATGTTCAGAAAATCATACCTATCTACTTATACTAGTACTTGTTGAAGTGTAAACTTCTTCAGTACGGGGGTGACTTGAAATTTTATGAAACGAAACTGTCCAGTAAAAAGAGACAAACACATAAATTCTAAAGTGAGATAGGAAGCATTTTATAGGGGTAGGGTAGGGGAGTGAGGGGTAGGGGAGCGGAGCGGAGCGGAGCGGGGCGGAGCGGGGCGGAGCGGAGCGGAGTGAAGTAGATTAGTGAAACCTACATTTATCATCTTCCCGAAATTTTACATTCGTCTCATTATCTTGAAAGCAAAAATTTTGAAGGTTTCACTTCTACCACGTGTGAATTGCACACATTTTAATTTTTTTTAACCCCCACGCAAAAAGAGGGGTGTTATAAGTTTTATGTGTGTCTGTCTGTGGCATCTTATCTCCTAAGGACCTATACGAATGGACCGATTATGACGAGGTTTTTTTGTTTGAAAGCTGACGTGATGAGATGGTTCTTAGCTATATTTAGTGTAAATAAAACTGTCGGGGATTTTTTAAATTTTTTGATCCTGCTCAGGACCCGATTCGGCGACATGAAATTATAGACAATCAAATATTGTTGTTTTATAGGCGTGAAGCAATCAGTTTCGATGAGAAGTCTCGAAGCCCTGAGGTCTAAGGATCGATTAAATATGTCCAGAAAGGTCGGTCGGTCGGTCGATAATGATTCTTATTCATTTAAGTGCCCTAAGGGTCCGTTCAGACAGACCGGCTCGGAGAGCATCGGCCTGCTCTTTTCTTTTCACACAGACCGCACGCAATCGGAGCCGACAGGCTGCGCGAGCGAGAAATAGCACGCAATCGGAGCCGGTCGGCTCCTCTTTTTATTTCACACGAAGTGCGTTCAAGTATTTTAATGACAAAAAAGGTGCACATGCAGAAATAAACTTTACTACAATTACTCAAAACTCTGTTTCTAACGTGATAAAAATCTGCTCTCCTCTCCAAGCCGGTCTGTCTGAACGGACCCTATGTCCGCCATTGCTGGGCACCCATTGCCACCTGACCGGGCGCCTAGGGCAACTTGTCACCTCATGTGGTGGCTGTGAAAACTCATCTTTTATAAGTCTTTATGTCTGTAGTTCACTTTTATGTTATTTTTTGTATCTTCAAAAATCATGATGTGAGTTTAATGTTTTCCATCTAAAGTTTTATCATTTTAAAGTATCTCATAAAAATTTTGCTTTGTAATGTCGTAGTCTTAAGTACCAGTCTTCCCCCTCTTCCATTGGAATATCACGTTATTAATATATTTAAAATATAAAATTAAATCACTTCGTTTTAAAACAAAGTCTTAGAAGATATTCGGAGTTATTTTGCGATTATCGTGCCGCCATTTGGCCCTCGGGTGATTCTGTCCCATTGCTTTAAGAGAATTTGCATAATAAAGAGAAGTCATCAAACCGGAGAGGTGGAGCCGTCGTTTGAGCGGACTCAACTTTGCTCATAACATTCCAGGACCGACTGCCCACTACAATGGTATCTTCATGTTTGACTTGCGCTTTTTGACTGTGGATCTCGTGATCACTGCTGTCATGGGGTAATGAAGTTCGCGTACACACAGGTCTATGGAGAAACCCATTTCCAACAGGTTAAGAATGGTCGTAACTGTCATTCGTTGCCCTCGAACGGAATTACGCAAGTGTTTTGGATTGGCCTAGGTGTGATAGATAGTGTGTGAAAATCCATACTAATATTATAAATGTGAAAGTGTGTTTGTTTGTCCGTCTTTCACGTCGCAACGAAGCTGTTATATGGTATGGTTTTGGTGTGTGGAGATAGTGATGAGGGTGGAGAGTAACGTAGGCTACTTTTTACCGCGGTAAAACATCCCCATGGGAAGATCGATATTTTGTTAGTTGCTAGATATTTAGTTCCGGATGTTGTCAATAGATGGCGTTAGTAAAATTCATTTGCAAGTTCTAAATCACGCTATCAAAATATTATACATCTAAGTAAAAGTAAGTAAGTAGGATTTGTAAAAAATCGATCGCTACCGCGGGCGAAGCTGCGGGCAAAAGCTAGTAACACATAATGGGGAAATCATTATACTCGGGTTTGAACTTATAGCTATTTTGTATATACTTTGCATTCTAATCTACTTGTGCTCGAGAGTCGAGACTAAAGATCTATGTAATTGTTGTAGCATTATAAAATGTAGTTCTAGTTTCTTCTGTCTTAATGTGTAAATGGTTACTTCAAAAAGTTTTAAATCTTGTGTATATCATGTTTTAATTCTGACTGCAAATAAATTCCTTATTTGTGTCTATCAGTATAGTCATCATAATGTTCTTAAGAAATTGCTATACTTATGTCTTACCGTTCTGCAAGATAATCCCTTCATCCGGCATTAGTAGTAATAATAGCGACATCGAAAATTCCACAATACCTCGAATAGAGCTCAATGGCCCATTGTCCACTATCTGCGGCGATGCAGCCGCGGCACAATCTCCAAGCTTCGATTGGCACTTGTGCAACGTATCGTGGTGTTATGCCCTCCGGATATCGATACGTAGATTGCGCCATTGTACCATTGGCTGTGTGCTGTAGTATTGCTGTGTAGAAGGAAGAGGATTAATGTTATCGTTATCGTTTAAATAGGCACTAGTAACTTAAGTTGGATACTTTGTATATTGGTTAAGAGATCTGTTCAAAATAGATTTGGAATCGAGTAATAATAAAAGAAGAAGTTTCTTAGGCTTCCAACACGTTGATGGCGCTCCTGATGTTGCAGATGTCAATGGGCTGCTATAATCATTTATGTATTATCAAGTGATCTGTTTGCTTATTTCCGTGCTAATAGCATGAAAAGAAGCTTTAAAATGTATATTTTGTTGTTTTAATTTTTAGATTCATAACTGACCAATTTTACAAAGATCGTAGAAATGCCCTCTGATTATCATCTACTATTAAAAAATATACAAATTAAGAATTTCTCAGATCATAATCTTTTCAATTGTAGGTTGGCTTACTTTGATCTCGATAATTCCTCAGCACTCAGTCATTCAATGGCCCATACTCCGGTATCGGAGTCGACGCAGATACAAAGTGACGTCTCGAATCTCATAGGTTATACATACTGCCAGTATCGTTTTCGATTCCGATACGTAAATTGACCTATTAGTTGGAGTGAAGATGTTCAAAATAAAATGTCTACGAAAGTTTATTTTTATAACCCTGGAAAAATAGGTCGTGTTCTCTTTCGAATGCTTTTGAGCTGATATTACAATAGATGTAGATGATTTTATTTATTATTTAAATAAAAAAATATATAAAGCGGAATAAAGAACGTAATATCCAGTATTGTTGAATTTCTATCATTAGTATAATTTATAACATTGTTACGGGTGTATGAAATAGATTTCTAAATAAAATAATTAAAACAATATGTCATAGATAATCGTGTGAAATAAATGCATGATTTGCAATACATAAATTCCATTAAATGATAATTGTGAATTAATTAAATTGATCCCGTAAATAAATTGAACGCCCGGCAACGACACGCCCTAATTAACGAATCTGCATGCGTTTTAATAAAATGAATCACACCAATTACATTTTACAAGTTTAAATTTCATAGTGAGCTGTTTTATTTTACCATTACTCTATAGCCCAGTTATTTAACTATGACACGGGTACTCACGATACATATTTTGATGGCGATATTGATCCGGTTGCATTGTTCATTGACAGGGCTGAACTGCAGTGGAGCGGAAAAACTTTTGACAAGATGACAGATGAGATCTGACACATTTGTCTATGTGGCTGAGTTCAGTGGTTTTTAGATAACTTTGAGATAGTGGTTCATTTACTTTTTAATACTTATGAATTTAAATCAAACTAAATAGAAGTAGTGATTACCTACATTGCATTATCGTAGCCTTTAAAAATATAAAATAGTTCTCAACAATTTTGTCAAGTGAATCCTGCTAAGGTACAAATTTTATGGTACCTATCAAATGTGAACTATAAACATTGAACTTTCATTTTCCCAAACAAAGAAGTACCTACCTACTTACATAAGGTTTTTCCTAAAATAACCATTAAAATTTATTGCCTGGAAACACATTCGTTACAGGGACTTTCATGTCTTTGTGTGCCAAATGGGACCCGGAAAGGATTCACATGTATTTCAATGAGCGTTTCAAATGTTTACCGATATTGTTTTATGCATACATAAACTCGTGTGTGCGTCTATTAGCTAATGGTCTATGTCTCGCGGTGACACATTTGTTGTGCATTTCGTTGGACAGGTAGGATGGAAGCCATGTTAGACTTAATTTATATCTACGACTGATTTGTTAACTACTCTTATTTTACCAGGATCCTTTTTTGCTGGTACCGCATAATTGATGCCTTTGATGTCCACGGGCGATGGTGACTTACCATCAGGTGGCTCGTCTACCTATTTTGCGCTTATTTATATAAATAAAATAACCATAACCGCATTCCATTCTATAACGCAACTAGTGGTAACAACGAACGCAGAACAAACAGACAAGTCTATATAAATCTGTCCCGTCTGACAATGCGGTCTAATGAGCCAAGATCTGGATAGATATGGGTATGGCATATGGCAAGAGGGCTTTATAACTAGTTATATGAACGACAGTTCTCAGTAAGGAGAGGAGCTTATCTATAAGCAATGATACGAGCAGTATCAATAGTAGTAGGATTCATTTAAACCCTTGTGAACCACAGTTTACATGTAGTTAGATATAGCAACATTGTATCCTTATGAATGATGACAAGATAGCTCTTAAGAGCCCTTGAATATTTGATTAATAGGATGTACTTGATAAAAAGGAAACTTTGAAACAATTTGCAAGACTAAAATTTTTATTTAGGTAACCCTTTGGTAAGAGCTAAGAAGTATTCCAAAGATTCGAGAAATACACAATTTTTATTCCAAAAAAATTACGATTCACAAACAATTTAAGGTAAGAAAATAGATAGAAAAATAGGGTGATGAAAAGTTAGTGGGACAAATCATTTGTTACGATAACAATTTATTATAACAGAATATAGCGAACAATATAGTTTTCCTCTTTGTTCTATCTATTTCTAAGAACTCTCTATAGCTCTGATTGCCGTTCAGTTGGAATTGTGGACATGGATGTACAATATACAGAAGTTAGTTATTTTGCTGTATTCGTGGTTATCGATATATTATTTTTTTCTCTCTTCTTTCCTTGCCCGTAACGCATCGGTAATGCCTTTGACCGTGCCTTTGCTGTTACTGAAGTTCTTGACACTCCACTCCACTCCACATGTCAGTGACCACTTATCATCAAGTGGCTGGACTTCGTTTGCCAGTTTTCACTTTTTATGTATATTCTCAAATCGAATTATTAAAATGTAAACTTAGATTCAATTTACTTGGAGTTTATTACACTTGATTGTATGCTGAGAACCAATTGTGAGAACTTTAACAAGTGACTAATACATTACATTACGATTGCATCTAATCTAAATATATATAAAAAAAATCTCGTGTCACGGTGTTTGTGGTGGCACTTTTCCGAAACTGCTCGAATTTTTTTGAATTGTGTATATTTGGTAGATATTAGAATAGGACGTAAAGTTATATATCATACCGCTAGGTGAGTAAGGTGTCCCTATCCAGATTTTTTTTGCAGAACAAAGTTTGCCCAGTCAGCTAGTAAAATATACCTAATCGTTCATTTTTGTATTGAAATTGTATCTTTTCATATCAAAAGATTTTATATTAAATAAATAACGCCATACAATATTTTTACTCACAATACGATATGAAGGATAATAAAATTCATATCCATTGCGCGGTGTAATCCCCAATGGTTCATTTGTACGAATACTCGAAATACGACACGCTTAAACGCATTAGATTAAATGGATTCGATAGTAATCCCTTTTTGTAATTATCTTTTTCCGATACATTTCTGGTTATGAAGAGCGCTGATTAAGTAATTGAAGCAGTTGGAATTAGTAATTAAGTAATTGAAGCAGTTGGCTGAGAAGTAATTGGATTGTGGAAGGCCTCAGTAGATGGTGACAGATTTTTGTAACGGACTTCTTCGTTTGTTCTCGTTCTCGTTGTCTGTAGCGCCGTTTGCGGTTGTTGGAACATGCACCCGTAGATATTCTCTGCGAATGTTTGACTCATAACTCATTGCACAAGTCGCCTATGCGACTTCTTCTATAAGAGCGCCTAGTCTGTTGGCAGCTGCAACTCCGAACTCAATAAAACTAATTTTAATATTATATCTTACATTAGAACCCTAACGTGTTGCTATGCTTTAATGACGCAATAAATGTTTCTTTCTTTCTTTCTAGTCTATCAGCCTAAACCAGGGATCAGAAGTACGTACCTACTACAATTTACATATTTAGTAACGGTTGGCGAAATACTAGATTATGGATGTACTCCATACCTACCTAATTTCAATGGCTGATATTCAAATATGACCGCAGTTGCCTGAAAAATTTAAAGCTAACACTAGAAAGTTGTTTTATAAAAATGTATTGAAATAAAGTTGAAGTAATTTAATTCGCGAATGCGTCATACTATAAATACATCCAACACATTTTTTTATATTACGCAATCTCATCACATTGTAATCCCAGTGATGATCACACGAAATTTACGATTAGCAGTAAATACAAATTGGGCTCTAAGTGTGACCATTAGGCTTATTTCGGACGATGGTCGCACTGTTTCAGCTCAAGAATAGATTTGTTTTACGATCAATAAAATGTTTGTACAGCTACTCACGTGGAAGGGCCACTAGTCGAGCGATATCAACCATTATCTCCTTTGATACAAAGACCTAATTCAATTATTCGATTGCGTTAGGATTTGTACGCAGCGCGCTTCGTTCATTCATGATATCTGGGTAAAGTAACATGTGGGCGGTATTTACACGTGTCTATATAGCTACGTTACTCACGGCAACAATGTATTATGCTTTATGCTGTTGCCAAGGGCTAAGTGGCTCCTGTTGTTTTTATTTCCATTTTCATTATTTTTGACGTGATAACGTCTACTTATTAAAACGATGAGCGCCGGGCACATCTATGAAAAAATGTCGCGTTCCGTGAGCGAGAGAGCGGCAAAAGCGAGAGAAAGGCACTATCGACTACGATCGGCGTATCGTAGCCGATGCCGTGGGCGAGCCGTAGCCGATCGTAGTTGAGTAGAGCGGAGCGGGGCGGGGCGGAGCGCAGCGGAGCTTTGTCATGACGTTGTCACGTTAAATTACCGTCCGTAAACCGACTTTACAGACAACCATTTTATTTTATTGTGCATGTTTCATACATCAAATATACTAAATTAATTGATAAATCTGAAAAAGGATAATAATAAAATAGCTATTCTCATTGTCTAAGCGCAATGTCGCCCAACCTGTTAAAGTACAGTTCAAATTGAATTTACAAATCTAGAATTGCGGAAAGAGAAAGTATTTTATTTCCAAAAGCACTCTTAGAAAATTACGTTTCAACAGTTAAACTTGCTCAACGTATACCTAATACAAAGTAACCCAACGTATTAAAATGCCGTATAAATTGTACACTGTATAAACAGGGATATTTTTATATCCACAAACACTATTAGTAAATAATGCACTGAGCTGAGACCGATACGGTGGGAGATATATCGAAGTGTACCTATTTATTGCGCCTTTATTGCGGTTGGATTGCTCGCTTCAGGCTACAACAAATAAAATACACGATTTACGATTGAAGTGTGACGCTGTTTCCCTTCTTTAAAAGTTGCGACTAATTCTGATTTACTGGTCGGGCTTTAGAAACCATCGTGTCTGCGAAACACTGTAGGATGACTGTTGCTTTTGTTTTATTCAGGAATTCGAGAAGAAAAATAAACAAAGTAATGTGTTTGAAGTGAAAACTTCTTTAGTACGGGGGTGATTTGAAATTCGATGAAACGAAACTGTCCATTAAAAAGAGACAGACACATAAATTCTACAGTGAGATAGGAAGCATTGTACAGGGGTAGGAGAGTTGAGTTGAGTGGAGTGGAGTGGAGTGGAGCTGTAGTAAAACCTACAATTATCATCTTCATGAAATTTTACATTCGTCTCATTATCTTGAAAACAAAAATTTTGAAGGTTTCTCTTCTACCACGTGTGAATTGCACACATTTTAATTTTATTAACAGACTTCAAAAAAATATTCAATTCGACTGCATTTTTTTATTAAGTTAGTATTTAGTTACCTTAAGTTACTATTTCTACTTTTTTATGTTTGTTACGTCAGAACTTTCGACTGGGTGAATCGATTTTGATAATTCTTTTTTTAATCGAAAGCTGATGCTTGTTACGTGGTCCCACTTTTTGAGCGAGATCTGACTAGTAGTTTTTGATTTATCTATTTTGAAGTCGGTTATTTTTTGTCAAGAATTATTTGAGTTTTACATACAATACAATTAAAAAAGTTATAATATACATATAACTTATTAATGTTCATTATAATAAAATAAAATCTGTTTATTAAAAATGTAGTCATGTCGGTGAAAATTATTTCGTATGTAGTCGTCTATTCTTATGGATCTTGTAGATTGGAATTGCTAAATGAAATTACTAAATATTTTATTTAAAACATTGGAGAAAATTTTGAACAAATGTTCGCTAGATAATATAAATAATATAATCTTATGTATTCACATACATATAACCACATCTATGATCTCTGATTATTTGCACAGAAATTTAAAGAAATATCCCTTAAATATAATGAAAGCGTTGGCACCGCAAACGTCTTGTGCGACGTCCAAATAAATACTCATCCCTAGTATCGCGGCTGTTGAACTAAAATGGACTTTAATGTAATTGTTTTAAGATATAATTTACCTAGCTTTCTGCAACGTAGCAGGTGCCAGCCGACTGTCAGGAGTCGGTCAATCGTCAAAACGTCTTTCGCGCACTCTATCCTGATGGGTATTAAACGTTCTCAGGCATGTGTAGACTGTAGACGAGCGAAGTACTCATTTTGTATGAGATTTTATGGATAATCGTGTACAGATTTCTTCATTGGCTTCAACCCATTAGTGGCCCACTACTGAAGCACAGGACTCTACTCTTGTGGAGGCCTAGAGCATTCTCCACTACGCTACTCCAGTGCGGATTGGTGAAAGGGTTAATGGCCAACCTAAGTGTCAGAAACTTTGGTCATGGCTGAAGTACTGTTATCTTACGATAATATCCGAGACTGACGACGGCTGTACGTGTCCTTCGTAGCAGGGAAATGCTCAAGAAATTCTTGCCATTAGCGCCCGCTATTGCCTAACTTTGCCGTTCACTTAGGATTGACACAAGCTACCTGGCTATGAGCGCTCCTATTTATTTGTTCATTATTTACTCGTACATTATAACAGGTGTTTTAGGAAACGGAAAATTTTATCCTATTACTTATTTTTGGCTAATTTTCTCATACATTCGAAATTTTAGAAAAATGCCCCATTGTTTTCGAACCATTTTTCAACAAAGAAAACTTTATTTTACATTGTTTGTTTAAAAATTACGACGGTTTCTAACAGACTTCAGGGAATGGAGGATTAATGTTATTGGTTTTTTCCTTCTGTTGGTGTGGCAAGGGCAAAAATAATAAACCTCTTAAACTTCAAAAAAATTCAAAAATCTTCCTTGTAAGCAATCCTAAAGCAGGGGTTAGCGTTTATTTATTTTAAACTGATGATGCAAATGCTTAACCGTTTAAGACCGATAAAAAATATTATAAGAGTAACGCGAAGAGAAAACTTTGTACAAAACTGAATTGCTTGGCCATTACCACACACATACCCATCAAATACGTGTTGCATCACAGCTAGAAACATGAAGCGAAGCGTAAGAGATGCGGTATCGAATAGCGCAAACAATAACCTTCCGCCTGTCAATAACTGTCTCTCAAAAAGTCAGGCGTCAAAAAATACCCTCTGTTCCGTGCGAGGCGCTGTGTTCTGGTTTTCAACCTTTACGAACATACCTAACGGGCGTGCGGCAGACAAGCTATCTCGAAAAGAAAAATCAATGGAAGCACTTTTTATACCTACGTTGATTTAATTTGGTTTTTGGTTGTAGAAAAAGCTCAACGCTATTCATGTCACGGTTTGTACCCCGAAAAGTTTGCATGGGACACTGGTAAATTTAGAACGGGTTAGAGCAAAGTGATTTTATATATAGGGTGACAGAGACGTTATCCATACAAAATAAATGTCCGCTCACTCAGCAATTTTTTTTAATGATGAAATGATATTGGTTTTCCCTGATAAAAGCAAGCTTTTAATTTGAGCTGTTTTTATTTTATTCCGTGCACGTGACCGATTAAGTTTGAATGAATTACTCTATGTATGCTATGTATTAAATACTTGGTTGTGCCCGCGTCGTGTTTTTATCGGGACATTATGCTTGAGCTTTGGGTCATAAGTTTCTCCTTTGGCTTTCGTCCGTTTGCGAAATATTTGGCTTTAATTTAAAGTGCTAATGTTTATTACATGATGAAATAAATGTTTCTTTCTTTCTAATTTTGGTTAGAGTCAAGTGCCTCGTCCCCACCTCCCCTCCCCCCTGCCATCAAAACGGTTGGAGTAGGACAAGTGAAAAAATCTCAAAAATAGTTTATGATGAATTTACAAGGAAAACTATCATGGCTATGCTAGCATAAATAGTTAATGAGTTTTTATAATTGTTGCTGCTTCATGCTACGTAACGTGGCTCGATATCCCTTTCATTTAGCGTAATGATAAAACCTATCGTGAAATCATTCGACGATACTTACCTAATGGTTCTTATCGCCCCTTTGATAAGCAATTTGCTCATAGCATATCTATAATTTAGTCAATTTCGTCCTACTTATACTACATAAACAAGCTTTTATCTGAAACGAATTAATCCCATCGCGTCAGGGTTTTAACTCCTCTGTGAAACAAATATTTCATTATTCAGTAACTAATTCATAAAATAATCATTATGTATAGGTACTTACGCGAATCTGCTTTTTTATTTTGAGTTACGTGATATTGTAATGTTGCATTTGAAGTTAGATCATTAGTTTCGTCAGAGAATGAAATGTTGCCACAATTATTTGAGAAATATTTGTTTTGGTAAATAATTATCATTATTTCCTAATTAAAGATACGAAATCAGATTGACCTTCTAACGTTCTATTGTACTCATCTCACATCTATCATATATTTGTGGCAAAAAAATTACGATTGTCTTGCAAACGACTTTGAAAGTGACAGACGTCATTTAAACAACACGTGGCGTGTTTCAATTTACTTAATATGTAATTATTTGTGAAATCGTATTTTATATTCATGAGTATTTAAAATTTAAACTATTTAATTGTACTTCTACATAGCGTGATGTCTCTTTACGAATATTGGCATTAGTTCAATTGGTCGTATTTTTTTTTTTTGATTAAAATGAGAACTTTGAAAGATTGCTATTCAATTGTACTATTAAAATAAAAAATGTTTTTTTTTTGCATTAGAAAAAATGTTAAGTATGGACAATGAAAAATTAGGTGGGTAGGTACTATCTTTTAGCGCGAATTATTTTACCACTGAACTGAAATGGGTTAACATTTTTTTAGCGTATGATTCACCGAAGTAGCCAGTGAGTCACATGATTTTGGCGTAAGTAGAGTTCGTCTGGTCAGCAGTCTCCGAACCGAGTAACGATTGACAAATTATATTATTTTGGCGCCGTTTTATCATCTTGTCGCTTGGCCGTCTCGGGATTGGCATCTCTAGCGTTTATTTTTTCGGACGTGTGGGGTAGTGAGGAATTTTATGTTTTTTTTTCAGTATAATTTTCTCAGAGTTATGTTTATTAGTAGACTAGCTTCTGCCCGCGACTTCGTCTGCGTGGACTTCAGAATAAGTTAGAAAAATCTCCATTTTGTTGTGTTATTAATAAAAAAATAATTACACAAAAATTCGCTGATGGTAACCATTTTTATCATCAGGTGGATCGTCAGCCCGTTTGTCGGTTTTTTATTTAAAAAAAAATCGGTGCTAGTCAAGCGCACACATAAACAGACAAAATATTTTATTTTAAAACTTATAAACAAATATTACATACTAAATTAAGCCCCAAATCTTAAGGAAACAGATCCAAACCCGATTTAAAAAGCATCTTCATTAATGCGGGACATTAAATAACTGTGAGCGAAAGGAGAACCCCATCTTCCATAGAGACACCGGCCCAGAATAGACAAGAATGAAAATTGGTGGTCAATTAGATCATTGTAAAAGCTTTAATTTCTCCAATTTTCACGTCTGCTAGCAATGGCCAACTAATGAAATCCTAATGAATCACCTTAAATATGGGTTATGATTATGTCACACTCGTGTCACAGTGCTGATGAAAAAAATGTGTTTTTGATAAAGTTCTCGTTTATTATGGGTAACGTAAGGTCGGTTGGTCACCGGTTGGTGAGTACCTATCTACTGAATATGCGTTTTACTAGGCACTTACTACCTCAAACACCTACGAGTATATAGACAATGTCAGGAATATAATGAAGACCATAAATAAATAAATACTACTTAAACCATAATGGTTAAAACTGAGTAGGTGGGTATAATACTACCTACTACCTACCCACTTTAATGGGTTTTACCCAAAAAAATGTCAAAAAAGTTGTGTAATAAAGGCATTTTAATTTTTTAAAGATATTTTATTCATTATCATCAAAATATATCAATATTTCGTCAAGAAATTGTGCAGGAGGCGCTATACTCCTATTTCCAATATTCAGGCAGTGGTAGTAAGAAAAGCAAATCTAGAAATTGTATCAAAAACACATTCACCAACGCACGAAACGAAAAGCGAATGCAATAGAACATAGTGATTAAGTACTCTGTGCAAAAATTAAATTGTCATAAATGTCATCATAATATTCTTTTACTTTTTTTACACAGATAAGTTAAACTCAAAATGTCTTATAATAAGCGTAACGATGTCGTGAAAGGATTTAACGGTAATTATTATATATTAAATAGTTTAGCTTTATATAGAACATGAAAACATATCAGAAAGGAATAAATATTGTTTTTATAATTAATAAATAGTTAATTTAATACATATTATGTTCCTTAATCAATCGATTATAAAATCGTTTGTAATGAGGTAAATACAATGAGAACTTCTTTCTTTATTTTGCTCATTTGGCGATTGCAAATGAGGCTAAGATTTAAATATGTTTATTTAGTAAATAAGACGAATTTTTATGTATATAGTTTACTCTTGTCCAGTCTTATGTGCTAGCACAGATTACATATAATTCGTGGCCGGAAACCGGGGTTCTCCTTTCATCTAAATCCATTCAGCCATTTTGGCGTAAGTAATTACAAGCGTGTAAGTTATCACTTTAAAAATATTAGATAGTAACATCCTATATTATACACTACCAGACAATTGGTCGATGAGGGACTTGTGTTGCAATGTCAATGTGAACAACAACAATTATCTTTAAAACACGTTTTTTCTATTTGTTACACATTTTATTTCCAAGACACTAAGTTGGTCAATGGTGTACCAGTTTTGCAGTTATTCCCATCAGTTTAGTAGTAACTTATTTGGTCTTCTCTCCTCATATGATAACTTTTAGTTGGTGAATGATGGACTGGTATTGCAATGTGAACGTTAACAACAAATATCTTTCAAAGTCAAGTTACCCGTCTAAAATCTCAAAAGGTGATAAAATTAACGAATCATTGTAATTAGACGTGTTGGTAAGTATTAGTCACTGAGGCGGTGAATCTATCACGCGCTCGTGACGTCATCACAGTTCGTCTGGTCAGTGAACGATCTTTTGACGTGCTGCGTGCCGTGATTGACAAATTGTTTCAGCGTCTCTTTAATTACCTTTCGCTTGTGGTGAATATCGTGTTATATGGCTGTTGTGTTGTTGTTTGGCTAAGGTTAGTTGATGTGTTGTTAAATTTTGAATTGGAAATTGAGATTAATAAGGGATTGTTACTTTAAAATCAGTAGTAAGTGTAAGTCGAATAGGTTTGTGTCTCATAAATTGTAAAGAGGATTTTATTGTGCAGTATTTAAGAGTTATTTTACAACAACCACATTTGTAATACTGTATGGGAAATGAAGTAACGATGTTTGTCGTACATTTCTGCAGATATATTTCATGTTTTAATTTTAGGTTTCATTAAACATTTACATTGTATACGAATAATTGAAATACAACACTGGCACACAACATAAAACTGGGAGGACACTTACTGGCGTCATTAATTTACGAGATGTTGACAAATAATTTACTATTTACAACATTAATTGATAGTAAAACCGTGTGTTCATCAACATGTTTGTTTTATAGCTCGTGTTATCCCGGAGTGATAGACGGACGGAAGTTATAAATGTTTATAGCTGGTACACATGTGGCGTTTTCAAAGTGTGCGGTTTGATAACGCTGGTTTTGTTCACAACCTATGTAAGACTTAGTGGTCAATCGATAACTGCTTGGAAACACACTCTCTACTAAACGCTTTTATCGCTACAAGCGTCACGTCGTGTCGTGTCAATAATTACAATTCGCATATGTATACGTAGAGCACAAACTTTTGTTTGACACTGCAGCGCAGAGCGAATTCGCTTTGAGCGTTGCGTCTCGTGGCTCTCGAGTTAACTCTTAAAAGACGCGTAACCAAAGCGCATGCTTGAAAACGTCAGTGCTGTAGTTTCGCATGTAAAGCTTCGTGATACCCGTCTGGTTTTTCTATTTTATGTTTATGTACGAGTAAATAAATAAATTCTAAAGTAAGTAATTAAATTCTAATTTATATTTAATTGTGCTTAAAATTTTACTGCGACTGCTTCGCGTCGCCTCGCGTGTCAGTGAGAGCCGACCCTAAGTTAGAATTAGAATGTTTCATAATATGTATGTATATAATAATTATTATGTTGATTTAACGCGTATGTCACTGTATTAAAAATTGGGCGCACGTCTCCCGGCCGGGTCATGTGTTTGTTACTGCCAAACACATTAAAGTATTTAACTCTATGTTATTATCGACTTGTGCGCTCGTTTATGTTATATAACTATATGACATCTGTCTCCGTCTTTTTTTATTTTGTATGTGTAAAAGAGAGGGACGAGGCCAGTGTTTATTGTATGTGTGTGAGTTTGTATAAACTATTATTTCATTGCCAATAAACGTGGAGCGTAATCAGGTTATGAGCTAATGTTTATTTTATTCTATTACTATCTACTAATTTCTCTTTATGAAACAAATAATAATAGAGATAGAACAATAAAAGATGCTCTGTGAAACAAATACAGAGCATCTTTCATCGTTCTATCTCTATTATTATTTTGGTTCCAGATCTAACTCGTAAGTTCGTTGGTTTAAAACTTTACTCAAGTTTTAAGAAACAGGCACAGATAAAAGCTATTGTCTCTATTGTTGAATTAAATTGTATAAACATTAAAATATATAGATTCCCTCGAGTTCTGCGGCTTTCTCTAATGGGTATTTCAGGTGCGCTCACTCTGGCTTTTCTCGATAAATTACTGCACCATTATTCCAGCCAACAGGTACCTATTATCCTATTATAAATCTCATCGTCCATTAGACATTTTATTTTTCAAATCTTACAAATCATCGTAAAAATGCTGATAGATAGTCCTTGTTTGTCTATTATCTAGCGCACATAAATATTTTATATACTAAAATATTAAACTTTAGTAAAATCTAATTAGATCTAAATAACATGGTATTGTAAAAAATTGTTGTCGTAGTACTAGTAAATAATTACATATAATAATATCATCTATTTTTAGAATCTTTAGTGTAAAGATTAAAAAATAATGATTCCAATAGCATACTTCTCCCCGCTAGTTTTCTTCGCAAGTCAATCCACCTTACCATTCCAGAATGTAAAGTAACAGTCAGGTTTCAGTAGATTATAAACATGTGTAAAATTTTCAATAACCATATTACATTAGTAACTATTTATATTGTGAAGTTTATTTGTTCTCTCGTAGACGTGCCCCTTTATAACAAAGTACTACAAACGGTGCGGCGCACAAGGCGAGCGCTCGATACAAATTGTAACAATACTTCACTTCAACGGTTGTGCCTTGATGTGTTTAATTGTTTAATTCGGTTAGGTTTTGGTTACTTTGCGACTGAATATTCGAAGAAAAATAGCACGGTTTCGCGCAAAGAAATGACTTTAATTAAAGCGTCGTATAAAATTGCTGAGGCGACAAGGAAGCCACTGGAACGGCGATATAATGATCGGGTGTAAGTTGGAGGAGCGAGTGGGGGCGGGAGCGGGAGCGGAAACGTTAGTTCTGTGTAGTAAATGTTGCAGTGTATTTTAATAAGCTTCTTGAAAGCTGTTGATTGACCTATGGTTATCGAGTTCAAAATCTCTCGTTTTTATCTAAGATTTTTCAATTTTTCATGTTTATGTTTTATTTAGTTCAATTTTTTATGTTTCATGTCTATCGTTTTAAGAATCTGTCGTTTTTATCTAAGATTTTTCAATTTTTCATGTTTATGTACGCAGTTCTTTTTTTCTTCTACATATTTCGAATTACTTGATTCACTCATAAATAAAATTTCGAGATTGTTAATTAATTAATTATTGCAAGTAATTTATCAAACGGGCAACGTATGCACTACTTTTTATAAACATTAAACGTGTGTTAATGAATATCAAACAGGATTACTGTCGTATTCGAAACCTTTAAGCTTTTTCGCTCGTCATACTTGATCTGTTCCCGCTGGCGCTTATGTCTCACACCACTGGTAATCCATTATCAGGTTCAAATTGGAAGAAAGCAATTAGTTACGGGAGCCGCCGTGACGAACAACTATGGCGCTTGTATAAATTAAAATTTCTAAAAGCCCACTTCGCTCCTCGGTGTTGCTTATTACTTTATTTCCTACAAATGTATATGCTTCACTGTAATTAATTTCATTCAATTTAAATATACATTTAATGTGACTGTGAACGTAATCAATTAGCTTTTCAAATGAATTTTGATCGGCTACAAATAAATATGTTTAGAAATCCTAGAATAAATATTTGGACGTCATTACCTAAGCTACAGAACCACATCAGAATTCAGATATAATATGTATTAGATGTGCTCTGTGGGCATATTTCTCAATTATTAAAATATTGCAAATAAAGCGTAGGAATATTGCAAATAAAGCGTTGGAAAAGTAATTTACAGATGATATTTAAAAGTAATTATCATCTATAATGTTATTCAGTCTTTTAATAAACGATAATACTGTGTTTTAGGGCTCTAAGTAATTTATCACAACGTCAAGTATATCAAACTTTATAAAGTCGTAGGATGTAAATTTTACATCCTATGAAAATATCTAAGTGTAATGAACAAGAAACACAGCTCCCTCTAGCGACATTATAGGGTAACACACTCAGCTGTAAATCACACTTTAAATTCTTCGCGCAAGTAATTAAGGCTTTACGATGCTTTAGCGAGTAAATATAACGTGGCTATGTTGTTGAATATTTTATAGTTTGATCAAGCAAGGTAAGATACATGGGACTTCACTTAACTTCTCTCTTTCTAAGTTGATACACAACTCACGTGTATGTGTTTCATATAAGTTATCTGCGGTTTGTGTCGCAGCTAATAAATTCTAATACTGGAGTTGTGTATCAACTTAGAATGAGAGAACCTAAGTCCATCCTCCTTGACTAAATGTAGACGATTGACAACAATATGAAGACAGTTGTGCAATATCCTCAGGAATCAGGATGTTATCCGTCATCGATGCAAGTAATAATCAAATTCAAATGAGCCATTTTGCAATTCGCAAAGTTAATTTCACTTTACAGATTAAACATTTTGAGGCATGTTTGAAGAAATCATAGAAAAAATAATAAAAAAGAACATTAAAAAAATAGTTTACAATAACGTTACGCGTAGCACTTAGATGTTACTGAAAATAAAGTAACGTAAGTCATGAGATTTTTTATTGATTTTAATTATTTTTGTTTCAGGTATGTATTGCGAATGATTTCTCCAACTAAACAGACCTTTTATCAGAACTAAGTAAGTAAAGTAAGTAATAATTATTATTGAAGCTTTTTAAATCATAACAAAAAATTAATAGCAATTAAAATACTGATGCAACCAATATGAAAGCAGAAATAAGTAAAGCGACTAAATTAACCGATTGCACGAATATTGCCGTGGCACACTTTTTATGTGGCTGTGGGTGCTTCACTAGTATCAGTAAATTGTTTCATTTGTCTGAACTGCAAAATATTCCCGCTGGTCAAATATTCAGCTTCAATCTGTTGGCAATTTTAAGGAAATATGGCTGAATATAATTAATTCATGTTTATTGCTTGGATCTTGTCCGTTCCGGAAGTGAAGTAGTATGATTGAAATCAAATCGATAATAAGTATTTTGGATAATATGTATGTATGTATTGTATGTATGTATAATATGTAGGCGGCTCACAATTTGTCGTATATTTATTGTTTTGCGATCGGTGGGGTGACAAACCCGGGAAGGGAAGTTACCTTGCCGTATCTTCTAAAGCATCTACTACGATAGGTATCTACGATAACAGATCGCGATTGGTATAATATGATTTTAATCCTACTTTGACGTCAACTGGACAAAATATTCTCATAATATGGATTAGGTACATTCAGTTCCAGAGATTAAGAGTTTTCAAAGATGCGCGCAAAAAAAGCTTTTAGCTTTATTATGTATATCACTTAGGGTGTTACCAGACCAATCGATCGATCGTCGATCGACGGCATCGATCGATGGTGGAATCGATTAGTCAACGTCGATCGATAGTTTCTACCAGACCAATCGATCGATAGTCGATCGACGGCATCGATCGATTGTAGAATGGATTAGTCGACGTCGATCGATAGATGCTAACAGACCAATCGATCGACGGCATCGATCGATGGTAGAATGGATATAGCCGGAGTCAAACGATTAACGTCGACCGACGGTCGATCGACTGATTAGTCGAACGGTATCGGTCGATCAATTAAAGCTACCAGACCTATCGATCAACGTCGACCGATGGAATCGATCGATTGGTTAGTCGAACGGTATGCGTCGATCAATTAAAGCTACCAGACCAGTCGATCAACTTCGATCGACGTTAATCGATGCCGTCGATCGACGATCGATCGATTGGTCTGGTAACACCCTTACGCCCCAACTCAGATTACTAACGGTTACTTAAATCGCTCCTTATTAAGGAATCATCATACAAATTCTGTACTAAGTCTACCGTTGGTCTGGAGTTAAATTAATTAATGTCTTCAAAATGTTCTCATTTTCATTATCCGGTAATTCGTCCGTTAACTCCTTGTACCGACCACGACAAAGGCCAGACGTCTCTTGACACGAAATGCGTCTGTTTCATTGACGACGAATTTTGTTAAGCGAGGATTTTTTCATGTAACAACTGATTTATAATTTTATTGCTATTATTGTGACATTTGGTGCTATTTTTTAAAATACTTAAGTTTATAGTGAAATGTAAAATAATGTAAAACCAAACATGGACCAACTTGTTTGTAGATTGGTCAGTACAAAGTAATAATAACACTCATAAAATCTAACCTCACGTGTCCTAATTTCACAAAAAAAAACATGAAATCATTATGTTGAATCTGAGTGGTGGGGCTTTCACCTTTTTCGTTTCACTTATAATATGAAGCTTACTTCGTCGCAATGAGACAGTAGCTTGAAGAGGAATTCCTTCTATAATTCATTGTGTAAAACGACAACAATTCAAGATGGCTCACGACAAACAACCGCGATATCTCATTTGGACACAAATTTTATTGTCGAGATTCCGGAACTTCTACTAAGGGGACAAATTTTTAACTTCAATTCGTTACCAGAGGGAATTATTGTCCTCTTGAGTGGTTGTAAAGCTATAAAAGTTTGCGGTTAATTCTTGTTTATTTTTACGTTACGAATGGTTATTTGACGTTAAGTTGTGAGATAACGTTTAGAACTTTACTAGAGAGATACCCACATCGCTAAGTTTCTATGCAGCATCATAACATTGGTAGTTCGTACATTATACTACACGGCCGGTGGGTCCTCTGGCCAGTCTTTCAAGTAATGTGGTTTAGGTAAAGTTGTATACACGTTAGCAGTAATTAAACTTTTTGCGGAATCTTTCACTCACTCAGTATTTGACGCCCCTCTACCAACTGGAGTGACGATCTGAAGATGGCGGGCACCCGCTGGATTCAGAAGGCTCAGGACCGGTTAGCGTGGCGCAAGTTAGGGGAAGCCAATATCCTGTGTGGACTTTCAAAGGCTGATGGATGGATAGATGGATGAAACTTTTCACTGTACAGAAAGTGATTTTTTTAATGTAAATAGCCGACATACGAGTAGATGAGCCTATTAATGGGCATCAGGAACTCTAAAGACGATTCTGGCCCTCAAATATTTCTGGCTTTCCGACACTGAGAAACATATGTACCTAAATAACATTTCTTGGTCGAGCCTCCTTACCTATCTGTAGTACAAAACGACATATCATTACGAGATGTCAATTGCAAGAACATTTCACGTTTGATGACATTATAATGTCATGAATGTTGTGTCTCCCAAATTTCGAGATTTATTCCGCAAATGCTTTAAGATCATAAGGCCCTCGCCGACGACGACTTTTTGTAGCGATGCTGTCGCGCGTTTCATGAACGCGCTTCAGCATCGCTACTAACGCTTGTTAGTCGCATTTGCAACGCGCTACAGAAGCGATGCCAACGCGCTACTAAACGCTACAACATCGCGACTGTATCGATGCAACGCGCGACCGTGTCGGACGACATCGGTATCTTGCAAGTGTAGCGATCGCAGTTACCATGGTGCCGTTACTGAATCGCGTTTGCATCGCGACAGAATCGCGTTTGTATCGCGTTTGTGTCGCGACTGAATCTGGGCCCGTGGGCGAGGGCACACAGCTAGCGACCGCTTCGCCACTGTATCGATGCGGACGCGCGACAGCATTGCTACTGCATCGCTACAAAAAGTCGTCGTCGGCGAGGGCCCATAATCAGCTTGAAAATTTTCTTCGTATATCAGAATTCTTCGCATGACGAATCAAACTCTTTACTTTAAGAATAGGTACTCCAGACCGCTATAGATGGCGTGTTTCAGTAAAATTGTCAAATTGATACCCCCAAGTTAGGAGTTTGGCCTCTGGCGTGGAGCCAGAGGTCAGTTTTAAAACTTTATTAGTATCGTATATTGTTTTGGACTTTACCCCTCGGCTCTCGCTTCACTAGCCAATCTTGTTTTATGAGATGACTCCTTTACGCGTCTACTGTAAACAATTGCTGCTAGTACGATTTGCTTGTTGCAAAGAAATGTGCGTCTGTCCATAAATAAAATCAAATATGTTTAACATGCCCCACATAGATTTACGTATTTATTTATATACATGTTTATGTAACCTCTTAAAAAGAAAAACAAAGGGCAAACTTAATGCCTAATGGCATTTAATCATCTTAGTTGAAATTAATCGAATTCTCTATTGCTGACTCGCTAATTATTATGACTGTATTAACAAATCTATGTACAGCTATATCACTACAAATTCACACGGCAATTATTGCCGTCTATAGTATCTAATTAACGCGGGAGTTGAAGCTTCAAATGCCGGTGTTAGATTAAATGCTGCGCTCTAATTATACTCGTAGTCCAAATAGGTCGGAATAAGCCATGATACGCAGCCGGTTCTAACTGTCTGGACAAGGAGATGGGTTTTGTTACATAGTGGGTGCGCACTTTAGTATTCACTAATTGTTGTGACAGTTTAATTAAAGTCAGCTTTGATCATGGTTTTGGCGATTCGAAAAGACATGGTGGAACACATGTAGAATCCTCTTCTATGGTTACCATATTGTAAAGGTCATCATTTATTCTCATAAGGTCAATTTTTGAAGCATAATGGATAACTGAATGACAATTTAGTTCATTGATAATACATATTAAATAAGTTGAGTTCATTATCACACAAATAATTATTAGGCTACGTCAAGATCGCCCCTGCGAGAAAAGGCCCAGCCGACAACGTCATGCTTATATCGTAGAAAACCCAAAATGACTTCTTGTTAGAACAAAAATACATCTGCCAGTCAGGGATATCGAACGAGGTATTACACCTCGTTAAAATATTTTCAAGATTATCTCCTAATATCAGTCTTTATTCTCTGATCAACCATAGAAGTTATTTCTACGTGATGCTCTGAATGCCGCGAGTATCATAACTGTCCATTCCACAAGAAACATACGCAGACACAACTGCTAGAAACCTGGAAGGTAGTGCTCAAATCGACTGAACTTTGGGATTTAGCCATTCACGCCCACTAGAAAAATTCATTCTGTATATTTTACTATGCTTTACAATATGCATCTGTTTTGAATTATTTTCTGTTAGTTACCAACACTACTCTGCCGCGTCGCGGTCGGTTGCAGTGACCATTACATTCCATCAGCTGACAGCTGTCGGGAGCCAGACACGGCCCGCGCGGCGGACAATGGCGGATGGTTAATTTTAGATAGGTACATCGATCGGCATCGACTGTATGCGGAAAGAGAATAGACTATCGACTGGCTCGGTTTTTGTGGTTTGATTGTTCTCGGTCGGTACGTAATGGTTGGGAATGTAACGTCGATTAAAGGATCCATGCTTATTTTATGAGCTGCGAAGTGATAAGCAAGCCATCGCAGAGAAAATCATCGCCGTCAGTAGATATCAGTATCTAATATCAGAGTAAAACGCTGGTAGGCGTACTTATGTCATAACTGAGAGACAAGCCAGCCACCTGATGGTAAAAGGCCTATTACATTACCTACTCAATTTTAAGGGCCCTTTCGAAAGGCTGGGCGTGTCCCCTAGCTAGCGTAGCGCTTATTACACTGCCTATCAATCGTCACCTAACTCAGTCGCTTACCGACTCGGTTAAACATTGTCGTCATGGCACCTGCTCTATCGTAGCACCAACAATTTGCTTTAGAGATAAATGCGATCGGTGTGTCATTAGTAAAAATTTAAAAAGGAAGAAGAGAAAGACTTTGTTTAAGGTGTACTCTTTATTTAAATAGTCTTAGTTTTTTTTGCTACAAAAATGGCATCTGTTTATAGAGCTCAATTACATTAATTAACACTTCTTTCACTATCCGATTATCAAGGCGTAAAGGAGTAAGGGAAATCGGGTCGCGCCGATCGCCGTAGATAGGGCACCTTACTCCCTAACTCTTATTACACCACCTGCAGTTAAGGTAAGGGTCCCTTAAAATTGGGTGATGTAATAGGCCTTTAAGTGATCACTGATCATTAATGAACAATTATTGTAATAACAGAAGCGTCGGCAACATATTGGGAAGTAACTACTGTTCGTGGAATTTCATGACTGCTTTATTAGCATTATTTGTGTGTGTGAACTTTGAACCTAATTGCATCGCACATATCTTGTTCTTGTTGAATGTTCTCCACAAATTCCACAATGTTCACAAAATGGTGTACGAAGTCAGCCAAGCTCTTGGTAAAGGAAAATGGATAGTGAGACCTAGCCTTCTCATTGCAAGATGAAACCTGATGATAGGTTTGTTAGATAGTCATAGCTTTTCATGTTATTTACATAGGTCCACCGTTTTATTGCATCATATCAAAAATGGTCTTTCAACCGGTGTAACCGGACACCATCCGTGCTGTGAATATTGTCCGTTTCGTAAAAACAGCTCCTTCCGCCCTCGTCCGGTGCCAAAACACTAATGGAGGAAACGACTGGACGTAGGAAATGCGTCCATTACAAGTTACAACAGCTAATGCGGCCATTTGAAATGAAAAGACAATGATATTATTATATAGGTATAATGACCTTGTAACCTCGTTCGTAGTGGTCCTGGCTGATGACCGAAGGATAGTCGATATCACATTCGAAGGTCACATGCATGTCGCGGAAAGTGATTTTTCTAAGGTTTTGTTTAAGGTATCGATTTCTTGTAGTGTGTGGTGGTCGTTCATTTATTTATCATAAAAGATTTTTAATATTGATATGGTCACTATAAGATGTCGTTAGGTTAGCTAATTACGTACCTAATAACTTAAGACAGAAGGACCCTTAAGTAGGGACTCAATAAATTAACCGACTTGGTATTACATGGATCTCACAACTTTTTACCGGTAGAAGAACTTGAGTTACGAGACTTGGTTTTTTTTTACAAGTTATGTTTTTGATGGCATTCTATTTACGAGCGATTCGAACGGGTGGACATTTTCGCAGCATATCATCTGAAGTTTTGTGTGTGTCGTGTGAACATGCGCAATTACCGTTATGGCGGTAGTATAAATGATTGTTCTCTCATGTCTTACTCGTATCTGTTTTGCATGTTGAAGCCAATCGCAATATTCCCTATATTGCGGTATAGTTGTTCATGTATCATGTATGAATATGTAAACGTTAAGGCGACTATCTCAAGCTTTATAACAGCTTTTATGGAGTGTGCCGGTTGACTGGGCAAAGTTAGCAAATTCTCGCTTGATAAAATCGATATTTAGATAAATGTCTGGCAATTAAGATCCTTAGACTAACCAACTTTACATGTGTGAATGTTTAATTTTGTCATTTTATTCGTACTGTAGGTTAAGTAACAACTTTTTTTTATAATTAAGTAATTGTGTCTGTTTTAAATGAAAACTTGTATTAAAATACTATTTTGAATTTTTCCCTTCATGTCAAGGTTTAAATTGCTAAAACATGGTTTTTAAAGAAGACAACTTAATTGCATAGTTTTTAATGTTTCCGATAGTTTTACTTTGATCGCAACACGTTGTTACAGGCCATCTGACATTTTCATAGAAATGTTCTGCTATTGATTTTATTACTTAATATGTTGTCAATCAAACCGTATTCCTCGGGTACTGTTTTTAAATTTGCGGATTATTTGTACTGAAACGACGCTAGTATTGTATTATATATAAATTAATTATGTAGGTACACTTGTACATACCTACTTAGATACGTGGTGGCCTTAGGGGTTTAGATGACACTCAATTTCGAGAGTCGAAAGTGTCTTGTGATATTCGAAACAACCGTTTGGTAATATTCCGTACATTTATTTGAACAGATTGAAGGCGAGGCTGAATGTTTCTTAAGAGGCCCTACACTCGACGAGAAGATTTGAACGACGCTCTACGCTCACTATTCTTACTTTAAGGCTTTTTATAATTATATTACAATTGGATTTTACTTTTTACTTCTTTAAAAAATGTATGTGAAACGAGAGACAGAGAGAAGGGATTATACACAGAGACAAACACATTTATGGCACTAGGTACATTTATAACTTCGCCGTCACTATAATATGTAGAATAATTACGACTGACGCATAAAGATTCTTTAAACCAAAATCATCTTGATCTTTGCACTGAGCTTGGAATAGAATGCCGTATCAAGTTACGGAATACAATTAACCGTACTTACGTAGTTCCGTTTCCGTACACACATCCTTCCTTTACCGATCCGCAATGGCGACATTGTAGTGTGATGCGCTCTCGGTCTTCTCAATTATGTAAAGAGACGGAGATGGACTTACGTGTTGATCCCATATGCATATAGGTAGAGATCGTTAAGATCTTTAAAAATGAACGTGTAAGTGGTTATAGATACTTTGGAAATTTTTTAAATTAAATAAATACAATAAACATTTCTACTCCAATGTTGAATAAAATAAATTGAAATGAATATTTTTGCCAGTAGTATAGTATTGGGCATTCTGCCCCACTTGTTCGCTCAGGCGTCTGCCTTCGCGTCGTGGGGCAGAATGCCCAATAAGATTTCTGGTAATGTGGGACAGAAAGCTTCATTAAAATTTCTAAATTAGAAATGCAAAATAACTGTTTGTTGTTGTAAATAACGCGGTTTCAGCTGAGAAAGGAAACAAAACAATATGTAAAAATTATGTATTCATAGTTATAATATTAATGTTAATTACAGATTACAATCATTTGATATAAATGTAGGATGGTCCTCACACAGTTCATCCACCGAGTGCACCAAAGATTGAAGCTTACGCCATTGCGGTGTATCGTCTTGAGTCTGGAATTTTATCCGTACTAGCGCTTTCTTCCAGAGCTCTTGTGCATCAGTATTGCGCGCATCGTTGGTTTGGTAGACTTTCAAATCGATAAGGTAGTCCCCCGTTGTGTTGATCGCCCGACGTTCGTTGCCGTTTGCAACTCTGTTGACGAAGTACGTGGACAGCACGCGCGATGGAGGATCTTTGGATTTGCCGCCATCACGAGTAAGATTGAAGATGTCCACAGTCTTCCCTTTCTTTCTGTAACAAACATAAATAACCCGTATAAGTAAAAAATAACTTACTGATTGTGTCGGTTTTCAAAATCATTACGAAAAATAACACAATAAATACAAAAATTGTATTAATTTACATACTGCATGGTCATGTAAATAAAATGTTGTTACTTGTAAATGAGAGTAACAATTTAATTATATTAAGAATCAATATAGTCTTATCTTAAAAGTCAAGTTTACCGAAGAATAAATAAATTTTTACTCTGCAATCATAAGATTAGTGAAATATATTAAAATAAATCATTAACAAGAATAAATATAAAATTGATCGACATTTGCAGCAATAACCAGTGCCTATTACTGGTTATTTCAAAATAAATAAAAAAATATCTCCCATAATTTATATATCATAAACTATTTCAGTAACAGAAAGTGAATGTGTGTAATAAAAAATCAACTACTGACCGCAACGCCACATAAATATATCGAACGTAAGTACAAAATTTGAAATATTATAATTTAAATATAACGAGTAGATGTAAATTTAGTATGATTACCTTATAATGGCAGGCGATTTCTTCGTAGATTTACGCTTGCTTGTAGGAGTAGAATGTTTCCGCAGGAGCTCGGCACTGTGTTCAACATCTGTAGAGTTGCTGCGTTGATCGCACTCAGAGTCCGACCTGTAAATTGTTAAATTTTAATTAGATATTATTACTTGAAATACCTATGCTGAAAAAGGATTAAATGTTAAGTTAATGTTTATCTACTTGGAATGAACTAGTAATAATAAAACTATTAACTCGCACTTATAATTAATCTATTGACGATTATAACAATTATGAGTAAATTAAGTTAGTGAAAAATGTCAAAGTATTTGGCTACATGTTGTATCTGAAATATAAATTGGTTGAAGTAAAATATGAAAATTAATAAAAATTATAAAGACTTACATTTTAAATGGCAGCCACTTGAAGTATAATTACCAATACAACCACTGTTTGGATGGACTGAACTGCAGAGTGGAGGCACTCGGCGCTGGTTGCACTGTAGTCGTTGTAGGAGTACTTTGTTCCTATCCGAGGCTCGAATTTGATGTACCGAGCTCCGAAAACGTTAGCTTATAAGTCAGAAAAGACATGTAAATTTGGTAAAATGAAATGTAAGTGTGTTTAATAAAAATAATACACAAATTAGACATTTCTTATTTGTACGTATTACATTTGTAAAAAAATGATAACTAAGAATGTTCTAGAATCATTATTTGCTAACGCAACACAAAGACTTAGGGCTACCAAAATAATTGTCATACATGTTACGTACTATGTATAGACTGATGATCCCATTTTTACACTAAAATATGTGGAAGTGACATCCATAACCAAATTAGCTGCGTAATAATAAAAATTCGTATTGCTGAATAACACTTTTAAATAGGTGTGCAATAATCACAAGTATTGTGTTGAAAAATATGATATTTTTGTTAGGGTTGACAAACGATATAAATTTAAAACATTCCAACTTAAATTGTAAAAATAAAAATATATGATTAAAAGGGCTTGTTATTTACGTTTCACTAAGTCTTTTGTATTCTAGTTTAGGTAATTACATATCGAGAAAATATTGAATAATTCGGTAAATTAACAGACCATTAGCATTCTTAAATAAATATTCTATACCTATTTTAACGTAGATAACTTTGTATGTAATAATTAAGTAATAAATACAACATTTTGTTACAGTAAATAGGTAATAATAATACATAATTATTTGCATTTGGATGTCAACCCTGATCGAAATGAAAAATCTTGCAAAATACCGTTAAGTACTGCAACCGGATGGAACACGACACTTTTGTTTTGACAAAACACAATAGGTATTGGTACTATTTGCACGCACAATGTGTATTTTAATTTAAATTTAATTCGATTACTGAGTACAAGTTATAGGTATTTATAGTAATGGTAAAATCGATAGCAAAATTATTATAAGGTAATTATTATGTTAAATATTATATTCTATTATATTTCATTAAATTTTTGTTGTCATTAACAGTATTATTATAATAAGTTTGTTTTTTTATTTCAGATCATCACTTATTATGAACTGTGAGGCAGCAGAGGTGCTGGTTTGAAGCAAATATTTTATTTGTTGACTACATTTGCAGGTATAGAAATACCTACTTAACGAGGGAATGCTAATACTTTGGACATAATTAACAGAGACGACATTATTTTATTGTGAATATTGGGTATGTATTTAGTTGTTAATTCATATTACTATGATAGTTTTCATTATTTTTATCTGATTGAGTATTTTCGCGGTTCCTAAAAGAAATAATCCATTCTATGATGAATGGCAAAGTGGCTTATAATATTATTATCTTATCGTCCTGCTCGAGGGCTAAGTATTAATTGTTGGTTCGATCTCCACATTAAAATAATATTAATGTTCTTAGATCTATTCTATTACAAAATCAATTGTAGATGTGTCTTAGTGATTATTTTTGTATCTGTTGTTAAAATTTATTCCCGTAACAAAATAATTAAAAGTGTATTAAAATTATTATTTAATATGTGTTATTAAATTATGTTCGTATCTTATTCCAGAGCACGTCACTTTGATGAGAGATTGAGAGATGCAATTGAAGATGTGAAGTTTTGAAGACCTACAGCAGTAATTGGTAATAAAGTCTGATATACTTAGCAGCTAACTCAATAACTATACACCAGCCGACTATTCCAACACGCGAAAACAGTAGAAAACGTAAGGCAAACAGTAAACTTGTGTTGCTAACGGTTATTGTTAAATTTGAACACTAACTATTGTTAATTTGTTCACTAACCTACAAGGAACTTACTCTAGATATTTAAAGGCGCAACTTTGTATTCACCTTTAAGAATGAATTTTCTTAGGCAAGCCGCGGATACAGTTAGTCATGCAGGTATTACTCAGGATAATGTAGTTAACGCAGTTGCGGAAACGATCGCTCAGCGACAACACGGGCACAACCCCTCTTCTATCGTCAACCAGGAAGGTCACATACAACAAGACCATACATCTTCATCGCAAGAAAAAGCAACTCCCACTATCCCTCATTACGATTGTGAACCGTTCCTTTGTTTCCTGAAAAAAAGCAAACCGCGTTATTTAGCTCCTCCTTCAAAGAGTACCCTTCATCGTGTTTCGCAAGCAAGCACGAGCACGCAGGGAAACATAAATTTTTATCCCCTAACCTCTGCGACGCAAAGTAACGTAGCAGATGATAATTTACCATATTTGCCATATTTATACATAGAATATTTAGATGCCAACTTTTTATTGGACACGAGTAGGGAAAAGTCATTTGTAAGCCGTAAATTAGCTGATAAATATTTCGCCAGTCATAAAATTTACGAACCTTTTAATAATGAAAACACTCTACAGGCAATAATATTACCAATGCATAGACTATTCCAAAGGAACATGTGTTATAAGTTTTATATAAAAGACATTGATGATTTTTACGACGGATTAATAGGAACTGACCTGTTAAAAAAACTTAATGCCCAATTTGACTTGACCCTCCATAAACTATGGACACCACCTAGTAGTTTCCCAATTTACTATAACCCAGTTTATAATAGTAAATAGTTATAATAATTGATTCAGGGTTTTTCGAAAATTCTATTCTGTATGTATTATTTAATAGAGATGTTATCCATCGAAAAAATATCTTATTTAATTAAGCATGAAATATTTACACAAAGCGTGAATAAAATAGCACTATCAAGTAATGATGATAAACGTGCTATATCAAATTGCAATGTTGCAACCCGAGCGTGGGGGGGGGGGGGGGCATTCTTCAATTTTAAAAGGATCTTTCAATTCTAAATATTGATATTCGTAATTGGTTTTAATGGGCATATAAATATCATTTATTTTATATTACTATAATAATATGTAGAGATTATGTAAATGTTCTTAGTAAAATATGTACCTACTTAGGTAAATATAAAAAATAATAAAGTTAATAAACATTTCTGTAATTGATTTTGTAATAACTATAAGTAACCTATGATTTGTATTCATTCAGTGTCCAAGTTTTATTACAACTTAAAAATGTACGTAAATAAGATTGTAAATTATAGAAGTTATTAGTAAGTTTTATGTAATATTATATACCTACTTATAAATAAACAACCTTTGTTAAAAATAATCTTTGTTTTATTGATCTATTTAAACTAATAATATTATAGTTTTTTTACCGAAGGTGGCTTCTAACTACCTACCTATGTCTTTAGAAGGATTTCCTTGATATTTTTTTGTATTTTCTTCTTAATACCTAAATGTTTAGCTTTTACAATTCATGACAATAACTTATACTTGCGTAATAATAATAATAATAATGCTCCGGAATGGTAGGTATTATTGATACACGCAACATGTTATAACATGTTACAGTTCATCGCACTTTATGAGAAGGTATGATATATTTATGCAGACTTGCAGTTTACAATTCATACTAAATTATTTTAATATATTGAACTATAAAACTATATCTGAAAGAGTGATTTTCAAACAACTAATCTATATCCTTGATTGAATGCTAAGTTAACAATTTTGGATTGATTTGAATATATAAAGTTGATAGTTAGTTTATTTTTTATTATTTACGGAATATTAATAGAATTGAGAAGTTGTTTTTACAGTATTATACCTAGTACTTGTGTTATTATAATAATTATGTGCACGGTAAGTAAAGTACCTATTTGAATCTGATATAATATTAGTGATTTTTGTGTGTGCACATCAGATTTGAAAATGGATAATTATTTTTGTTTCAGGTATCTGATTCAGAGATTGTGTTTAGCCAGTATGCTCAGGATCCTTACGAAGGATTTTCCGAGCTGAATCGCTGTGAACCCGAGCAATACAAACTAACGAAAGAGAAAAAGTCCAAGCAACGTCGCCGAGAAACTTTGATAAAACATAACGCTACACAATCTTTTGTAATGAGCCGATTACAACGACGAGGCATTAGGTTAATAAAAATTTCTGTTATTGATCTCTGCAGCAACAATTCTCAAACAAGCTGCAGCGATAGTGAAAGTGAGAACGTTGTGATAAGTGCGCAGTACATTGTTAAGGATGCCATGGATAGTGTTATGGACGATACAGAATCGCTAGTTAAGAAAATATCGAAATCTTTAATAGACAATGATTTTTAATAAAGATACTATTGTTATTGTAAGTTATTATTTTATTATGTTTAAAAAATAAAAATGCATTTTTACTGAAGAAATTATTTTTATTTATAAAACCAAAACAAAACATTTTAGTGCCACCCTAAATGCTTTTTTATACATAACACATTTTTTAAAGCACAATGATTTGTGTGTACATTACAATTTAAATTGTTATCACAGAATTTTTTATGTAATTCAAACATGTTAGGACACTGGTCTTCACCAAGATCTGACACTTCACAATTTTCGCAAATGTTTTTTATCCACGTAACCTTCTCCAAACCTTTCACTAAGATATTTTTGTTTTCTAGATAGGGAACGATTATACGATGAAATTCTCTATAGTCAATATGTCCTTCGTTCCAATGAATACCTCTATTGTTTTCCAGCCACTTTACTTGTCTTTTTTCATCAGTTGTTAAATATTTGAATAAATATGGGGGTTTTATTAAGAATAATTGCGTATAATCACGTGTTGCGAACGCTAATTCTTTTACTATAAAATTATTGTACTGATCTTTAAATCCTTGAATATCCACTATGATGGTATCCTGCTTCATGATAATTTTTTTACAGTATTACTCAGTGGCTTATATTCAATTATACAGTCGTTTAATATAAGACAGTACGCGCCGGTTTGATCTGGTATATCAGAATCACTTTCAATTTCCACTCTAACGTCCACAACCGGACCTGTCTTCAAATTGTCTACTTGTCTAGAGCAGTCGACAACAAATAACGGCGCTAAATCTTTAAATTGTTTCTCACTCAACAAGGGCTCTGGACGACGACCATAATATGACTGTTGAAATCTAACATATTGTTCGTATAATAAGGCAATGTTGTTGTTTGCGAAGTTAACGTTTAGGTTCTCATAAGGGAAGTATGTTGAATTGAGATAGACTCTAACGCTGCGAAGAAGACAGTGATCGAACTGAGACATGTCAGAACTTGCATTATTTTTTCTATTTGTTTGTAGACCAATAATAATATATCTTGGTTTTTCTATTTGTGACGAAGTTTTAATTGCCCAAGTATGTTTTGTAGTTTTAGGTAAAGCTGGATATTCATACAGATCCCAATTTCTAAATATCATTTGAAGCGGTTTATCTCTTTCTAACAGTTTCAAAAAATTAAGCTTTTCTTTGTCAGATATTTTAATGTGTGGTACACGCCAAATAATTTTATTTATTTGAACGTCTTCTACAAATTCACCGGTATTGAGTTTCACAGCATTCAAGTTTGTGTTACTTCTTAGTAATATTAGTTCGTGTCTACTATTTATCACAACTTTTTTAAAATCTTCTGCAAAGCCCATTATGTTACAGAGTGGTATAGAAGCAGAAAATTTACCTCCATTTTTTATACCATCAATATCCCACCCCCAAGAATAAGCTATCTTAGATTCACTTTCGTTCATTGATATTAAAGATTTCATGGTGGTCGTAACGCCTGCATTCTTTATTTTATCAATCTCCACTCCGTTTAGCTCATACCTTATATCTTGAAATAAGTACAATAAAGCGTTATTTGTAAATTGAACACTGGTGACAGGATCCTTAGAATCTCGTTTTTTAACGATAACATTCCCTTCCAAATACAAGGTGCTTGCTGATGGTAGTACATATAAATCCTGTTGATTGATTGGTATGCGGATTTCATCATTTCTATTAAAACTAGTAATGTAGGGTTTGTAAGAATGATATTCAATTCCTTCCACACTATTGTCGTAAGACGGAGTCGATAAAACGTCTAAAATATTCATTTTAATAAGCCGATCGCTTTTAAGAATGCCTTATTGCTTTTCGTTAATTTTATTTTCTTTTTATTACGACTTCTTGTATGATTGATTTCTTGAGTCAAACTGATACGTGTAGTTGGTTGTTGCGTATATTTATTATAGTCAATCATTTCTTCTTCTAAGATGTAAATACAGCTGTACCTCTTCACCACGTAAATTTATTAAATGATTATTTATATCTAAAAGTCTAATATTAATGCAGCTTATGTTGCTCTGGTTAATGGGGAAGTAAATTGCGTTTTTAGGTATTTCTATAATCCTATATCCAGGTGGTACGTTTAGTGCAAATTCATGAATAATATGACTTGATTCGCCGTTTATGTATGAGCCGCTTACGATATCACATTCAACCCTGATCACGGTTGTTGGTAAAATGTTTACTGGAAACTGTGACACATGCCATTTATTTGCTTTCAATATTTGTTTTTTAAACCCTACAAGTTTCTAAAGGTATTTTCCTCAGAAAAATTAATATCTTTTGTACAGTACAAAGTTGCTTTCAATGTGTTGTTATTACACTGTAGATTGATTGATGCATCCTTTATTTCAGATTTTAAATAATCATTGATATCTTGTAATTCATAAGTCCCTTCAGGGATTTCAATAACTTCATTAGATCCATAGAATAACTTATTATTAGTTTTATCAATATTTGGAATGGAATTAAATGTTGAGATATGCAATAAAGCACATTCATACTGTCCATCTAATTGCAGAGTGTTTGGATAGTACGTGGATAAACTTGACGAATTTCCTGTTATCGACAAAGTGAGTGACATATTGCAAATGGTGAAAATAAAAGAATGATACATATTTTATACATTTTTATTCCAAAATTGCCATAGATATTTTAAGCATAAATGACCACAATTAACTGTATTAAATGACTGATATCTTGTGTAGTTATAACAAACATTACAATTCTTAAAATACCGAATTATTTCTTTAGGCGGTTTCAGATCGCCAAAACTATCAAAATATTCACAATAGTCATATATTTTAACATAAGCCACCCAATGCGTCCCCTTGTTCTTAGACTCATCCAAATTAACAATACCACATTCGATCTCCTTTGGTGTTCTTGGTAATTGATCTCGCATAAAAACTCCTCTGAAGTGGGGGATGTCACATGCGTACTTTATTATATCTATATTACTTAGAGGACGATTAGGTAGCTTACAATTCAGTTTTTTGAGGGCTTTATAAATAATCCGTGACCATTTCTGTGCGGTTTAATGTATAGACCCTTGCCTAATACTACACCTTCCATAGCTTTGTTATGTCGTTGTGTTTCTTGCAAATTTTTCTGAGCGGATTTGTAATCATTAATGGTTTTCGCAATGCCAGCTGCACCGCCAGCTAAGGTCCCTAATGCCGATAAACCAGCAAATATTGGAATCAAAGGTAGAATACCTCCAGTTTTTGGTATGGGTATTACACGTGGTATTCGAATTTTCTTTTTATTTGGAAATACTTTTTTAGCTGCTAAATAAGCAGCGTCGATTAAAGATTTACTATCATTGTGTTTAAATTTCTTGATTTTTGATCTTATTTTAGATACAAAATTTTTAAACGTTTTGACGCCAGCACCGGTTTTAAGTTTGGCTTTCATAACTTTACTCACTAACCATGAACTTAGTTTTTCGCCTTTGCAAGCATCTTTTGACTTAATGCGTTGTTTTGCCATATTTAGAAGTTGTAAATCTGCTTTATGACGATTAGGTAGGTCTGTATGTTTTGCATATGCTATGTCGTGTTGCATACAAGCGTCGTCTAGCTTATTCACCCCTCTATCACCCCGTAGTAAACGTTTCTGAAGTTTTGTGCCAGGTCCACAGTAATTATAACCAGGCAAATGAAGTTCAAACGGTAAATTATTAATGATACTATTAACTAGCCCACCTCCTTGCATCGTCAAAGTTGCAATGAAACAAATACGACTAAACTTCTTATTTAATAACAATTTTAGCCTTGAATTGCAGTTTTCTCAATCCAACTATTTTCATCATTGCTTAAACCTAACCATTTCACAAACAGCTTATTTCCTTTCTTTTTTATAACTTTTTCAATCAAATAAGCATCAGGATATTTAGTCTTTTGCAACTCGTGTTCGTAAAATGTTCCCAATATAGTTTGCTTACGTTGATCTTCTAAGTGATACGTAACTGGAACTGTGTTATTAATATTTTTTATCGTAAATAGTTCAGTTGACCAATTTGGAGTATACCCTTTCTCAAAATGCTGTTTGTATTTACTTATTCGAACATAGTCACCGACTTTAAACTTTGGTCCTGTCCTTGATGATATATATTTGTGGGTTTTTTTAATATTTTGTTTAATTAGAGGTTCCTTAGATTTATCTACATCGATTGGTTTACAATTGATAGTACGATGTTTCGTATTATTGTATTTTTTTAAGACAACTTCTAGTAATCCTAACCACCGATAACTTCCATTTAAACTAAAATATTTATATAATTTATTTTTGATAGTTTTAATTAATCGTTCGACAATCGAAGCCTTTTTGGTAGAAAAAGTTGAATAATGGTTTATATTGTGTGTCTTCATGAGATTCCGAAATACGTTATTATAAAATTCTGTCCCTAGATCAGTTTGCAAATTAATCGGTTTTCGATGACTATTGTATAATATAGATTCGAATGCATTGGTAACACAAATTTTATTTTTTGATTTGATTGACACCGCCCAAGCGTATTTAGAAAAGCAGTCAATCACAATTAAAATGTAGTTGAAACCTTTATTAAACTTTGTTAAATTTTGCATGTCTATCAGATCGGCTTGCCATAAGTCATCTATTCCCTTTAGAATAACAGGTCTTCGAAGAAAATTTCTTCGTGCTTGTTTGTGTATTTCGTTAACTATTTGTTGTTTCATCATTACGAAGATTTCTTAAGTAATTTATCAATTTCTGATTTGGTATAAAACTTATCTTCCAAATGAGCCAAAACGTCTGATATCTTTGTTTTTATAGTAGCTTGAACAAAATTTTGAATATGTGTCATGGTTTGTAAACGCAATGTCTCATTCAGTTTATGTAATTCTTTTATCAAATTATCCTGAAAATTATCAACATAATCCTTATTCACAGCATCGTCTGCTTCTATGGGTAATTTAATTCCTCTAAGTCTTGACGATTTTAAATCAAACTCTCCGTTTTCTGTTTTTGTTAAAGCGTTATCATAAACGTCAAATAGTTCTGACAGACGCATTCTTTTATGAATATAGTGCCCGAATTTATCCACATTCATGTTGAAAGTGTACTTTATTCGAAGGTTAGTAGTGTAATGAAAAAACATCCATCATCAGCAAACATTTATTTACTTATTTATAATTTTACTTTCACGCAATTCTTCAATAATTGATATAATTTCATTGTCTAATCCAGTATTGCCAGCATCTCGAGACGCAATTAATAATTTCAACCTCTCCACCAATTCATTTGGATCATCCCAATACACATAATCTATGTTTGTTTTCCATGTTTTCATTAAAGGTAGACCTTTTCCTTTGTGTTGTGTTTGAAATTTAAATAGGGGTTTTACAATTTGTAAATATTTTTGTCCTTTATTACTCTTTATTGGTTTACTTGGATCACAGTCCCGTCGATGTGCATTGGTGTCAAGTAACATTGATTTATAATTTTGCATATCATTGTCTGTGACTAAACTTAAATCAACGTCTTTTTTTAGCAGCAACTGTTTTATACCTGGTGTACTATGATATTTGCGTCCAGCTACTGTGATATAATCATCACCAATTGCTACGCTAGCTGAACCTAACATTAATTTTCCGTTTTCTAATCTGACGCCAAATGGAATATCTTCTAATGCTTCTGATGATACTGACCAGGATGATGTATCGCGGTCTGATTTGCTTTCTTCTATTGATTGATATGAATAATCACTTTCGGTGTCAGATTGAGATTCGTCTGGATCGATGACTTTTCCAGTGTTAATTTTAGGGGTAACATTTTCTTGAATAATGCTTTTTATGGATGGTGTTTTAGTTTCTTCGTCGTCTATAGTAGGAAGGAGAGAATGATTATTTGCGTTTGCAATTAAGTTGAGAGGTTTAGTCACAGGCTTGAAAACTGTCTCCAATGCTTGCTTATTATCGATGTCAATATTCCTCATAATTTTTACTTTTTTCTTTACAGCTGCTGCAGCCTTCACAATTTTTCTTTTCATTGATTGTTCCATAATGACAGCAAGATAGTGATCGATTGAGCGTCGTATAAAGAATAACGATTTCATAAAAGTAATTTATTTAAATATTTTTTTGTTTCAATCAAACACCACAAAAGTGTCAAATTTATTTCTGTAACATCCTTTATTTTTAGAACAATCTTTATTAATTACAACATAATTAAAGGGTTCTTTCCAAATTTCTGAACACATTTCGCGGAATTCAGTCCATGTCATATCTGTGTTAACATGCTCCTCATAAACGTGTTTTAAATTTATTTCGTCTTGCTTAAAAAGGATAATCAAGTTCGCATTGTCTCTAACTAACTGTTTAGGAATTTTACTATACGTTTGGTTCAGATAAAAAGCATCAATATTTTTGTGTCTTCCCATCGCAAAGTAATCACGCATATTATTTTGATTTTCACAAGCAACATCATCAAAAATAATAATTGAATTTGGTTTTGCGTCCTGAACCCTTAATACTTCCTCATTTCCCTGATATTTATGAAGCGAAATAACAGGTATAAGATTTAAAACATTTTCTAAAAATATGTACTTCGGTTGTTGTAAAGTTTTCGAATAAATATAAACATTTTGAAATCTCAAGCCATTTTCATGTAAAAGGAGACCAATTAACAAATTTGTTTTTCCACAGTTGGAGGGCCCGCATATGATGCATCGTATTGAATTAGGCAATAATTCGCCATGACGAGAATCAGCTTTACAAACTTCCTCACAGATTGTGTTAAAACTCAGCGATTGTGGTTGTTTTACAAATTTCATGATTTGAGTGGACGGTAGTTTGATTGATAATGAGTAATTATACTCATCACATTAACATTTATTAGCGTATGTAGTAAGTAGACTGAATATCTCATCCATCGACAACGCGGTATAACGCTTTACTACCAGAAACAGTGTCAGGCATTCTGTTCCACGTGGAGGAGGCGTATAGAAGAGTGAAACAGTGGAAAAAATGTACCTATAAGCCCTAATTACCAGAAATCTTATTGGGCATTCTGCCCCACGACGCGAAGGCAAACGCCTGAGCGAACAAGTGGGGCAGAATGCCCAATACTATACTACTTTTGCCTACACGTGTTAAAAATATGATAATATTTCGCGGGGACACGTTCATTTTTAAAGTAGACCATCTCTATTAGTCCACTGAAAAAGCTTCAGTTACTTAATCGTTCATGGATTTGTCAGTAATTGTATAAGTTTACTTATATATACCTACCTATAATTTGATAAACATGTGGGCACCTCCGTCCCACAAACCTAATTAAATGATTTTGGAATATACGTTGTTTTGTAGAGATGATGTTCGTTACAAAATTAGGTTTGAACTTTGAAAAACAGAAACTTTGCTTCGTCCTTTTAACTCTTTTTTAGCAGATTCCCAGAGGGGAGCACATAAATCGAAGCGCGAATCATTTACAAAAGGGTTATGCACAGTGATTCTTCACTGTATCGTTAAATATTATCATGAGCTTTTACTTTTGTCTTTTTTGACGCTTATATTTTACATATACGCTTATATCTTATGATATAATGTTACTATGTAACTAAATAAAGACAACTTAAAAAAACCTTTTGGTCTCGATCAAATTATTGGCTCACCCAGCAGTACTGCCGTCCTAACGAAGAGTGCAATAAGTCGAGTTTTTGGGCTAATTGACTTAAGACCTTCAGTAGTTACGGATATGGTCTTAAATCAATTTGCCCAAAAACTCGACTTATTGCATGAGCTTCGTTAGGACGGCAGAGTAGCCTCTTGGTTTGCTCCAACAGATGAGGAAATGTCCGTGTGACATAATTTTCATTTTATTATACACCAGCGCTCTGTTCGCAGCTTCCTGGATAATAAGTAACCCATATATTTTATTCGAAATCATGGTCTACCTGTGTGCAAAATTTTATGCTAACCTGCTCAGTAATTTTTGCGTGAAAGAGTAATAAAATACCATACTTCAAAAATAAAACTCACATTTATAGTAACATGTAGTATGATTTTTAGAAACACGCGGCTTTATTTTATTTCATAAGAATTTATTCATACATAAACTGTACGTTATACCCGCTTGGCGAAATTCGAAGTTTCTTCAAGTTCGAAACATCAAAGTTGTTATATGTATACTTGATACATATGTAAATATTTGTTCTCGAGTCATATATTTGTAACGTAACACTTGTAACAACAAAGAAACCAAGTGTAAGGAAGTAAAATGAAACAGTGGAAGAAAAAACACGAGAGCTGATTATTATGTCACTCCAACATGTTCCAACTTGAACAATGTGTGTTCGGCTCATCAGCAAATAGACGAACAGTTCACCGTTACATACATTGATTCGGTCCCACGTTCACTCGCTCAATCCATTCGCCAAATTAAACAATCTCGAAAACTGGACTATTGAACAGATGTTAAGCGTTCCGAAGCCGTCGGTCAACCGATTTTCAGCTCAAACGCCCGTGTAATTGAAATGAGTTTTAAACTGAGATGTGAGTGAGTAGTTTTGTTTTGTACTAATTGAACAATGCATGGAAATTGCTGTGACTGGACTGTTAGCTGATGGAAAGACTTAAAGCCTATCTTTATTCATAAGTAAAGCTGCTGTTTGTACCTTATGCATTAGCTGCTGTATGTACTTTACATTTATAAAATGCCTTTAATATATTGTGATATTGCACTAAGGTTAATAAATGAATATGGATGATTGAATTTAGAAATACGGCAGTTAGCACGACAATGACGGACTTTATGTGGTCAGTATGGTTTATGAATTGAACAATCATATTCCTTGAGAACTTAAGGTGGATTGCCATTCAGTTTTATCCCTACATTCTTGGTATTCCAATAAGGTTCTTTGATTGCCATGTTTGTTGGGCCATTTGGCTCGACTCTCGTTTACCAGAGTTCTACGACACGCCAATCGGTATACAGAAGCGAAGTATTGTCTTGAATTCAGGTGGCTTGTATCAATATTCGTGACAATACACTTACTTAATAAGAAAAATGCGATGGTTGTGCACGCGTAACGTATCTTATCGACTTACATCCGCGGAACACTTTCCCCAAGTTCGCTGGAGCATTGCAGTGGCTGTCTGCACGCCATTTCCGATTACACTGGAGGGCAATGAAAGTGTTTGTCGGGAGTTTGGTGGCAAAAAATATGATGCGTCCATCGTCCATGCTTCGAAGGTCGTGAACAATAGACAGCAGATCTGCCCCCGATAATAAAAAAGACGTATCTAACATTTTTCCAGATTTGAGTTATATACATTGCCGGAATCAGAAAAAAAAGGTGCATCTGCATGTATTTTTTATATTTCTCTAACTTCTTCCAGTGCGGTTTTAGCACAACAAAATAGGGCGCTTCTGTACATTTTTTACACCCGATTGAAGATGAAAAGACGAATTTATGTGAAACTTAATTAAAAAGTCGCATTTATGTAGATAATGTCCTTATACTTTACAGTTTTTTTTAGTTCAGTAATATAAAAGGCACATATTTGTCTCTATAGTCCGGTCAATATAGACATTTGAAATAACAATAATTCCCACACAGCCAAATTTTGGTGGAGAGCTAGAGCTTACCATTACAAATAAAGTTTTAAAAATCCCCATCGATCCTATGTGTCCTACAATAGTTATTCGGGGTCAAAGGTCAAAATTTGAGGTTTTTTGGATTTTTCTCAAAAAGGGTAAGATTTATCAAAAAAAAAACCTCAAACTACAGTTGTAGATCTTAAAATTCTCTACAAAAATGGTCTACATGAATTTTTCCTAAGAGTTACCATTCTTGAGATATCGCGATTCTAAGAGTCACATTATACATAATATGCACACATTCCCACGCCACCTGTGAGGTAGTGTACTCGGCGCGTTTTTTTACCATGGTTTCCCCTGTAGGCCTACTTCACTAACTGTCGACATGACAATTTTAGGATAATTTAAGGGAACAATACCCGTCAAGTTCTTGATATTACCTTATTATTGATTATTGGGTTAACTATTGTTTTGATTTCTTCACATATTTTAATCAGATTCATACTCTAGATTAAGAAATAAGAGAATAAAGAATTAAGAAATAAAGGCCACATCTGATCACTTGCGCCCTATTTTCTTCGTAAAATTATTTTAGCATAGGCGCATTTGCTTTATGTGTCTTAATACTTTACGTTGAATAAAAAAATACAATATGATACTTAATATATGGCTTATAAGATAACCACGAACCTACTGTACTATTCCAGATATACTACCTTAGATAAAAGGATTATAAAATAATTTTAAAAACATTTTATCTAAGCTAAGGGTTATCTACATACTTTCTAATTCTTAAGAAAAAAGGCGGATATACCTATATGCGCCCATTTCTGTTAAAACCATATACTAGATAGATAAACTAAATACTTAGAAGAAAAGTACAACCAAAAGCGTTTGAAATTTAAAGGACGCATCTAGCCATTTACGTCTATTCAATTAAGTATGTAATATTTTTCTTCATTTTTTATGCTAAGATGAATCTGTTTTTTCATTATTTTTATTATAATAATTTAATAAATTCATATTATTACTAAACCAAGTTAAAGCCTTTATTAGTGGGCATTATTGTCAACTTCCAGTATGTAAATATTTTAATTCACTCGAAGACAGCTAACGATTTCCCGTTTCATTCGTTAAAACATTTATTTCTCCATTTTTACTTTTTGTTAGATACGTCTTTTTAATTATCGGGGGCAGAGATGTTAAGCTTGGGAGATGTACGAGCGCTACTTTGATTAACCCCTGGCCTGGAGTAGCACGGTGTGGCATTGTTGTCAAGTCGATAATTACTGATGTTTTTTTGTCGATCGTAACGAGGCCATATCGGAAGCTTTGGAAGATATAAGGTAGTTTAGTTTGACTACTGGAGTGGCACAGGGAATTACTTAGCAGTTCTCGTCATTCATTGTGAATGACCAGTGCCTGCAGTGGGCCGTTAAAGGGTTGAAGGCAATTTGGCTTTGGCATCACGGCTAATGTCTCGCTAAGCCGAATCTCCCGCAGCGACCCTACACGGTCTATCTCTCACAGTTGAATTAAATTGACCGTCGTCGTACTAATTCGTTTTAACATATACAAGCGGACGTAACCCGCCGTTTAATTCCATCGTTAACTGTTATGGGTCCATCTATTGCCTCGTTTTCATGAGAATAGGTAATTAAGTGATAAGTCTTTGTGATAGATTCCTTTCCTTTCCTTTCATGTAGAAACAACGTTTTTCTTTACACTGGTATGTGATGTAATGTAGGTGTTATATATTTTACAATACTTATAACGTACATATATGAAGTTCTCTGTTTTCTATCCGTATCAGTCACTAATCAATAGAAAAATTACTTGGGCTGTACCGTGAACGAATCACATTTTGCAGGGTATATTCAGAGCCCCCAAAACCAATAAGTACAGAAAACGACGGTTGTTCAAATAATAGGTATGTCATCGATATATTCTTTCGCCGAGCGATAAATCAGAGAGAGCAAATATAATTTTAAGAAGACAGCACAATATGATCGTATCATGTTTAAATCTCAATAAGTACACAAGGCTCCAGTATTTGCCCGCGATACGTATCTGCCCTCAGTTTAATAAGCTCCGGCGATCCTCCATGAGGCAACAAATATTTGTCGTTAGAAACTAGGCTGTATTGATTCCGGTGTCCCAACACATTTATTAGACTTAAGAGAAGTATGTTATTTTAGGATATAGAGGTCTTGATTTTAATTATAAACTTGTAGGTTAAAGTTCGGCAGACATTTTTCAGAACAATTCATAGAACACTTTATAAACATTTTCTAAAAGCACATTTAAACCTGACTTTGTTACTTTAATGAATTTACGCCCTAGAAGATGAACGTGCCTATGATAATACCGAACAAAAATGTATGGAAGAAGTTTCTGAGTATCGCTAAAGAAAAAGTGCCTTATCGAAACTTATCGAGGCCCGTTTCACTTTACAAAGTTCATTTTCTTTATATCATCGTCACTCTCTAACCTTTACTTTCAGTATTTCTCCGGCGTCTTCGAACGCCATAAATCTGATGCAAACCGAAAAACGAAGTTTATTGCTTTCCGTGGAAAATCTGATAGCGAATGGTCCGTTGGGAATGAACTTGCCCACCTTTCGGGGTGTTAGATAAAATGACAATAAGGTATTAAACTAAAAAAGGACATTGTTATTCCAGTGGCGCGACTTCCATTCTATGTTTGTGGCTCTGTTTGTCTTGTTGTCACGTCTGTCTGCCGTAAGCTGTGTTGTAAAGTTTGGAGTAATTGAAACTGCTTGAATGTTTCAAGAAATGTACATTTTGACAATTTAGTTTTAAAAAAATATCAGGACGCAGATTGTTGTCCTGTAGATAGAAGTATACAGGGTGGATTTTTGAGACGGGTCAGCAAGGGCAGGTACCTTAACCGTTATAGTTACAGGAAAACATTCCTAGGAGACTATCCATAACTTTTTAAGATATTCTGAACTGCATTCACAGATTTTTGAAAAAATGTATTGTCAGCGAAAAAAGTGCTAAAATCCAAAAAAAAATATTTTTATGCCTATCGATCCTACTTCGTATGGGGATCAAAATACTCTATGGGACCATTTAAGGTATGAGTACTAGAAATGTCAGAAAACGCTAAAAACATTTTCCATACATTTTGTACTGAAAAAGGATAAATCAACTCGAAATATTCTTTATCGCCAAACAATCCTATTTCTCACTGCGATTAAAAGATTCTTTAAGGCCTATTGAAATTTAAATACAAAAACTACGGTAAGACACAACATATCACACAAACTTAAAAATAGGTTATTTATTGTTCTAAATGACCGCCGTTTTCACGAATACATAAGTTCACTCGTTTTTGTACTGAGCAAGTAGCAGCGGAAAGTTTTCTTTGATGGATATTATTTAAAATCCTCGTTAATGCCTCTTTCAGCTCCTGAACACTGCCGTACTTTCTTTTGTAGACTTCATTTTTAGGTGGCCCCACGAAAAAAAAACTCGAGAGGCGTTAGATAGGGGCTGCGAGGTGGCCACTTAATTGGACCATGTGTTCCCTTAACAGCACCTCTTGTAGCCCCGATATAACGCCTCTCGATTTTTTTTTGTGGGGCCACCTAAAAAATTAAGTCTACAAAAGAAAGTACGACAGTGTTCAGGAGCTGAAAGAGGCATTAACGAGGATTTTAAATAATATCCATCAAAGAAAACTTTCCGCTGCTACTTGCTCAGTACAAAAACGAGTGAACTTATGTATTCGTGAAAACGGCGGTCATTTAGAACAATAAATAACCTATTTTTAAGTTTGTGTGATATGTTGTGTCTTACCGTAGTTTTTGTATTTAAATTTCAATAGGCCTTAAAGAATCTTTTAATCGCAGTGAGAAATAGGATTGTTTGGCGATAAAGAATATTTCGAGTTGATTTATCGTTTTTCAGTACAAAATGTATGGAAAATGTTTTTAGCGTTTTCTGACATTTCTAGTACTCAAACCTTAAATGGTCCCATAGAGTATTTTGATCCCCATACGAAGTAGGATCGATAGGCATAAAAATATTTTTTTTTGGATTTTAGCACTTTTTTCGCTGACAATACATTTTTTCAAAAATCTGTGAATGCAGTTCAGAATATCTTAAAAAGTTATGGATAGTCTCCTAGGAACGTTTTCCTGTAACTATAACGGTTAAGGTACCTGCCCTTACTGACCCGTCTCAAAAATCCACCCTGTATATATACCATAGAAGTGGTCACCCACAAACGACAGTAACTGCGGAAAATGTGTGGACTACTGAAATGATGGTGCGAGAAAACAGGCCCGTGTGGATTGGTGCCGCGAAATGCGTTTACGATTTGAAAACGGAGCGTCAAGACGTGTTACGGAAATCATCACAGGCGACGAAACGTGGATTTATTAGTATGATTCGGAAAATAAGAGACAGTCAGTAAGGGTCTTTTCAGAGGAAAAAATTGCCGACAAAACTGCAGACCTCGTAACGTTGGTAAAAAAAATGGTGGCTAGTTTTTTTTCTCACAGCGGGCGTGTGTCGACAACAATGTTGGAAAATCATAGATCTGTTAACTCGGAATGGTATACAACAGGCATCAAGACAGGCGAACGTGTTTTAATGGTCTAGTGGCAGTAGTTCGGTTACTAGTCCGGTCAACCGAACTAATGCAACTTTTTAGTGTCAGTAGTTCGGTTAGTCCGGTTAACCGAACTACTGATACTTTTTAGTGGCAGTAGTTCGGTTAATATAACGATACCGGAAATTACAATTTCTTATTACTTAAATCAAAATGAACATGCAATTAAAAGGTTTTTTGAAGTGAAAACTTCTTTAGCATCATTGTGATTTGGAAGTCGATGAAACGAAAAAGGGACAGTAAAAAGAGGCAGACACATAAATTCATAAGATTTAACGTGGGAGAGGAGCGGGAGGGGAGGGGGAGGGGGGAGAGGAGCGGGAGGGGGAGGGGAGGTGAGGGGGAAGGAGAGAGGGAGGGAGGGGGAGGGGGAGAGGAACGGGAGGGGAGGTGAGGGAGGGAGGAGAGGGGAGGTGAGGGGGAAAGTGAAGGGACGGAAGGGTCAGGGGGAGACGGAACGGGAGAGGGAGACGGAACGGGAGAGGGAGAGGGAATTTAATGGTCTCTGATTTGTTAAGCCTACCAAAACTCTTTTTACTGTCCCTTTTTCGTTTCATCGACTTCCAAATCACAATGATGCTAAAGAAGTTTTCACTTCAAAAAACCTTTTAATTGCATGTTCATTTTGATTTAAGTAATAAGAAATTGTAATTTCCGGTATCGTTATTTTAACCGAACTACTGCCACTAAAAAGTATCAGTAGTTCGGTTAACCGGACTAACCGAAGTACTGACACTAAAAAGTTGCATTAGTACGGTTGACCGGACTAGTAACCGAACTACTGCCACTAGACCGTTTTAATAATTGGTGTAGGCGAATGGAACTTTGCAAAGAGAATGTAGTATGTAAGTAATGAGAGTATTTCGAAAAAATATAAAATAAATATTGTTAAAATATTAACATAAAGTTTTTTCTTGTCTCAAAACTTATCGAGTTACCTACGTAGAAGCTATTAAATTATATAATCCTAGACTTATTTCAATATAATGGTGATTGAGTCTTTCCTAAACACAGGTCTCCATTTTAGTCACGTGGCGTATGTAGGTACTGTATACTTATTTTCCAATATGGCTCCCGACCGAGTCACGTTCCAATGTTTGCGAGCGTGCTTGATTGAAATCTCCGATTCTATAATATTGTTGGCTAAGTGTGAGCGTTTGAGCGCTTGAGTATACTTTGTTTATCATTCAAGAGTTGAGAAGGTAATTGACGTTTGTGTAATATGTGTATCGTGTGTGTATAAGCGCTTGTTCACACTGAACTTGCGGGCGCGGTCGCGAAATATCAAACATATGACCTACTATGAAAGTGTTCACACCAAAATGCGCGCGCTGTATGTATGTATGTAGCTTTTACCGCGACCGCGCCCGCGCCCGCGCCCGCGCCCGCGAGTTCAGTGTGAACAAGCGCTAAGTGTTCGTTTCTATTTTTCATAAAACTACTATAAGTACTATTATGTCTTCTGTAATAAAACTAGGTCATTTAACACACATTATAAGGTTAAGGGTTTTTTAATAATAATTAAGAAGAAAACTTAATCATAGGTATATTTTTGAAATACCGAATAACATCTACGGAAAAGCAGTGGCTTGTTTCGATTAAACCACATAACATTTATGTAAGTATTCCAACAGTGAACTCAAGCTTTATGTTGGAAATAACAATGGGAGGGTTAAAAACACAGAACAAATAGATGTAAGGTGAAGACAATATGTTTGTTTTACCTTAAGTAATAAGTTGAAACCGACAGACCGATAGATAGAATTCAAAGTCCACGATGATCAAAGGCGGAGGCCAATCAATTCTAAACCAAAGCAAAATATTATTAACAATGCCAATCAAATGTTGGAAGCGAAACAGACCGGCTAAGTGGAACAAACCGTTTGGGAGAACACTATTGATAGAAATAGGTCTTGGTAACCATAATATGTTCAGAGCGGTTTACTTTTAGTTAAGAAAACAGTTTCCTTTTAGAACACACTTTATGAATAGACGAAGCAACTTAAAAACTACATAATAATATGACTGTTTTATATTAGGCAAATATTTTTACTGAAGTTTCGAAGACTTACTTAACTGTAAGTCTTAAGTAATGTTCCTGATAACGTCGTGTTCTAGCAAGAAGCACCTACATTATAGAAATAGATGGCTAGGAAAAGGTGCGATTCATGAGATTTGCTTTTCACGACTTGAACATACTGGTACTTTCGACTATAGGAGCAAGAATCATAGAAGTGCGTATGCACTGTTATATTATAACAGGGAGTTTTAAAATCTGTCGAATTTCGAAAAATCTTACACTGCATCCCTAGTAAAGACACTAGGCGGAAAATTATGTTGAAAACGCTTTTTTCGTCGTAATAAAGTCACTTCAGGGGGCTTACCATGAACTCTTAAAACAGGTCAATATTAGCCGATAATTGGCCTGTCCTGCTATATCTTACCATGATCTGGCTAAAACACAGGGCAGCCAGCGACCACGTCACCGTAACAGGACAGCGGTCACGTGACTTCAAAAATGATCTTCTGCCCTGCAATTCGTGTACCATGACGCGATTGTTGACGTATTGACATCAGAAAGTGGCATATGTTAACGTCAAAATATTACAGCTCACCGAAATTAACATTTATTGTCCTGTTTCGGCTATTTCGTTGATGATGATGAAACGCGACGGGATGCAGCCATGGCAAATTCCATATACACCATCATTACAAAATAAATACATTTCATTTGTTTGGAAAATTTTAAAAACATTCATTGTACTTATGCTTTTTAAATTATCGCTCCTAACCCCGGTCACTCACATGCGCGCAAATGTTTGACATTTTTACGAATGTTTGCACATAATATGCTCAGGTGGTCAGGCAAATGGGTTCGCATATGAGTATACAATACAAGCCCATTTCCGCTTCCTCCTACACTTTATTCACGAATGTTCAATCTTGCTGTTGTTATTATGTTGTTGTCATTAAAATCCATTTTCAATACAGAAAATAAATGGTAGTACGATTAGACGCCACGAACCACGAAAAATTAAGAGATTAATCACCTTTTTAGTCGTGTGCGCAACTGGTCGCACGAATGTGTGGGAGACTACACGAAGGTTCGAGGTTCGCGCGCTTTCATGTGCGACAAAAAACCGACACAGCTTGGATAACCCCGAATGCCTCGAAAACTTCGCATAAGCATTCGCGAATGTCGTCCCACACTAGTGGGTTCGCGTATTCGCGCGAATGTGAGTGACCGGCATTATAAATCACACATTTTAATAGACATTTAGACATGTCACTGTGTCAAGTGGTGTAGGTAAGATTACGTTCAAAAATGTAAGCATCACTTAGCGATAATTTTTTTGGTAATTTTAGAGAACGAAAGGTTAATAAATCACAACACTTAAGTATTTATAACAAATCTCAAAATCTTCAATTGAGATTGTTATTTTAAACTTTTAAAAACATCAATATTATGCATTCATTTGAAAACCGGTAAACCGATAAAACGCTCTATTTCAGAACATAATTAGTACAAATCAAGTACCTTGCATGTCATAGACTAAGATGCAGGTCAGAAGTAGAGGCATTGCAGGTCATCGGTAAACGTTCATGGTACAAAATACACTCCTGTCAGGTTTTAGCTACAAGCTGACCTGTCCTGAACATGACACATTTTATTAGAGTTCATGGTAAGGCACCAGGCCAGAATACACAACGTTCTTGCAAAATCCTATTAATTTCGTTGGTACGTTTAAACAGAGTAAATAATTAACGAGGGTCCCGCCGTACACAAGGATGTGGGAATTATTCAGTTGTAACGTTTTGCGAAATACGCGGGCGGTCAGGTAAGGTATACCCAACTTTGGCTAATGCATTAAAAAGGTAACGCTTAAATTATGCAGCGTATTACTATCATAACTGTTCAAGATAAAATATATATTATCTATAGTTTTATAAAATCTCAAAACGCGCTTTTAGATTTACTGGCCTAAAAGCAACCAAGTATGGATTATACGGTTCTATTTAAATAGTCGAAGAGGTTGTACTAAATGTTGAATTCTGACATCGTTATCACGTTGAAACTATCATGATTTTTCACGAGAGTTGAAGTTTCACACAATTTTAAAAGAAAGCCATCAACGTAAATAAAGATGCCATCAAAAACATAACTTGTAAAAAAACCCAAGTCTCGCAACTCAGTTCTTCTACCGTAAAAACTTGTGAGATCCATGTAATACCAAGTCGGTTAATTTATTCAGTTCCTACTTAAGGTTCCTTCTGTCTTAAGTTATTACGTAATTAGCTAACCTAACAAGTAACAACATCTTATAATGACCATATCAATATTGAAAATCTTTTATGTTTTAAATAAATAGATCGACTTGACCATCGCATGAAAACACAATGTATCTCACAAGTAATATCTACCTACATATTATATTTGTTTAGTGCGATTGCCAAGTCAATCTATTTATTTAAAACATAAAAGATTTTCAATATTGATATGGTCATTATAAGATGTTGTTACTTGTTAGGTTAGCTAATTACGTAATAACTTAAGACAGCAGGAACCTTAAGTAGGAACTGAATAAATTAACCGACTTGGTATTACATGGATCTCACAAGTTTTTACGGTAGAAGAACTGAGTTGCGAGACTTGGGTTTTTTTACAAGTTATGTTTTTGATGGCATTTCATTTCTTTTTGTAGATAGTCCTACTTTTTTTCCTTTTACAAGTTATCTTTGAACATAATTATATCTAGGTACCTATCTACACCTATTATTCCATTATATCTAGGTACCTATCTACACATATTATATACATGTACACTGATTCATACACTGCAAATGTAACTTTGTAATCCTATACCTTTATATAGGATTACAAAGTTATTTATGCAGTTGATATATCTGGAAAACTGGAGTGAAATTGCAAAATATTTTAGTTTTTCCTTGATCTATACACTAAACACTAATTGTGTTCCAAATTTGAAACTTCTATGTCTGCTAGAAGTGCCTTAGAGTTTTGATGATCGGTCAGTCAGTGAGTGACGAAATTAAGCAACTTTGACTAGTTATAATTCTAAAACTACTGAATCAAATTGAATGAAATTTGAAATATAGCGTGTTTATACCATGACTGCTTGGTAGCTGAAAATTCAGACTTCTAGCTTTATCCACAAGGAAGTTATAGGGGGTCGAAAATGGCCTGAATTGCTTCGAGAAAAGGATGGTACGGCCGTGCCGCTTTTTTGCTCGACTTGGCGGGGGCACTGCCGTGCCCCCAGATTAAAAGCGCTTAGAAAAGTTATCGTAGTACGTTCTCAAAATAAATAACTTTGTTGTTATTAGTTTATTATAATTTTATGGATCATCAGTACTTCAAACTCAGTAGGTACGTCTTATTTTTATGTAGTGAATTCCGGATGGAAGTTACCTTCATGGAATCAGGCCGCGAGTACCCTCCTAGATCTCATGACATGTGATCTGACAAATGATTTGGCTGGTAATTTGCCACTAATAATTACAATTACATTACAATTACATTTAATGGAAGGATAAGGAATTGTATGCCATGTGGCGGGCGTCGTGTGATCGTAGATAAATAATGTGTATATGAAATCGCGTTTCTGTCGCGTTACTTAAGTGGAAACCAGGCCCGGTTTACAAACAGTACTATAAAATGTCCTCCATAAAAATGTACCTACATATCTAATTATAAGCGGATTAATATAATATAATATAATGAAATAGTTTGTTTGGTTAAGTTGTTGTTTAAAATAAATAAATAGGTACATTTGTTTTAAGCGGATTTATGCTATTTAAAGCTGACCATAAAGTATAAAGTTACAAAATAAATGAACTAAGATAATGAGCCCTGCCTTGTACACTTGTACTAAATTACCTCTCATTTATTTTAATTTAGGTAAAACATTTGAATCATACCAAAAGTGTCCAGAGATGCAAAGCTACTAAAATTAGTTATTTTAACTCATGTAAGGTAACTTAATTGCATTTTTATTTGCTCTGAATATTTTCACATTCTTGTTTTTTTGAAAGGTTCTTGAAAGTGAAAATAATGGAAACTTTTATTTCACCTTATGTTCGCACGATGATTTGTAAATATTTGAAATATTTTTGTATTCCGCGGTAATTTTAAACGGTTTTATTTAGCTTGCCCTGTTTGGGTCAAATCTTAAAAGCTGCTCCATTCATTCTACGAATTTATAATTTTGCATATTGCTATGGTTCCGATGACAATACATTATTATGATAAGCATGATAATACTTTTTGGGTTGGCTTCAGACCAGGTAACTCCTTAACGGTTAACAGCATGTTATGGAGTTTTCATAAATATCTATACCCATGCCAAATTGCAGCTTTCTAGCACTAAGTGTTTTGGAGCTTTGCTTCGGACAGATGAACATGACGAAACTATAAGGGTTTCGATTTTACTTCGGAACCCTAAAAATGAATTCTAAATTCCATTTCCAAAAATAATTATCGCTTGCGGGTATAGTCCTCACTGTCTCTGTAAAGATTATTTCGGATTTCATAGTTAATTTGATTTCGGAAATTATTTTTGTCAAATCCAATGTTGTCATGAAAGTAAAAGAGTACCTACCTAATGTTAATAAATTCATCGTCTAAATTTGATACTTGATTTCTGATTACATTTCGATTTTCAGATATCTTTGATGTCGAATAACCGTTTGTTTTTAGAACGGGACGTTTCTTATTATCGCCGTTGCTTCAATATCACTGCTGACGAGGGTCGCATCCGTATTTGGCATATTATTATGATTTTTTTCATTTGACGTCCATTGAATTGGGATGTCAAGTCACCTGTCCGAGATGCTTGAATAGCGAGCCCTTCCTTCATACTCGTAATATGATTTACCGTGAAATCACAAGTTTTTCCTCAGAAAGTAATCCAATTATCCCAAGTCTGATCGTGTGAGTTTATGGTGTTAAATGTGGACAAAAAAATATAAGTTATGAGTTTATAAAAAAGATTAAAAGTTTTACTGTTAACGTAATTTTAATAATGTAAAACTGAGCAATTTGAATTTTGCATAGAAAAAATGTTGAGCGCTTGTACCTATTGTTTATTAGCTAATATCAATTAGCTGTTTATGTTTCGATCTCGTTCTCGAATGGCATAAATATCAAGGTATGTTGTAAGTTTCTTCATCACAACATAAGTATGTAGTTCCTTAACGTTACAAACTTAACAAAACTTGTGCCATGAAAGTTCTTGCATTGAATTACTCATTCAACGTGTAATTTTGAGGTAACGACGCCTGTGCGTAGGTATGTGGTTAAATTAGTTTTTGAGTTATTTAGTGCAATTCTAGAACTACGTAACGTAATATTAAGCAAAAACCATTGAAAAACTTCATCCCATAACAGTAAACAATAAAATTACTTTTGATTTAAATTCACACCTTTGACACTGAAATGGCTTTTACTTGAAAATTTTCCCTATGAAAGTGGTCTGTATTGTACCTTTTTAAAATTTGCATTAAACAAACAAGTTTTTAAAATACCGGGGCATACTTGCCCAGTACATTTTTTTTCAACCACCTAGCATCAAAGTTGTGTCGAAGAAAATCAAAAACAAAAATATCCAAAGTAGACGCTATTTTCTCAGCGTTCCCTAATAATTTCAACAATATTACATACTGATAATTATAAAGTAACTATCTGAGAGCTCTAGGAAAAAAAATTTATCAAAATATCTGCTCATTTGTGGACTCAACAGGAAAAAGTAGGGTAAAGGAGCCGAATTTTCTAAATTTAAAAAAATGGTCAATATCTCGAAAACGGTAACACTTTTACTGAGGTAAATTTTTGACATATGATAGGTCAACCTTCAAGCTATCTGCCACTTTCGGTTGATCCACTACTTACGGGACACCCTGTATTTATTCGCTTATGGAATTCTTATCAGAAGTTGCGTAGAATATGGTTTCTTCGTTCTCACGGCCGCTTTGTGCATATCTGATTAGTCGGAACTGTTCTATGGTTAGCTTAGCCGGTTGAGAGTGTATTATGCTCGCTAAGTGTACCGTGGTCCGTGATACACTTACAGTGGTCGACAGCGTCGTTTATTTAATAAATAGGGACCGTACTCTGCTGTAATTATTGTAGATAGGAATATTTTGCTTCTTTATTACATAGGTTAGTACAAAAAATTTGTTGCAAGAAACGGTAGAGAAATAAACGTATTTTGTTTTAATTGAAGAACATTCAATGTACTATTCAATTCATTCAACATATTCAATGTACTTAGTTACTTTATTTAAATGTTTATATCACCTCTTAATCTAAGTAACAAGGGCAAAACTTGTACCCCAAAAGTTAAACTCAATTTCCTAAGCCTCGGAATTGGTTTATTACTGATTCTACATCTTTCATTGGGTCATATGAGTTACGTATTCCAAATTATTTTACATTACGTATTTCAAATGACCCTGTTTGGCATTAATATTCTTACTATTGTTGTTTAGTGATAACCCTATTGACTATTTTTAAGTTGAAGTAGGTACAGTTAACAAGGCGTGTCGTTGTTCGGCAAATGTTTGGTCGTTAAAGCTTTAATAGCTGTTTAATATGTTACAGAACGCGCTGTGTGCGCAACAAACACGCAAATACCATTTGTTGTACTGATTATGATAAGACTCAAATTAAGCCCTATTTCACCCAGATATAGTTTATTTCTTAATTCTGTCTAATAACAAATACATCTTAATATAACTTCTAATATCTACTTTTAATAAAAAAAAAATTAAAATGTGTGCAATTCACACGTGTTAGAAGTGAAACCTTCAAAATTTTTGTTTTCAAGATAATGAGACAAATGTAAAATTTCGGGAAGATGATAAATGTAGGTTTCACTAATCTACTTCACTCCGCTCCGCTCCGCCCCGCTGCGCTCAACTCTAGTCTCCACTCAACTCCAGTCTCCACTCATTTCTAGTCTCCACTGGACAGTTTCGTTTCATAAAATTTCAAGTCAGTCTCCACTCATTTCTAGTCTCCACTCATTTCTAGTCTCCACTCATTTCTAGTCTCCACTGGACAGTTTCGTTTCATAAAATTTCAAGTCAGTCTCCACTCATTTCTAGTCTCGACTGGACAGTTTCGTTTCATAAAATTTCAAGTCAGTCTCCACTCATTTCTAGTCTCCATTGGACAGTTTCGTTTCATAAAATTTCAAGTCACCCCCGTACTAAAGAAGTTTTCACTTCAATAATGCACTGAACATTTTAAATGCAACGGGTACTCACGATTCCAATTTTATTTTAAAATACCGATATTTCGATCCAGTTACATGGATCGTGGTCACGGTGAGACTGCCTTTCCGGGGAAAACTTTTCTCTTATCAATGTAAAGTACTAAACACAAAAAGAGAAGAAGATAGCGAAAAAAGAGATAAAAGATCCATTAACATTTAAGTATTACGGTTGTCATTGAATATCTCGAAAGATTTGGCTCGCGTTGAAAAATAAACATTTAATAATTTTAAACAATATTTTTTTCTTTTATTACAGGTAAGTTGGCTGGATTGTCTTGTTGGATCCGTTCCAAATTAAAGTGTGCAGAGGGTGACTTTGTAAGTAAACAATAGGATTATGCCAATCTTTGCTTTTGATAAATAATACTTGTTTCATTCGACTGAGGATATTCCCGAGTCATTGCCATGCGTGTACTAGAAATATATTCTGGCATTTTGGCTTCAATGAAATAATTATTTTTTACATTTCCTAGAAAATATTAAATATAATTGATTAACGTTAGACGTTAATTACAAATGGATTAAAGAACTGAATTTCCTCCAATCTCCTTTTGAAACCGAAGATGTTCATGTTATCGTTTATCGTCGATTCCCTTTTAAAAACGCAAAACATCAAAATGAATATTAGGTACTCGTAATTCAGTAATAAGAACTCATTACTCTTGCTTACTAATGCAACTAAAACGTTTTCAACACTGAAGATGAGGTGTACTTATAAAAAAAACTGAATAGTTAACTCAAGGATAATAAGAGTTCTTGAAAGAAAAATGCGGTTTTCTATTTTTTTTTTAAACCGCCTTCTTTATTCTCCTATTGCCCTACGGGTTGACTGGCTAAGAATGCTTTTAATATTAAGTCCGCCTTTTGTTCATTTTCTTTATATGAAGTATAAAAAAAAATTAAATAAAATTATAATCTCTATTACGAGTAGCTGGCTAGCAAATAGAAAACCGCCTTCGCTTTGCTTCAAGAAATCTTTAAGGTTAAAAAAATCCTTGCAGTAGGTAATTTGTTGTTATTGAGACTGTGTTACCTACGTTATGTAGTGAAAACCAGAACATCAGTAATCGTCATAAGAATATTAATATATCAAGTAATAAATAGAGTCTAATTCAAGAGACATTGAATACTCCAGAAGTTTGCCTGAAAACTTATTTTGTTACTTTCCTACCCTTTTACTCTGAAACCAGCGGACAGTCTATGAACACCCCAAAGTGGAACGAAGAATACGTACGACTATCGTAATTAAATTGAACAAGTTCCTATCGAAGTTATCCAAGTTAGATACGGCACAGAAAAAAGTTCCGCGCGGAGCTATCGATACCTGCTTGCCAGGAGATTTCGTATCTCAGTGCCTCTGTTAAGTCCTATTGGTTTTTGTGTAGTTTAAAAATTAATGTCGTTGCTGTGCGGATTGTGTTAAAAACTTTTTGGTATGATCGGTACAATTTCTTTTAGCCAAAAAGTAGCTTTTTAGCTGCGTTCACTTTAGGGCAAAATACTTCCGTTCCCACTTATCTAGGACAGATAAATACCCTATTCTCCAGTTTCAAGCTACTAATGAGTCGCATCCTAAAATAGTTAAGAAGAAGACATCGTTTTAACTTAAAGAGTATTTGATTTCCAGAGCTATTTAGTATACCTGTCACGATACCCTTGACAAGCAATTGAAAACTACCATCCCGTTTACAAACATTTGGGGATGTAGTTCGTTGCCAGCTAGTTACGAAAGCTCTTCAACTTGTCTAAAAGTTTAAAGATTTAGATCGTTGTAAATGGATGGTAATATCATAATGTGAGTAGGTGCTGTTAGATAAGGTGTGTTTATAGCGATATCAAAAAAAGGACGCGTTTTGAAGAAGTTATTGCAAGAAGAGAATTTAGTGTTCACTGACGTAATAATATTATCCCATCAAAAACATAAATGTAAAGTGAGAGTCAATTAAAAAAAAAAAGAATTGAGATCTAAATGGGTGCCAATTTCTGTGTAGAAAAGCCTAAAATTTTAGTCACAAGAACATGTAATTCAAGCTCCACATTTGACTTGGTTACTTTTCACGTACCTACCTAGGCTATATTATATCTATGTAATTAGCTTCGTCAAATCTGTTAGGTTGATGACACTCTTCTCTAATTTGGTTTGTTGGTTGCTAACTAAAGAAAACTAGCCAAGTCAAATGTAAAGCTTGAATTACATGTTCTTGTGACTAAAATTTTTGGCTTTTCTACACAGAAATTGGCACCCATTTAGATCTCAATTCTTTTTTTTTTTAATTGACTCTCACTTTACATTTATGTTTTTGATGGGATATCATTACTTTTTGTATAGAAATTATTAGTAAGTACTTATTCATAACGTTACTGATTAATTTTAATACATGAACTGTTATAGTGCTCTTCAACTAAATCTGTAGTTAGTGCGCCGTGGTCCGAAATACGGTACCTATTATTTCATTATTTATAAGTAATGATCTTCCACTATTGATGTCCGCTAAATATTGAAATAATAATTAATACTAAATCCCAATTATAATATCGTAATAAATACGAAAGTCGACTATACTCTTATTAGTTACGAGTGACCGCCCTCGCTTTGCTTTGGTTTTCTTATTTTTTTACACCTTGGGTTACGTTATTGGAGTTTTATTAAGGATCCCTAATTTATTGAAAATATAAAATAGCCTATGTCACCCGGGGATAGTGTAGCTTTCCAACAGTGAAGGAATTTTTCAAATCGGTTTGGTAGTTTCGGAGCTTATTCAATGCAAACAATCAAATCTTTCCTCTATAAACTATTAGTACACATAAGTTGTTTATGTTCGATGACATCGTGCAACAATAAATTTTGAAACAATACTTCGAATTACTTTAAACTGGTATAATTACGGAAATAATACAAAATTTTGTGGTGTAATCTTGTAGATTAGAGAAAAATAATTTTCCACACATTAAAAATAAAACGACGTAATACACTGGAAATAACGTCTCCTGACGAACCACTGATCTTCACGTAAATGTATATGTGCTGTGCACTTCTCACAGGCACTTGGGACACTGAACATCTTCCTCCCGTTGAAAGCTTCAGAAAGTACTAAAACTGATATGTTTCGTTATATATTCACCTTGGAATCCACATAATGACTAGATGTCATCAATTTTGATCGCTACTCTTAAATTTCAGGCATTTTAAGTAAGTGTTCCTAATAGAATCAATTTTTTGAAAAATTATCATAAATTGTTAAAAATTTACTACTTTCAGATTTATTCCTTTGTATTCACCCGACTACCTATCTGCATGCCAAATTTTAACTTTCTAGGTCACCTGGAAGTTGGATATAGTTTTGATCTATAGGTCAGTCAGTGTTAAATTTCTCGATTTTTGGACGTTAATATCTAAATAACCGTTTGAGATGTGTTTATGAAATTTAGAAGACGTATGTATTTCGCAAGTCTTAATAAATGAGCCAAATTTGACAGGTTTATGTTGAATAGTTTTTGAGTTATGAGATGGTCAAAAGTGGCTCCAAATGGTTCGTGTAATATTACACACGGTGCGGTACAATTCTGTTAGCTAAGAAATTGACTTGACACGCTCCGCGTGTCTAGATATCCATTTTATAAGCAGTACCTAAATAATTAATAAATTAGATACTTTTGTATTTCTATTAAAAGAGAAGGTGCACGAAGGAAATGAAGAATTATATTTAAAAAGAAAAAAACTAAATAACACGCTTATAAAGTAAAATTTATTTAACTAAAAAATAGAAAATAGAGTTTAATAAATTTGGATTAAAGCCGGCTTTTGACTATGGGATATAATATATATTACATCTTGAGATATATATTACATCCCGCGGTTGCTGTTCACACTGTAAGATATAATATATTTTGGAACAGTTCAGCTTCTGTCACCACTGTGTCGTCACGTTTTTTATCGAAACGTTAAAACGTTCAAATACTTATGTCAGTTGACACGTCTGCACACGAACGTCATCATTCAAACTGAGGGCGAGGCAGGGGGAGGTGCGGTGTCCGGGGACGTGAGGTAAAATATAGACCTCAATATCGCTCAAAAAAATATTTATAGTTTGGGATGTAATATATATTATAGCACAGTGTGAAAGGTCTCGTACAAAATGTATGACGAGCGATAAAATATTATATCTCAAGATGTAATATATATTACATTATATCCCATAGTCAAAAGCCGGCTTAAGAATAGTTTAATTGTAAATAAATAGATGACATAATTAGTCGACATTCTATTGTTAATAATCTAAAGGAGAATGCCCATTTTGTATGGAGAAATGTACTGACATTAATATTTTTGTGTCCTGATAAAAATACCTTTATTTGAATAAGTTATCATAATACATTACACAAACCAACTTTAGTCAAGTTTAATCGTAGGAGTTATGAGATTTTCAATAAAATTATTTTGTATTTAAGTTATAGTAGACACAGTAATGTGGACTCTATGCAGGCGCATTAAGTCGTATACGTTTAAGTTTAAAATTCATTTGACAGTCCCCAAACGCCATCTAACTTTTAATGTAATAATTATCAAATTCATTTGACAGTCCCCTAACACCATCTAGTTTGTTGTATCATAGTCATAATCGAATCAACGCAACCTATTGGCCCGAAGGATCTTAAAAGATCCCTGATTGGCTCCAATTCCAATATAAATGGCCGAATGCTTTTGTGTTGTAAAACGGAAGTAAAGTTACTTATTAATTTAAGAAAATTAAGCCCAAAAAGAATTTTTTAGGAAACACGGTAAAATATTTAAAATATTTTAACTTAATTTTTAGTACAAAAGTCATTGTGACACAATTATTTTTTTTGAGAGTACTGGTTATGGGCATTCTCCTTTTACTAACAAAAAATAACCGACTTCAAAGTTACTCAAAAACTACTTGTCAGATCTCATTCAAAATGTGGGACCACATGCCATGCACCTGCTTTCGAATAAAAAAATAATCATCGTATTCGGTTGGCGTGATATTGAGTTATTCGTCCATTTGTCGCGCACATACCTACTTAATACAAATTTAAGACTTATATGATTTTCTCATGGATGCCATTGTCAGATTTCAATAAAATTTAAGTGGGACCACATGCATGACAAGCAGCAGCTTTCGATTAAAAAAGGATCATCAAAATTGATTCACCCAGTCGAAAGTTCTGAGGTAACAAACATAAAAAAAATACAGTTGAATTGGGAACCTCTTCCTTTTTTTGAAGTCGGTTAAAAAAGCGTGGGGTGTTTTTTAAGATGTTATCAAAATGATAATCCTTCTACTCATTGAAACCACACACCCTACGCTTTTTTTTACAATTACACTATTCTTACAATTAGTTAAAATTTATTAAAATTTATTTCCTATCTTTTAGTTGGATTTTCTATAAAAGCGTTTTTAGTTTTTTATGCTATTGTTTATTTTTCATTTTTTAGTTTGATTTTTTTAAATGAAACTTAAGTGCTCTGCGCTTTTTTCTTTCTATTTTTTTAATGTTGAATTGTCATAATATGTCCTTGATAACTATGCCAAATTTCGATTTAATTCTAGGTTTTAAAGGAGGTCAAAATCATGTTAAAATTTTCCCTTGCTTATATACGTATGAAGCTAATAAAAGCGTGTTAATATGAAGCTAATAAAAGCGTGTTAATATTAAAAAACATCTGTGTACACTCATCATCTTCCCATTTCCCAATTTTATTTGGGGTCGGCCAAACATCTGTGTACACTAATAACGAAAATAAAAAAAGGAAGGAAAATTCAACTTAACACGAGGTAAAAGTCATTTTTACTTTTAATTAATTATATGACTTATTCCAATTCAAATTTCATACATTGCATTGGAGACTGTACTAAGTTATTGGTTCTTACAGCATTCTCGGTACTTGATATATTCGAAAATTCTCCTGTGTTGGAATACTGATCATATGACTGAGATTGTAAATTAGGATATGGAGTATGTTCCGTGTGATACTTCAATTCAGCTTCTGTCACAATTTGACATACTTTTAGTCTAACTTCAGCCTGCAGGTGAGTTGGTAACCTATCAACAATATCTGCCATTGATTCAAAGAATTTTTCCGTTGGCGTTTTATTTATTCTTTTTTCATAGAGGACTGACCTCTGACGTCTTTTTGCCATATTTTTTGAGATAGGTTGCGTGAAACGTCTTTTTATTAAACTCCTTTTATTTCTGTTATGAGCACTTTCCTCGGTATTTAGAGGATCTTCTTGAGTAACTTCGTTCTTAATATATTGTTCACTTATTTCCTCATCATTCCCTTCCAGTTCTTCGTCTTCTGTTTCATCTTTCACTTCCACAGCAACCTCTTGCAAAGAATCATCACAGTTTACGGTTGCACGTTTCTCAGTAGTATCCGAAAGAAATGACATCAGGTTCATAGTTGAAATGCAGCGTTCTGTACCGGTAAATTCAGTTTTTTTCTTTTTATTATACTGATCGCGAAGGCATTTCCATCTCTTTTTGCATTCTGGAACTAAAGAAGGTTTACGATATAGTTATGCATTTAACTTTTATATTAATAACGTCTCCCTATTTAATTTGATAAATAATATTGTGGTTTATAGGGGTTTGAGAAAAACTTAATACTGAGTATAAAATCCCTAAATTAATGAAGTTGAATATAAAAATGCAGTTCTTTCACTCTTCTCTCCGACGCACTGCACAAAAAGCCGAACTAAATATTCGGCAAAAAAAATGGGAGGGGGTCCTAAATTTCGTGAGGTCACATTTCAAAATCGAAAAATTGGTATGTGTAGGTAAATATTAAAAAACAATAATTAATGGAAATAAAACTTATTTCGGAACTGCTGTTTTAATTTAATAATTTCTAGGTGTAAAATTTCATAATATGTGACGTCACACTAAGGGGGAGGTCTCACAAATGTGACCAGCTGTGACAAGGAGGGGGGAGGGGTGAAAAATTAGTGTGACGTAATTTATGGATGGCCCCTCACCTGCAACTGCTATAATCGCACTAATTTCTTCCCAGCTCTTGTGTTTCAAAATAGCATTTTTAAAATTTTCATTACTGGCGTCGTACAAAATGTTATGGCCTTTTACTAATTCAATTAGTAATTCGTCTTTTTCTTTTGTAAATTTCACCATTTTGTAATATAAAAGATAAAAACGCTACGTCCGTTCACTAGAATGTTCCAGAATGACTGCGGACGCAGCGTACGAAGTATCGACGCGTCGCTCGGAGGCGACGTGCATAACGGCACTTTGTACGCCGCGTCGGGTGTGCGAGAGAGACCACTATAGTTGTTCGATTCCTCTGTCGGTCGCTTACAGCGTCACGCGGTTCACGCCACGACTCACAGTCGAGCGGTCGACCGCGGCGCCAGAACCGGATGCGAAGCGCGGGCTAACAAAAACAAAATGCTACTTGATTTGAGATCGTTTTGAAAAGAGTGCGAATATAATTTGCGCGGCTAAAGTGCGTTTCACTTATCCGTCCCGGAAAATTAGCGTAAAAAGTAGGGATGGCTTCAATCCATTAATGTCTAATGCCTACTAGTGAGCACTGCTCTCTCCTCTTAATGAAGCCTACCTACTCCACCACGTTGCTCTGAGGAGTAAGACTACTATAATTCGATCGATCAGTGATTGAGGATTATTGGGGATTTTTCACATTTTATTTATAAATGGTGTTCCCAACATGTGTAGGTTATAATCGAACCCGGGATCCCTCGCTTCGCTACCAACTAGGCTACAGGGTCGTCAGTACAGTAAAGTAAAAAAGGAATCATCAAAATCGGTTCATCCAGTCGAAAGTTCTGAGGTAACAAACATAAAAAAATACAGTCGAATTGAATACCTCCTCCTTTTTTAAAATCGGTTAGTCATCATGATCATCATGGATTAATTTTATTCCTCAATGTAAGGAACGTTTTACGGTAAATGGTTAAGGTTGGCTGCTTGAAACGATTTAGGAATGCAATTCTGGAAATCTTTGAACCTTTCATTAGGATTCGGACCAAAGCTACCATTTTCATTTATGTCATTTGTAGTGTTTTGTATTATTGGTGTGTCTAACTACATCCGATGAAAATATTCCAAGCCAGCCTTGGACAGTAGCAAGAGATAAGTGACTTGTCGGTCTATCAGTAATATCTGATTTTATATGCATCAACCTGTTACAATTTTATTACACTTAGGTAATGATTATAACGCATTTCTTGTATTAATTACGAATTATTATTGTTTTCTGTCTCTTAAATGTTGAATTTTTGCTATGCGCAGATTTTTACTAAACTTTGACGCACCATAACTTGGAAACTATAAGTCGTATGAAAATGAATGTAGGAACTTAATTGTAGTTAATTTACCAATAAATAATTTACTTCTTGACCATTTTATTCTAGCTTGTATCGTTTTTCTGAAAATTAAGAAAATCTGTAAAATGGGACACTTTTCAAGGGGAGAGGGGGGATGCGGACGGGGGAGGCAGGGGGAGACTTGTTTTATTTTTAATGTACTCACATAAAGGTACAAAATAGCAGCAGTTGCACAAAATGCCGCCAAAAAATCTAAAATGAGTGGACTATTTGTTATTTACGGATTTCTTTAAAAAAAAAACACTTTTTAAGTACTAGTAAATTGCTATAATACCAAACAACATGTTCACAATGATTTTCAGTAGAATTTTCTAAAATGAAATGTTTTGAAATTAAAAATACCCTCTTAAAAGCCCGGATAAAGGTATGTACACACCTTAGGCGCTAGGCACGTGCTCACATTGTGAAACGGTTTTTATATTCCGTTTCTTTTCGACACTGTTCGGTACATGGCGTGTCAAGGTCACACGTCATCATTAGCATTATAAAGAGATGTAATCCACGCGACTTTGTGAGGTGTCGCTCTTTTAAATTGTAATATTTCCTTTTTCAGCCACTATTCTTGTTGTTTTATCAACAAAAAAGGTAAATATTTGATTAAATATATGAAAATCTACCCGATATTATACGGCCTTATATTTTGGGGAAACTCAGTAAATAAAAATATTACATTTAAAGCCCTAAAGAGGTGTGAACGAACTATGTGCAGTATATAAAATAATCTAAATTTTACTAACAAAAAATAACCGACTTCAAATTCTCAAAAACTACTTATCAGATCTCGTTCAAATTATGTGGGACCACAAGACAGGCACCAGCTTTCTATTAAAAAAAGAATCATCGAAATCGGTTGACGTGATATTGAGTTATTCGTCAATTTGTCGCGCACATCTTAACACAAATTTACGACTTATGTAGTTTTCTCATGGATGCCATTGTCAGATCTCAATAAAATTTATGTGGGACCACATGACAGCCATCAGCTTTCGATTAAAAAAAAAATCATCAAAATCGGTTCGCCCAGTCCAAAGTTCTCAGGTAACAAACATAAAAAAAAAAAAAAAAAAAACAGTCGAATTGAGAACCTCCTCCTTTTTTGAAGTCGGTTAAAAAATAAAGTGTTTTGTTTCTTTCACTCTTACTAAATCGATAAAGGCACAGTATAGATATAATGTTATATTATGTCAGTGCGTACTTAATAGCAATAATCTAAATTTTACTAACAAAAAATAACCGACTTCAAATTCTCAAAAACTACTTGTCAGATCTCGTTCAAATTTATGTGGGACCACATGACAAGCACCAGCTTTCTATTAAAAAAAGAATCATCGAAATCGGTTCGCCCAGTCCAAAGTTCTGAGGTAACAAACATAAAAAAAAAAAAAAAAAAAAAAAAACAGTCGAATTGAGAACCTCCTCCTTTTTTTGAAGTCGGTTAAAAAGGGGCCAAGTGCTAGTCGGACTGTCCCATGAAGGGTTCCGTAGCAGCAAGTAACATAATATAAAAGTTCTTGTAGTTCGTTCTAACTTTGATCGATGTTTTTTGCGGTTTACGATTTATGACGTATTAAAAAAAACTACTTACTAAATCTCGTTCAAATCAATTTTTGTTGGAAGTTTGTATGGTAATGCACATCATATATTTTTTTTAGTTGTCTTCATTCTCTTATTTTAGAAGTTACAGGGGGGGGGGGGGGGCATACATTTTGCCACTTTGGAAGTGTCTCTCGCGCAAACTATTTAGTTAAGAAAAAAATGATATTAGAAACCTCAATATCATTTTTGAAGGCCTATCCATAGATACCCCACATGTATGGGTTTGATGAAAAAAAATTTTTTGAGTTTCAGTTCTATGTATGAGGAACCCCAAAATTCATTGTTTTTTTTCTATTTTTGTGTAAAAATCTTAACGCGGTTTACAGAATACATCTTACCAATTTACTTTACTTACCAATTTTTAACAGTGTAGTTCTTATAGTTTCGGAGAAAAGTGGCTGTGACATACGGACGGACAGACAGACAGACATGACGAATTTATAAGGGTTCCGTTTTTTGCCATTTGGCTACGGAACCCTAAAAAGATTCATACAAGCCACAATTTAAGACGCTAAAATTATTAACTCTTCCCTTTTTGTACATTCTGGAATGTGTAATTTTTATTAAAACAAACATGGATTTTGAATTATAGACACGAGCAAGACAGCATAATAAATTGCAAATAGTACCGAACAAAATGAATGTGCTAAGACAAAGATTTTTTTGTATGGCACCTATTATATAAACAGGATACCAGCAGATATACGTGATATTAACCAAGCGGATAGTTTTAAGGAGCAATTTGCTTCTATTCTGATTGACAATAAGATAATAATAATATTGTATTTTTATGATACGGTTAGATGGTCTGAAATTATTGATAAAATTATAATAGACATTTTAAATTATTTTTTATTATTTAATTGTAATATAAATTAACGTAATTTGGATAGGAATACGAAATTAATTTAATTTTAATATTATTTACTTTATTATTGTACGCCTCAGCGAGGCAGGGCATAGAGACCTACATATTGTACATAACAACTGTATCACCTAGAGTCCACAATAAATTGATTGATTGATTGATATTTCTATTACATAGAGTGCGAATAGCCATAACAAATTCGATTGCCTAATGTTATCGCACTGACCGCAGACATAACAACCTGCCGAGTTGAACAGTTCCCTCCAACATGTTAATTTATTCTTCGCGTAAAATATTTGTATAAACATTATCGTTACGCAATCGGTTGGTTTTGTGCCCTGAAATAGATAGGGTATGTAGATATTTTGATACGGAGGTTACAATAAATGATTACACAATGGATTATACGTAACTAATTAGCTATGAAATGTAGTATGACGATGGAATTTTTTCCTTTGAAATAGTATCGTTATCACCAAAACAACCCTCGCACGCACATCAGATTATCAGTCAAGCCCTACTCGAAGAACTCTTTGCTTGCAGGTTTTCTTATGAATTTTTCATGATGTAGCTACTAAAAAATAATGTTTTATCGATACTAGTGTAATTTTATAGAATAAACTTTTTTTCGTACGAGGACGTAAGTAAGACTGCAGTTTTATTCAAGACCACCCCGCACTGCAACCTTCGTTCTTCCGCATGTTAAAAGGCAACGGACAACGGTTATCGTTTGTCATCCCACCGGGCACGGGCCAGCTATTGTTCTACTTTGTCTCACATCTGTTTACCCTCAACCAGTCACAACTTGTTGAATACGCGGCCTGAATTATTCACCTCGGGCGTCCGTGCAAGTGGGTCAGACGGATTTTTTGTTCGGCCCCAGTTTATAATTCCCTCGGCTGCTTGTTCCCATTCACCCAAGAGGGCGTTTCGATGACTTGTTGGGGTCTTAGATGTTTTATGTCTGAACTTTAGGGCTTTGTGATTGAATTCTTAGGAATGTTTCAAATTTAATTTTAGCAGTTTTTATTGTTGACAATAAGCAAAAAGTCCCATGTTATATTACAAGACAAGTTTTGGCGGCCACCTCAAGCAAGAAGGTGATAGCTTAACAATAGTTTCACGAAAGGTAATAATACCAGTAAAAATATTGATTGCTTAATAATACATTAATAATATTGGTAATGTAATCCTATCGTGAAGCCCCACTGGCAAAATTAAATATTTTATTTCGAACAAACAACAGTCTGCTCAATGCATATCTATCAAAACTTAACTGCTCCAAAATTATGAGACTGAAATAAAATTTGTTCTTGAGAAATATTGTATTCCGATTCGGCTCCGTAACTCTTTTATTACTACTGTATAATATATACAGTACCTATGAACCCAGTTGGTTTATCTGAGTCAGATTCCGATTTCACGGTTTTATAGGTTAATAAACTTGAGCAGGAAGCTATTTATTGTGCAGATATTTATTTTCTGCAGTGGGATCATTTCATAACATAATCTAAAAATCTTCATCGCCAACTCTCGGCATTATGTCATCTGAGGCCGGAGAATCGTTTTAACCACTCGAGTCGGCTCGAGTGCTCACTTCTTCTCATTCTCTTCACGAGATTCGTTCCTCTAGCTTCGCGTGTTCACTTACGACTCAAAGGGCCTGGAGTGTCCTCATCGGGCTTGCCTTTCTTTATTACCTTTCTGTATAGATGTACGTACGAGTACTCGTACCTGCGTTACATTTGATAAAACAATCGTTTTGAGTGGAGACTGTGAGTGAGAATGTGTGCTGTGCAAACGTTTATCTTGCAGCAATTTTTTTTATTATTAGTGAATCCTTATTTATCCATTATGTTTGTCTTACATATTTTTCGAAGATTGTACCTTGAAACGTGGCATTAGTCATTACATAATATGAAAGTTCTCCTTTTAAATTAGCGAGAAAACATTAGGTAAATGTTAAATTATATAAAGTTCAAAACTTTGTCTATTTAGTTTCTCTAGATTGCTGCAAAGGCGTCCGTAAGAGATCGCTATCAGTACACAAAATCTTGTATCTTGCTATGTTTCTCATGTTTTGTAATAAAGCGTTGATATTTGTATAACAAAGTATGTACGTGACGACATTGAAACCCGTGATTGTTATATCCCGTTCAACGGAGCTACATATTTATTCATCCATCCAGTCGTTGCCCGTTTTATCTCCTCCAAGATAAACGGAGTTGAACCGACCTCCGCGGAATACAAATCCCCTTTAAACGCAAGGATGCCCCTTAGTGGGGTGGATAGGGACAGTAGGTATTTCAATGTCGATGTAGTTATTTTACGTGTTTAGCCAGGTATTACTATAATAATACATCATTGCATGGATCTAATTTAACTAGTGAAGCAGTATATTTCCATGCTAGCATCTACCATGACATGACCCTTTCAGGAGTTCTGAATCCAAATGGCGAATTGAGCTAGAAGGAATTCTTAGATTTTATGATGTCCGTTTGTCTTATCATATCGTATCCAACTTTCAATAAATTAGGTATTAATTTAATGATAAGGATGAAATAACACATTAACATCACTTAGCCATTTTATTCATGGTAGGTATGTTGATACACTTATCTATGAGCTTTAAATTATATGCAGCTTCATATTATGCCATTTCCTCGATATTTTCCGAATATTTATAAGTGTCAAACTCTTTTAAGCTTGGCTCAGCACCTTTAATCAACAGAACGGAAACAATTGAGTCCACGCCGTTTCCTACTGGCGTTTGATTTGATTTTATCGCCGCCATTAGTATAAACTTTCCCCCAGTTACGTTTCGTTAACATTTTAATCGTGTTAACATTTTAATTGTGTGTATCGATAAGAGTAAATTTTATTTTATTGGCATCAGACGTTTGGTCAGGCCGTGTGCGAATAATTTAATTGCGGTAAAATTTGAAACCAGCTATGACTTCTTCAGAATATAAATAGTAAATTGGATTTTTACCAATTACAGAATGTAATGTCTAATATTATCGTTATTATCTAAGCATTATGATTGTAAGTCGTTTCTAGAGGTTTACTGTGATATAACCAATTATAATAATACTAGCTGCCCGGATAGACTTCGTTTCGTCAAGTTTTTTTTTTGAAATGTAAGCTATCCTTCCTATCTTTCAAGTTGGATTAAACTGCACACGGTGTGCAAATTTGATTAAAGTCGGTTAAGTAGTCCATCGGGGACAAACAACGTGACACGTAATTTATATATATTAAGATATAAAATAATATGTATATGCTAACATAAAGCAGTTCTAATTAATATCTATTGTGAAACAACATTATTGAAACGCACGTTGACTTGTCACAGACTAAACAGTTTTTATTTGAATTAAAGACATACACGAATACAGATAATTAATAGGGTTGACATGTTTACAAGTAGATGTCGCTACTATGTACTAATTAAGTTATTTCGTTACAAATTTAACACACTCCCTTAACGAAATAACACAAAAAAAAATTAAAGTGATATTACATCACATCATATAAATTAAACATATTAACTTAAAACTCTTGTGATACCAAATTGCTCAATAAATTTATGATGTTTCTGAGAACACAAACTTTTAGTCAATATGTCAGCGGGCATATCATTTGTATTCAAATAATCTATTTTTACAATATTATTTTCAACAGCTGTTCTGACAAAATGAAATCTCACATCAATATGCTTACTTCTCTTATGGAATACACAATTTTTAGTTAATTTTTGAGCACTTTGGTTATCATTATATAAACACACAGGTAACTCATTCCTACATTTTAATTCTGACAACAAATTTTTCAAATATATGGCTTCTTTGGTTGCCTCACAAATGGCCATGTACTCTGCCTCTGTGCTAGATAAGGCTATTGTGAATTGTTTCTTACATTCAAATGAAATTATACTGCCAGACATTTTAAACATAAATCCAGTGTAAGATTTTCTATCTGAACAATCTGATGCCCAATCAGCATCTACATACCCTATTAAGTCTAAATTATCTTTAACATATTTCAAAGCAAAGTGTTTTGTTTTCTTTAAATATTTTAAAATTCGTTTTACATGTTTCCAATGGGTTTCACTAAAACAATTATTAAATTGGCTGAGGTAGCAAACTGCATAAGATATATCTGGACGGGTGAGTATTGACAAATAAAGCAAACTTCCTATCAATTGTTGATAAGGATACTTAGTAGAGCAAATATCTTCCTTCTTAAGCTTTAAATTTACCTCCATTGGTGTGCTTACTGGGTTACAATTCTCCATATTAAATTTCTTTAGCAACTGTTCAACAAATTGTTCTTGATCTACAAATAAAGCATTATTTTGTTTCCTAACCCTCATGCCTAGACACTGTTTAATTTCTCCTAAATCTTTTAACTTAAATTTGGAACCTAGTTCAGTCTTGAGACTTTCCGTTTCATTCTTACAGTCAGAAAAAATAAAAAAATCATCTACAAATAGAGCTATAAATGTTCTACCTTTCTCATCCTGCTTGACAAACAAACAAGGCTCATACAAAGATTTTTTATAACCTAAACTTTGTAAACAATCGTCTACACGCTTATACCATGCCCGAGCAGATTGCTTCAGACCATAAATTGCCCTATTCAACTTGAGTACTTTATTTTCTCTATTATGACACACAAAATTTTCTGGTAAGTTCATATACACAGTTTCATCTAAATAGCCATTTAAAAATGCTGTGGTAACGTCAAGGTGAGTAATATCCAAGTTATATTTAACGCTCAATGCAAATAAAAGCCTTAAGGTTGAGTAACGAAGCACCGGAGAAAATGTCTCTTTATAGTCTATTCCTGCTTTTTGGGTGAAGCCCTTCGCCACTAAACGCGCACGATATCTCACTTTTTCACACTTATCTAGCTTCTTTTTAAACACCCACTTGCACTTAACCACTGTAGCTTGATCTGGCTTATCTACCACTTCCCATGCTTTATTCTCCTCGAAAGATTTTAGCTCCTCGTCCATAGCTTTACACCATTCTTGTGATTCCGGACCACTTACAGCCTCTTCATATGTCATCTGGTCTCCATACATGTTGAAATCTGCTTCGACACACATATTACTATAACCAAATCTGTTTGGCTTTTTTCTTTCTCTTATGCTTGTCTGTGGTTTAGCCGTCTGAGTAATGTTCTTCAACTCCCTCAGTGGTATGGTATCAAAAAATTCTTCTGAGGAACACGTAGCATCTGCGTCCTCTTCTACATAGGTACTATCGTCGTTTGATATCACTGTACAAGTAGATTGATCCAAGTCAGAGCTATCTAAGTCTCCATGCTGCTCTGTAAGACTCACTGGTATTTCTGGGTCATCATTAACCACCGCTTGTATCATTTCCGAGTTATCATTTGGCTCCATGATGGTAACATCTCGACTTGTTATAACTTTGTTGGTCACAGGGTTGTACAGTCTATAGCCCTTCACATTATCGGCATATCCAACAAGATAATGTTTCTCTGCCTTTTTGTCCCACTTCAAGCGTTTTTCCTTGGGAACATGTGTCATTGCTGTACTTCCGAACACCCGTATGTGACTGACATTCGGCTTCCGACCAGTCCAAAGTTCATAAGGAGTCTTCTGATTCAATCCTGAAGCTACAGTTCTGTTTTTTAGATACACAGCTGTGTGAACCGCTTCTGCCCAAAACTTTTTTTCGAATTTAGCATCATACAGTAGACATCTTGCTCTTTCTACTATAGTTCGGTTGAACCTTTCGCACATTCCATTTTGTTCCGGACTATAAGGGTTAGTTCTCTGATGAATTATGCCACTTTGTTTCAAAAGATTCTTCATTTCATTTGAACAAAATTCTGTGCCATTATCAGTCCTTAAAGTCTTAATACATGAGTTCATCTGTTTTTCAACCATACTCTTGAACTCTTTGAAACAAGTAAAAACTTCACTTTTATTTTTCAAAAAATGAACAAATGACATCCTGCTATAATCATCTACAAATAGCAAGAAATATCTGGATGAACCTATTGATCTGGTTTCCATCGGGCCACACACATCTGCATGCACAATCTCGAGGACCCTCTCACTTCTGTGACTGCTCCGTGGAAAAGGTACTCGGCTCTGCTTACCCTCACAGCACACTGTGCAATTGTATTTGCTGATATCGGCTTTGTTATCATACACTAAACCTTCTACAGCTCCATTCTTCATTGCATTCATGTCCGTGCTGTTAATATGGCCTAGTCGTCTGTGCCATATTATATCTGAGGTTGTTGTAGCCGAAGCTGCTAACACACATGCTGATTTTGTGTTAAGTCTGTACACTCCATTCACCAACTGTGCTATGCCAATCAACTCATTCTGCCGATTTCTGATGTAACAATGTTCCTCTTGGAAACTTACTTTGTTACCATGCTTTATCAGCTGGCTGACAGACAACAGGTTAGTAGTAAGATCTGGTATACATAACACATCCTTGACCACAATATCGTGTTCCGAATTCTCAACAACAGTTGTAATCTGTGCATCTCCCGTGCACAACACTGGCATAGTTGTTTTGTTCGCAACTATAATCTCCTTTGTTGTCAAGTTTCGTGACGTATTTTTTATGTTTTCCTGACTTATCATCATATGACTGCTGGCTCCCGAGTCAATATACCACTCGTTTTTACTGAAACTACCGTTAAGGAAGACTGCACTAAATGCATTTACTGGTTTTTCCTTCATTTGTGGGCACTGATTTTTATAGTGGCCGATTTGTTTGCATTTGTAACATTTTATGACTTTGACAGGTCGATTTGACGTATCTACAGTCTTGCCAATCTTGCCACATTTTTTTCGTTGCCAACCTTTTGCCGCGCTAAATGCGCTTTCTGTTTCAGTACTGCCAACATTGTCACACATATCCATCAATTTAGATTTGATGACGTCAGTGGAAATGGCGATGCCGGAATGCTCGATGGCCATTATCATCGGCGAGAATTTTTCAGGTAGTCCCGCCAACAACAATGATCCTACCCATTCATCGTTTACATCGAATCCGGTTCCTTTCAATTTATGCGCCGTATCTATAAGCTGAGTGACGTACGCTGTCATCGATTCACAATTTTCCAGCCGTATTGAGATGAGACTCCGCAACAAACTAATTCTGCGTGTGAATCCCGAATCATCAAATAGCGATTTTAGTTTTGTCCAGACTCCATACACTGTTTTTTCACACTTTATATGCACATACAAGGATGAATCAATGGTCATTACTAATTTCGCTTTTGCTTTTTGATCTTCGACGCTAGTTGTCGCTCCGTCATCTTTGACTTTCTTGTTGATATCGACGCCTTCCAAAATCAAGAAATTCTCGACCGCGAATGCCCACTCGTAGTAATTTTCACGTCCCTTGAGTTTGGGAACATTTACGATGTAACTACCAGCCATTTCACTGCAGAAAACTTAATAAAACTTTTTATAAAATACGCCGGGACTGGGCCCATAACCTATTGAAACGCACGTTGACTTGTCACAGACTAAACAGTTTTTATTTGAATTAAAGACATACACGAATACAGATAATTAATAGGGTTGACATGTTTACAAGTAGATGTCGCTACTATGTACTAATTAAGTTATTTCGTTACAAATTTAACAAACATAAATACACGAATAGGTGAATGGGAATTCAGTGCCGGCGGTTAGTTATTCAAAGCATGACAATTTACACTCCATTAGTATCTGAATGCCCTGGTCTCAAAGCTCTATAAACTTGTTAATTTAACTGTTGTATTGCGTGGACACGACCGTTTCCGCCAAAACCGATTACACGACAAATACTTACTGTTAAAAACTATCTATATATATCTATATAAATAGGCATTTCTAACAAATCATATTGTAATATTTAAAAAAAAGACTTCAATAAATCGACAAGTAATAAAATGAGAACATCATAAACGTAGTTGAAGTCAATTAAATACGCATTATTAGGGATAACTCAAAAACTACTCGTCCGATCTCGGGACCACATGACTAGCGCCAGATTTCGGATATAAAAAGAATCATAAAAATCGTTCCACCCAGTAAAAAGTTATGAGGTAACACACATAAAAAATAGTCAAATTAAGAATGTCCTTGTTTTTTGAAGTCCGTTAAAAAGTGTAACCAATTTTAAACATGAGTATGTGTAAATAAAGCGTTTGCGTTGCCAAGTTTCTGTTCAAACCCGCAAAATGTTAGGAATTGTTTAGTTTTAAAGTTATTACTCGAAGTTGTGTTGTTTTTGTGCCACTTAATTGCATAGGGCGGCATTTTTTTCGTGTAAGTTACGACGGTCCTGGAGGTACTGGCGAAAACTAACGAAGTTTTTTCATGCGTGTTTGCGTGAGTGTGTGTAAATACTCAAAAGTAGTGTAGTTATATTTATTTATTTAATTATATATTTTAGGGAAACTTACAGCTATGTTACACTAATGAAAAGGAACACAAATTGTTAACTACCTTTTTATTAAGATACGTTATTACCGAATCGTGAAATCCTTTGAAACCATACACAAAAACAATCCTATTTCTCATTATGTTTCTGTACACAACATTTTTGTGTCACATACTTCACAGTCAGTTCAAATCGTATCTCGTTAAATGCCACCACACAAAATTAGGTATGTTCTAGTTAAAACAAAAAGAAGAAAGGGGAATGCTAGTCTGAAATGAGACTTAAATAGCGAATTCTCCGTAAGCCTTCAAAGTTAGCGACGTAAAACGAGGCTTAACCGTCGTTTAAAGTTTAACCTCTGTTTCTTTTTTGAAAACACTCAGAGTAGTTGTTTTCCAATATAATTAATTGAAATAAATTAATATCAAAACTTAATATATTTTTATTGAAATCAATTAAACAACGTGGCTGCATGGCTGCATAATTGAAGTAAGTCACCTGAATCGTCCACATACCTACATACATAATTAACATGGATTATACTCATAAGGTCAAAAACGCATAAAGTCAAACATGCATAAAGTCAAACACTCACCATGTCATATCCGCACAACGTCAAATACGCACAATGTCAAGCACGCACAATGTCAAGCACGCACAATGTCAAAAACGCTCAAAGTCAAATACGCATTTGGTCAACCCTCATTTGGTCAAACTTTCCCTGCTCGTTGTCCAACCAGCTAAACAACGGAGGTTACGTTGTACTATATTCTATATACTAGTCAATGCCCTCGCTTCGCTTCGGCAAAACTTTCGTAAAACCCATACTCGAATATAATAAAATGAATGAATGAGTAAGTGAATGAGTTAATGAAAGAGTGAATGAATGAATGGAGACTAGGTTCACATGACCGTGCGGTACAAGATCTAACCAAATAAAAGGCTACGTTCATATGACTGCGCGGTGAGTTGGTCCGTGCGGTCATATGAACGTTAATTGGTTAAATCTTGTACCGCACGGTCCTGTGAACCTAGTCTCCCTCCATTCATCGATTCACTCACTCATTCACTCATTCATTCATTTTTAGGGTTCCGTAGCCAAATGGCAAAAAACGGAACCCTTATAGATTCGTCATGTCTGTATGTCTGTCTGTCCGTCCGTATGTCACAGCCACTTTTTTCCGAAACTATAGGAACTATACTGTTGAAACTTGGTAAGTAGATGTATTCTGTGAACCACATTAAAATTTTCACACAAAAATAGGAAAAAATAAAACAATAAATTTTGGGGGTTCCCCATACTTAGAACCGAAACTCAAAATTTTTTTTTTATCAAACCCATACGTGCGGGGTATCTATGAATAGGTCATCAAAAATGATATTGAGGTTTCTAATATCATTTTTTTCTAAACTGAATAGTTTTAGCGAGAGACACTTCCAAAGTGGTAAAATGTGTGTCCCGTCCCCCCCTGTAACTTCTAAAATAAGAGATTGATAAAACTAAAAAAAATATATGATGTACATTACCATGCAAACTTCCAACGAAAATTGGTTTGAAAGAGATCTAGTAAGTAGTTTTTTTTTAATACGTCATAAATCGTAAACCGCAATTTACCTCGATCAAAGTTACAACGAACTTCAAGAACTTTTATATTATGTTACTTTCTGCTACGAAACCCTTCATGGGCGAGTCCGACTCGCACTTGGCCGCTTTTTTATTTTATGGAAATAGCCGGCAAACGAGCTGACGATCCACCTGATGGTAAGTGGCTATCGTCGCCCATGGTCATGAGCAACAACAACGGCGTCACTGATGCATTGCCGGCCAAGAAAGAGAGAAGGAAAAAACGAAAGAACTGGCTCTCAAGCCCCCAACTGGAACACGAGACGTTTGGTGGCTGACTCATGCTCAAGGGTGGTAGGTATCTAGGCGAAACTCATGGATAAATAATAATAGTAATAATGGTATTAATCAACAATTAAAATCAATATTACTAATATAATCCCTCGAGGGGCTCTACCCCAAGAGGGCCGGATTTAGTCGCCTCTTGCGACACCCATCCGGCGTGGGATTGGGGTTAGTATTCTAAGCCACCCCAATACGGTTTGGGGTCGGAGTTGGAGTCAGGTTCGGAGTCGGGTTTGGATTTGGAAGGCGAAATAAAAAAAAAAATCAGTATCATACCGGCTAATGAAAAAACGTTCTAAAGCGTATTGGTACGATAATTTTGACTTTTTGCGTTTTTGACCATTTGCGTCTTTGTCAATTTCCGAGTTTGACGATATGCGTATTTGACATTTTGCCTGAAGCGTTTTACTTTTTGTCATTTTGCGTGTTTGACTTTTTGCGTTTTTGACCTTAAGAGTATAATCCTTAACATGATTAATATATAATAATGTATAGTCTAGTATATGTTATTGACCGCGTAGCCTTGTATCGATGTGTCAATTTATAAGATACACAGACTGTGTTTTCGCTAAACTCCTCAAATCACTAAATTCGCCTCATGAAATTGCATTTTATTTTTAAATCAATATCTTACAAATGAGAAGGCGGGAGAGAGAGAACCTTAACGTCATCAACACGTTCTCAGCCACGAAGGAAGTGCGAGAACACTTCATTCCAACAATCATCAACAACCCTACTTGGTCGTTGTTTGAGCTATCAAAGTATCAATGTAAATATCAGTCAAGTTATTCGAACGAAGTTCCTTATCACGCGTTGCGAAAGGGGGCTAGGCGGAAAATTTGGTTATGACACTTTTTGCCGTAACGAAAAGTGGTAACGACACTTTTTGCCGTCGTAGTTTTTTTTACATAGAAAGCAAGCCAGAGTACTAGGATAGCAAAAACATGCAAGCGAGTGTGCCAAAACAAATCTGGGGTATTAAATTTCTAGTAGCAATTGCTACTAGGAGAACAAAGCCGATGAGAAGTTTAATACCTTAGATTTGTTTTGGCACACATGCTGCATGTTTTTGCTATCCTAGTACTGACTGCAAGGAACTTCGTTCCATCCGGGTGTCCCTTGACACCTCTCAAGTTTTTTTTTGGGAAATAATAGGGCCCAAGTTACAAACTTGCAGCGCAGCGTAAATCGGAAAACTCTTTTCTTAACCAATGGTGATTATTAAGATGGTTAGTATGATGCTGTGTCCAGTGTAGGTAATTAATGCGTGGAATATTATCACAAATTTCAAAAGAATTAATATGAATAATGATGATGTCGCTATTAATTTAAATTATAATCTGCTCACAGAAAACTGTCACAAAACTCTTCTTTCACTAATTGAAACCTGCCATAACAGCAACATTGCATTTCCATTAAAATGTAAGAATATTATTGCTCGTTAAATCACGGGCAAACAATTTATAAATTCAAAAGCGGAGCCTCGAAGTACCCAAGGCTTAATGAACTTCCGCAGCCTGTCATGAATACTTATTACATAATAAATGGCACGCTCTCACTCGCGCCACGACTTGCTGCGTAGACCTTAATATTATACACTGACGACCCGCCTTGACGTCCGCGTCGCTTGGCTGATCTCGAGATATTAATTTTCGGCGTTTCTTTTATTTGAAATTGAATATCTTCAGTGTACAAATTCCCCACGGTTGAAATTAGAGTCTTGTATCCTACTTAAAATTATAAATGCGAAAGTTTGTAAAGACGTTTGAATATTTAGGTAACCATCACACGCTAACACCGTTGAACGGATTAGTATGAAACTTAGTCACACAGAGAAACGATGTCAAGAGTTGGAAAATAGGGCACATTTTATCCCGGTTATACATTTCCATGGGATGATTTGAACATTAATACGTTTGTGAAACCACTCTTTCGCGAGCGAAGCTGCGGGCGGAATCTAGTTTTTATATAAAATATTGTTTTGTAGAATATTAAAAAATTGCTGGATCATTTTTGTTAAATGTCTTTCGGAAATTATCTAAACACTCATTGGATTAGTGTTGCTTAACAACGCCATCTACTAAAGTAGCTTTAGTGTTGCTACTCGTCAACAGATGTCAGGAAGAGTCAAAACCCTTAAGTTTTTGCCTCCGAAACCCTCTGCATACTAAATTTCATGAAAATCGTTGGATCCATTTCCCAGACTTAGATTATATATGTACAAGAATTGCTCGTTTAAAGGTATTAGATTAACTCCTTATATTTAGAAATCTCGTTTTAGAGTAAGTTTTCCGTAATGGTCACTTGAAGATAAATCATTAATGAAATCCCAAATGAAGGTAAAGTGGTTCGACATGGTAGATAACATTTTGCTATGATAACAGGAAGCCGCAAGGAGGAAGCGAAGCGGCCGGTTATTTAAGTGCTTAAGCGAGTTAGTTGTGTTGCGGCCGCATTAGACAACATCCTGTGTGTGATGTTATTAAGATGCAAGCGTTATATGCCTTATAAACCGTTTTGGAGTTTGCTATTCAATTATGACTTTGACAGTAATGAAGATATGATCAAATAAATTGACTTTATAAATTTAACAATTAGAAATTATTTCCATGAAATGCGGACAAAACGGAGCGAAAAACAGAATGGTTATGCCTTAAAATTAAGCTGCAACATATTTACCAGTAGGTGATACTTTCGCTGATATAAAAGATATATTTTAAAGGAAGTTCGTTCCACAGTTTCGTTCCACGTGCATGGTAGAAAATTCTTGAGAACCGAACTGAGGACAAACGCCAAGTATCCAGGTGGTGTTGATGGAACCTGGTTCTGAAACGTGATATACAAATATTAATCGCATGTATTAAACCAAACAGTTCTTCAGAACACTCCCCATTGTACAGACATTAACTCAAGCGAATCTAATCCGTCTGTAAGCTTGGGATTGAATTGGGGTTGAATGGATCCACTTGATGAGCTGGGGCTCCGGCCCAAAGGTCAGATGTAGCAATTCGTGTAGCCTTTGTGCTACGTTATGTTTAAACATTTAATTTCTTCGTGCAGTTCTTGTAGCCAACACTCTACGCAAAGTTCACCTTTGAAACGATCATAGCCAATGTGCTACGTTGTATTTAAACATTTAATTCTTCGTGCAGCTCTTGTAGCCAACATTCTACGTGGAATCCACATTTGAAACTGTCGTAGCAACTCATATAGACAATGTGATATTTTATGTTTAGACACATTTCTTTGTGCAGCTCTTGTAGCCAACTTGCTACGACGAGTTAAAGATGTTTAAACTCGTCGTAGCAACACGTGTAGCCAATGTGCTACGATAAGTTTACCCACTTAAAATAAAATTGTAGCATTTCGAGTAGCAAATGTGCTACGTCAAGTTTAAATACCTTGAAATTCTTCGTTGCAACTCCTGTAACCAACGTACCTGCTATGTTTAGCCTAAAATTAAATATTTATTTTGGAGTCCGTATTAACAACGCTAATATTTAACTACGTAGTCGTAGAGCTTTAATAGCTACAGCTACAATAATTCCTACCCCGTATCTGGCTACGCGCTCGTAGCAGAGAGCTACGAGAAATGCCTTATAAAATTTAAATAGTTGCTGGGCACATGCATACGGCTGTGTCTCGATAAGAAGTCACAATAAAATTTATATCTATATGTATAATCAAGTGTTAGCGTTAGCCAATGAGTAAAATAGTTATGTAGAGCATAATACAAAAATGTTCCGTAATGTTTATTAAGTGTATCTTATTATCAATGTTAAATCATACCTTGTATAAAGGTAGCTAATAAGGCTTATATTCTGTAAAATGTAAAACTTTACCTGCATACTTACGTACTTTCTCATATACGACTTTTGTTGACTGTACGAGTACTTATGACTTGTTTTTCACAGAAATACAAAATTTTCAAAAGTTGGGGGCCTATGGTGTCCATGCTCAACTTAACTTATCAGTATTCAGTTCAACAAGTTGCGTATCATTGTACGAAGCTTGTTATAGATAGTTTATCTGTTATTTATTTGACTCTTGTGACTTTAAAAGTTATTCAAGTTTAGTGAAAATTACTTTACTTCGCCTAATCTAAGACATCTATCTATTCGCGGTGTGAATAAAGCGCAATCTATACTTTCAATCGAATCGTTTGTTTAGTACCTAATTACGTTGTAATGAAGTTGTGATAAACATAAATAATGATTGTTGTATTAGTTTTCATTTTATATTTTGTCTTATTTTAATTGTGCTACTGCTAAAAAGTATATTTTTTATCACAAAATATGTATGATATCTGTACAGCAACGATAGTTTGCCGTCCATGGATATCTGTTGCAAACCTCGAATATTAGTAGTTATTATTCGTTAGCAAGAGGACTGTTGAAGTAATCATTGCTAGTGGAGGTTAGTTCTAGTAGTAAAAAAAACAATTAGTAACTGTCCCACTTTAAGTTGGTCACCGATGCGTCGCTTTTCCAGAGAACAGATGAACAGAGAACAGATGATTGATTCTTATGTAAGTGCGATGTAGTCAAGCATAAAAATATTTTTTTAAAGTTATAAAAAAAAACAGCATTATAATATATACAGCATAATAATAATAATAATAATTCAAGTGGTGCCACACTGCGGATACGTATAAAATGTTTTAAAACATTGCTTAACTCTATTACATTTAATGGTGTGGCAGTACTGAGCTCATCTCATCACCTTGCCCGCTTCTTCTCTGAACGACACGACATCTTATCTATGTATTGTGTTATGTAATGTTTTAGTACATTTTATATCTGTAATGTGTCAGAGCAGTACTTGAATTAAAAAGATGTGTGATTGTCGTGTTATCCAATGACGAAGGTTCAATTCGCACACAAACATGGTAGTTTGCGTGTGTACACAATATGCATGAGTTGTCGTTGTCGTGTCGTCCGATGTAAAAGTGGTTCGCAGATGTGCCGGCGTCGCTTCCACGCTGCATAAGCGCTGCACTCTGATTAGATCTTAAAATGAACACTTACGTTGCGCCAGTCATTCGAGCGAGTTTATGTATAGATTGGCTGTTAAGTCGAGCTAAGTAGGTACAGGCAAGATGAAAATTATAAACTCTAGTCGTAAGTGATAAAGTGATTGCATGACGTTATCTTACGTTGTGCTTACTGGTTGGTCGGTGAAGCTTTTGTTACGGCTACGAGATTTCCTTCATTCACGACTGTTATAATAATAATACAAATACTGCCCCATACAACGGAAAATAATTAATATTCGCGTATATAAATTGTATTGTATAAAATTAGTAACAAGGAATTCGTCGCTTATATTTATTGTTAGTTAAAAAAGTTAAGAATTCGTTCGACGTCTGCTTTATTACTTCGCCTTAAAATATGTGATCAATTAGCACAAAAATATTCTATCAATTAATACTGACGCTAACTATTATATTATAATTAATATAATAACTGTTTGGTGGGATTATACACCAGATAGGAAAAACAAATTTACTTAAATCACAGAGTTGTCTTAATTAAGTCAATTTCAATGTCTTGTTCAGAAAATAACATGCAAACTAAATAAGTAGTCGTTTAACTCTTAAAAATTATTGCCGGTATTTAGAAACGAATCCACTGTTGTCGGCGCGAAACCTTCACGAACGTAAACAGGTAATCGGTTTACGAAGTAAAACCAACGTGTTAATCCTGTTACTGATGTGTTCATAAATAAGTTGTATTTCCATAACAAATCTTGTTTCTTAGACGTTAATGACCCCAGTCTTATTTATTGGTTGTGTTTTGAAGAGTTTGATTCCCGGCCGACACGGTTTGATTGCCGGCCGAGGCATAATATTGATACATTTTGATAGACCCCTGATGGGCGAGTGGCGACATAGACATGAACAACAAAGACATTACCGATGTGTCGGCCAAGAAAGAGAAAAGAAAGAAGGATAATATAAGGATAGCGTATCTTTTCGGACTTCTAATTATCTAACTTTAGAAATCTTGTATGTTTTTAACCGACTTCAAAAAAAGGAGGAGGTTCTCAATTCGACTGTTTTTTTTTTTTTTTTTTTTATGTTTGTTACCTCAGAACTTTGGACTGGGCGAACCGATTTTGATGATTCTTTTTTTAATCGAAAGCTGATGGCTGTCATGTGGTCCCACATAAATTTTATTGAGATCTGACAATGGCATCCATGAGAAAACTACATAAGTCGTAAATTTGTGTTAAGATGTGCGCGACAAATTGACAAATAACTCAATATCACGTCAACCGATTTCGATGATTCTTTTTTTAATAGAAAGCTGGTGCTTGTCGTGTGGTCAAACATAAATTTGAACGAGATCTGACAAGTAGTTTTTGAGAATTTGAAGTCTGTTATTTTTTGTTAGTAAAATTTAGATTATGTCAGTTAAAATATATAATGAAAGGAAAATAAATGAATATTGAATATTGCCATTGATAAACTACTCCGAAGTTATTTTATTAAAATCAAATCTTGAAGCATTATTCACACTTCGAAAGAAAACCCATACGAAAACCTATTATTACACGAAAAATACAGAAAATAAACCTGGATATAATCTTAATATATATAAATTACGTGTCACGTTGTTTGTCCGCGATGGACTCCTAAACTACTTAACCGATTTTAATCAAATTTGCACACCGTATGCAGTTTCGTCCAACTTGAAAGATAGGATAGTTTAGATCTCAAAATAAAATAAAAACTTTTGATAGAACGAAGTCTGTCCAGGCAGCTAGTAAAATATATATTGTACGGAACCCTAACACAATTTAGTAGAAGGCAGGCTTGACGGGTTTTTAATGAATGAGAAATCTCAAGCCGAAAGCAAAAATTCTCTCTGTTCAAATCTAAGTGTCCAATAGACGTGCAGCTGACTGGACTTAACGAACTGGCCCCAAGTTGCGATACTAGCTGACTTCTCCCTGTGGTTTTGTTTCGCTCGCTCTTGCTCAATTACTCACTACTCTTTTTCGGTTGTCTCTTTCTCTTTTTTCCATTTATATACGGTAAATGTAATGAATTTATGGTATTGGTAGCGCTCTGCCCGCGGTCGCATTTTTCGTGATCGAGTACCCTTTATGTTAATCCAGATCATGGTCTACCTGTGTAGTAAATTTCACGAAAATCCGTTCAGTAATTTTTGTATTTTTATAATATTAGTAGAATTGGGTCAAAACCGATCAGGTGTATCGTCTTGATGTTAGTTGGCATAGCCTATCACAGGTTCAACTTGTCAGTGTGTATGTCATCTACATTTACTATTTACAGTGATTAGTGATTATTAGTGATTATTTACGTAAAATTTCACCTCAACTACTCATTTATTAGCATCGGACGTTAACAGTCTTATTTGGTACAAGGTTTCCTTTATTCGGCCAATTAACATTAATAACTTATATGGATATATAATCATGAAAGCTAATGTTGCGTGCTGGATCCTCGTGCGAGGAGACTTCTAAACCAATAAACTGTCCTGCTGTCGTCGCTCTAATTATGTTCACTTCAATCAAACTTCCAAAATAAACATGACGTTCCATTCCCCAACCGGCGCGTGCCGTGACACAGAAATTGTAAACCGTCGCTTCGAATTATTTCTCCATAAATAAATTCAATTCATGGTTATCTACGAATGAATGTCGCACGCTTTCTTCATGTATACTGATTACGTTTGCTATTTTCGGTTTCTCATGTAAGGGAATTCGGTTTTCTCTTCGACTGTCACTCTCTTTCCCTGTCTCTTATGTTAGAGAATTACTATATTTTCAATTACCCACAATCGACATAAATTGCCGAACTGCAACCTTTCCATATCGTATACTTAAAATAAAATATTTCCGCCCTCTGAATGCAGAATTTACCCAATATAATTGCATTGCAAAGTTAATACAGACCGTACGTAGGTACCTATACGCGACTCAAATAAAGCGTCGAATAAACCACCCACCGGACTCGATGAGGATGTTTAGCGCAGCAATGATAATAATTAATTATCGACTCGCTAATTACTATTGTTCTCTGAGGGGTGATTATTAAACGTGTGTATTTTAGACGCTGAGATTATGCTAATTATTCTGTATGCTACTGTAGCGTACCACTGGATTGCGTTAGAACTTTGTTCGTTATTGTTTAGTTTTTAATGTCTGCTTTTGATTCTTCCTCTTTTCTCTTAAATGTTTACTATTCTGATCTCTAGCTTTCTTTATTATGTTCTTATCTGCGCCTTTCAGGTTAGGAAAAATAATTACTTACTTTACAGACAAAAAGACTATCCCAGTTCTGGACGGTAGAATTACTAAACTCAATTATTTATTAATGGGAAAAAAACTTTTTAAAAACAAGTTATAATGTGACGTTGTATTAGTTTCCGTGTTCTCCTCAGCAAGCCCTTTCATTTGATACCCATACTGTGATAGTGTAGAAAAAAAAACTAGTCCGCCATCTTGGAATTAGAATGACGTCACATAGCGACGCATGCATTGTCATCCAAAATAAGCGTGTATATCAAATTTTAGCTCAATCGGTTAAAAATACCTGATTTAAAATTCAGTTTCAAAGATTCCATCCGGACAAACATACATTGCAAGTTAAATATAAGCTTGTAAAATAAAATAAATTATGGTGGCTGGATGGATTTAAACATACACTTTGACACGGTAATGAGAGCGAAATCAATAAAGGCAGTTCCAAGCATAGCAGATCCTGCAGTGAAGTTTTTGTGTCCAATTGGAGTGTTGACAGTCAAGGGGTCATAATTACGATAACTGACTGTACTTTCACCCTCGAAAATGGTATACCAACCAGAAACTGAAAATCGTAATTCGTTAGTTGTTAATTGAAATGCTAAATGCGTGAGTATCCAACACGATCGCTTGCGAATCAATTAAAATGTGACTTAATTGTTTTAGCTCAATAATTCAAGTCGACATCACGTCTGGAAAATTTCCACTCATAGCTTGGCAAACTCATCAGGCAACGCAGACAAATTGTAAAGAAACTTAATATGTTTCCATCACGAATCACGATTCATCCGAAGAGCTATGACGTTTATTGTGACTAATTCGGGGAAACTCAGATACTCGGCTCTTCGCCATATCTCCGGCGTGACTGTGCGTCATTGTGCAGGAAAACCGATATAAAGTAACCAAGAACTTCAGTTAATATAATTTAAATACTATTATGATCCTCCCTATACATACAACATCATTGATCATGATATTCAAAACGAGCGTTTTTAAAAACGCGCGTGACGTTTTCGTGACCGTCGTTTTTGTGTCACCGTCCGTGTTACAAATCTTAAAACTTCACTCTCATAATTTTTCAAAATTTACTTACATAAAATTACATTTGTGGTCATACAGCTAACATAAATCATTTTCTGGCATCAGGAGATTCTGTTCCGTCTAAGTGATAATACGTGGGTATTGGACTTTGATCCGGTAGGGTACTTAAAGGGTACAACGCTTGAGTGAAAATAGAATCATGAATCTGCGGAATTAAACTCAAGTCCCAAATACCTTGTGTAACTGGCCTAATTGATTTCAATGACTGACGAACCGTGTGGCGCAATGGCTACCATGCCGGATCGCCGCACCAAGGGTCCTGGGTTCGATTCCCAGCGAGGCGGAAATTTGAATGATGAGTTTGAATTTCTGTTCTCGGTCTGGGTGTGAATTTCCTTGTTTAGTGTGTTGTCCATGGCACCCATGACACAGGGAATCCTAGTGTGGGACTATGAGTGTGAAGCGTTATAATGAACATTATCTTGTTCGAATTACGCTAAGAACAAGTAAATATCAGTGAATATATATATTTATAAACGAGTTCCCAAAACCTCATCTATTGGATAATAACATCGTTCAAGAAAAGAAGAGCTAGAGGTGTTAGTATAGTGGACGCGTTATATCGCCCACCGATAATATCAACGAGTGTTATCGACTCCCCGCACACATTTTTAGATGAGATATTGTGATATTAATGACCTTCGCATCATCTTTAGCACTAGAGAAATATTTATTGATTTATGAAGTTAGACAGTAGGTATCATTTAAATCTTTTCGGTGGTACTCGATACAATACGAGTAATTTAAAGGTACGTCCTGGCCTCCAAACAAACCCTACCTACATTACAATTTACAAAAGACGTTTAATGTAAAATTTTAGGCATTTATTTTATATCTACTTTATATGGGTGGTAAATTGATGTTTCCATCATATAAAATAAACATTGGTTATTCATAACGAACCTCGCGTGCGTACATTAGCGTTGCGAGTTAATATTATAGTTCCTAGGCATCAGGCAAGTTTATTAGTGATCGGCTCGTTGGTAAAATCTCATTTTGCCCGTAAAATACTTTCAGCGTTAAGAGAAGTGTAATATCGTTTAACGCGATATTATCGGGTGTTATCGGATGGCGCACATACATTCTCCGATAGCGTATCACAAAAGATTGCGAGTGGTAATCGTTTTGGGATTTCGATGAGGAAAGTGTCTATTACTAGAAAAAAATCTTTATTCGAACGGTTTTGGCTAATGAAAAATGAGACGGGATAAGAGAGTGATATCGATTCGGTGTAACTTTATCGATAATGTATTCTCGAACGAATATTGATTAATGTGTGAGTTGACTGTGGCTATTGCTTAACAGTCAGTTCCGCTCTTTACCTAGGTAACACTGAAAGTGTTTAGAATATGAAAAACGGCTTAATGTAGAAAGTTGCCAATACTTTTATTGTTTTTCGAAGTAATCTCCGTTTCTCTCTACACATCGTCCCATTCGATGGAACCACTGAGAAAAGCAGTGGGCCCATTCTTCCTTAGGGGTCTCTTCTATGGCATTTTCGTACGCTTTCACCGCATCTTCAGGGCTCGTAAAGCGAATACCTCGAATTTTATCTTTAGTTCTTGGGAATAAATAAAAGTCGCAGGGTGCCAGGTCAGGACTGTATGGCGGATGACTCATTATCTCGACACCTGCCATAGTCAAATATTCAACAGTCCGTTTTGCGGAGTGCGCTGAAGCATTGTCGTGGTGAAGGAGGATCCTGCTTCGAGGGCGCTGCTGTCGAATTTTTTCCAAGACAACAGGCAAACAGCGATTGACATACCAGTCTGCAGTAACTGTCCTTCCATCTTCTAACACAGCTGTCGCGAAATGACCTTTCCGACCAAAGAATGAAGCAATCATCTTTTTTCCTTGACTTCTTCCTTTCTTTACCTTAGTTGGCCGATCCTCGAAAGGAAACACCCACTGAGCTGACTGTCTTTTGGTTTCGGGTTCGTAGCAATATATCCAGCTTTCATCACCTGTGACGATGTCAAATACAGCATTTGAGTCACCGCCGTTGAACTTATCTAACATTTGGCGACACCAATCCATGCGAAGGTGTTTCTGGTCGTCGGTTAAAATATGGGGAATCCATCTGGTACAAAGCTTCCTGACGCCTAAATGTTCGTGTAATATTTTTTGAACTTGACTCATACCAATGCCTAGGCTTGCCCGTATCTGCTGATAGGTCACTCTCTTATCTTCCTCTATCATGCGTCGCACAGCACTGATGTTATCTTCAGTAGTCGCTGTTAAAGGACGTCCCTCACGCGGATCATCATTGAGATTGCTACGTCCACGCTTAAACTCGTTAAACCAATTGTAAATAGTGGCACGAGAGGGGGCTTCATTAAGAAATGCTAATCGCAGCCTATCATAGCTTTGTTGTTGAGTAAGCCCACAACGAAAGTCATAATAAATCATTGACCGAAAATTTTCTCGCGTTAGGTTCATTTTCACGTGTAACAAGAATTTTAGATTTGCCGCCAATTCACAAAAACAAATGACAAATGAATGCAATATACTACATTAGGTTACCAAAGAGTTCTAAAATTGAAATTCAAAAAAAGTTTTCATTTGCTATGTTTCTAACTGGCCAGTTCTAAACATTTTCAGTGTGACCCACGTACTTCCAGACCCCATCATCAGATCTTCACTGTATATGTATAAGTAGCATTATCTTGACGAAATGTATAACATAATAAAATGTATTTTAAAAGATTATTTTACATGTCTTTGATCCTATCTGGTATGTTAGGTCAAAAACTATCTCTATGCTAAATTTTATCCATATCCGTTCAGCCGTTTTTGCTTAATTGAGTCAAAAAGATCCAAACATCCAAACTTTCATATTTATTAGCTATTACCCGCGGCTTCGCCCGCGTGGTCAAAGGGAATTAACAATGAGTTGTTTACCATTCATGACACATTTCTGGTGCATGGATAAATAAGTAACAGTTCCACAATTAAAATTATTCCTACTCGTACTTTCTATATGTACTGTTACGTAGCTACTGTTGTAGGTCAAGTTCAAATATCAAATTTATATAAAAAAGTAAAATACACCTTTACTTACATAATAAGGTAGATACCTTCAATACCGTTACAACTCACATCACCTCACTACAAATATGAACACAATCTCTTGTTAAAGCAAACATTCACGTTCTCGATAAGTGTTTGTTTCCGTCCTGAGATATTTGTTGGGGTGTTTGTTATATTTTAATAGTAGATATATCCATGCCGTTCGGGACAAGGAAAGGAAGTAAACATTGTCGTATAGGCATGTTTTTATTTCTCAATATAAAATACAGTAATTGCCTATTGTGGATGAAACAAATCCTATTATAGCTGTGTAATCATTGCATTGAATAGAATAAGTTTTGGTTACTGATATAAAGACAATGTACCTGGCTGGCTACAATACATCAAAGATGATTGTTTGTAACACTCACCCACGCAACAGATAATCAGAAACGACGAGCATTAGGTATATTGGTGAAATGTTGATTTAATTGTATCTAGTAAAATTAGTATGCAGGGAGTTTCGGGGGCAATGAATCGATCTAGCTAGGATTCATTTTTAGAAAATGTCGTTTTATCCGTTTTTTCAGGCAATGAAAAACTGATACAATATCATTGACTCTTCCTGACATCTATTGGCGTGTAATAATACCTACTATTATTATTGGGAGTAACTAACTGTTTTAACGACACAGAGCTACCTCAGTAGACGGCGTTGTTAAGCAATTTTAAAATAGCGAGCAAAGCTTGGTCATCCAGACATTTTTCTTTAAATTAAAAATCGTTAATAGCATGACATTAACACATTAAAGTCTAAATATAAAAAATAAAGTTTTGTAACATTAATACATTCAGTTGACGTACAACCCTACGGGACATATTTTCACCTCAGATATACCGTCGAACAAACAAGGCCGAGAAATTGATGTGTCAATAAATAAAACTGGAATGCATAAACTAGATTTTCGCTACAATATTTACAATGACAGTTCCATCTGCGGCCAGATTGTATCTGGTGCACGCGAGCCGTGCCTGGCGGCGGTAGGCGGTGACGTGACGGGGAGCAATCGATGCGTCTGTGACCCATAGACTAGTGATTTATCGAAACATGTCGATACAGAACAGACAGACCTTGTGAGCCACGCCTACTGAGCGCATTCGAATCTCCGTTGGGGAAATTTATTCATAGGAATTATTGAAAGTAGGCTTGCAACGAATAGTATATTCGGCAGTATACCGAATACCGAATATTCGGCGAGCCCCCTGACCGAATATCAGAATATTCGGCAAAAGTATTCGGCAGGATTTTAGCGCTAAAACTTGTGCAGACGTGACTGTTTTGCGCTCGTTTGTTCTAATGTACCTACTAGAGATGCGCCGAGAACTCGTTTATTACTCGGTACTCGGCGTATTCGGTCTTTTATTTAGTACTCGTACTCGGCCGAATTACTCGTAAAAGTAAAACCGAATAATACTCTGTATTCGATTACTCGGTAAATCTAGTACTCAGCCCATCTCTAGTACCTACTCACCGCTAGCACGCCCGCAGTTGCTCTGCGCGGTATAAAATGCAGTTTCAACAGAAATTGATCTTTTCTTAAGTATTAGTAATATATCACGTCATGACAATCCGTATACTTGGTGGCAAGCAAGGAAATTTAAATTTCCGTTTTTGATCAAGATTGCAGCAAAATATTTGTCAGCTCCAGGAAGTAGTGTTTATTCAGAGTGCCTTTTCTCTGAATCCCAGCTTCAGCTGGTCTACGAGAAAAAAAGAAGTAAACTACTTCCTAAAAATGCAGAAAAATTAGTCTTTCTGCACCATAACCTTCCCTTACTAAATTTTATGTATGAAAATAATTCAAATGCATAGAAAAATTCTTAACTTTTCTAATATAGAAAAAAGATTATATACCTGTTTTATGTACCAATGACTACTTAAATGATTATGAAAGAAATGAAAAACTACCCTTCTACGACAATAATTCCTTACTTCTAAACTTAGAATCCTTAACTTTTCTAATACAGAAGATGATTATGTACCTGTGTTTTATAACAATGACTACTTAAATCATTATAAGAAAAATGAAAAGATGAATATATACTTAATGATTTTTTTTTTTCATTTTACCAATTATCTCCCTATTACAAAATATATTACATAAGTATTCGGTATTCGGCCGAATAATATTTACATATTCGGTATTCGGCCGAATATAATAAAAGCAGCCGAATAGGCCGAATACCGAATAGTAACCGAATATTCGTTGCAAGTCTAATTGAAAGTGATTTTGAGGGGACAGTTTATAAGCGAGTTCGCTGTGCCGTTTTGGTATGATGCATCTGTTTGTGATTCTGGTATCTTAGTATATTTTTTGTGTACGTAATAATGATTTCCGCAACAATTACGTTTTACGATTTGTTATTTTCAGCAGATGCAAATCCCGAACACGCATGATCGTCAGTCTCAAAATTCCATTCTCAGAACACCAGTTACTTTTTATCCCTGCAGCAAGCCTGAAATGGACCAATAACCTTCGCATACTAGCATTACACAAACTGTATCCGAATTCAAATCTTCGCAATTTGCAAGAAAAGAAAACGCTTACAAAGACGCCAATATCAAAGGCAACAACTCGTCTTTTATTCAACCTCAGAGCTATAAACGTACAATAACCAAGCGGATGTAACGCCACAACACCACGTGCGTACATCGCGGGACGGGAAAATGGCTCACGCGATTATAATTTACTACCAAGTATTATAGAGATTCCCAAAGAAAACTATCTTATAGCCGATGTAAAAGTGCGAGAGATTTAATCGAAATCCGATAAAATGGCGTCCGGATAGTTGCGACTTGATACGGTCGTAACAATTGATAAGTTTGTTTGATTTGTAGAGTTCATAAAATCCTCGATTTAACCGGTCGGTGCTCGTGTAGAAAAACTAAATACATGTTGAGCTCTATCGTTAAAGTAAATTTAGATTTTAGCCCAAAAGAGGTGCAATATCTCAATGTGTTTTTACTAAATTCTTATATCATTTCTGTATCCTTCTGATGTATATTTATTTTATAATAATTTGCTTAATTGACTTGTTTTGATTACCATCTAAAAATGGTACCGTAAGAATCAAGAGTGTGACCAATTTGCGAATTATATAATGTTTTTACTCGACTGCTAAGAAGGGTTATTGTATGAATGAAGATAAACTTCATTGTATTAATCTCGTGTATCACATAGATTTTATAAATAGACGCTGTATTTTTTTGGTGATTTTTCAGCCTACATAAAATAATTCAAGCTTCGGACGATATGATATTTACCGATAATTTGCCTCGTCGCCACCGTATCCCCTCGAGGGATTTACTCGCTTGGAGCTGAACTCTCGAATAAATCCCAAATGTTAATATTTTTCCGACGACTTTAGCTTTTCTCCCGTTTGTATGGCGAGTTTTTCCTTCAGCGGGAGAAGTTAATTTACTTTCCGTTTGAAGAGCTTGCGATCGACTTTGTCGTGTCGTGTCACTTTGTAGTGTAGAGAGAATTACGATTTAGTTTTTTTTGGCAAATTTCATTGGCTTTTCTTGTACGGTTATATCATCCTTAAGAGCTAGTTTATATTACTAATTATTAATTAATTAGTAATTAATAACCTTGTTTCGAGACTTCAATATGTTACTGATGTTCAGGTATTTAAACACATGACAGAAATACATTTTATTGGATATTAGATCTAGATCTATCGGTATGCGTACAAATATGTATTAGCCATTTAGCCATGTCTGGTACCGACGCACGGTCCTACTACCTATAATACTAACCCGAAAAACTCCACCACATTAAACCTTGCTAAGTAAAACACTGCCACGTACTACAGCCCTGCTACATAAAGACTTATCATGTATAGGTCTACCACGAACATACCTAAAACTTACAAGTCTACCGTAATACCCTATTTAACCCGTACGATGGTGCTGTCTTCTACAGTTTTTCAATTAGCGCATCGCCATCTGCTAAATTCCGTTGACGTAGACGAGAGAGTGGCATGACGTTTTTGCAATTAACTTGTTTCTGTACGCGTTTTGATTAATTTCGTTTGACGTCAACACTGCTCCCTATCTGGTGCGGGGGAGAAAGTTTGTATAGTAACTGAAGTTTGGTGGTCGGTTGAAATTAAGCAGATGAAAGGATTGACGCATAAACAAAATTTTGGTTGTTAGAGTGTAACCTCGTAACGAAAACGAGTAACTATTTCAGAGATACGCGATTATAGAATGAGAAATGAAATGAAATGAAATGAAATTAGTTTATTCGAAGTAGGTTTGTTACAAACACTTTTCGAAAGTCACTCAACGCCATCGCTTCAACAAATCCCTACCGTGAGTGGTCCCGGTAGAAGAAGCGGCAAGAAACTCCCGGGATTATTTTTTTTCCTACTCACAGTTACAGACAGTACTTACTACTACTTATTACATTATTTAATTAAAAAAAAAAAAAACTCATGTCCAAGCAGTCTTGTCATTCAAATACTCATCAACTTTGTAATATGCTTTCTTCATGAGAATACCTTTTACATGAGTTTTTAATTTACAGTATGGCATTTCTGTTAATTCTAACGGGATTTTATTGTAGATTTTTACACATCTACCCATGAACGAGCCACCAGTTTTGTTGAGTCTAAAACGAGGCACAATCAGTCTAGCCTTATTTCTTGTGTTAATATTGTGAACATCACTCTTTTTAAGAAAAGTATCGGAGTATTTTTTAACATACATAATATTTTCCAAAATGTATTGAGAACTAACAGTTAGTATATTGATTTCTTTAAAGAGTTCTCTAAGAGAGTCCCTAGGCCTGAGGTTGTAAATAGCTCGAACTGCTCTTTTCTGTAATACAAAGATTGACTCAATATCTGCAGCTGAGCCCCACAACAACAAACCGTAGGACATTACACTGTGAAAGTAGCTGTAATAAACTAATCTTGCGGTTTCTACATCAGTTAAGAGCCTTACTTTCTTAACTGCATAAGCAGCGGAACTGAGCCTCCCTGACAAGGCTTCAATATGAGGACCCCATTGTAGTCGAGAGTCTATGGTAATGCCGAGAAATGTTGTAGAATTTACTAGTTCTAATACTTCCTTATTTAGGACAATCTGAGCTGGGATCTGTTTCACATTAGGTAAGGCAAATCTGACACATTTAGTTTTTTTCGCGTTTAATATCAAGTTATTACATGTAAACCAGTGTAATACTTGCGTAACAGTATTAGCGAAGAGATTATGAGATTCCGACATTATAAAATACTTGCCCGGAATTACTTTACTCGGTCGATCAGTAATACAAGCGTGACTCCAAATGCGTGAAGGACAGATAAAGTTTACCAGAGTCAGCGTTTCCACACCCCCTTTTTTCTTGAGAGTCTTCGAAAAGAAAATGAATAGGCTTTCACACTTAGTTAGTGTGCTCTCCGTCTTCTATCTACCATTAGGTAATTATCAGTGAAATTGTTACAGAACAAGAGCATTTACGTATATTTAAGTAATAATTCTTGACAAAAAATTACCGACTTCAAAATTACGGATAACTCAAAAAATACTAGTCAAGATCTCGCTCAAAACCGAGATCGCTTGACAAGCACCAGCTTTCGAACATAAAAAGAATCATCAGAATCGGTACACCCAGTAAAAATGTATGCATTTAACACACATAAAAAAATACAGTCGAATTGAGAACTTCCTCCTTTTTTTGAAGTCGGTTAAAAATACCATTTGGACCGTACTTGCAGATACTCTTTAGAAGAAATACAGAGATAGATCAAATAAAGTAAATAAAACTCTACTTGAACATTCAGTGAGTCATTTTAATGTTCCTATTTTAACCTGCAACTCCCAAGTTAGGTTTATTTTCGTCCGACTGACTAATTTAATTTCAGAGCTTTTAGCTTCAGGCTTATAAGAACTTCCAACATATTTCTGTACTTGTATCTGTTTTGGATTGGACGGAAATAATTTTGAGATTTGATGCTGGAATCTGGGTTTGATTGCACAAGTGCGGACAATCGGACAATACACACCGCACAACAAGCTAAAATAACATATTATCATGCCAAATGAATATTCATGTCAAGATATTTTATTATTATAAACATTTTAAGTGTTGCCAGCTCCAAAATTTCATTTAAGAGAACATAAAGCATTAGATGGTATAAAAGAAAAAGGTCGTGCCCATTGTTTTCATTTTATTTGACATCTTTAATTTTCTGAGTGGTGAACATTTTCCAGAATTGAATTGTCTCCGTGTCTGTTGTAGACATTTTATTGAATAACAAACCCTTAGGCAACGAACGATAAGTTAATGACCGCGATTTTGTATGCTGAAAAATTGTTCCTAACCCTTCTACCTATTTGGAGATTAATAAAAAAAATAGGTGCTCCACGCTACATATACATATGTACATATTGTCCACACTATATGAGACCAGTCTAAGTTTTATGCTACTTGGTCCAGTAACACAGGCTATGCATTGTCTATCAAACAGTATGTTCCGCTTTGAGTAGAAACATTTTCATTTTCCTTTCATTTTATTTTTCCGACCTCAATTTATATTACCACATTCTTCGTATGTGAGAACCGCTGGCAGGTCGCGTGTTTTCCGTTGTTAGTGTTGTTACACTGAGCGCTTGTCGTAATACACGGCAAAAACTAGCGAATCACGTTTAATTGATGAAATAGTGCGTAACTCACGGGCGGAAGCGTCTTACTGATATATTAGATTTTTGTTGTGTAAGAGGCATTTCACGTTAGTTAGCAATAATTTATTATGGTTACTTATATATTCGTAACTGCGTTAAATATATGTTGCTGAAAACATAATCAAAATTTTACGAACAAAAAATAACCGACTTTAAAATTACTCAAAAACTACTTGTCAGATCTCGTTCTTTATGTGGGACCACATGACAAGCACCTGCTTTAGATTTAAAAAAAACATCATCTAAATCAGTTCACCCAGTCGAAAATTCTGAGGTAACAAACATAAAAAATAAATAAATAATCTTAAATTTTACTAACAAAAAATAACCGACTTCAAAGTCTCAAAAACTACATAGTTGTCAGATCTCGTTCAAATTTATGTGAGACCACATGACAAGCGCCTGCTTTCGATTAAAAAAAAAATCATCGAAATCGGTTGGCGTGATATTGAGTTATTCGTCAATTTGTCGCGCACATCTTAACACAAATTTACGACTTATGTGGTTTTCTCATGGATGCCATTGTCAGATCTCAATAAAATTTATGTGGGACCACATGACCACATGACAGCCACATGACAGCCACCAGCTTTCGATTAAAAAAAGAATCATTAAAATCGGTTCGCCCAGTCCAAAGTTCTGAGGTAACAAACATAAAAAAAATACAGTCGAATTGAGAACCTCCTCCTTTTTTGAAGTCGGTTAAAAATACAGTCGAATTGAGAAACTCCTTTTTTGAAGTGGGTTAATTATACTAGCGATTCACGATATAACACACAACAGATTTCTTACGGAAGATAAAATCAAATCTTAAATCAGTATCTTGTCATTTAAAGTGCAACACTCCAAAATCCCATTATACGTACATACATATATTATGATAGTTAGATTCGAAGCAATCTTTCTTCTGTGTGTCATTATAAAGGTAAGGTAGGTAATTCAATACTACGCTAAAGAAGCCTTCGACACTGTCTATCTGCTCTATGCAAAATACTGCAAATAGTTGCTAAAAAAAATAGAAAACTATTGATAGCATATTCGCTATAACTCTCCTACTGCCTGTTATTTTTTATGTTATTAATATAAACAATTTACCTTGGAAAACTGTTCACGCTTAGACCATAAACTGTAGACAAGTTGTTTTTGCTACTACACCGCGTATACTTTCACTGACGTGCGCTTCTTCCCACGTGTTTCAATACTTGTATCATCCAACCTGTTACTAGTTACTCGCAGTTAAATAATTCTATACCTTATTCCAACGCTATAAGACACATGCAGTCTTGTTTTATAAATTTGCAAATTAATGAACACATCTGATGATTAAATATGAGACGTACGATGTTTACTTGTAGAGTTGAAATTCTATTGTAGTCGTACGGAACACGCGGAAACTTGGATTTACGCAACTTGAGCGATGGGTTGTACTCGTATCGGAAAATTGCTTTTTGCGGTTTCTGCCCCGTTCGTTAATTCTTTTAATTTACGAGGGAAAACCTCATTGATCATCATTATTAGTAGCGAAAAGTTATTTCCATTTTACGAGTTGCTTTCTCAATTCGGTCTTGGATTAAATAATTGGTAGGAACAGCAAATGTTATGTTTTAATCAATATTTTCTTTATAAAGTTATTTAAAATGTTATTTCTCTCTTTTCAGGTAAGTCTTCAAATTATGCCAATAAGAGGTATTTTTATTCATCGATCAAAATGAAATGGGCAGTTCAGCTGGTGGTAGGTGGTGGTAACTTCAACTTTTTATACCTAATTATATTATGTACTACGTATTCAGATCGTTTCCAAGGGTTGAAAGTAACGTTAAATTCAATAGAAACGATCCAATAACTGATACTTTCAAGCAGAGGCCTATCTTTAATATGTGAAACGTCCTCCCAAATGGATATTTGTTTTTACAATATTGCATAATCGATCTGTGGATTGATAGTTGACTTATATGAATTAAATAGTCGGATCTTCAATCTTAAGAATTTAAATTAGATTGTTTAATCTTATTTTTAACCGACTTCAAAAAAAGGAGGAGGTTCTCAATTCAACTGTATTTTTTTTATGTTTGTTACCTCAGAACTTTGGACTTGGCGAACCGATTTTGATGATTCTTTTTTTAATCGAAAGTCATGTGGTCCCACATTTTTATTGAGATATGACAATGGCATCCATGAGAAAACCACATAAGTCGTAAATTTGTAATGTGTAATATTTAAGAATGTGCGCGACAAATTGACGAATAACTCAATATCACGCCAACCGATTTCGATGATTCTTTTTTAATCGAAAGCAGGTGCTTGTCATGTGGTCCTACATAAATTTGAACGAGATCTGACAAGTAGTTTTTGAGTAACTTTGAAGTCGGTTATTTTTTGTTTGTAAAATTTAGATTATCGACAGTAAATTGATCAATGTTCACGGGTTTTATTTTTGTATTTTTGTGTTTTCCTTGTATCTCTGATTTTAAAATATAACTAGCTGCCCGGACAGACTTCGTTCTGTCAAAAGTTTTTTTATTATTTTGAGATGTAAGCTATCCTATCTTTCAAGTTGGATCAAACTGCACACGGTGTGCAAAGATTAAAATCGGTTCAGTAGTTTAGGAGTCCATCGCGGACAAACAACGTGACACGTAATTTATATACATTAAGATTAATCGTTATTAGATATCACTATTTAAGGTAAAATAATAACTTTGAAGAGTTTGAACAGAATAAGACAGAGAGAAAAAATGCCGTTAAGTTAAAGACCAAGGTATTTCTCTGTGTGAAACTGTAGTAGTTCTACGGATGATACGGATAATTAATTAAAATGATGAGGCATGTCATTATCGTTTTAATAGTCGTAAATAATGGTCCAATTAAGCTGATTTGTTGTTCCGTCAACACATTACAATCTACTCTACAAGTAATTAAAATAATTTAATGACGCTGAATAAATAATATGTAGTGTTTTAGTGAATACAGATTCAGTGTTTGAAATGTGTGTACCTAACTGATTAATATAATGTACCTACTCGTATATATTTAGCAATTATAGACGTGATTAAATACATTAAATCTGATATCCTTCAACTTACGTATCAAAAGCGGGAATATTGCCAAACCTTTACTTGATAGTACAGTGTTACTACCATTTGGCTTATGCACGAAACAGAATTGAATCCTAATAAAATTAATCTATCCCGGTTGGTGACACTTACGAGCACAATGGGTCTTCGTTATTGTTAACTTTCGTGACATAAAAAGTTATAACAACACGACCAAAATCCCAAAGACACGTAAAAACAAATGGATGTTACAGAGACCTAATAGTGTTACCTATATATCGCTTGACTTAATTAATTGATTTATTTACACTTTATTGTAAAACAGTGTTACAATATGCGGACCTAAAGCTTAGTGGCATTCTCTCCCAGTCAACCCTTAGTGAAGAGAGATGTTGCGGTAGGTGTAATGAATGTAAACCTATTTGGATAATAAGAACAATATTAAAGTCAAATAATAGCGATGTAATAGAAATAGGATACAAATTGGAATGGAAAGGAAGCCAGTCATTCACGTTTAGCTGAGCAATTGAGAAAAGCTGAAGTACGTGCGACGAATAATATTAGCCAATGATTGTTGCTCCGAATATTATATTCAGTGGGCTCGGGCGCTTATCTCTGCGGGGCAGGAGGAAAAATTTGTTGCTGACTGGCTCGGTTAACATTCAACTTGACTAGTTGTTTCTTATGGTTTTGGTGGCTGGTGGCCGTGTTTATTTTATCAGTACTTTTTGAAGTAAATGCTTAATTAGCTGTAGGTGTGTGTTGCGTTATATTCTTGGAAACAAATTATCAATTTGGATTGTTTTTCTTTAATAAACAATGCGAACTTTTAATATACTTAACTACACTATCCACTTAACTACAATAACTATACAGTGTGCTTATTGCATTCTAACAATGGCGTACAATTGGCATTTGAGGGTGTTTTCCCTCTTGCTCGCAACAAGAGCATTAGTATTATGGAACGATACTGTAGTAAGGAAAATTGAACGTATATTTTATTTTTGTAGTTTGGTTTCGCAATAAAAGTGTGCTCCTAGATTTGTGAATACAGCTTTATTATTCGCATTTTATAGGCAATTTTAAGTAAAGCTGAATATTTTCTTCCTTTTGTGTTTTGCTTTTCTCATTGGAGATTTTTCCAGTTGTACGTTTTTTGCTTCCTCCTTGTTTGAACTCAGTGGATTAATGTGTTGTTCGTTAGGTGGCAGAGGTTATTTATCTTTTTAGTTGAATGAATTGTTAAACATTTAATAATATTCTTATAAACTTTCCGTAGCTCTTGCGGTAAGTGGATTACTCTTACTTTTACTACTTCGTAGATTAAATTATGATTTATAGTTTTGTTTACTTAAAATAATTTTAAGTTAAATCTGTTTAAACTAAAGATGTGTATTTTTTAGGGGTGCCAATTTTCAACACACCCAATTTTTGTTTTGTTTGTTAATAGCTTTGGTTCAGTCGAAGCTATTTAATTTAAAACTCCTATAAAGTTGCTTAAGGATATCAAATAATCTCTAACGTGCTCACAGTTGCAAGGTTGCGTGGACTCCTCCAGGGTAGAATCTTAGGCCCCCTACTTTATTATCATGGACATTTGTTTAACTTGACTAAATAACAATAAAAATATCACTCGAACTAATGCTCCAACTTTTACAACTACAACGTTGCGATGCAGCTCGTTTTAAATAGGTTCTGTTGGCTCACACCCAACATAGTGTGCAGGTCGTGGTTTCCAACGTGTCAAACGATAAACAACTTTCCGGTGAATGTATTAAGGTTGACAATGTTGGATTTATGAGATCGCTTAAGTAAAGGTGGCCACTCACGGTCAGTCCATCGTGTCAAATGGCGTGATATACAGCCAAAATTTGATCGTGAATGTGAAAAACTGATGGAGTGATATAAAAAATTTGTATGTCCAATCGCGCCATTTTGACATATGTCATTTGGTGTGGCTCCAAAAATGACGCGATGGAATGACCGTGAGTGACCACCATTAGTGGGATTTGATAGCCATGTTTGCTTTATTGAGGTATACGAAAAGGATGTACCTAGATTAGATTTTATGGTATTATCTAATCGTTCTAATCAAATAATTTATATATCTATCAATCGTTAGCTTATCCGTGTTTTGAAAAGTTTTCTTATAACGTTTATAGTCAATTATAAACTGAATATAAATTTTAAAGACAACATTTGGACACGACTTAAATTCCGTTCAGACGAAAGCAATAGACGAGTTCACATTCAGTCAAAAGATCTATTTAGCAAGGCAATAAAAGATAACTATTCTATATTCCACATAGACCATTACACCCATTCAACTGTTTACGCGTAACGACCCGTCCGGATGATTTATAACACGCCCGGCACAGGAGCAACAGTTGACCCGGATGAATATAAAATTCGGTATTCGAATGAGGATAACTGTATTTTGTTTATCCGGACGCCAGATGTTGCCAATTCGATAGTTGTTGACACGAATTTGTTATGCAATGGTTCCCAGTGTAATTTGCATATAGAGGTATTGTTTGTTACCTGACGGGAACCAATGTCTATTACGGAATGGTTGGTTGTAGAATAAATTGCTTCTTCAACGATATTGTTATTTAATTAAAGGAGATTTGGGCTGCGCTTACAATGACGTTCCATTTGTCGATCTCTAGAGTAACAATATTGTTAATGCTGACACTTACGTTCCTTGTTAAAAATGAATTTGTACACATATATCTATACTAGCTGTTGCCCGCATCTTCGCATACGGAAATTATGTTTTACCTTATTTGTACCTCTTATTTTGCTCTTTGAGTTTTATTATAATATAGATTACTCACCACATAATTAAACGTTATACATTTAATTTTAAGATTTATATATATTAAGCGTTTGTGTGTCAATAGCGTTAGTGTTTATGTTTAAATATTACAGTTATCGTAAAATACGACATAATAACAACCTATGGAGATCTTGCAGTAAGCAGCTTTAGATTCAAAGTCACTGAACACTACATCAAGAATTGGGGTGTATGCTTCCTCTAGGTCTCGTCAATTTACATTGGTTGGCCTAACATATCTTATGAAGTATATTAGTAGATTTGCATTTTATGTATTTGCCTTACCTTATGTATTCTATAATACTCTACAATTTATTTTGCAGATAATTTTTGTCATTTATTTTCACGCTCATATATTATTTTTTATACTTATATTACGTTTCATTATGTAGGTATACATTTTATCGTGTTTTCCGTATGTATTTTCCGAATTCCGTTTCCTTCTTCTATTTCTACTTTTACATTCTATTTTGTACCGCCTTCGCTGTTCTCTGTTATAACCAAAGGTCGACTGGCAGAGAATGCTTATAGCATTAAGTCCACCTTTTGTGCCACTTAGCTTTAAGGGTATAATATTGTAAATAAATAAATAATTTCATTAACAATTTATATGCACTAATATCGTACCTACTTATGGTATTTACGAATAAACTAATGCAAAGCTACATAAAGATTACACACACGTGCACTTAAGAAAAACAACTAATGCAAATAAATGTTACGAAAATCTTATCTTTTGAGATTTTAAGTGTATCAAGATAAGATATCGATTGATACATACAGGTTTATACATTAGACAAAAAATGTGTATCTGATATTTAATTTAAACAATTTTGTTTCAGTTTAAACAGTCTTTAACAGTCTTTTAATGTGCCAAATAATTTTGTGCATATTATACGTATTACAAGGACTTCCATTTATCTTAATAAATTTTTTACATTCCTCATCTATCTACAATACAGCATACAGTCAACATATAACATAATTATGTCATAAAAATTAAACATCAATCATCAACCATTCAATACGCATGGTAAAATGTTTGTTCTGAGGCACAGCTCACATATCAGAGTCCACACGTCTACGTTAAAACTGAGGCGCCATGTATCCCTAGATCGGCACCGTTCAAATTCGGACACAACCCACTAGCTGCAAACACTATCATTTTGGCAATCTCCTCAGGGTCGATAAACTTAAACTCTTGCTCCAATAACTTGTACTCCTGATCCATCAGCTCTTTATCAATAATGTTACTGATTATGTTCGTCTTGCTCATGCCACATTGCACCGAATTCACCCGAACACCGGCGGCGGCCAGTTCGACGGCGGCCATCTTGGTAAACTTCTCCAAACCAGCTTTAGCGATACCGAACGGGAGGAATCCATGACGCATCCTCACGTAGTTGGCTCCCAGCACGTTCACCACGTTTCCTTTTGACTTGGCCAAATATGGTAGAGCGAGCTGCGTCAACTTGTAAGGCACTCGAAGATTCAAGTTTAATATCTCGTCGAAGACATCCATGTTGTCGTCGAACAGAGAACCAAGGAGGAGCTTCCCCGCACAATTTACAAGTACGTCGATCCTGCCGAATGTCGCCACTGTCCGTGTTACCACCACCGCACAACTATCAGGTTCCGTCAGGTCCAGTTTCAAACAGAGCGGTGTCACTCCCCTCGCCGATTGGCACTTGTCGGCCACTTCTTTCAATCTCTTTTCATCTCTACCAACAAGAGCCAGCTTAGCACCATGTTTTGCGAACAAAACGGCCGAAGCTGCCCCTAACCCTGAGCTGCCGCCGGTCACAACGACCACTCTGTCAGCGAAGTCCATAACCGTTCCGTGTGCCCAGCGATTGATACTAGACTTCAATTAAATATCGTTTTTGGTTATATCCACGATAACACCGTGTCGTTTGTGTGCCAGTAAATATTAATTCCTATCTATAAAGTGTCGTTTATCGCTATCGCATTTTCTGCTCCGATAGCGCTGTTGTACAACGGATTTTGCCAAAATTGCCTACAGTTCTTGCGTTCCATATATCAGTTTTATATATATATTTTGTATATAATTTCGCAAATTATGCGGAGAACATAAGTATTATTATTTCTTCTGTGGGAGAACTCGCGTATCTTCCCGCATTTTCAGAGTTTCCCTCTAATAATTTTACTTAATACGAGAGAGGTCCTGAAATAATAAGTGAGAGTACATTCTCCGGGGACATTCCATAATATGAGAGATAAAATCTCAGAAATGAAACCTTTTTCTTACAATAGGCATTTTTGTCGTAACTTCCTTTTAGTACATATAATTGTGTCTAATTAATTGAAACACTAATGTCGCTATGATATATTTATTTAATATATTTATAACACAAAAATCATCTTACCGAGTCTGATTTGGACTTGAGTTGTTATTTATGTTAGTAAAGAAGTCAAAATCCTTAAGTAGACAGTGCAGCGTTGTGAAAAATAACTTGACTCGGTCGGTATCCAATTTCCCACGCCATATCCAGCTAATATGCTGAATAAGCAGTGAGTTACACATTACAGAAGCCTTTATAAGCCTTTATAAAACATCTAGTAGTAGTTAGTAAATAAACTTCGCTGTCTTTTTATCGTTATTTGTAATTTAAAAGTAAAACAGACACAAAATGATAATAATTCAAAGTCTAATCTCTAATGAATAAACAATTAATGTGAAACTAATATCTGTTTACCATTATAAACAATGTTTCCATAAAGAGTATTGCTAAGTTAGATTACCAAATAAGTATCGGTTAAAAAAATGAAGTAAACATAATACCACACACTTGGTTACCACAAACGCTCTGTTGTCAGCCCTATCAGTTCGCGCGGCTCGTCTGTCGAGCGAACAATAAAAAGAAACAACTAGCGAATCGCATCATTCTCCACTTCCGACATATTCTCTATTTTCATTTTCCTTTTCAACGTGTCAGTTTGAGTTCCGAGCGGTAGCGTTTTCCTCAAACATAGTTTGATGGTAAGTGGCGACGAAGTCCAAGATGGAGAACTATTAAGAGATTTTTCAAATCTTTCTATCTAGACGACCCTGTAGCTAGGTAGCGAGACTGCCTGTAAAGCGAGGGGTCCCGGGTTCGGTTCCCGGCCGGGACAGATTTATGTGACAGATAAATATTTGTACTCGGGTCATGGGTGTTATTGTGATGTGTTATATGTGTCGCCCATGCCATCCGCGACACAGGTAATTTCTATATTAAGGAGCGATTTAAGTAATCGTTAGTGACTCTGAATTGGGGCATTAGTCTGCCGGGGTAACTACCACCCTCTTGTTTCAGTCAGCCGCCAACGATTCGTCGTGTTCCGGCTGGGGCTTGCGAGCCAGTTCTTTCCTTCTTTCTCAGTCTTCTTTCTTGGTCGGCATCACATCGGTGATGCCTTTGATGTTACATTAATTATCAATGATACCAAAAATATAGTGTCATTGCAATAAAATTCTATCAATAACTTGAAATCGCTACCGCTCATACACAGACCCATTCGAAGAGGAACAATAGCAAAGCGCGGCCGTTCCATCCAGCACACAAGAGCGGGTCGATTCAATCGACTAATGGAGACGAGATAATCTGCGATTTGTACCCGAGAGGTGAACCGCGATACTTATCCGGAAGCAACAATCTGAATTTCAGCTTACATGCTGTAATGTACTGAAATCCACGTTATACTCATTTATGTAACCGAAGTCCTTGCAATCCCCATTTCAGTAACGTGAAATTTTTCTTGTCACTAATAATGTGACGCTGTACTGTTGTATGACTGTTGTACTCGTAGTAGTTACGCTGAATGGCAAAATAAGTCGTGCCATTTCACATGCCACATGCCTCGCCCCGCGAATGGGCTGACCCGCTCTTTTAACCCCTTTTTTTTTTTTTTTTTTTTTTTGTTTCGGGGGGGAAAATGCATTACGCATACCACCCGGGCGCAGGGGGTACCCGAGTGGTTATGTGGGACTCCCGTATAGGCTAATGAGACCCACGGTATACCCACTAAAAACCCCCCCATCTTCCACCTCGCCGCCTTGTGACGGGGTTACGGGAACGCTTCCGCACACATCCGCGCCGCTCTTTTAACCCCTGACGTGTATGTGTGTGTGTATGTATCAGTGTGTCTATTTGTGTTCAACGTTTGGTAAAGATAAAACTGTCGGGGAATTTTTTAAATTTTATATACCCAGCATTGGATTATTGAAGACTTGTGCAAACTGAGTAATGTTTAGAACATAAGCCGATGTTACTGTTGCGTGTGAGCAAGTAGCTAGCGACTTACCGGCTTATGTCCTCAGCGGTTCACGGAGCGGCTATTACTCAGACAATACGTAGCTTCAACAAATCGTACTTTGAATGGATAAAAATAAAGCTGCCAGCGAGATTTGTTGTGGATTTTACGTATCGGTGTTTTTAAAATGTTATAGTTGTTTCACCATAATCGAACCTGAAATGCTTTTTTACGTGTTTCGGTCATCTGCTGCTCTTTACCCGGCATTAATTCCTTTAGTATTAAATGGTATATCCATGGGCGACGGGACTACTTCCCATGAGGTGGAATGGCTTCTTGTTTTTTCGCTATTTACATTTAAAAACCACCATTTGATATGTTCAGTTTATATTACAAATAGTAGCAAGGCCCAATGCTCACCTAAGTAATATCACACGTGACCTGTAAGTTGTCTGGCCCTTAACTTGCCACTAATATCAACATTAACATAAATTAAAGTAAGCATAATTATGGAGTTGGCGCCCTTTCGCGTGGCGTGGCATGTGGTATGACACGACTAAATGTGCCATTCAGCGTGCTACTAGTGACACAAAAAGACAAAAAGATCACGTTTTCGGTTTTAGTCACGTTACTTAATATTGTTTTATAACTTAATATTGTTTTTATTTCTAACATTGAATACAACACACTGCGCGACCAGTGTCAAGTTACGGATGCAACACGATACGATCCTATATATGTTTGCTGAGTGTATTGTGCTTACGAGTAGAGAGGCTCAGGTGAAAGTAATTTTACTACTATTATAACAACAATCTCACTGGCGGAAGGTTGCTTTAAATTATCAAACTTGAATAAACAAGCAATGCGCATGCATAAAATCTACAGTTTATTGTGACCGATTTTGATAACAATTCTGACAAATATTTCTACTTCACGGACTTAACACAATTTGCATAATTTGTTATTTTCACGCAAACCATCTGGCAGGCTGACGGTTGAACATTTTTTGCAAAACTCCTTAATACCCCTTATTCATTAGATGACAGATAAGAATCTTGTTTCATTGTCGCATAATAATTTTAAGTTTCAGAGCTTTTCATGTTTTAGAAAATTTCTTTTAGAAGAAAAGAGAGTTTATAATAACTTTCTTTACAGACGCGTCCGAAGAAAAATTCTGTTTAATTAATGGAGTTATTTGGGCCCGACCGATTAATAAGGTTGCTACAGTTTTTATTGGTACTTTAAATAAAAAATCGCTGTCCGATTTCAAAGATAATAAAATTAAATATATAATTATTATTTTAATTTATATTATGGAAAGGAAAGTTAGACAGACCAGTCGCGTAGTCGGTATGGTTAATTTTTTGTAGAATTTCTTTTTTCTATATGGTAGAGAACTTTTCGAAAAGTTTACTTTCTAGTAATTGGTCTCCAGTGTAACAGTGCCTTGATAGAATTTAACTGAAACGTTGAGTGTTTCGTGACTAAGGACATAAAATGAAAAGGACATCGCACGCTACACCGTGAGCATTTTCAGTGATAAACGACGTTGAAATATGGACAAGTAGGGCTAGGCTTACGCTTATGAAATAGATGGAATAGATATTTTGTTGTTCACTTCACTAGCCTCTGATATAATGAATGCAAAGACTTAACAATTGGCACTATAACTTTTGATGGCAATAATCGCAGTTGGTTTTATCGATCATGAATATTGAGCAGTAGGTTTATGTTATTGCATAAAACATTTGAAATAGTGTGTAATAAGGATAAGGTATAAATAAGGTTTGTGCAGAATTAATAAAATTTCTCTAGTAAGAAACATGTTTAGGGAATGTTATAAACATGATAATAATTATGATTAAAGATTGGCCTCAATTCATGAATGGCCGACTATAGAGCACGGGTCTCCTCAGAACATATTATTATAGCCGGAAACCGTCGCCATTCACAACAAATGTATTGTGATTTGTGTGAATTTGATTAAAAGTGACAGAATCGTTGAAGTAGATAACATTCCATAAAATACAGTTATAGGTACAATAAGTAAGAAAATTGTTTGATTTTAAAAGCTGATTATTAAAAATTGTTATCGGTACGATCAAACTATAATTGAATTAATTTCCGCCTGCGATGTGATCTCGTGCTAACTTACTCGTACTGACTTTATCGACTCTGTGTTGTCGTCTGTCGAATGCGAACGTCGGAATTGCTGGACCGTGTCCGCTGTTACAGTTTAGAACCATTCCAATTTTTTAATTATTTTGCCAGGTTTCTTTCTTCTCTCTTCTTTCTTAGCTGGTGATGCCTGTCCATGAGCTCTATGTTCCATTTTACTATTCAAACCCTTAACAAAAAGTGTATTTACCATATTTTTATGTTGAATTGAACTTTTTCGATACGAACAAATTAAGTAGAAGATCTTGAGATCTTTCGGAAACTAGTCGAAATATCTAGGCCATCAATCATATTAGTAGGTATGATGTGATGGATAACTCTGAACTTGTTAATCAAAAGTAAGGGTCACATACGTGGCACCACTAATAAATCGTATAACTACACCGTATTTAACCGTATAAATCTGTAGTTAACGTCATTCAAACTGAGTTCGTGTCATTTTGCGGAGATAGAACCAGGTGAGCTAGTAGCCTCACTGCAATGTCCGTCTCTCAAGATCCAGTACTGAATTTATTGCTTAACGGAAAACAGATGTTTCAAAGTGTACGGATTTCAGACCAGTCACTGTATTCAAAAATAGGCAGACTGCAAACGTACAAATGTGAAAATGGCAATGGCTATGTATTTTAAAAATTACATTTAGGTTTGCAACACACTTCCTATTTGTCTTCGTTTTTTTAAATATTTCGTACGCATAGACTTGGCTTGTGTGTAATAACATAAGTACATACATAAATATAGTACTTAGTCTTGAACCAGCGTGGAAGAATCCTGGAAACTTACATTCGATGGCAAAGTCCATACACTGCAACTAGCACTCAATAGCTTGTAGCGAAGTTAATTGTTGGAACTGTAATTATTCTTTATGGATAGATAATTGTTCCGGTAATTTGGCTGAATAATAAATAAGCCCTACCCGTCGAAACTAATCCACTTCACCTACGCACCATAAAAGTCCTCGCGCCGAAACAAAGACAAAACCCTCCGGCGCACAGTTTGCGATAATGGGATAATCGCACGAGATATTAACACTGCGCACGCCGCAATCTCTTGTCAGAACGGTAATCCCGGTTCTTAATTACACGACGACCTGCTCCGGACATTATTCATGCACGTGTGCCGGTATAACATACATGCTGTGAGGCTCGGTTGTGGTCCAGCGGTTAGGACGCCGCGTTTTTATGGTCTTACATCCTCGACAAAGACATGAAGCTCTAGTGCAACATAATTGATGCTAGTTTACACTTAAAACCCAAAGAACGGTGAATGAAAATTATTATTAATTTTATTTGTTTGTTGGTGTCTATTGAGTAACGTTTACGGCTCATCATAACTACGACGGATCAACGACTCGAGATATTTCGCATCCGTAATCTAAATCGGTTCAGTGAAATCTGCAATTATAAGGACTGCACAACTAATGAACGACAAAAGCCCATGCATTCTATCTTAACATGTTTTTTTTTGACGTGATTTGACGTATCAAAATTTGCAATCAGTAATATTAGTAGAACTTGACTCTGAGAAGCTACGATGTTCCTTTATGTTTTTGTTTTAGCCACACCCCATTTTTTGTTAGATGCTAATAAAAATTAGTGTGCCTTTGCATTAATTAAATAATATTTATTGTTCTTGTGGAAATGATTGGTTTTCATAAATCGACATTTCAATAGATTCTTACATTATTCTACAAAAATATCAGCGATTGGAATCGGTGACAAAAACGCGCGGTCTGTAAAATAAGATGAAGCGTTGATTGGTGTCCCTATTAGGGGGATTAAACAAATATTAGAGTGAATTGTTGCGGGATTAGTGAAGCTTACTCTTATCTCTTTATATGGAACACAACAACAATAAGTACTCAGTTTACTTCATTTTGACTTGAAGGTGAAAAAGAAAGGACAATGACCGTGGTTCATCTTTATAAAATTTTACTATCTTAATAATAAGACGTTTCATTGTATATTTTCATCAAAGAGTGAATATATTAGGTAGGTAGGCGAAGTAATAAAATTTGAAGTAACATCTCTTGTTACTGTAATTTGCACCATAAAGCCACGCTACGAATCTTTTTTTTTTTTAAATTAGACAAATTCATCATTCATTAAAATGAAAAATGGAATCTAAAATAATACATAAAGTCCTAAATTCACCACATCACATTCATTGAGTAGTGATTGATCTCTACATATTGATATGTTACCGACCTAAACCGGTTCAGGCAACACTTGATGTCTTCTCAACCTTTATTTAAATATGTTACAATTTTAGAATGTTTACAATTAGAAGAAGGTTAGCATTAACTTCCAAGGTTTGTTTAATTTGTTTGTTAGTTCTCTAGTTATATATGAAGCTTATAAAAGCTTCTTAAAAAAAATATTTTGGCGGCAATTCAACACAAACACTTAATGGAAAGTGCTCTACATGTTGTTATAATTTATATAAAAAATCTTCATCATCATTATCAGAGGCATATCCATACAAAGTAGATCGAGTGATAGTGATTAGTGTAGTATAGACTATACTTATAGATACATACACCTAATTTCACTTGACACATGCATACAGCAAAGGGCCATTATAATGTGCGCGATGCGCGTCACGATAAATTCTTCACGGGCATTTTAATATTATTTAACTTTATTACCTCCGGCTGTCTGCTCACGAATGATTTGTGCACATAATTAATCTAATTTTGGACCGTCTCGGTACCAGACCATTGTCAACTTTTTGCAACGACGCCGCGACGTTCAGAACGCAGCGACTGCCAAGCTATGTGTGGAGTGAATTTTCGTTTTGTTTGTGCCTTATATACTGTGTTTTATTTAAATTGTAACATTGTTTGTAAGTTTATTACACTTGCCGCACACCACTGATAAGCTAGAGAGTCAGTTGAAAAGTGATTTTCTCGCCCTTTCTTCAGCCGAAATCCATCTGTGTGACGTGGCTGGTACTATTCATGTGGAGTGTGCATGAGTGACAGTGACCACTTACTATCACATGGCTCATTTGTACAATCAATGTATGGAAATGAAATTTTTAGCCATATTGATATGCCATAGAATACTAACCCAAATCTCACACCGGGTAGGTATAATAAGAGACGAATAAATCCGTCCCGCTGGTGGTAAGGTACCTCATAGTGTGATTATAATGATAATGTTTATATTGATGGTTTATATTGACCATTTTTACTATTATTATTTCTCCGTGGGGTCCGTCTGGATAGCTACCATCCTTTTGTTTTATTTAGCCCACCGCCATAAGACTCGTCATGTTCCGTTTTTTCTCTCCTTTTCTTATCTTTCTTAGTCGGCAACGCATCAGTGAAGCCTTTCGCTTTCCTTGGTGTCGCTGATGTCCATGGGCGACGATAACCACATACCATCAGGTGGAGCTTTGTTTGTAGCTGTATCAATAAAAAAAGGTGTGAAATCATGTAACTATACTTATTAAACTAAACTACCTTATCTTTAATTCCAGAGGGGACTTATACTATAGAAATCAATATGTGTAGCCGCTTAATTCTTTGTAATTTTAATACAGCAATAAATTTCACGATTACTTTAGCATCTATTACATGAAGTTCTGAGTACTTAACGACTGGAATAATATTAAACATTATTAAATTCTATGTACCGAGTGCTTTCACCTTATGAGTGAAGTGCCTGGAGGGTTTGGCCTCGAAATGTAATGAATGTTTATTTTCTTTAGATAAAATACGAAATTCTTTGCCCATTTTTAAATTAAACAGTTTTCATAATACCGAAGACCAGTATCAAAGTTAACAATTTTGTTGCCCATCTTTTTCTACATGTAGTGTATAGTATTAGTGTAGTGTAGTTTAGCATACTTCAACCAGTCCTAAAAGAATGACATGCTTTATACACGAACAATCCTATACGGCCGACGTAATACCTATATTCATGTGCTATTATTAATATGTTACAAATAGAAAGTCGAATCCACTCGTAGATCAAAAGAATAATATACCCGGGTCGAATTCTTCAGCGACGCAATCAGACCGTAGTGGCGGTAAATGGTGTCATTTGCCGAATAGCAAGTTTATGATGCATCGCCGATCTGCCACGTTACTCAACGTCACGTGCCAGAGAGGGAACAATACGTGGTGTACGGTGTCTGCCAAGAGGAGCCGGCGACTGGTGATGGACGATAGATGATGCAATTAATGATACTTTTTATAGGCGGAACGCTTGAGGAAAAGGTATCATGGTAATGTATTAAGTGTTAGTCGGAATATAAAAGGAAAAAAAGGTTAAAATTAGTTGATTTATTACAATTATTTTTTTTTGATGATATGCCATCGGTCCCACCAATAGATCAATAGCAAGCGTATAGGCTTTAGTGTGCCATAAGATATACGACACATGAGTTTGCCAGACCTATTCACACCGGAGCAGTATGGTGGAGTAAGTGGCCTGATGCCTTAACATAATTATTATGTGATGAACAAATTGTTATTAAGTATTGTAGAGAAGAAGCCGCGCAAATAGCAATAAGATTATGCCTACTAATCGATTAGTATACCTTAGCGTGTGTGACACATACCCATATTGTCCATCTCTGTGCTTCTTATAGTCCTTTTAAAGGAGAGAACATTCCTAATTACCCAGGTATTCAGATTCGAAACTAACTTACCGGCCGCGGCGTATTCTCTTTACATTCCCATTCCGGTGTCGGAATTACCATCTTGTCAAGATGTCTCGCGGTGTTTCCTCTTTTTTTGCTCTGCTCGTTTCCTCTCGCTCTCATAAGTAGCGTATTTGTTTTTGTTTCGGTCACCGCTAAAAGTAGCGCTTTGGACATCTGCGGTCGCTGTTTTAAACGAGCTCTGTGAATTTACGACTACTAACATAAAGTTGTGAAGCTGTTTATGTAATATTACAGGTACTTAAAGACATCTGTGGCGTAAAACTATCATCTGTAATACAATAATGTTTTTTCTTTCATTCTTTCTTGGGCTGAGGAGACCACTAACCATCAAGACCGATGTCTGTTTTTCATGAACGCATACAGTTCATCCAACCATAATTTAGGACATCCACTGCTGCTCCTCTGCTATTCTGCCCTCAATAATCTTATTATTGCCCAAGGCCCTCTAAAATAGAATAGCATTCTACTAGTTGCATATTATTGCTCTGAATATTCAATTAGAAAAGGAATCATAAATGATGGCATTGCGAATCACGAAACGCGTAGTCGGTAATTGCGCTATGTTCATCAAGGCATGAGTGGATGTTATGAGGCAGAAGTGTTCTATGCCTCGTTTTATGTACCTTATTAAAGAACATTATCTTATTTACCTTATTAACCCAGTACCTTATTAAAGGTACATTATTGTTCAAGTACCGCTTAAGAACCTATGAAAATTACAAAATTAAAATGTAATAAACGCGACATATTGTAGTTCTTATACTTAAACGATCACTTCGAGTCCTTATTAAAGGTACATTATTGTTCAAGTACCGCTTAAGAACCTATGAAAATTACAAAATTAAAATGTAATAAACGCGACATATTGTAGTTCTTATACTTAAACGATCACTTCGAGTCCTTATTAAAGGTACATTATTGTTCAAGTACCGCTTAAGAACCTATGAAAATTACAAAATTAAAATGTAATAAACGCGACATATTGTAGTTCTTATACTTAAACGATCACTTCGAGTTCGATGTTTGCCTGTCAATTCATTAAATCCGATATTATACTAATCTGCATTTACTAAGTAGAAATTTTGCATACTTCTAGGTAGAGATTAGTGATCCAGTAAAGGCGGACAAATAATAAACGCTTAAAAATAAACGCTTACACATTCATACCCCCACAGTAGGTTTTTACCTGTGTCGCGAATGGCATGGACAACAGATATACGAGTAATACATCACAATAACACCCATGTACAAATATTTATCTGTCACATAAATATCTCCTCCGGCCGGGAATCGAACCCGGGATCCCTCGCAGGCCGGGTCGCTACGAACTACATAGGCTACAGGGTCGTCATAATAAATGTAAATGAATTAAGTCTTGTTAGAATATGCTAAAAAAAATTGCATTTTTAAACTTTAGCATTTTAAGCTCCACACTTTGGATAAAAATTCTTCGAAACTACCGAGCTTGTAATTAAAAACAAAAGAAATTTACCTACTGGTATGTTCCGTGCCCACCTATAAATGCTATGGTATGTTTAAACCGGAAAATCGACAAGAACAATCGTGTTCGATTCCAAAAAAAAACGGAGAACATTTCTGAATTTTACAATATCTACGTAAATCACGTCGCTTTCAGATAAGACACGTTATTTAATTAATAGTTCGTAATGAGTATCCGTAGCCACTAAACGTTAGCCACTTCACGTCTGATTCTGAACAGACAGTTAGTGACAGTAAAAAAATGCCCACTCAAATATAAAAGGCCGTTCGTTTTAGCGTTTGGATATTTACTTGAAATCACGAAACAGACCACACACATGGAGCAAGGACGTTAAAATTTAAAATCATACCAAACAAGAAAAAAATCTATGTACTTATTACACTCTCCAAACTTTAACACATTTTATGCGTCGTAAATTCAGTTAATATCAACGTAGCGATCGATCCTCAACGAGGCAGGGTAATGCCTCTTATCGGTTGATGCACACCCCTGGCTCAGTTAATACGGTGTGTTATAAATCAGAATCTGGCCGGTAGCGAGTGGTGGCTGAGCGAGATACGGGTACGTAATTATGATTGTGGGTCCAATTAAGGCATCAAGGCCTCGCTCGCGTGAGTCATAAGCTTTATGTGACGCGGTGGCAGGCAGACATTGAATTAGATTGCTATCGTGTTTTCACCGGGCGTGTTCTGTTTTATGAGTTCATTTGCTGAAATTTAAATTTTTAATAACAAAGTACCTAACTGGTTAAATGTTGTATTTTTAGTACTATGCGCTTGTAAACGATACATGCCATTGCAAGGCACGATCTCTTATCAAAATTGGATAGCATGAAGTACAAACCTACACGCTTAACAAATGCAGGGTAACAGGCAAATCAATTTGTTACCAGCTAAAGACGAAGCGATAAACCACCTTCTTCACTGACACCAATTTTACAATCGATACATTCGATGGTTTTAGTTTGGTGGTAGTTGTGGCAGGCAAGCAAAGCTTAATAATTGTTATAGTGTTTGAGTATTTTCGAGGTTTCGCGGATGGCTTGTACAATTAAGATGACATGCTTTAGGCAGAATCTGACGCCGATGAATTAAATGTTGACTAGCATGCATCGCTAACAGGTTAGCCACTTTCTAATTGAGACCGTTTGCTAATCGTGTCCTGTGAAGCTTGACGTTCGATATCGGGACTATAAGCAAAGGAATTCAACCCTATTTAATGTTTGTTGACAATGTTGGCATTTGTCTACTGGTGTTTCTAATTTTCAGTTTTTGGCATGACATGAACTTTCATTACGATTTCAATAGAGATCAAATACATGCGAACTTAAAAAGGTTTCCGCATTGAGTTCAACTGCAAAACTCATTGGTCGTGTGAGTATTAGCAGTCTAAGCACAGAAGACACAAAAGTCTGTCTAAGTCAATAAGGTGTTTTCTGAATAATAAAAAAGGGCTAAAGGTTGTGAGACTAGTGTTTTGAGCTGTGTAATAAATGGCATGAAAGCTGAAATTCGGTTGTACGTTGAAAAGTAGCGCTGCGATTTGCCGTAATTGCACACAACTGAAACTCGTTTCGAGGCCCCGTGTTTGCAACTGTCTACAATTATACTTGCCGGTTTTATTGTGGGGTAATTTTGTACGACATAATTCTTGACAAAAAATAACCGACTTCAAAATTAGGGATAACTCAAAAACTAGTAGTCATATCTCGCTCAAATTTAAGTGAGACCACATGACAAGCACCAGTTTTCGATTAAAAAAGAATTATCAAAATCGGTTCACCCAGTCGAATGTTCTGAGGTAACAAAACATAAAAAAATACAGTGGAATTGAATACCTCCTCCTTTTTTTAAGTCGGTTAAAAAGACAAATTGTCGTACTTATAACGGAGGCGTTTCGAAAACAATTTGACCTTATGTATCTATTTAATACCTTTAAACGAGCAATTCTTGTATATATTTTCTGAATCTCGGAAACGGCGCCAACGATTTTCATGAAATTTCGTATGCAGGGGGTTTCGGGGGCGATAAATCAATCTAGTAGGATTCATTTTTAGAAAATGTCGTTCTATCCGTGTTTTCAGGCAATGAAAAACTGCTACAATAGACTCTTCCTGACATCTATTGGCGAGTAGCAACACTAAAGCTACTTCAGCAGTGTTGTTTGTTAAAAAAAACCGAGCTAAGCTTGGTCATCCGGGTACTGTTTGATAAAGATAAAAGGTAAAATGAGATTTGGTCGCCTCCCGACCAGATGGACTGATGAATTCAAGACAGCGCGGCGGGAAGCCGCTGGATTCAGAGGGCCCATGACCGTCAGAGTGGCGCAAATTAGGGAAGGCTTTTGTCCAGCAAGGGACTTTAAAAGGCTGTTAGATAGACAGATCGTATGTTTGAGCGTCATAATTAAATTTATGATTGTCAAAAGGGTCGACTTGAGAGAGAAATATGAGAAGTTACAATATTGTCATAATGTCTCTACATTTAGATGGCACACGCTTTAACACTGTAGACAATTCTCATTATATACAAGTATTTTCATAGTTATGGTTCATCGAAAAAAAAAGTTGGAGGCTTTAAACAGGGTTTAATAAGCTAATGGTATGTAGTTTGATCTGCTACACTAGGTCATTTTAAATCCTCAGCACGCATCTCTATTTCTCTACGTGGTATATCGAATTTATTTCGGCATATCGGGTGTACTACCTTGATTTTAACATTGACATAATATTTTATCCAATGGTGTGCTATTAATTACAAGTATCGCAATGACATTAATGATCCAACACTTTTTGATCAGTTTTTTCTTGTGTAAGGAAATTGATAAACATAGCTGATAAGAGAAGTCCGGATTAAATGATATACACAGTAAAACATTTTGTTCAAGATATTGTAATAATTGATGCTTGATGACATTAAATTGCACTAAAGGTTGGAAGATAATGAAGTGTTTGCAAAATATTTTTATTCGGTTCATGTCAAAATAAAGCATTGATACGTAAAAAAGTAAGTAAGTAGGAATGTAAAAGCCAGTGACATAAAGTCTCTACGTCATTTATATGTTAATCGCAACTGTTCGAATTAGAAAACCGATCGCTAACCGCCATGCATACCGTAATGGCCACTTCTCTTTAAAAATGGAATCCAATCCTAAATTCCTATTACCTTCCTGAATTGACCATCGCATGCATTCATCCATCTAAATATAAATCAAATTACCGCTACAAACTCCTTATTAAGTTTGTAAATAATTTTGTCATATGTTTGTTTGGCTATGACCCCACACTAGGATTCCCTGTGTCGTGGGTGCCATGGACAATACACAGAAACAAGAACACACGCACCCAGACCGAGAACAGACATTTAATCGCTGTAATGTTTTTTTACCTCTGGGAATCGAATCCAGAACCATGTGAACGGCGGTGACGTATGGAAACCATTATGCATGCCGTTATGGGTTGGCCAAATCGAACAGTTCTAGCTAATATAGCGGTTGCAATGTGGTATTTATTTGTTGTTTGGATGAAATATGTTTAACAAAAACAAAACTATAACAACACGTGTTATAAAAACAAAACCCTTTATTATACACTAAGGAAAAAAACATAGTTAAATATACGGCTGTGATAAGAAAAAAAATACGTGATTATGATGTACACATGTATGTAAAATAAATGTATTAATCTGATAACAGCAAAAACAATAGTAAACATAATTTGCTTTAGGGCTTTTACTTTAAGTATCCTTAATAGATGAAGTTAACTGATTTCATTGGTAAGTGATAATAAAAGTTGTCCATAAAATTCTGCAAACTCACACAAACACAGATCATTCAAGTGATCCGACCTTTCTGTAAACAAATTCGTACTAAGACAACGAAAGAGCGCAGTCAAGATTTATCCCTGAACCGTTTAAATCAGGAAATATTCCACTCGCTGTCAAACAGATCAAAAAAGCAACTTCTTTCGGTTCTATTACTTTACCGTTTTCTTGTGTAACATTGTGTACCATATGTTGAGATTGATCCTTTATGCATAAGCCATACAATGTATTAGCCCTAGTTATACCTGGATTGATGCAGTTAATTCTAACGCCTTCAGGTGCAACTTCTGCCGCAGCGTGTTCAGTGAATTTCTGGAGAGCTGACTTTGACAGTATATATGGTAATAATCCTTCACGATGGCGGGTAAACAGAGAAGAACCCACATTCACAATATTTCCTTTGGTTTTCAGCAAATACGGTAATACGAGTTGTGTCAGCAAATATGGAACACGTAAGTTTATTGCCATCATTGCATCAAATACTTCCATACCTTGGTCAAACACTGAAGTCAGTTTCACTCCACCGGCACAGTTGATTAGAACATCTATTTTTCCATAACATTCAATGGTTTTTGATACGACGTATTCGCACATGCTTGACTGGGTCAAGTCTAGTGACAACCGCAGAGGTGCTAGACTGTTGGCGGCGTAACATTCTTGAGCAACTTTATCAAGTCTTTCCTTGTTTCTTCCGACAAGACTCAATGTCGCCCCGTATTTAGCCAACGCTCGGGCTGTGTCTGCACCTATTCCGGAACTTGCTCCTGTTATTATCACTACTTTATCTGTGAAATCAATTCTATTCATATTTTCAACAAATCCAGATTTTTATAGTCAATTCTTTGAAACTTTTAATCGCATATTATTGTCACTTGAAACTTAATTAATATTATTATACGTGCATAGCTAAGAAATGTTTGCTGCTAACTGCTTGTCAATATTTCGGTTTTATCAGAAATTGATTACTCACAGTGGACATAACATGCTTATCGCTCTTCATTATCAATTATGGCTTAAGTTTTTTCAATGACAGCTGTAAAAATAGTTATATGTATATGGCATTTATAGAATAAATTCTTTGGGATCTACTTGTACGTTTACAAAAGACAAATCTGATATTTTACCTTTCTTTTTGAAGTGAAAACTTCTTTAGTACGGGGGTGATGAAATTCGATGAAACGAAACTGTCCAGTAATAATCTAAATTTTACTAACAAAAAATAACCGACTTCAAATTCTCAAAAACTACTTGTCAGATCTCGTTCAAATTTATGTGGGACCACATGACAAGCACCAGCTTTCTATTAAAAAAAGAATTATCGAAATCGGTTGAAGTGATATTGAGTTATTCGTCAATTTGTCGCGCACATCTTAACACAAATTTACGACTTATGTAGTTTTCTCATGGATGCCATTGTCAGATCTCAATAAAATTTATGTGGGACCACATGACAGCCATCAGCTTTCGATTAAAAAAAGAATCATCAAAATCAGTTCGCCCAGTCCAAAGTTCTGAGGTAACAAACATAAAAAAAATAAATAAAAAAAAATACAGTCGAATTGAGAACCTCCTCCTTTTTTTGAAGTCGGTTAAAAAGAGACAGAAACATAAATTCTAAAGTGAGATAGGAAGCATTGTACAGGGGTAGGGGAGTTGAGTTGAGTTGAGTTGAGTGGAGTGGAGTGGAGTGGAGTAGTAAATCCTACAGTTATCATCTTCCCGAAATTTTACATTCGTCTCATTATCTTGAAAACAAAAAATTTGAAGGTTTCACTTTTACCACGTGTGAATTGCACACATTTAATTTTTTTGTTACTTTTGGTGAATAAAAACTGATTTTTCAACCAACCTACATGACATTTTATTCCAAACTAGCTGTTCGCGGCTTCGCCCGTGGTAGAGATCGATTTTTAAAAATCCCGCGGGAACCCTGAACTCTTCCGGGATAAAAAGTAGCCTGTGTTTTAATCCAGGGTATAGGCTATCTCCATTCCAAACAGCCAAATCGGTTAAGTAGTTTTCGCGTGAAAGCGTAACAAACAAACTTACACATTTATGATATTAGTATGATATCTAAACTTTTTTATTACTCTTACAAATGTAATTAGAAATATTTATACATTCATTCTATGACCATTATTGCAGGAACTTTACGTTATGCTTTGATGAAAAAAATGGGAAAGGACGACGACTGAAAACGCAAAGGAAGAGCAAATTTAATAGTGATGTCGGTTCGCGGTGAATTATCAAAGACCGTTGGAGGTCATGGATCTTTTTGTGTCGTTCGCTATTCGAGTCTTTATACAGTGTTTGTTTTTACGTTTTATGTTTGACATCAAATATTTTTGGTGAAATATTTTTAGAGTCGTCAATTGTTTTTGGGCAGTTAAGTTGCTCTATTTTGCAAAGTTGCTTTTAGTTAAAATGTCCTGTTGGATCAGTGGTTTGTGGAAAAAAAACCGGGCAAGTGCGTGTTAGGCCACGCGCAACGTAGGGTTTCGAAGTAGTAAGTTTATCGACTATTACTCATTAACTGCTTATGCTAACATAGCCGTGATAGTTTTCCTTGTAAAAAAATAAATAATAAATAAACGCTAACACATCCATACCCCCGCAGTAGGTTATTGTGTGTCGCGGGTGGGATGGATGACACATATAACACGTGACAGTCACACTCATGATCCGAGTACAAATATTTATCTGTCACATAAATATCTGCCCCGGCCGGGAATCGAATCCGGGACCCCTCGCTTCGCAGGCAAGGTCGCGACCAACTAGGCTACAGGGTCGTCGATCATAATATAATCTATTTTTGAGATTTTTTTCAATTGTCCAACTCCAACCGCTTAGCCGGCAGGGGGAGGGGGACACTTGACTCTACCCAAAATTTGCATTTTACAGCCAAATATTTCGCAAACGGACCTCTAATTCCAAAAATGGTCTTAGAAGACCCATAACATTTTTGGAAGACCTTTTCAACGATACCCCACACTATAGGGTACGCGACAACAAAAAATTCATCCTCACGTTACCTGTAGGGGAGGTACCCTGAAAAAAAAATGATTTTTAGTATTTTATTCTTCGATTCTAGAGTTTTATTAAATGTTGACTAAGGGTCTCGTCGCTTTGCTTCGAATAGACTGACGGACGGACGGACATGACGAAACTATAAGGGTTCCGATTATACTTCGGAACCCTAAAAAATAAGATTTTAAACAGTTTTTAACAACAGCAATAAATACAAATTTATTACTATTTAGAGCACAACGCTATTTGTATAGCTAAAATATTTGGATAGTGCAACAAACATTGAATGTCAATAGTATATCGTTGCCTATATAAAGTTGAATTCTGACGGTTTTTGGAAAGAAACTTTCTTGGGCACATATTTCGTTACTTATTTTATTATTTTTGTGAATTATACGGCATAATTTCGTAAAATAGGCTATACAATTTTAAATCTACGTTTTTTGTGAATTATACGGCATAATTTCGTAAAATAGCCTATACAATTTTAAATCTACGATCTCTCACTTATCACATTGTAGATAACAATAATTATCACTTTAATCGTAAAAGCTTACCCATACAAGATAAATTATACAGGGTGGATTTTTGAGACGGGTCAGTAAGGGCAGGTACCTTAACCGTTATAGTTACAGGAAAACGTTCCTAGGAGACTATCCATAACTTTTTAAGATATTCTGAACTGCATTCACAGATTTTTCAAAAAATGTACGGTCAGCGAAAAAAGTGCTAAAATCCAAAAAAAAATATTTTTATGCCTATCGATCCTACTTCGTATGGGGATCAAAATACTCTATGGGACCATTTAAGGTATGAGTACTAGAAATGTCAGAAAACGCTAAAAACATTTTCCATACATTTTGTACTGAAAAACGATAAATCAACTCGAAATATTCTTTATCGCCAAACAATCCTATTTCTCACTGCGATTAAAAGATTATTTAAGGCCTATTGAAATTTAAATACAAAAACTACGGGCTGCGAGGTGGCCACTTAATTGGACCATGTGTTCCCTTAACAGCACCTCTTGTAGCCCCGATCTAACGCCTCTCGATTTTTTTTGTGGGGCCACCTAAAAAATTAGTCTACAAAAGAAAGTACGACAGTGTTCAGGAGCTGAAAGAGGCATTAACGAGGATTTTAAATAATATCCATCAAAGAAAACTTTCCGCTGCTACTTGCTCAGTACAAAAACGAGTGAACTTATGTATTCGTGAAAACGGCGGTCATTTAGAACAATAGATAACCTATTTTTAAGTTTGTGTGATATGTTGTGTCTTACCGTAGTTTTTGTATTTAAATTTCAATAGGCCTTAAAGAATCTTTTAATCACAGTAAGAAATAGGATTGTTTGGCGATAAAGAATATTTCGAGTTGATTTATCGTTTTTCAGTACAAAATGTATGGAAAATGTTTTTAGCGTTTTCTGACATTTCTAGTACTCATACCTTAAATGGTCCCATAGAGTATTTTGATCCCCATACGAAGTAGGATCGATAGGCATAAAAATATTTTTTTTTGGATTTTAGCACTTTTTTCGCTGACCGTACATTTTTTCAAAAATCTGTGAATGCAGTTCAGAATATCTTAAAAAGTTATGGATAGTCTCCTAGGAACGTTTTCCTGTAACTATAACGGTTAAGGTACCTGCCCTTACTGACTCGTCTCAAAAATCCACCCTGTATAATATAATTGACTCATGACACTGTAGTGATTCATGATGACATTCTATTATTCACAACAAAGTCAAATTATAATTATTAATAGGCCGAAGAAGCTCCATCCAAAACAATATGAGCACCTTTGAGATTAGGACAAGTTTCACTCGTTACAAACAGTATAAGTCTTGCCACTTCCTCAGGTTCATTAATCACGTTAGTGGGCAATGTGTTTGCCAGCATGTTGTAAGTTATATCCATACACTCATCAGCTACATTGAAGTTTGACAGAAAATTTGTTCTCGTTAGTCCTGGCCTGACAGCGTTCATTCGAATTCCTTCTGTGGCTAATTCTGTCGCTCCACCTATCGTAAACTTCTCTAAGGCATCCCTTATCATTGCATATGGCAACAAACCAGGCTTGACCTTGCTTGGTGATCCGAATATATTCACAATATTACCTTTTGTCTTTTTCAAATGTGGTAAACACAACTGTGTCAGTTGATACGGTACGCGCAAATTTAGAGAAAACAGTTCGTCGAAAATTTCTATCGTTGTATCGAACAATGACGTCACAGCAGCTTTACCAGCGCAATTTATCAGTATGTCTATCCTCCCATAAGTATGTATTGTTCTATTGACAATTTCTTCACAGCTACCAGTAAGTAGTAAATCTAATAGTACGCATAATGGCCGGTTTCCCTTGTAAGATTCACAAACATTTGCGACTTCGTTCAGTCTTTTTTCATTTCTTCCAACGGCTGCAATGAGAGCTCCGTACGATGCGTACATTTTTGCTGTAGCCGCACCAATGCCTGAACTAGCTCCTGTAACAATCACAACTTTTCCGGTGTAATCCATATCGGTCGTATCGTTTTTGCTTCTTCTTGACTTAGTTTCTTTTTCCTTAACTTTTTCTAATTATATATTTTGTCGGTGTTACTTTTATTCTTGTTTAATAATTGATTTTACATTCCCATTTTGTAGTCTGCTGTTTAGCTTTTACTTTGCATCTAACAGAAAGGGCAAAACTGATACACTGCGTGTTTCACTTTTATATACACCTCCGATATGTGATAGATTATTTAGTAGTATTTATCAATATGATTCATTAACACATAGCAACCGTTCACGTTCAGCGTCTTAACATCACTGAGATAGCGTCAGTACCACGGCATTGTAAGATTACTATAATTGTAACGTAAACACGAAGACCTTCATAAATCTCGGCAACCGGTTCGCTTGCAGTCAAAACATAAAGAGCATGGCGTCTCCATTCATTTTATAAACGGCACGACTACGTTTTCTGATGGAAAACTAGACGTTTATTCAGTCCGTTCAAACTTAATTCATTACTGTAATTTAAAGAGATACTCAACTCTAAATTGATTAATTGTTATTTGTTTGAGTCACAATCATACAACTTTTCCATTCCCACTTAATGCTCCTTTCGTCTTACTTCTACTTCAACTTATCTCAGAAGTGCAAAGAGTCGAATTAATTAATTTGATTATTTCACTCTCATTTAAGATCCTAAATAATTTGTTACAAATTAAACAAATTCTCGTTTTCTAAATTTGCCCGCCATAACATTTCTCGGGGCGGCGCTGTCAATGGAGACAGCTCAGGCGCCATTATTACCTCACTAATAACCTTGAACTTGACTGCCAACGATCATTCGCCAGTTCTGCTATTTTATCTCGAAGACTTCCTATTACTGTGTTGTTGTGGGATTTCCAACAGGATTAGAATGAATATTTATGTGTAAGTGTCATCATAAATCTCTTAAATGAGTTTGAGTGTACTGGGGACTTTTATGTATCACGGTTTGTGAAAAAGTTTTCTGAACCCTTACGTGCTTAGAACAACACCTGTTCTAACCATAGAGACAGCTCCTTTCAGTGCAAGAAAGCATTTTTGGAACTAAAATAAAATACACTCACTCTCTTTCGTTCCATTTCCTTATTAAATTCACTGTAAAATAGTTTTATAAGAAGAAGGATAAGATTTATATTTCGTACTCGGCCCAAATTATATATTTTCCGTCCATAATTTTGAATTTATCTACAACTTGCAGTGTCCAAAGCCGGTGTAAATCAAGCTCTTGTTGCGACGTGTCATTTTTATTCCAAGATCCTTTCATTGTGTATTTTATTACGGCAATTTATATCTTCTTTCGAAGAATACGGTCTCTTAAAATATTGACGGGTGTCTTAGGATATAAGTTACGAAAGATATTTTATCTCAAAATTTATAATTTCTGGTAATGAAAATAATGTACATTTTGTCGTTTATGTTATGTTATGCATGTTATGAAATGAAATAATCATGGCATGTACGAAATAATTTCTCAGTTTAGAAGATTTTATCACTGCTTTGAAATTCATTACAGTTCAGATAAGGATGTGTAGCAAGACAATTCCACGTACCATTTCCACATCTCCTGACGCGTGAATTATACTGTCTTCATTCTCAAGAAGCAGTTTCCACTTGTTGCTTGCTACCTGTGACCTACTTAGGTTAAACTTCCTTTACGATTTAAGTCAACAACTGCAGTTAAACTAGAACACCGATTCTCATTTAATTGCAATTGGAGATTCTGGTGGTATGCTCATAACCCGAGTTTCAAGCTTAGCTCATCGCAAAGCACGACATCTTGTATAGCTGTGGATTTATTACAGTTATAAGAAACCGACAGAAGGTCAACTATAAGCGTAACTAACTAGCATTTAAATGTTAAGTTTCCGTTATCTGTTTCTAACTGAACTACACTAGCATCTTTGATACACAAATCCAAAATTATTAAATCATTTACGCAGATCTATTTTGCTTCTATTCTAGAATCCGTCGCGTCGTTCGATTTGTCTTTATTATTGAAAAATCGATAGTGTCATAAATCATTTCAATTTTAAAGAGTATAACATAATGCCCTTGTTTTAACGATATTATAAAGTTACATTTTTTTTATGTTACCAATCCTTAAACCCCCAGCACTCCGCACTTTAAGTGTGAAGTTAAAAGTACATGCCACGTTCGACGTATCGGGCCAATTCAGCCCAATTCATAAGGGCTGTCACACGTCCGAAATATTTCACACACGACGTCATCACAAGTCACACCTTAGTTCGATACAACGCGTTTAGTCGCACTATACGATATTTTAACTAAAATGAATGCAAAAGCATGTTGCATCGCATTCCGTTGCCTAAAAAGTTTTTTTACCATTCATTTAAATGATTTTGCGCAGTGACTCTTCTATACCAACAGGTATTGTCTTCTGTGGTCTTACTAAACTCGGATACCATTTCAATTAAATAGTGGAATGACGTATAATTTAGACCCTATTTCAAATGACGTATGTCATTCAACAACGCTTGAAATTTTCTACTCCAGTCGGGACTTGGTATAAAAAATATTTATGTATACACTTCTATAAAAATACTGTATAAAATAAAACATCAAGTCAATCCATCAACTACTCTCCGAGATTTGCGACCACTAACTTACTGAATTTAAAATTTCTTTGTGAGGACTTATAATAAAATAACTCTCGCAATACAAAACTTATCTTGGTGTTGTAGTCTTCATCCCAGCCATATCTCCTAGCTAGTACAGCCGTACGTACATACATGTAGACAAGTGATACACGTATAATATGTAACGCCTTAAGCAGACTTTCTCATCAGCGAAATGTATTCAGCATGTAATATTTGAGATGAGATTTTTTGCTTGTATTGTTGTTTACGACGACTAGTGCTGTAATTTTTTTTTGTAACAGTCCTCTTCGTAGCACAGATTGAGATATATTTGTATCACGTAGTTCCGACTCAACTGAATTAAGTCCTAAAGATCTGTTAGTGCTAAAATTTCTCACATGTTTAAAAATTTTTACTGTTGAAGTAATTTTTTTTTTAAATCTTTAACAAAAGCCTCGGTCGTATTCTGATACAAACAGTGGAAACTTACATTGTTTGTAAATTTTAAACGAAAATCAGATATCATCGGATTCAAAGATCGTAAAACGACTTGATTTCAAGAGAGGCCTGCTCTGTAGGCGACATCGACGAAAACTTTGAACGTTCCGCACTAAACGGGCGTAATGTGCAAATTCTTCCGGGCGTTACTTGGGACAATTGCCTTTGGACTCTAAAATTAAATCGTCAAAGTTTTAAGTGATACTTGAATGCCATTGAAATGGGTTTTGTGCGATTTCTTTTAATTGATTCACGACTTTTTGACTGAACTGGATTTTTATACGGTATCATATTTAAGGTTGACTTGTCACGGCCGCAGGTTAATAGGCATATGTAGTACGTACTAAGTATTTATTATTTGTTTTTAGGGTTCCGAAGAAAAATCGGAACCCTTATAGTTTCGTCATGACCGTCCGTCTGTCCGAAGCATAGCGCCGAGACCCTTAGTGCTAAAAAGCTGTCATTTGGCATGGCATATACACATTTAATAAAACTTCAGAACCGTGGAATAAAATATTGAAAAACATTATTTTTCAAGTTTTATTAGTCAAGTGTAACCCCCCCCCCACCCCGCCTCCCCCTCCCTCCCTACCGGCTAAATGATTGTAGTTGGACAAGTGAAAAAATCTCAAAAATAGGTTATATGATGAATTTACAAGGAAAACTATCACGCCTGTTACCATAAGTACTTAAGTAGTTAATGAGTAATAGTCGATAAACTTACTACTTCGGAACTCTACATTGCGCGTGGCCTGACACGCACTTACCCGGTATTTTATTCAAAAATAGACGATGACACTGACAACCATTGCCTTTTCTTTGAGTAATCTAACTTGGAAAGTTGTTTCCATTTTCACCTTAGAGCCCGTACACAAAACTGCGATTCGACGCGATGCGAATTCGCAACGCAAAAAGTTGCGACACGAATTGTTGCGATGCGATTTCGTGCGGCAAGGCGTGTCCCTTCCACGATAAGGTGACCATTCCTTTGACGACCGTTGAAAACTAGGTCGTGATATGGATCGTAAAAAGAAGTGTGCACTTTTGTTACTGCTTAGGAGATACAGGCAAAAGATACAAAGAAGATTTTGGGTTCATCCATTTATTACTATTATGAACGCCGAAGGGAACTATTTTCATCGAAAATATGAATTTGTTATTAAAAGATTTGATTTTTTAATGAAGAATCTTAGAAGAAAAAGAAAAAACGTTTCATTTTAACGTAATAAAAAAGATTTCGTATTTTCAAAGTGATCTCAAACTTTATTTGATGTGTGTACGTCTTGACAACACGCTGTCTCAGAGCCGACTTAAAAGTGTTGTCAACAAGTATGACGTAACATCGCAGGAATGCGCGATGCGAATCAATTCGCAAGTTCTTGCGACGCGACGTGCGAGCTCGCAGGTTTTTGCGATGCGACGTCGCATCGCAGTTTTGTGTACAAGCCCTTAGTGTTGAAAAATAGAGATCTTTAGATTTTTCGGAAGCAGTAAGAATAAGCGATTTTTGAAGTGGTAACCAATGAACGTTACGTTAATGTAAAATGAATACAATACTATAGTCCTAGTCTTGACTAAAAATATCATACATTACGAAAACAAAGTTGATAAGTACGATCACTAACAGACGCATCAAATACTACCCCTAGTTAAAATAATAATAAGGATTGAAAACCGAGATATACTCGTATAATATAGTTCCGCGAATACAAACAAACCGGCGAACTTTTTATGACACCGTTTTTATGTGCAAATTCTTTCAAAGAACAAGGCGCGCAGTGCTTTTCAGCGGAGTTTTGGACATTAGCATGAATGGACGCCATTGTGGTCCCTTAATTCTGGGACGTTTCACGGGAACGAGTGCCCGGGCATTGGAGGGTGTGGCCTGCCGTAGTTGAATCACCATCGGTTTTGCATTTTAAAGTCGTCCCGTGATTTTCTTTCATTTGCATCTGAATAAAAGAACAAGTAAGTTGTTGCACTTTGGCTTGATAAAGACTTTACGAATAGGTAAGTATACACTATGTGTAAAATTAATTAATTCAACTTTTTGATTATTTATCGAAGTCATATTTTGCTAAAATTGTCACTATTTATTGAAATAATACTCTCGTGTTGTCGTCCAAAAGAGAGTGATAAACCATATGCACCTATTAAATTACTCTACACGTCTGTCTTTGACTTTTTGATTTATATAGCATAAGTAACTTAACCTTAGCCAAAGCATACATTTTGTACCTTTAAAAGAAAACCGTCACGATTAAAGCCTGTATTTTTTTATCAATTCTATCTGAATTGACGGTCGCTAAACCTTTATGCCTCTGTAATAGTGGTGGTGTGGTGGTTATACATACCTTCGTCTTCTGCGTTATGGCAGTAGCAGGGTGTAAGTTATTTATCATCATTTAGGGTTGATTAGCATGGCTGCTGCTACACCTGCCTGTAATAGGTCGTAGTCAACGATTTGTATAAACGGACTTATTGCAAATCCCCTATTACCGCACCCTTACACTCTATCCTATTTGTAACGTTCAGCGTTTCATTACCTTCGCCAACAGAATTATAATTACAATCATAATAATATCACTGATTAGAGGTCTCCCGCCGTCTTTAACTCTAATCCCTCCTCCCCCTTCTGATTTATGTAACATCCCAGCGAACGCGATGTTTAAGTTCCTTTACGACTAATTGGATTTTCAGTTTATGATTTTGTGAATATTTTATTAGGGATCACGTAATTACGGAATGCGAAATTTGGGAACTTTGTCCGAGATTTGCATTGTAATCGCATTTCGGTATTCGGACTCGCGATAAGTTCTCGATGAACTTTGGTTCCGGTGGTATTGAACCTTCTTAGTGGAATGTTTGGTGTTAATGATTTGTTGGAATTCAAATTTAATTACTCGGGAGTATAATTAAGATTCAGTTCTTGAGACTTAAATCTTTCTGGTTTTTTAGTTTGGCTAAAATGGAAATATTTGGCTCTCATCATTTTTTAGCTTAGTGTTAAGCAAGGCCCTTAGATCGCTTTTGTCATATTTCAAAGTTACTTTATATTTCGAGCAACTTTTGATAAATTTTGTTAAAGCGACCTCTTTTAGATTATGTTGAAAAAATTAGTGTTATTAAACAAACGATACAACAAAACCTTGACACTGATCCCGGTTATACACAGCTCGTTATAATTAATCACCAGTCGCTGTGATACATCACCCCCGACCCACGAACAGCCCCGTGCCCCCTCCTCCCCCCCTCGCCCAGGTGTACAATGCATCGCGTATCACCCCCGCAATAAATCATGTCTGTACCTTCCTTACAGGAAACGTTGCCGTCGCAATACGAGTAGCTGTTACACGCGTTATAGTTGTGGGATTAATAAATAATGACAAATAAATCATAAATATTTCTACGTGGTATGTACCACGTAGAAACCATATATCCGTAAAACAACCATGTGGTTGTTTTAGAGATTTATGGAGCATCACAAACAATCAGGACCTTTTTGGTAATTATGTTTGGTCACAACGGATCCCGGTACCTTTCCTAGACAAGCTGGGTTACTATCTGAGTTAGTTCAGCCTACCAGAGGACGATTAATATTATTTAGATCCGTTGCTTATCATTTTTGTCTCCATTCAAAAATTTAACGTTTTAGTAAGCAAATTTAGTAGACGAGATATTGTTTTTATAAAAAAAAGTTTATATTCTTGGAACTTACATCTTATATATTTTCTTCATAATACTTGGTGCGTCTACGGAACATTAATCGAAAACAATTCATCGAATTACAATTCGCGGAAAACAATTCGTTGAAAACAAAATTATTGGAATAGCAATTCATCGAACAACAATTTATCGAATGCCCATTCTTCCTTTCGTTTTCGATGAATTTTTTGCAAATCCGATCGTGCGTATTCAGAAAAACATACATACTTATTATTGCTCACCACTGAAACCTAATAAAAAGTTCAATGAAAACATTAGGTGCCAGCTTAATACCCTGTAACACTCCGCGTAATGTTCAGCAATTAGCCGCCCAACCCGTTTCCTGCTCGGGCGGTAACGCGTGCCGTTTCCTCACTGGGAGAGGAAGTATTGCAAGGTTGATTTATTGGTGTGATGTTATGTATCGTGAGACGCGATGTCAACGTCTAGAGAGACAACTTATATACCATATAACAAACAAACATACATATATAGATTTTATAGCATATGGCTTTTCATCAAATTCATTAATAGGACCTCTTTACTATAAGATCGAAATATAAAGTCGCATGATGTAACTTGATTGGTATCATGAGCGCGTGTTTAAAAAACGTTACAAATAGGCCAATGATTTAAGACTCCACTCCAACTCAATGTTCCTCCCTTTTTTGACGCATTTAGCACCGCCATATATATTTTTTTGTCATATTTCAACAAAATTTTGTAGTTTAAATAAAACTTATGTTGTTAATTGTTATCAATTCGTTAAATTGTTGACTATGTAGAGTGTATAATAAAGATTGTTCATTCTTCCATTACTTATTCCTGTTTTAGTTTGATAACGTAAATCTAATATGAATTTTTCTTTTGTTACAGGTAAGCTTCTGCTACTCGATCATCGTCATGAACACCTGTATGCATTATCTATTGTCTTACAATCTCATGGAAGTATATAGTTTTACACCTTGTTATCTATTATTGGTAGTGGTTTGGTCTGTATATTTACTTTACCAATATTAATTTACAACATCATGGAACAAAAAATTACTTGGGTCAATGTACAATACTACAATCGATACAATATTTATATAATCTTACATTGCGACGCACCGAGACAGTGAAAATACACTATCGTGAAAATGTATTGCGTATAGTACGCATATCATTATTAGATAAATAGGTAACTGAAGCATTATCTCACATAAGAAGTTCGAATACTAATAGGTATACATAATCACAATTCGTACAACTGCTTTTACGGACATAGATGAGACTGAAGGAAAATGTGTCACTGGTTTGTTTTTTCTTATATTTTTACCTGATTCAATCCTCATACAATTTTTCCCTCTGCCAGTATTAAAATCAAAAAAATGTATCCATCGATGTAAGTATTACGTACATACGTCCGCATTTATTCCTTTTCTTCCGTTTCTTCCAATTAGCCTCGCTTTTCCCTATGTTCTCCAGTTCTCGCCGAAGTATATTTCTTTGTTCTTGCTAATTGCTCATTTTCCACGTCTTTTTCTATACTCGCCTCATTTTTATCATTTCCAAAACAAATTAACGTCCATTTGATTTGTGAAATATTCTACGCTTTTATTAATGTTTGCCATCACCATTATTTTCTCTTTTTTTATACGATTCAAGGAGAAACACAAGAAAATAAAAAGAGAAAGTGCTTTTGAATAGAATATTTTGTTGCTTTGTTTTTCAGCTTGTAACGATCCTTTTATATTTAAATTTTAATCTTGCATTCATTAAACGGTGAGATGAGTGATATGAAAAATAATGATACAAAATTCGTGCAGGTTTAACTATACCTACTTAGTGTGTATGTTAATTTCAATGTTTAAATTAATTTCAATTAAAACACCACCAACAAGATATTGTAACGATATTTTGTAAAATATATTTTGAGAAATTTTAATGTAGGTAGGCACTTTTATCAAGTTACTGAAAAGCTGGTTGAAACAGGGCTCGTTATTTTAAATTTATTGTAATCATTTGTACAGTTTTATACAGTATGTTTCTCATTTAAAGAATCCCTAAATTGGTTAAAATGGGGCAAAGAGCAAGTATTTATAATATCAATGTTATGGTGATTATAGATTGCATTATATTTTGCAACACTTGTCGATATTTCCTCAAAGTTATAATGCTTGATGAGGGGTTTTTTTATCCAAAATTACAATGTTTACCATTTTTGCCTCAGTAACTTTAAGAAGTAAATAATCATTCTCCCTCCTCGGGTAACTTTAAGGGCTGCACGGGCAGTTGGACGCTCGAGATTGTTGTTCGTTTAATGTGGGATTTCACTTTGTTAAATTGAAAGTAAAACCATTTTTTCTCTTTACTCTGCACTTTGCTTTTCATTACTTCAATGACTTCGCCTTTAGTTAGAATAATATTTTTGTTGTTTTTTCATTTGTCAGCGTGATTTATTTGTCATGTTTTTGAAATACACTGACATATAAATAAATAAATAACTGCAGACCTACGTGTAGTAAGAGGCGAAAGAAGCCGGCCTTGCTTAATGGCAGGCTTTCTCCTAAGGATATTATTATCAATACGAATATTACATAAGTCATGAATATTATTACTTTCATTATTATTTTCTCGTGAAGACTGCCTGCCCAGTGCCTAGCTTTCAGTGTTAACACCCTTTGTTCACCACCACTCTTGTGTCAACCAATCGTCTTGTTCTGGCTGGGTGCTCGAGAGATAGTATTTTTTTCTTTTTCTCTCTCTTCTCTATTCTTTCTTGGCTAGGAATGTACCGGTGATACCTTTAGCGTTACTGATTTCCATAAAAAATTATTTATATTAAAACCCTTCAAAACATTTAATCATAATCGAAGAGTAGGTATTCCGCATTAGTTCCTTTTCTCATCTTCTTTAATATCTCTCCGTAATATAGTAGGCCTTGACCGCGGTGCTGTTGATAAAATTGCTTTCGTTTTTATTCCGTATTGTAAAGATTATGCGGTTTTTCGTTTCGGTATACGGACGCCGACTCCTTATTGGGTGGGACTTAATCCGCTTTTGGGATGAACCTTATTAGGGACGTATCAATTGATATTAATATTTAATTGGTTTTAGTTTGTTTTTATCTATATATATAAAATTGAAAAGAGATACACTGATTAAACAAAAAATCTCAGAAACTACCGAACCGATTACGATGAAATTTGGCAAGGAGATAGCTTATGCTAAGGAGACGTCAGCTAAGAACGGATTTTTGGAAATTCATCCCCTAAGGGGTAAAAATACGGGTTTGAGGTCATTTTCATACAAACCAACTTCGTCAGTTTTAGAGTTATAAATTTGAAATTTTTTATGCAAGTATAAAGTAATAAAAAAAAGTTAACTTTAATATATTTTTTTGGAAAATCATCCCTTAAAGGGTTAATTTACTGAATGGAACTTAGTAGGCAACTTCGTCATTTTTGAAGTAAAAAACATGAAAATTTATGTATTAGCTCCAGATTAGCAACAAAATTTGTAAGTATTATGTTTTTTTGGAAAATCATCCCCTAAAGGGTTAATTAAGAGTGCGAAAGTTAGTATGGACACTTCGTCAGTTTTGAAGTATGAAGGGCGAAAATTTGTATATAAGCTTATAATTAGACACAAAAAATAACTGTATCACTGTTTTCTCGAAATTCAACCCCTAAAAATAGGGGTTGGTAGTCAACTACATACAAATCAAATTCGCCAATTTTAGAGTTATAAATATGAAATTTTTTATGTAAGTTTATAGTAATAAACAGAAGTTAACTTTAACAATTTTTTTCGGAAAATCATCCCTTAAAGGGTTAATTTAGTGAATTTAATTTAGTATGTAACTTCGTCATTTTTAAAGTAAGAAGGGTGAAATTTTGTATATAAGCTTATAGTTAGACACAAAAAATAACTGTATCACTGTTTTCTCGAAATTAATCCCCTAAAAATAGGGGTAGGAAGCCATTTACGTATAAATCAACTTCGTCAGTTTTAGACTTTTAAATATGAAAATTTTTATGTAAGTTTATAGTTGTGAACAAAAGTTAATTTTAACACGGCTTTCTGGAAAATCATCCCTTAAAGGGTTAATTTAGAGGATTTCATTTAGTACGCAACTTAGGCATTTTTAAAGTTAAAAACATGAGAATTTATATATTAGCTCCAGATTAGAAACAAAATTTGGAAGTACATATTACGTATTTTTTTGGAAAGTCATCCCCTAAAGGGTTAAATAAGAATGCGAAAGTTAGTATGGACACTTCGTCAGTTTTGAAGTAAGAAGGGCGATTTGTATATAAGCTTATAGTTAGACACAAAAAATAACTGTATCACTGATTTCTTGAAATTCATCCCCTAAAAATAGGGGTTGGTAGTCAACTACATACAAATCAACTTCGCCAGTTTTAGAGTTATAAAATATATGATTTTTTTATGTAAGTTTATAGTAATAAACAAAAGTTAACTTAGATTTTATTTTTTTCGGAAAATCATCCCTTAAAGAGTTAATTTAGGGGAATGAACTTAGTAAGCAACTTCGTCATTTTTTAAGTTAAGAATGGACAGGGAGCAGGAGAGGGAGAAGGAGCGGAAGAGGGAGATAGAGAGGGACAGGGAGCGGGAGAGGGAGTGGGAGCGGGACAGAAATCGGCAGAGGGCGCGGGTTTGGGCGGGAGAGGGACTGGGAGCGATAGAGGAAGAGGGAGAGGGATATGAAGTGGGAGAAAGACCTCGAGCGGGAAAGGGAGAGGGAGAACGAGGGGAGTGAGACAGGGAGCGGGAGAGGAAAAGGGACAGGGAGCGGGAGAGGAAGAGGGCAAGGGGAGAGAGGGCGATGGAGAGGGAGAGGGAGAGGGAAAAGAAAAAAGTTAATGTTGTTTACTATTCCAAACCCGCTCCCGGAGGAATAATCTGTGATTGTATCGTAAGTTTCAGTATGTAAATTCCTAAATATAAGTACTTCAATATAAATTAACCTGTTTTTAAATTTTCTTTTGTAAGGGATAATAAATAATATGATAAGCATAATTTCCGCGTGCGAAGCTGCGGGTAACAGCTAGTTATGTATATTTTTATTAAGTAGGCTTATTTTATTGATTATATTTTATCTATATTTTACCGATAATGATCCCCATATGAGAATTATATTAATATTGCTTAGGTATACTTATATGATTGATTAGTCTTAGTTGATTTTCTCCATATTTAAATTTAGGTATTTTCTTAAGAGCCGCGAGCAACGTTTAAGTTTAAATTTTGAGATAATATTAGTTATCTCAAAAAAAATGGAAATAAATCTCACGAGTCATTCTTTCTCATATGTTATCAGAAAGCAATTAATAATAAAAGCAATTTTAATAATACGCTTATAGCTTTTAGTAATATAATAATAATAATAAATCTTTATTTCAGACCAGAGATCCATAGATTGTTAGTGTGTAATGCCTTTCATCGAATATTAAATGAAAATGTTCATACTTGCTATAAATATTCCTTTCTCAAGGAGTCTTTTAAGGTAGTCTTCGGTCTTACTTTGCTTGACTTAACGCGAATTAATTGCGAGTCAGAGTTTTTGTGAACGTCGGGAAAACTCTTACAACCTGCTTTGTTGTCACTTAATTCTTTGCCTAGCAAAAGTTGGCAGCCGCAAAAAAATGCCCTGTTTTTCCGTTTTCCTCCCCGTCAAACGATATCGTTGTCGATTTTGCATCATTAAGCTTAAACGGTGTCCGTTTTATACAAATTAGGAGATCCTCCTTCATTCCTCAATGATCGTCGTCGGTTTATTCGGTCATTATATTTGAATCGACGCGCGTTAGCATTAACTACTTCAAACAATTATTTAACTTTCTCGGACTTCTGAAATTTAATTGTTAAGTTTGTAATGTTTAATGTCGTAATGATCAAGAATCTTACCGTTTTTAAAATTTTCAAAATCGTAGTTATTCTCCAATATTTCAGTCTTCATTATGTAGCTAGGTTGCGATCCACAGGCTCCACAGCATAGTAAATGTGCATTTTAAATACGTATGTAAAATAACATGTTAATTATATTTTAGTCATTTTTATTTGTGATCAGGATATGAACATTTGCTTTTGTGATGTTAGACAAACTACGCCTATAAAGCTAAAAAATTCCATACGAGGTAAGAAAGGAAATATTCACTTCTCTCTTGAAACCAGTAAATAATTACACAATACTTCAAAATGTGTTGAGCATTCATTCAGTTAATTTATTTTGACATTTAAATGCAGCATAGGTTCATCTTTGACATAAATCCCTAAGACATGACATAATTCTATTTCTTATTCTTCACATCTCGTTTGAATAGCACAACATCAATTTGAACAGGTCGATTTACTTTGACATATGCACGTTGGATGCATTTGCATATTATGCACCATTAATAGCACAAACAATTCGATATTAGAATTCCTGAGCTCAAACAATTAGGGAGCGAGTCATTTGCTCCTTGTAACTCGAAGCTTCAGTAATTACTATCGCTAATGCACACGACATTTAATTGTTTGGCCTGCATCGGTTTTCCTGTTAGTCTGGCACGTGGTGTCATCCCACAAGGTATTGTGCACCGTTTTGCTGTATTGTGAGCTATCACATTCGTGTGCTACTTCACTACATTGGAGAGTATAAAGAGGCTGACCGATCCCGCTATTTTATTTTACGTCGAAATTCTTTCACTCATAATGTTGGTTGAATTATGTGTTTGTCAATGTCCATGATTCTTATGCGTTTTGCTTACATTGTATTTAATTCAAAATGCTAGCAATAAAATTTTTTTTTTTTGTGTATTTTGTAATTTCGAACAACTGAATAGACTGGAGAATTAATAATGAAATTACGCCAAAATTATTTAATTAAATTATTTAACTTAAATGTTGATTTCATTGATCTTCTAACATGTAAAAGTCAAATAATTACTAGAGCACAAAAACCCAAGCTATTCTTAAGAACTAAGTGGGAACGTCTTGTTTTTAAACGTCCTGGTAATTAAGCCATAAGTTTCTCGAAGTAATTTAGATGCTTGTTAGAATTAGTTGTGGGTGCCGTCAGTAACTTGGTTTCAAAATGTACTGTTGTTTCTATTTGAATTCAGAACGACTTGTGTTGACTTGAAAGAAACATCATAGGTTACCAGTATACCGGTCCTCTAATTAGCATGAACTTATTTCAACAACATGAATGTATTTCACCTGAAGCTTATTTCAACATGCTATTTGGGTTATTAGTGTATGGAGGGGTTACAGGCAATCCCGAGTTTCCGATGTTTTATACCTAACAATGCCTCTGACAAGCTTAAAAACAACTAACAAGAACTAGAAGCAAAATATAATTAAGGTGTTATTCAATGTGCGAGTTGCTCATCAAAATGGTTTGTTGTTTAATTTCCGAAATTAATTCAGGATTGACAAGAACATAGTATGAGCTATTAATTTTCAATTACTTTTCGATAGCACAAAATCGCTTTACTACTAGCACTTCAGACTGAATCAAACTTTCATTCGGCAACCAAATGCAACGAAAGATGAAATATTCGCACGAATTAGCACATAATTTATGAAAGTCCTCGAAGAAATGTGGAAATTTAATCGTGCGGCAAATTCGCCGTATGTGCATCGAACCATGAGTTCAAAGATGCAGCTTCCCCACAAAATCTCTCTACATACACGGCGAGCTACCTACCAACTATCGCTACTCTATCCAATCCGGTGACCCCATTTGAAATTCGAACAGATCCATGCTCTAAATTTAAATCTTGTTCGGGACGAGAATTACCACTGTCTCTTTATTCGGCAAATGGTATGTTTCGTTTTGTTCGCCGACTAGTGATCTAAGTGTCTGTGTTACATTTTTCTGCATTGTTTCAGTGCAATGGTGGAAAGTTGCTTTTTCAACATTATCTCCAAGCTTTTCTCTGGGTGCACAATTAATCTCCGCTTTAGTGTTTCTGGTCGCAATAAAATTTCTTTTCAGTTTTTGTTTTCCACTGGCTAAGTAAGGGCGTAATGAATGCAATTCTGCATTCCACCGAAGTTTTATGCTTGTGTATAGATTATTCTCGTTTCTCAAGTAAGTTTCTGTCGCTCCATAGAAGAAATATGTAAATCTTGTTCCAACGTTTTGCGAAGTATTCTGAGACTTTGAAGTCGGTAATCGGTTTTAAATTTTAAATCTGTTTTCGTTTCCTTTCGTTCCGTGTTTTGCATGACTGAATATTATGATCACTTATTGCAATAAGTAATAATTTGCGACGTAAAGTAGGATTTATCAAATGAAACAAAATGTTTATTTTCTCAAAATATTATTGTTGCAAGGTTTTTTTATAATATCAACCGGTTAATTTCGTACTACAAATATGGTATTTCAATAGAAAGTTTCTGTTGGTTGATTAATTAAAACTATCAATGTGAATAACATTGAAAGAAAAAGCTTATTTAAGTAATATCATTAGATCAGATAGAACACGAAAATTGAAAGCAACATTTCTCTTCCCTAGGGTATGCCCGGTTTTATTACGTAATGCCAAGTATAATGCTACACTTTTCAATAAATTTCGTATTACAGCTTCTATATTTTGCCGTGGAGCCGCCGAGCATCCAACAAAAGCTGGATGCACGGCTTACTTTTAGTGCTTTTTGAGCAAAGTTGCATAAAATGATGAAACTTGTTCAGTATTACGTATTAGTAGGTAAGTTACGATATTTTGTGTGATATTTTATTAGAAGCACCTGCGCTTTATGATCGATATATGTAGTAGGCGTACTAAAATTATAATCTCATGATCGTTCCACCAAATCAAAATTAGATGTGATGTGTCCCAGTAGATTGGATAGTAATTTGCCAATACTATACCTGATTTGCGACTAGTTCGTTGCATTAATCTCAATCTGTACAATGTTGTTCTGTGACGCTTGAGTTTGATTTGTCTTTACAAATAGGTATAGCTGTAATTTTATTTTATAACGCAAATTATTTATTTATTATTTCATGCCACAGTAGCGTAAGTCAACTTATCTCGTATTCCAAATTCTACGAGCAATCCACGTATCTCCTGCGAGTTTCATCAATGTAATTTAAATATATTTTATCAATATTTGTAAATAAATCGAATTGTACTGCACCGTATCTTCGATGTGCTGATTCCATTACTAGTTGATCGTGACTCGAAAGAAATGGTTTAATAAATTTATTGGATGAAAAATAAATTTATTCCGATGGAAAAAACATTTCGTTTCCGTTCGTTCCTGGAGCGGGAACTGGAGCAATTCCCTTGTTTCCGTCGATTTAATATGGTTGTATGGTATCAATTGAATTTATTTTGGTCATTTTTCATTCGTCTGAGGATACTGTTGCTTTGTCCTTCATCAATGATATACTATCTTCAACGTATAACATAGCTCGAACTACGACTAGTATCTGTTATTAGAAATAGCAGATTTATAATATCTACTTTGGCGAAGAGTGACAGCCCCAGAGAGCTCCTTTAATTTTAATTTTGTTATTTTATATTTATTTTATTATTATTACTTTCATAACCCTCAACCATAACTTAGTGAAGGTTGCTTGTCGCTCGTGTTATAAACCTTAAATTATTACAAGCTTGTTAGTGATGGAAATCTATAAGGAATAAAAAAAAAGAATGTATATTGATACTACGTACGAGTACCTATATTAAAATACTGGTATCTGCGTTTTGCTCATTACCATTAATTCTCATTCATCATCCAGCAATCGTAGCTCAGCAAACTGCAATCGATATAGCACACGTCACATGACAGAGTTTCAATGGATACCGCTGAAACAATGCTCCGCAACGCTTTTAATTATCGACAACAAAATGAACGGTGTGCGGCCCACGTTATGTTTGAATGCTCTACTAACAAATTGACTTGTCAGAATTGAATTACAGCTGTTTCTCTTTTCATTGTTGGTTGGCAACCCTTCGGCGATGCCTTTTGGTGTTGCTGATGATATGGGTGGCGGTTACCATTATTACCTTCAGGTCGTCATCTCGTTTGAGGGCTAGTTACATAATTTTTAGGGTTCCGAACGAAAAAATCGAAAAACGGTTCTCTTATAGAATCACTCGTGTGTTTGGGTGGTCGCCCTTCGCAGCCAATTTTCGCCAAAATTACAGGATCAAATGAGTTAAAATTTGGTATTCATGTGCTTTTTTGTGACCCTCTTTGGGTCGAAGGTATAAAGAAAACAATTGAATTTTGATATTTTTATAACGAAATCAAAATTAAAAACGAAAAAAAATAATGGTTATTACGGTTATATATTCATAATCAACGTACGAAACCCTCTCCAAGCGAGTTTGACTCGCACTTGTCAAGCTTATTTTTATAAGAATACATATAAAGTGTAATTAAAGAAAATAGTGGGAATAATACAGTAAAGTTGTTGCTTAGATAGCATACGCGAATTGTAGATAACATCTTTCAGTTTTTTTATTTTGATATCCGTCATACGAGCTGATTAGCTACTTTATGGTAGGTGGTCACTGCCACCTATGGCCTTCATTAACACATCGGTATGAAAGACAATAAAGACATTGAGACCGGAAGTACCGCAATACGTATAAAATTTTCACGGTTAATTCTAGAATCAAAGGCAACTGGCTAGTTACCTGCCAGGCCAGGCACTCCAGGCTGAGAAAAACTTTTCTACAGCACGAATACCGTCGGAATGAAATAGGAATAGGCTAATACTGTGATCCATATATGTAACGAGATGATCTCGAATCACTGTAATGATCCGTCCTATCCGTGATGAATTAATTTTTAAGCCATATTATTTTGTTTCGTGATACGAGTATCCTACTTAATATTATAAATGTGAAAGTTTGCATGGATGTTTGTTACTCTCACGCAAAAACTGCTGAACGTATTTTCATTAAATTTTGCACACAGGTAGACCATGACCTGGAATAGGACATAGGGTACTTATTATCCCGGAAAACGCGGACAAAGCCACGGGTAGAGCACTAGCTACTATATTACTTTATGTATCATGGTTATGTTTCGCGCTAACTTAACATATCATTGGAATATCCACCGTGAGCTTGGCAGGTGGCGATGTGAACATAATCCGGCCGCTGCGCCACCGCAATATTGCCAATTACGATACATTACCATAAACCGCGAATCAGTGATAGCCAATATATTAACCGATGAAACATTAGTTCATTTTCCACAATTTGCAAATGTATTCATTAATTATTGAAATATTCCTTCGTTATCCCTGATTTACGTAGCTGTTACAGACACATATGACATTATTTATTAAGTAGACGTCAAAACGGCGTTACTTTTTGTGTATCTCTCTTGGTTACATGATCAATATTATCGCAATGCTTATTAACTAGCACTCTAGCAATGCAACTGTACTGAAAGACGTTTTACAGTTAATTCTAAAAAGGTGCGAGTAAAGTTTATTTTAAAGTAAGAGTAACTACGGCCGGGTTTAAGCTGCAAAGTGCTCAGAGACCTCTCAAAGAAGAAATTCGATGGCATTTGATTCTAAATAATAAGTAAATCGTAAACAGTACGTACTCTTACTTGGTATTTTCCCCACCAATGTTCTCCAGGGTTTTAGTCCCGCTTGAAAGCGTGGCACCTGCTCACTCGCTGGTCTAATCGGATTTCGTACAAGCAGTACGTGCGATTCCGTCGTAAACAATATTTAGACTGGGAACCCACCGAGTTGTTTTTACCCGCTACTACCTTGAAGCGGATATATAGATTTGACAGAATTTAAATATTTTTAAAAATCGATTTTTATATGTCTGCATTAAAACAAATGGGCATTATTCATTTTCATTTTCCGACAGTGCAATTGAAACACGTAAAAACATTTCACTAGCTAACCAGGAGGGAAAATCCTTACAATAAAATACAATAGGTAATAACCTACCACGTTCAATAAATATTTTATTCAGGATGCTAATATTTTTTGTTTTTCTTTCAGGTAAGTTCCACTGAAGCAATTTTAACATTAACATGAAATTGAAAAGAAATGTAAGTATGTATGTTGAATAAAATGATTTTGAACTTATACGATCAATCAAATGAAAACTATTTTACTTCTATTTCGATCATGTTGAAGTCAACGTACTTCATTGATTGATTACGGTGACGACGTCTGGTAAATTGTAAAGGTAAGCGTGAAGTACAACTAAATTATTTTCGTACGACTTGCAGAAAGAATCCTAGTCAAATATTTCCACCATACTCTTTCGCTTGTATAAGTGATATAGACAATTATAATTTAATATTTACGCTTAGGTTATTTGTATCAGGTGCAGCGCAGACGACACTCTTCTTGAGCGATCGAGACTGCGGGCGCACAAATGACTACATGGCGCGAAAACAGTCTATCTCGGATTTTTCGCAGACTCAAAGCACACGACGCACACTTTCGATCACTCTGTCGGCAGAACTGTAGTGACGTACACGCTATGGAAATCACGCAGAGATCGCGATGCATTATTTTGTACTTGAAGTACAGAAAAAAAGAAGAAATAGAGAATTTTGGGTACATTCTATACTTTCGGAGAGATTACTGAAAGGACAGTTCCATATTAAACATTCAATTCTGAAACAATATCCGGATAAATTTTTCAAATTGTATAAAATATCTGTTACAACATTTAATGAACTGTTATCTATTTTAAGACCAGCTTTGACTCATTCGGAAACAATGAGAAAGTGCTGGTCTGTTTTGTATTTCAATCGATCTCTGGCGCCATGCTAATATCGCATACGTTACGCCCACCACTAACGAATGCAGATTGCAGACTGAAGTGTGCGCCGTCTGCGTTAGCGCGTGTTGAAGCAAACGTTGTATTTCTTTCGCACACCATTTGAGCGGAGCCGCGCGACGCGGTGCGGCGCGGGCTGCCCGAATTACACGTATTTTGTATGCGCCGCAATTATTGCGCGTCGTATGCGTTACTGCATATAATTGCAAAGGTTCTATTTTCACAGACTTAAAAGAGCGTCACAGACAGTGTGCCGTCTGCGCTGCACCTTAACAAGAACAAATTTCAACGGCAACATATTACAAAAATTTCGTCAGTCACTCGCTAGAATGAACACTATTTATAACCTAATGACGTCACCAATTAAATCGATGAGCTGGGCAAAAAACACGGCAATTAATCAATCCCCGATTAAACAGTAATGCCACGCCCTGATTGATGGACACTCGATTAATTATCTGGAAGATTTTTAGTGCCGTAGACACCCTTCTATTACGACGCCGATTGACGGATACATTGTTTGGGAGTCTTGTACCTGATTTTTTATTTTAAGGAGATCGTTTTTGGATGTAACTATTGTATATATGTATAACGCTTTATAAGAGAGAACTCTTGTACCTGATTTTTATTTTAAAGGAATAGTTACTGTTACTATTGGTTATAGCTATATTATATTTGTAATTGTAAGATAATTTAAATAGGATAAATTATATCGATTTATGGACCTAAGTTGCTTCAAATTTATGAGATAAGGAATCTCGTTAAGGGGATTGCCTTGCCCGATGACCTTGAAGATTTGGTCCCTCTACTAGTATTTTTTAACTAAGCGCCATCTACCGACCAACGACCATACTACAATAAAACGAATTTAAGATAAAGCAAGAAAACATGTGGCACAGAGTTGTCATCGTTTTTGCCTATTTATATTCGCTCTCTGAGAGATCTTCGAATACATTTTGTTCCTATAGTTTTTGTACGTGTCTTGTACGAGTGAGTATCTGCCTACTTGATAATTATTTATTTATTTTGAACTGCCTGCTGACATATTATGTAGCTTTCATTCTACTAAATGATACATTCTGAAGTCTGATGATGACCAGGTAGGTACTGATCAGTTTTCAGTAACGGGAATAGTTAGGATGACCTAGCTTTCAACATTTATCTAATTGAGCATGGGTGCTACTGCATGAAACATTCTGAAGGTCTGATGATGACCAGGTAAGTGCTTATCGGTTCTCAGTAACGGAAGTACTTAGGATGACCTAGCTTTCAACATTTATCTAATTGAGCACGGGTGCTACTACATGAAACATTCTGAAGGTCTGATGATGACCAGGTAATTGCTTATCGGTTCTCAGTAACAGAAATAGTTAGGATGACCTAGCTTTCAACATTTATCTAATTGAGCACAGGTGCTACTACATGAAACATTCTGAAGGTCTGATGATGACCAGGTAAGTGCTTATCGGTTCTCAGTAACGAAAGTACTTAGGATGACCTAGCGTTCAACATTTATCTAATTGAGCACGGGTGCTACTACATAAAACATTCTCAAGGTCTGATGATGACCAGGTATGTGCTTATAGGATCTCAGTAACGGAAGTACTTAGGATGACCTAGCTTTCAACATTTATCTAATTGAGCACGGGTGCTACTACATGAAACATTCTGAAGGTCTGATGATGACCAGGTAAGTACTTATCGGTTCTCAGTAACAGAAATAGTTAGGATGACCTAGCTTTCAACATTTATCTAATTGAGCACAGGTGCTACTACATGAAACATTCTGAAGGTCTGATGATGACCAAGTAAGTGCTTATCGGTTCTCAGTAACGGAAGTACTTAGGATGACCTAGCTTTCAATATTTATCTAATTGAGCACGGGTGCTACTACATGAAACATTCTGAAGGTCTGATGATGACCAAGTAAGTGCTTATCGGTTCTCAGTAACGGAAGTACTTAGGATGACCTAGCTTTCAACATTTATCTAATTGAGCACGGGTGCTACTACATGAAACATTCTGAAGGTCTGATGATGACCAGGTAAGCGCTTATCGGTTCTCAGTAACGAAAGTACTTAGGATGACCTAGCGTTCAACATTTATCTAATTGAGCACGGGTGCTACTACATAAAACATTCTCAAGGTCTGATGATGACCAGGTATGTGCTTATAGGATCTCAGTAACGGAAGTACTTAGGATGACCTAGCTTTCAACATTTATCTAATTGAGCACGGGTGCTACTACATAAAACATTCTGAAGATCTGATGATGACCAGGTATATGCTTATAGGATCTCAGTAACGGAAGTACTTAGGATGACCTAGTTGATGACTTTGTTTTAATGTTGCCATTGGGGGGCCATCCATAAATTACGTCACACTAATTTCATGACTTTCTGACCCCTCCGCCTCTCCTTGTCACAGCTGGTCACATTTGTGAGACCTCCCCCCCCTAGTGTGACGTCACATATTACGAATTAAGTTCCAAAATAAGTTTTATTTCCATTAATTGTTTTTTAATATTCACCTATACATATACATACCAAATATTCGATTTTGAAATGTGACGTCACAAAATTTAGGATCCTCTCCCATCCCTTGTCACACAAGGTCACGCTAAATCGAACCCCCCTCCTCGCTAACGTGTGACGTAATTTATGGATGGCCCTTTGTGATTGTTCCTAAATTACAATAATTAATTAATTCTATAGGAAATAAGGTTATGTGTGCTCAAAACTCTAAACTAGTTCCAGATGACCTAGAAAGTTAAAATTTGGCTTCCAGATAGGTAGTTGAGTGAATACAAAGGAATAAATCAGAAACTAGCAAATTTTTATAATTTTATTATAATGTGTAATATTATACGAATCATTTCTAGTTACTTTTGACCCCTTCATAACTCGAGACCTATTTCACCTAAATAATACATGAAATTTGACACATTTATTAAAACCCCTTAGCTTATTTAAAATTTAAAATTTCATAAATGTGGCTAAAATTGTTTTTGATACATTAACATTTAAAAATCCGCATTTTGGTGACTGAGTCACTGACATAGGATCAAAAACATAACCTACTTCCAGATGGTCTAGAAACTAGATATTTGGCATCAAGGTAGACTATCAGGCGTATCTAAAGGAAAAAATCTAAAAACTGAAAGTTATTGATAATTAGTGAAACAAGTGAATTAACGGTTCCACTGTGTAGAGTAATTTTACAAATAACAATAGGTATATTCATTATCTATAAACACTAATAATTTCTAGACAAAAAGTAATGATATCTTATCAAAAACATAAATGTGAAATGAGAGCCAAGTTAAAAAAAAAGTATTGAGATCTAAATGGGTTCCAAGTTCTATGTAAAAAAGACAAAAATTTTAGTCACAGTGACATGTAATTCAAATTTTCAAAGCACCATGGCCGCCTATTTCTTGTATTTTGGAAAAAAGTAAGTTAGATCTATAACTCGTCTTCCAGATATATTTTTTATTTCTGCTTGTGATTCTTCTTCATTAATCAAATCTTGTAAATCTTCTTCATCTTGTTCAACCTAAAACAAACAAACAATGCAGTGTCAAATTAAATTAGCTAGGGAAACTATGTAGTATCTAAAAAATACCACAGTGTAAGTAAACAGACTAAGTTACCGGCAAAATTTGCTCTGCCCCCTCATCAACTTCCATCCCAGGCAGATCATATGTTTCTGTTAACGACTGAAGTTCCTGATTTTGTAATTCTGAGTTTTGCTGGTTCCTGAACTGCCTGAAACATAAAAACTTAAGTGAGCGAAGGTAATGTTTTTGCTGCTACAGTCAGTAATAAGCCATACACTACATACTTCAATGAGATCCTTTACCCACCTTCGGAGTCCACCATCAGGTAGGTGGCATCATTAATCACCAAGGTCTCCATGAGACCTTTCAAATGAATCCAAACACGATGGTTCTACGTAGTGCCGTCACTGAGATCCTTTACCCACCTTCGGAGTCCACCATCAGGTAGGTGACATCATCAGTCACCAAAGTCTCAATGAGACCTTTCAAATGAGTCCAAGCACAATGGTTCTACGTAGTGCCGTCTTTGAGATCCTTTACCCACCTTCGGAGTCCACCATCAGGTAGGTAACATCATCAGTCACCAAGGTCTCAATGAGACCTTTCAAATGAGTCCAAACAGGATGGTTCTACGTAGTGCCGTCACTGAGATCCTTTACCCACCTTCGGAGTCCACCATCAGGTAGGTGACATCATCAGTCACCAAGGTCTGAATGAGACCTTTCAAATGAATCCAAACACGATGGTTCTATCTAGTGCCGTCACTGAGATCCTTTACCCACCTTCGGAGTCCACCATCAGGTAGGTGACATCATCAGTCACCAAGGTCTTAATGAGAACTTTCAAATGAGTCTAAACACGATGGTTCTACGTAGTGCCGTCACTGAGATCCTTTACCCACCTTCGGAGTCCACCATCAGGTAGGTGGCATCATTAATCACCAAGGTCTCCATGAGACCTTTCAAATGAATCCAAACACGATGGTTCTACGTCGTGCCGTCACTGAGATCCTTTACCCACCTTCGGAGTCCACCATCAGGTAGGTGACATCATCAGTCACCAAGGTCTCAATGAGACCTTTCAAATGAGTCCAAGCACAATGGTTCTACGTAGTGCCGTCACTGAGATCCTTTACCCACCTTTTGAGTCCACCATCAGGTAGGTGACATCATCAGTCACCAAGGTCTCAATGAGACCTTTCAAATGAGTCCAAACACGATGGTTCTACGTAGTGCCGTCACTGAGATCCTTTACCCACCTTCGGAGTCCACCATCAGGTAGGTGACATCATCAGTCACCAAGGTCTGAATGAGACCTTTCAAATGAATCCAAACACGATGGTTCTATCTAGTGCCGTCACTGAGATACTTTACCCACCTTCGGAGTCCACCATCAGGTAGGTGACATCATCAGTCACCAAGGTCTTAATGAGAGCTTTCAAATGAGTCCAAACACGATGGTTCTACGTAGTGCCGTCACTGAGATCCTTTACCCACCTTCGGAGTCCACCATCAGGTAGGTGATATCATCAGTCACCAAGGTCTGAATGAGACCTTTCAAATGAATCCAAACACGATGGTTCTATCTAGTGCCGTCACTGAGATCCTTTACCCACCTTCGGAGTCCACCATCAGGTAGGTAACATCATCAGTCACCAAGGTCTTAATGAGAGCTTTCAAATGAGTTCAAACACGATGGTTCTACGTAGTGCCGTCACTGAGATCCTTTACCCACCTTCGGAGTCCACCATCAGGTAGGTGACATCATTAGTTACCAAGGTCTCCATGAGACCTTTCAAATGAATCCAAACACGATGGTTCTACGTAGTGCCGTCACTGAGATCCTTTACCCACCTTCGGAGTCCACCATCAGGTAGGTGACATCATCAGTCACCAAGGTCTTAATGAGAGCATTCAAATGAGTCCAAACACGATAGTTCTACGTAGTGCCGTCACTGAGATCCTTTACCCACCTTCGGAGTCCACCATCAGGTAGGTGACATCATAAGTCACCAAGGTCTTAATGAGACCTTTCAAATGAGTCCAAACACGATGGTTCTATCTAGTGCCGTCACTGAGATCCTTTACCCACCTTCGGAGTCCACCATCAGGTAGGTGACATCATCAATCACCAAGGTCTTAATGAGACCTTTCAAATGAATCCAAACACGATGGTTCTACGTAGTGCCGTCACTGAGATCCTTTACCCACCTTCGGAGTCCACCATCAGGTAGGTGACATCATTAGTCACCAAGGTCTCCATGAGACCTTTCAAATGAATCCGAACACGATGGTTCTACGTAGTGTCGTCACTGAGATCCTTTACCCACCTTCGGAGTCCACCATCAGGTAGGTGACATCATCAGTCACCAAGGTCTTAATGAGAGCTTTCAAATGAGTCCAAACACGATGGTTTTACGTAGTGCCGTCACTGAGATCCTTTACCCACCTTCGGAGTCCACCATCAGGTAGGTGACATCATAAGTCACCAAGGTCTTAATGAGACCTTTCAAATGAGTCCAAACACGATGGTTCTATCTAGTGCCGTCACTGAGATCCTTTACCCACCTTCGGAGTCCACCATCAGGTAGGTGACATCATAAGTCACCAAGGTCTTAATGAGACCTTTCAAATGAGTCCAAACACGATGGTTCTACGTAGTGCCGTCACTGAGATCCTTTACCCACCTTCGGAGTCCATCATCATTTAGGTCTCCATCCGCCGTCAAACGAAATTCTCAAGATAGCTAAAATGTTCAAAAAATAAACACACTAAAAATACTGTACTCAATATACTTACCAATAGTTTTGGAGACCTCGGTCACGTTTCACTTTACATTTATTCATATATTTAGCCACAGTCAGTCTTACTCTATGATAGGGTCAATAAACTAAACGAAATTATAATCTACTTTAGATATATTTACAAACTTAATTTCTATTGTTCTTTTACGAAATATTTATATTTGTACTATTTACAATATGACTTCATTCAAAAAAATTTCAAAACGTGAAGTTTTAGTTTTTATTTGGAAAAAATAACGCGCGTACAATCCACCCGTCGCAAGAGTCATCAAGACACTGATGAATCGCGTTCCGAGACTCCCGAGCACGCGACGCAGGGCTTAGCGGGGGCGCTCCAGCGGGGTACTGGTGAAGTTTTGGGTTTTTATTCATTATTTAAAAATATTAAAAGAATTAAGAAAAAAACAACAATACAAATTGTGAAACACGTCATTACATATTTTTTAGTACAAAATTCATGCCGAACTATTTAACCGTTACAGAGAACATTTACAATTTAGGTTGAAGAAGGACCTATTTAACAATTTTTTTTCCCAATATTTGGGAGAGGTTATTAAAATTTTAAACAATACAATATCATTGTGATGACCTTCAGTATACCATATATTTTTTATATGGAAATCGCACAAAAGGATTCATCTGCAATCTTCTTCAAACTTACAGTGTTTTTGAGATTTGAGCGAGCCAATCCCCTTAAGCGGGAGGCTGTTGCGGATTGCGGAAAACCGCGACTCGTGTCCGCGCCGGATGCCCGCGCCGTGCACCCGGCCTAAGAAACTAAAATATACATATATATATAATAAACGTTTCCTATAGAAAATGTAGGATTTTTAACATATAATATTACCTTACTAAATATTTTGGATGGAAACAGATACTAACGATTTTTATACTTTAAATTACTGATAGTTTGACCCAGCGACCATGGATCATTATGGCATAAGATACAAAAATCATGAGTAGCCTAGTAGGTATCCTTTGCATTCCAAACGTATAGTAAATGCCTCAACGACAAAAAGGCCTTAACCAAAACTATTATATATAGTATGCTGGTGAAATCGCATTATCATTCATGTTTCGAAAAACATCTGAGCTGTCAGTACCTATTCCAGAGCAGAAATGACGTTGGCAACTAGCGGAACTGAAGTGAGTGATGAGGATGGACCGGAAATTAGCCTTCAGCCGGAAACACGGGCTGGAGCCAATTATCGGGAGGCCTGAAAGGTGTTTTGTGGTGTTACTGTCACTGCGGCAATGTATTTACTTTGAAGATTTATAGGCAAAAGGCGCAATCATAACTTAGGGGGTTATTACATTTTTATAAATTCAGAGACTTCATTATTCATATTGCTGTATTACTCGAAACACCCTGACGTTATATTCTGGTTTATACAGCAATGTATAACAAATTTTGTGTATGCGATGTATAACGAGGTCTCTTCTCACGGTCTGTAAATGTAGGAAAATGCCCTTTAGTTTCTAAGCATGTTTTCCCGCGATGTTTTCCTTCACTGATGTACGTTTACCAATACGCTAAATAATGTTTAATTTGTAATTTCACCACTGCTGCATTGCTCGTCAGCAGTTGAGTCACGTATCGATGACACGTAACTAAAACTTTACGATGCAAAAGTAAACCGTTACGATCATACGATTTTGTCGTAAATGAAACTTGTTTAGAAATAACAAAGTTATAGATATCAGCGGGAATAAATGAGTCGAGATGCAACAATAAAATAGGAGCATACGTAGTGCTTTAGGCTTTTATTTTATGGTACATAAAAAGTTTACGCGTATGGTGGCCGCTCGTGGAAATAAATTGTCAGGCTGGCCAACTATAAAAAAAACTTGTATAGGGTAATCGTTTCAAACTGTTCTCTGTTTTGCACCAAAGAACAATTGTGGGGAAAACAACAATGTTATGTGTGTGTACCGAACTTGAAATGTGTTTTTAGGGTTCCGAAGTAAAATTGAAACCCTTATAGTTTCTTCATGTCCGTCCGTCCGTCCGTCAGTCTGTCCATCTGTCCGTAATTAAAGTCATGTTATTATTGCGTCATGTGACTTTTCTATTTTCTTGTTTATTCTCAGTCGTTTCTAAAGTCGAACAAATTATTCGCTCTCGGTATTTGCCGTTCCATTAAAAAGCTCATTTGAATGTACGAGTAACTAGATACAAGCCGTAGTTACTGTATCGAACATTTTCCGCTTGTAAGTAACATCATGTTAAATTATTCCTGAAAAATTAACGATTTTCATTTTGATTTGCTATTCCACAACTTACGCGTTGATTTGCTATCGTAGTCAACGAAAGACTATATTCATTCGATAACGACACAAACGAATGTGAGTATGTCGGTAGGTATATGAAATGAAACGGAACAATTTTGCATGGCGTAAACTATGAAACCAACTTTATACCAAACGTTAACGCAATTATTTTATCTGAAACTCTTCGTTTAAGAGTTTGTACCTTCTTAACTTCACAATAATTATCTGTGTACACGTTACACACGAAAGTGGTAACTAGGCAGTCTCAGGCCTCGCTAGTTATGAAGTAAGCTAGTAATATTGACATCTTAATTCGTAATACAGAATGGGTATTGGCGCACCGCGGGCCTGCCATATTGCTTTCGGCACCGTTATTGCTGGTTCTGGCTGCGTTGAACGTATTGCCTTTGTAATTGTGTAGCGGGATAAAGCAGAAAGGCTTCCCACTTCGGGCTATAACACTGTCTGATGGAATATTCATATTCTATATTCTTTTTACAATGTAAGATCAAATTCTATTCGTAGCATATACGCGTAATTTCGAAGAAACTCTTCAGCACTTTTTATGAATCGATTTAGTTACACAAAACTTTAACAATCTTACTAGTATTTTTAGTACACTTTAAACATCTTTAACCCACACTTTTATCAAAATCTGTTTAGAATTTGCAAAGATGACCAATTGTATTAAATACCGTCCAAATGCCAGTCGAAAAAGAAATAAGACAAACCTATAGCTCACTAACTGAATGAATGGATTTGAAAAAACTATACACGTTTCGATTGTTCAAAATTACTCCGCTTCCTATTTAAGTGCTACCACTTTATTTTGTATTGCTACAATGTCAGTATCACCGAGATTGTCAGTTTAACTTTTTATTCCACTGATACCATTCAATGTAGGCAACCGGGATTGAGTACTACAGTTGTTTTCAATGGAATTCAATTAAATGGTTTTCAATTTTCGATCGATGGAACTACAATGTACAAGTTTTTAGTAGTCTAACTAACAGATCAACTCAAAGTTGGAATCCTTATGCAATGTACATTGTAATTTGTACTTTTATGTATGGGAAAAAATGGTACGCTAATATTAATAATCTAGTTAAGCGAAGGGTGTCAGGTTCTTAGACTAGAATAGACTAAGGCAGGCGTTTATATTATGCTTCCTCTACATTGGCAAAAGCCGCGAAACAAGCGTATTGGATGGATTCTTCGCATTACATATCTCGGCGTTTTGCTTTGGGTATTGCATTTTGTCCCGTGACAAAGGAAGGCGAGAAAAGCCGCGCAAAGTCAATAAAGTTAGATTCTAGCGCTGGTCTTAGTTTTAGGACTGCTGTCTTTGTACATCTAATACTGAGTGTATGTAATGTATTATTAGTGAGATTCAATAATGTAAAAGTTACGTAGATTTACTAATGTATAATTTTCAACTTGTTTATAATGCTAGTAATGACTACAACACCTATAGACTGCGTGACATATCGATTAAGATTCTAGGATCTATTACCTAACATTATTATAAAAAGGAAATCAGTATCTTCCTGTTACTTTCCTGACGAACTGTACTCGCATACAATTTATTGTTGCGTCTAAATTTTGACGTGACAGATAGTCATTTTGTTACTTTTAATTTAGATAACCTTCCGGACAACATATTGAGTTGCGTCCACTTGAGTCACGGCACGTGGCTAATACGCTACGTGACTGCTGGTTTCGTCACGTCACCGCGATATGTCGCTACCAGTGTATGAATACACAAATTCTAATGTGTACATGTATGTAACATGTAACATTGACGACCGGTGTGGCGCAATGATTCGATTCCCGGCGAGGCGGAAATAATGATCAGTTTAAATTTTGTTGGTCTGGGCACACCCAGATTGTTTGTTTGTTGTCCAGAACTCCCACGACACAGTGAAGCGTTATTTATAGGAAAATGTAACTAGCCAGAATATTTCGAGTTAAAAGGCAGTACAGGCATATTTATTTCTCTATTTACCATTACCATAAAAGGCAGTAAAGGCAGGCAAGGCATAACCTTTGCTTAATTACATATTGTGTCTGCTAAAATTTAATTTCAGTGAAGAAAACTGTTAAATAATGAGATGAAAGAATAAGCCAAGAACAGATAATTATTATTATCAATTTTGCATAGTAAATTATATATAAAATATGTATATATAAAATTTAATAATAAATTATACAAGGGCCACTAAATAAAGAAAATCATTACCCTTCCTTGCGTCGCGCAGTCGGGTAAAACGTACTCGTAATCTTGTATTTAAAGCGCACATTTATCTTATAACTATTGTTCCTGTTACACAATTTGAACACGATATATTACAATCGTCTACAATAAACGATATTCTCAATATTAATTAATCGCATTTAAAATACCTAATATACTAACCTAATAAAAATACCTAATAAAAGAACAAGGGCCAATAATAAAGAAAATCATTACCCTTCCTTGTGTCGTGCAGTCGGGTAAAAAGTAATCGTAATCTTGTATGTAAAGCGCGCATTTATCTAATAACTGTTGTTCCTGTTCCACAATTTGAACACGATATATTACAATCGTCTACAATAAACGATATTCTCAATATTAATTAATCGCATTTAAAATACCTAATATACTAACCTAATAAAAATACCTAATAAAAGAACAAGGGCCAATAACAAAGAAAATCATTACCCTTCCTTGTGTCGTGCAGTCGGGTAAAAAGTAATCGTAATCTTGTATGTAAAGCGCGCATTTATCTTATAACTGTTGTTCCTGTTCCACAATTTGAACACGATATATTACAATCGTCTACAATAAACGATATTCTCAGTATTAATTTATCGCATTTAAAATACCTAATATTTCACATAATATTTATTAGAGTTTTCAGAGTATCATTAAATTACTCTCATGAATAACTTAAGTTCGCTTGAAAGAGGGCGATAAATCTAACGTTGACCGCCGTCGTCGTCGTGATGGATTCTGTGGGAATTTTAATTTTCTTTAAATTTTTAAAAGTAACGTTCAGTTTATTTTTCGATATCGGTAAAATATTTTACTTTATATTTTTCACGTGGTGTGTAATATAATTATTGTATCGTTTGGTAAATGAAAAATAATCCATATTTATTTTTATTTCCCCAAATAGCAAGAATATGCTAGATTTCTGTGACATCTTAATTAATATAATTGTTACAATGTGGTTACAATGGTAACAACCATTGTGGCAGATATTATTTACTAGATGTTATTTCTGAAAAAGAAACATTACATTACGTTAACGTGACACAAGTTTTATGTAAAGAAAATCATTTGGCAACGTCTGCTAATTGCGATGTTAAATGAAAAAGTTTTAGCGTTGTAAGAAGTTGCATTCAATCACTATCGTGAATCGCGTACGTGAGACAGGCGATAAATCTAGCGGTGACCGCAGCGTTGCCGATGGCGAACTGATCGATTCTATCGTTAGCTTCTCACATGGATTAATGTTAAAACTTTTTCTTATCGAATGATTGAATGAATTTTCAAATATCGATAATATTGATTCTGTCGGTTATGGTGGTTCATGGTGATCATCAGATGGCTAATAGTTACATACAATACAATGTGATAGATTTGATGTGTCTATGTTCTTATTAGAAAAAAATTATGGCCAGGATCATTCAAAATTGAACCTAAAGACATAAGATTTTCCAAAAATTCTTGGCTACTTGGCTAAGAAATGTTGAACGATAAAGAAATCATAGAAAATAATAGACTTATCTTTATCTTACACTCTTTATTACATCAGAGTAATGAATAGACTAAGGTGGCGTTATCTTTTGACGTGAAAGCATTATTTATTAATCTGTGCAATAAATCTCATTATTCGAAGTTGAGGATCATGCCAGAATGTTAGAAACTAAAATGTTGAACGGTTGAACATCTTATCATTTAGCTCAAATGTTAGTAGCTCAGCGAGCTAAAGGTTCTAGACGAGTAACGTAACGACGTCACTTACTTTATCTTAGAGATATAATATGTCTCGGTTTGCGTGTTTCTGTTCGAAATCAGTTTTCAGGAGTACCTGACGCACACTCTACGCCAACAATTTTACCTACTTAAATGTTTGTGGTAAGTTTTATTTTGTTCGACGGCGTGCCAAATTGGCTACAAAACCTCACATCGTGTTTGTGGTTGTCGTTTTTAATAATAATAGTCGATAAACTTACTACTTCGGAACCGTACATTGCGCGTGGGCTGACACTTAATGGTAGCTCTCACCACTGCCCATCAACATCCGTCTTACGTTACGTATTGTGCATGTGATATTTGCATTGATGTTTTTATTTGATTCTTTTGTTTCTTATTGTTCTTCTTCTTCTCCGACTCATTCCTCTTCTTCTTCAAATAATAATAATCTTATTATTTGTTTACTGAACCGAACTGCATAAACACTTCACTATTGATTCTAGATGGAGGTAAAGCTAGCCAGTCAGGGTAATTACTTTGCCATTATTAGGCAACTCAATTCGCACAAGTACCTGCAGTATGTTGCTCTCTGGTTGCACTATCAACGAAGCTGATAAACTTCTTGGATGCAACAGTGAAACTTTCTTTGGCTTTTACGTGGAAATACACGATTTTAGGTAATGCTTCTGCAAAGAAAATCGTGGTCATAAAAACTTTGACATTCAGGATTTTATCTCCCCCAACCCAACGTACAAAACGAATTGAATCCAATGCGTTCATATCGTCAAATCTCTCTCAACACTCGATAAATCTCGTGAAATGAAACTTCCTAATGTAGTAGGTACATCGTAAGAAAACATTTTTTATCATACGTAAGAAGTATTTACGAATCTGGGTCAAAGTTAAAAGCATCTCCTATCTGAGGGTCCAATAAGAAACTATCTTTCAATTCGGCCGAATATCCAATTTTAATAGATAAATCTTTTAATCCCGTCGAATAAATTAATATGATCGGTGATCTAATAAAAAATTGGGCTAACGGACCGTAAGATACGATCGTCGATTTGCACTTTCTGGATCGGATGATCATGTAGTAGGTATTCAATAATGATGTATGTAATATTGACAATGAATTTTCACTTTCTATAATAGCCGTCAGTGTATCTCGGTGATCTTGAAATGTACGGTTCAATCGTTTTACGATTGAAATCTTATTAAGACTTTTTCATAATTCTCACATTTGGTTTTTTTTTATTTGGATTACATTTGACGTCCCGTGTGGTGCAATGGTTACCATGCCGGATCGCCGCACCAAGGGTCCTGGGTTCGATTCCCAGCGAGGCGGAAATTTGAATGATGAGTTTAAATTTCTGTTCTCGGCCTGGGTGTGAATGTCCTTGTCTATGTTGTGTGTTGTCCATGGCACCCACAACACAGGGAGTCCTAGTGTGGGGCTATGAGTGAAGCGTTATTTATTATTTATGAGTGTGAAGCGTTATTTATTGTCCATGAATGCAGTTACGTAGATGCGCTACAATTTGCTTTTGCAGGTGAAAATTTGAATATCACGTGATAAGAAGTAAATATACTTTTTATTGTAGTCATTTAGTTTAAGATCTTTTTCTGTATTGTGTAAGTTAGTTTTTTTAAATAATAATTGTATTAATTTTAGTCTAGAGTTTAAATTTTGTCTATTTGTCTTATTAAAGTAGTATTAATAGACCAATAGAAAAAAACAATGACATTAATAAACTACAAACATTTAATGTATCATCAAAAGTGAATGAATCAAGTGAGACGTGTTTTGATAAAACTGTATCCAGTCTCATCTCTCGTTCAGCTTGAAGTTGTTGAAGTTCCGTTTAAAACGTTAATTGCGTAATTCCATTACCACAGTGAATGTGCGAGAGGAACGCCTGATTTAGCTCTTTGAAAGTTATAAGACGTGCTCCACAGAGACACGGGACTTTCCCCTGGATTTTAATTGTTATGAATCAAACTTAGTTAATTTAATAGACATGTACTTTGTTTCTCATTTAAATTAAAGTTTTAAGAAAATTTCAATTTCAATACACAGGTTGGGTGTGGTTGCTTTGGTGTGTTAAATCTATACTAATAATAAAATTGAAGAGTTAAACTGTGATTTTAAAAATGATTTTTTCAAGTTGCAAATCGTTACTTGCACGATACCAACACCGAAAAATGAGTTTTAAAAAATTTTCCTGTCTGTCTGTTTGTTTGTCTCCGCAAATCTCTGAAACCACTGAACAAATTTTAACACGACTTTTACTATGATATTGAAAAGTCTTCAACTTAGTATTTAAGCTACTTTTTATGGTTCCACCCCAAAGGGTTCCTTAGGGATATTTTGTATGGAAAAATAAAAAAATGTCAGCTGATTTGTTTTAAATAATAAAAAACGTTTTTTTCGTACAAAAAGAGTAATACATGCATATCTTAGTTTTTACTTATATGACATGGAAAGACCATGAAATGCCTTTAAAGGTTATTTTTTTCATTAATTCAAATCCCTACTACCGAGTGGATATCTGTTTTCTTATTTTGTTTTCAAGAGCATGTTTTTTGTGTATCTATGTGCTCCAATATAATTTCAGCATTTCATTAATTTTACCTTGGAAGTGGTGGAAAAACGCAAATTAATTATGTATGAGTAACCGATCGATTATTATCTTGGCCACTAGATGGCGCTGTATTTGGTTGATTCACGCCAACGAATTTAGTACATACAAACCTCTTTTTATCTATATAATATATTGAAGAGTCCGTCTGTGATTGTAAATCGTTATTTGCACGATATCAAAACCGAAAAATGAGTTTTTTATTTTTGTTTGCCTGTATGTTTGTCTCCGCTAATCTGAAACCAATGAAAGGATTTCAACAGGACTTTACTACGATATCGAGTCTTCAACTTAAATTATAGGATAGTTTTTAGGGTTCCTTATCAAAGCAAGAAAATAAATTTACAAAAACCTTTTCTTCATCCAAATTAAGGCATAGGGACATACATACATACATTTCTTAGTTATTTTGTATTTTTCAAGGTGGAGCCAAAGCGTGGCACTGAAGTACCTACCTATTTTTTACAATAATTCAAATATATACCTTTATCTGACTAATCTACATATACGAGTGCGTCTATACACACAACATAAGGTATACATACATATTATCTTAGTTTTTTCTAATTTGCAAGATGGAGCCAGATTGTAGCACTGAAGTATTTTTTTTTACAATAATTCAAATCATACCTATAACTGACTAAATATCTATTCCTATTTTCAGTTTTTTTTTTAAACCATGAATTGCCTATTTATGGCCTCCAATAAAAATTTTGAATTTTTTATATTTCACCACGGAAGGGTTTGAAAATCGTAATTTAGTTGTACGAACAATTAATAACATTGAACAAATTGAACAATTGATAATAAAATACTTAACTCCACATACTAAGCGTATTGCGGCGTGTTAAATCAAGCTTAGGATTTTTCTTTGAAATAACTAAGTGTTTCATGATTTTTTTTATGGAAATAGCCGGCAAACGAGCTTACGATCCACCTGATGGTAAGTGGCTATCGTCACCCATGGACATCAGCAACACCAAAGGCATCACTAACGCGTTGCCGACCAAGAAAGAGGGAAGAAAGAAAGAACTAACTCTCAAGCCCTCAGCCGGAACACGACGAGTCGTTTGGCGGCTGACTTATGCTCAAGGGTGGTAGCTATCCAGGCGAACCCCATGGAGAAATAGTAATAATGGTATTAATTAACAATTATAATGCATAATATCCTTAGCAACATCATGTTGAGAGTGCTGAATTTTCACATTTTCTGTGAAGCAATATCTCCCCGTTGCCGAATTATTGATTTGCCAAAACTACAACGTATTATCTGTAAATGCGAAAATGTGTTACTCATTTATTACCATTCTCACATAACTCCTCGAATTAAACTTAACCCTCGCACCGCTGAACCAATCTTGATGTGTTTGGGTATAGATATGGATTGTACCTTTCAGAAGGATTACTTTTTTTTTTTTAAGTCTGGGTACCTATATAATGCGAAATACTGATGGAATAGCCAAACGGCATCATACAAACTATTTATTTAAATGTAATTGACTACGTATGGGTTAAGCAGGAAACACAAAATTTAGAAAATAATATGATGAAATAATGATAATAAGTAAAAGCAACCGGCCAAGTGCGAGCTAGGGTTGTTGAACCTAACTTAACTATTAAGTGGAACCTAACATAGCTGTGTAGCGAAAAGATAAACGGAATTGAGAAACAAACTTAACTTTGCCGTTGAATAACTGTCGTCCCCATACATCGACATGGGTTCCGATCAAATTACCAAGTTCTGCAAATATGTAGGTGTAAAATCATTTTATTTGTGTACATACTTACAAATTCAGTTTTCAGATTTTTTTCTTTAACCTATGTTATACCTAAGACATTCCTTCTAGCCGAGTGTCTTTTGATTACATTGACGACACCGGGACCGACGGGATTACTGACCTGAGTGTTTGATATTCATTTTAATTTGTTACATTCACGTGTTCCTGAGAAAAAAGGTTTTGACAGACAGACAAACGGACGGGCAATGGAGTGAGTGATCTTATGGTAACCGTGTTTTTTCTTTTGAGATAAGGAACCCTAAAAATATCGAAACGTTATATGGTGTATGGACCTTTCATTGTGATGCGGTTCTAATGATCAATCATTATGTTCTGTAAGTTAACTAAAGTAGGTACCTACTATTTTTGCCGAAGCGAAGCGAGGGCGATTGCTAGTAATAATAATAAAAACGAGCTGGTTTCTAACAATTATCATAGACCAAGAAGATAGATATTTCTAAATACAATAAAATGTTTGAATTGTAGATATTCTAATAAAATACTATTTGAAGATAATCATTATCATCCAAACCAATCATAACAAAGCCAGCGTGGTAGACTATGGCCATAATACCCCTCACATTGTGAGAGGAGACTCCGAGCCCAGCAGTGGGACAATTATGGGTTGTTGCTTTGCTTTTGCTTTGCTTTGCATCATCATCCTGCCCATTTCCCAATTTTATTTGGGGTCGGCGCAGTTTATTTCCCGCTCCCACACTTCCCTATCTTTAGATATTCATATAAAATTTTCATTCCAAAGAGAGTTAGTATAGTGGATACAAAATCCACTACTATAATGTCATGAATTTATTGCATTTCACGTCGCAAATAAGACTTCGAATTAATACTTAAATGTACGGGAGAACTTGAAACCTTGTTAATAGATTTTTCTCTAGACTCAAAATTATCAGGTCAATAACTGCTAAACTATTCACGTTAGCTACACGAGTTGCAAAAGTTAAATAAACTTAAAGAATCTAGGCGATAAATCGTGCAATACGTTTAGAAATAAAACAACTTGTGAATGGGCGTACCAAGAAAACAAACAATTTAATTCTTCTCTCGTTGTTGTTTGTATCAATAATTTATATTAAAAAATCTTAAGACTTAAAAGCTTCAAGTAAAATATCTTTCACTTCAAATAAACTATATCTAGATCTCAGTTTGTGAATGTTACTGATACATCCTATTTGCATGGACATGTCCAGAAACCATTTACATACATTGTGAATGGCCGACATACAAGCAGATGAGTACCTGATACTAAGTGGTCATCGTTGCCCACAAACATCAGTTACAAGACACACGTATGTGCCTGTGATGTGAAATGGTGCATTAAAAAAACCCTGGATTGAGCTATTAACAAAGTACCTTTAAACATTACGGCATGCATACCTGAGTATCGATTCTGTTCATTGCTCCTTGATAAAAGTAGACGTGCGCAATTTCCTCTTAACTAGTTTGGCTATAAAAAGCTTGTATCTCATTTATCGTGAGCACGTCCAACCGCGGCCACGTTTGTTAAACAAATGAGTTGATTTCTTTTATAAACATCCAGTGTAAACATTGTCGGATATAAATCTCGGGAATTTCGTAGAGCTGAGTAATGGTCGTATTATAAGTTTGACGGCTCTCGGTTACCGCCACACAGCGCCAGATGGTTAATCATCAATTTTGCAGTGAGAACACTTCTGTCGGCGAGATTAGTCAGTTTATTTTTTTTCATATTGAATGGGTAGGTATGCTGTCTGACTGGTGTTGTGAAGAATAGTGATGTTTATAAAGTTTGAATTAGAATATGAAAATTACAATGATTTTTTTTTATATATGGGAGAATTTTATTGCCAAAAGCTGCTGTCCATCGAATAAAGGTGTATTAGTTTTTGAACATTATTTTCATTTAAAGAAAACGTAACTTTTACCTTACACACTTTGTTTTCATAGCCAACTGATTCGCAATGCTATCCCACGTCTATCCCTATCGACCAGTGCTCAGTTCAGTAGTGGGTCATTAACATGTTGAAGCCATGTGCAGTTTGTTCGCGAGGCGAAATTCATATCCTAAAGTTACATAAAGGTTAGTTTTGACCCTGTTCCCATTTCGTTACACTTTCCTTTGTGCCGTATAGTGATGCATCATCGATCGGATTCCAAGTCGTCCCGATATAGCCTGCAATTAAACCGCGCCGGCTATTTTTATGGAGACACAAAACAGAACCGCTCGAAGCAGATTCTGATATTGCTGTTGCGAGTGAGACGATGAATCACTATATTTGATCGGTGCGTTACCGAATCCTCCATGCGTTATTCATGCTTTGTTCTGAGCTATGGGATAAGTAGTATGAGTGCTGTTTCGCTTTGAGATGAGTGTTGGTTTTTGTTCTATAATAAGATCTCTTTATTGTTAGGTCTTTGGTCGCTGACTAAAAAGTTGCATCCGACAGTTTTACTTTTTGTTAGATTCACCTAGATTAGTCAGTAGACTTATTTCACATAGGTGCATAGGTGATTAATCTATTAAAATTACATAGATACCTGAGTGAGTAAACTCAGTTGAATTAAGTGCGGCACCGTAGGTACTATGAAACAGCTAGGATGGCGATTATTTTTGTGTGTTCGATGCATTTTAAATTTTCTTTCTTACTTATAAAGGTACATCAAGAGGTTTACATTTTATTAATATCTGAAATTATAACATTTCTTATAGCACATTGTTTCAGAATAAATGCTACAGTAGTTTAACGTTAGAGTAGAAAAATGTAAAAGACCGTTAGCGTTACTTTACTTCCTGTAAAATGTAAAACTATTTCAGTTGAGCACAATAAATTGCAACTTTTACAGTACTTTGGCAGTAAAATCCTGTCACCTTGAGCAAATAAAGAATTTATACTTTTTCACTGAAACATTTCTTCATAAAGTTCGCTATCTCAAGCACTTATAATTTTAACATTTATATTGCTTGAACTTATAATATTTTTATATTCAATTTATCTAGTGGCCATGTTCCAATCGATATATTTCGCTAAATTTTAAACGTGGTGGGGTGTTGAAAGTCTTGGTCCGGCGATGGCAATTTGGCAGCCTAGGTGGCAGCCCTAAGTTAAACTCATTTCGCCTTGTAATAAATAATAATAATCGCGATAGAACAGACAAATCGCGTCGACCCCAAATGTATCAGTGAGGAGCATTGATGGTGATATATTACAACGAATTCAGTTGCATTGACTGATGGCAGACGGACCCTCCGTCGAGAAATCGAATGCCCAAGATACGTCGGATCTTTAATTATCCGTTGATTCCTTCACACGATGGAATGTGCCATTATTCTTCGGAAAGTGATTATGTGTTCTATTCGACGGAGCCAAGGAATCGAATAGGCAGAGATTTAGCCACGTTAGATGAGGGTTTTCTTAAAACGAATTTAGCCAATAGTGTTCCATTAACGCTTTCAGTAGTGACTGGCAGTTGTAAGTACCGGTCGGTAGGTTAATTTACAGTTTAGGGAGGTCACTCATGGCTACTTTTTGTAAGTGCGACTGTTACGATACATCTACAAAAAATCCTACCTGAAATCTTGCCCAAAAGTTTTTTTACACAAATATGTTATTAATGCTTGACCTCAATCCCACCTGATGTTAAGTGGAGATGTGGTCCAAGCCAGGTGAAGCCAGGGATGTTGCATGTAGGCAGGGATATTCCAAAAAGCATCTTGGGCTTTATCATCAGGTGGGATTGTTGTCAAGCACTAACTTATTTCATGGAAAAAAGCTAATTTCATTGATTATGTACCGGGTGCTGCGCTTCTTTACGCCTTCTTTCTTTATGCGACTCTATACGGTAATTTAAGGGCGTAGTCACGTAAAACAGGCTAACAGCATCGATGTATTAGCACTTATTGGTCCGAACAAGCACCAAGCACCAAGTTTCATTACTTTATGAGTTTAATGCCCGACTCAGAATCACTAACGATTATTTAAATCGCTCATTAGTTTTTACTTAAATCCCTCCTTAGTACAGAATTTGTATGGTGATTAAAGAATCAAGGAGGGATTTAAGTAACCATTAGTGATTCTTAGTTGGGGCGTTAGCCAAACATAGCGTCAGTATACGTCGAACGTGGCTGAACGTCATAATATTATGTGCCATAACCTGCACCGATAAACACTGGTAAATCGCACTGCTAACCTGCTTTCTACGTGAATGCGATAACACTGCATACGTATTGTTATTTATTATAACAACCTTATAAAAGTATCTATCTCGCGGCGCCCTCGTAATACCTAATGCAGTGGCTTGTTAGCTCCCGGATAAGAAGCAATCGACGCGGCAAATAATGCCTGAATAAATGATGTGGCGGCTCATTCCGTGCCGCTTCTCCGCTGTTCTCTCGGTCTCCCGGTCTCCGCCGAGATTGCAGCCGCGCATGATTCAACGCTCGGCTAATGAGGTTTCGTATTTCTCGTGGTAATGGACTGAGAACTGTGAGAACCGAGAAACTGACTGGAATAGTTATTGGATATTTACTAAGTTTATTTACTTCTGTTTGGACTAATCACTGTGGTCTTTGTCATAGGTGAACGATGAGTTGCAGTGATGCAACGCTCCTCATTATAAACAAAACATGAAAACATTAAACGTAGCAGATAAGTGATGTGTCTATAATGTCGCACCTCTAGAAGTACAATGACGTACATACCTAAGTGCATATGTCATGAATTCGAGAAAAACGCATTTGAAACTTTTTATTTAGGTACTCTTTTCTCAATAACATTTTTTGCAGCTTCTGGGTCTAGCTCAATTTTATTTTATGACCCTAGAAATTTTATAATATACATACCCAGTTGTCACTCCTACGATAAAACTGATATTTATAGCCTTGTTAGCTGAACTCGCTCACGAAAGGCGAGCAGCAATAGCAATAAATGCGGAAAATAATGTTTGAAGACATGATGTGGCGCTAACTCTGTATTATTAGGGTTTCTCGCGAGCTATATTGCAGCTGCACATGATTTTCATATGTTGTGGTTCTTAGTTACTAAATATCAAATTACTCGACTTTAATTATTTAAACTGTATTTTAGTATCTTATAACAGAGAAAAGGTGTATAAATAAAGTTTTTAAAGCACACATAGTGACATAAAGAACTTATTCGGTAAATCTTTTATCGACACCTTAAGCTACGATATATTATCGATGTAAATATAGTTGGAACTTGCAACCCATTAATTGAGTTCTGCGTGAAATCCAAATTAACGTAACCTGAAGCTGCATAATAACAGTGCAGAGATGTAGAGTTGTATGTCTCGAATATCTTAGCCTCTTGGTTCACTCAAAGGAATACCTAGATTAGACCATAACGACTGCCTTTCAACGATAACAACGATAAATCTGAAGCGGTCCCACAAATCTTAATTCTACAACTTCACAAAATTACAAACCCTTTTTCGCAAATCGCCAAAAATACCGTATTCACTGAAATAATTTTGTCTCATTCATTCGCTTAAATTCAGCGCTTAAAACCGCATAAACGCGGTGGAAACACCAAGGCTATTTTCAATTCTAAAGGCACACACAAAATCAACGCGTTTCCGTCAAAAGACGATTCTCTATTTTTCTCACTCTTTGCCTTTTAATTTTTTTTCTACACACAACAAAGGAAGCTTTCGTTGAAAGTTGCGAGGAATGTTTGAGAATTTTTATGTGATATGTATTTTCATGAAGGATTAATTAATTAATTAATGACACGTATTCAATTTATGATATCAGATAAATTACTGTTTTGTTTAAAATCATAAATCATTTACAGGGATACATATATTATATGTACATACATGAAAACATGAAGTTAGACATATTAGACATAAGAGTTTTAAAAATACTTTATTCTTCCGGTATACTCGTATCTGTGACCGATTCCAGATGGGATGGCAGGGTGAGTTTATGTTTTTCTAAAGTATAATTAGCATCAATAAAATTGGATATTGGAGAATAATAACCACCAAATAGTAAACATTGTAAATAAATCGCTAAGTGATCCCTTTTGTTGTAATTTTTAAATTATACCCCTCAGCGATGCGGGCCAAAAAGTAAAACGGTTTTACTTAAAGGACGTAATTAGAGGCGAGATCTCCACGTAATGCCAGTGTCAGCTAAATAATGATTCTGTGCCGTAATTAAGACGTAATCAACTCGGTCTGCTAATTGCTGGAGGTCGGTACCGATTGAACTTCGCTTCGGTCTTCAGTTAGGTCCAACTGTTCTGCGGTTCGTGTTCTTTGAGACGACTATTCGCTTCAGAAGTTATATATTACAAACTTAATGTCAAATTGGATAATGTTAAAAACATCAGACGCCTCGATAAAGTTTGTTATTCGTATTAATGTACATCTGTTGATTTACGAATATAGGAACTTTATGCAATTAGCATAAAACTATTAAAATATTTAAGGACGATTTAAATTAGTAGTTGTGATTTGTAATAGTTGCCGTCAATATAGTTACAAATAATACGAAAGAAATTACAATATCTCTGTAATCTGGCTCGAAGGACCAATTGAAATGTGTCAAAAGAACTGGCGTAGTATGTAGAACTCGGCAAAAAAAAACTCCAACTTAAAGCTAACAATATTTAATAAAACGTAATTTCCCACGATCTCATTTGAATGCATTTCACATCCGCTACTGAAAAGGCCAGTAGCTTACTCGTAGCTCCGTACAAATGTGAACGGCTCATTTCGAATATTATAATTTTCTTTCGGAACTGGTGCATGAACACGAATAGTGGATGAATTAATCGTTCGTGAGTTTTTAATTTTTGTACAGTCAGCAGTAGCATGGTCGCCTCGGAAACGGACAAGTTGAGAGCCTTTGAATCATCCGTATTGTTTATTTTAACGTGCATTACGAATATTCGCTTTTGCATTATCTTCTTTATCAAAAAGTTATAATGTATTGCTTTTATGTTTTTTATACCGACTACCAAATTCATTCAGGTTTCTAATGTGTTATGGATTTATGGAATCAATTGTTCGTATATGGTTTGGCGTTTATTTTCTTTCGTTAATATTTGACCTGTTTCATGTACCTAATAGTTTCTATTCATTCAAGGATTTCTTAGATATATCATCACTGACTCATACTACAGCCATTTCGCAATGGTTGCAATTTCACTACCCCACCCGATGATTACGCAATCTTGAGTGGTGAAGCGCACCAACTTAGTGGAAGCCTTTTCATTTGTTTATCGCCTCCATTCAATTTATTTCTGGTACAATCCACTTCACATGCCAATAAGCTAACCGCGATTTTAATCAAACCCGAAACGGCGACCGTTAACCAACCACAGGACAGTTAATGCGAAGTGCATTAAACATCGGTTACCGGTCGCTGTCCTCCGGTCGCTCATCAATATTGAACTAAACCGCCGGTTGCGGCTGCCCGGGGGACCCTAATTTTAACTGCTTCCTAAATAATTAATCATGGTTCTACGATCCCTTGAAATGCCTTTAATGGAAGATTGCTGGCTAGATACTTGTATCGTAGGAAATCTTAACCCAGTTACTTTTGGGCAACAAGGCTGTCGGTTTTTTGCTCGCTACAACTCCTTGGGTAGTTATTTGGTGCAAGTGAATGAAGTTAAGATGTTCTGTAATAATAGAGTTAGTTGAACTTGCCTGTCATTGGATTCTTGGATGGTATGTAAATTTTACTGCTTCAGAAACTACGTGCTTTTTAATGTAATTCTAAAACATGTTCTGGATATCTCAACTAGATAAGAGCTTTACTAGATAAGGGCTTTGAGGTGTTAAACAGGTGAAGACTTACTTAAAAAAACAGGTTCATTGAAGCTATGATCATTTCATAACGAAGTTAACTTATTGCGATGTTTGTCCATCGACAACTATGACCACTTAAAATCGCGATGAATTTCCACAGCTACAGCCTGTCAGCTCGTTACCTGTGAAAAATATAGCAAAAATTTTCATTTTCACCATCGCCGAAAAGTATTTTATGTGCTCCAAATAGCGTTAATGGGATTAAAACTTCGAAATAAGCGACAACGTTTAGCCTCCAGAGGGACTGATGCCGGTATCTCAGCAAAATTCTGTTGGTCTAAAGTTTAACTTCGTTAAACTGAAACGTTAGTCTATTTTTGTTACAGGGATTTAGGATCCTGGCTACTAAATGGTGTTCAGCTTTTGGCGCTTTTAAAACATCATAAAATCCAACATCAAATCAAATTCTATTTCTGGTTTCTAATAGTCCTATTTCCGGACTTAGCTTTCATCTCATAATAATTTAATTTATGCACTAGTCCACTATACTAACTTACTACTGTTTGTTTGTTCTGTCGATACGCGTTGTACAATATTATTAAGCAATAACGTGTAAGGAGTTTGTAAGGTTAGTATCGTATTTTTACTTTTCCCATTATGAAAATGAAAATCTCTGAAATAGTTGTCGTACCATAGAATTACTATTACTAGCGTATAGAACAGACACCGCGAACATTGGGTTCGGGGGTGTGCATTGCAGCCGGCCGGCTGCATTTAATTCTGTCACTCGGCTGTCACTCAGCTGCGCTCATTGCGGCCGCATGCCAAAATTGTTTATGAAAAAACTGAAAAAATGCCGTCGTGCGTAATAAGAATGTGTCACAATTGCACGACAAAAAACAAAAAAGATAATGTTATCACTTTATCATCAGTAAGAAAACAAAATCTTAACTTAAATCAACTAAAACGAATTTAATTAAATTATTGAGCAACGTTCCCGCCATTTTGAATGAAAAAATCATAAGGGGCGTTTGAACTTGGCAAGCTACTAGCGTGTTAATGGACTATATAAGCTTGCCGACACGACGCTTGTAACCAATTTAAAGTGTTGGATTTTTTGACACGAATCAATGGTAATTACGTTTGAAATCGTTTAAACGCTTTTGCACGTTAAATAAAGTTGGAGTAAGAGCTTGTAAAGATTTGGAGTCGGTGACTGCTTGTCTTGGTTCGACAAGTGTCATATACAAAGTTACTCTATTGCAAGTGTGCAAACGAGGCTTCTAGTTTGAAAAGAGAACGGAGGGCAAGCCAGCGGTGGAACACACATTTTGTTTGAGATAGCTTCTCTATAGTACCTCAATGTGTCGGACAAACTAATTTGTCGTAGCCACTTTCATTGTTTTCTCAACTTATTCTTATTACGGAGATTTATCACGATCGTGCTTCAGGGAAATTCATCTGACATGCTTCGAATTCCGGTAATAATAACAATCGCGTGAAATGTTTATTTTAATCTTGTTATTACGTCATGAAGCCTTGGGACTTCGAGGGTAGTTATTATGAAATTATTTCATATATATTTACTTGCACTTTAACTGCACTAAATTATAATTAAGATAATTATGTTAGGAGCTCCATCCATCCTTAAGCCGATATCCGTGACAACCTCCTCTGCTTGTTGCTCTGTTGAGCCTACGACGCTTAGGCTTGTATTAATAAACCGATCTTAAGATCTCTGCGATCTCAAGATTCGGTTAGAGACGCTGAAATATTTCAGCATATACCCAATCCTATGCAAAAAGGACATTCGTAAGATTTGAGATCGTGCTCTTGAACCGAGATCGGTTTATCAGTATCAGCCTAAGTCACTACACTGTTAACGTTCGCTGGGCTCGGTAACACCTGATTAAATCTCGTGCTTATAGTGGGAGAGGTTTTAACACGCCTTTCCAAGTTAATCATTATTCACCGTTTCCGCAAAATTTCAGGTCGTCATAAATTTCAAGTATAATAAAACACGGAAAATGAGGACTATAATTTTATTAAATCACATATTTAACTTATCCTCCGTGACCCTTGGAAAGTCTGCTTTTTGTACTAAGTATAAAAACAAAGTTTGTTTGTTCAGGCCCACCGCAAACGGTACTCGCGTCGCTGTTTATTCTGTGGCGTCGTGAAATCGCACATTTATAGCGGACCTAATAAAATATGATTATGGAGGTAGAGAGAATAAGAGTGAATGGACGGCATTAGCATTTATTACTTTATCACTCTCACTTGAATTACGTTTTGAAGGATGACTCGTTTACGGCTCGAGTATATTTTATATGTTTGTTGTGAACGACAGTATACATCAGTCGTAACCATTGCGTAGTAAGCTCGTGTATAGTGCCCGACAATAATTATATTACCATATAAAATAATATGTAATAGTGTAGAGCTTTTTTACAAGTTACCCCATTTATATCATTGTTTGGATTGAGAATTTTGCGACTGATTATTCCGTGCCATCTGCAGTTTCCCCTCTCTCAAGTTTGGTCGCAAATAAGTTGCTATTTTCAGAAGGGACACAACGTTTCATTTACGGGTGTTTTTGACAACGGAATACCAATTACACCCGAGACAAATTACTTTCAAGATTGGATTAGCAGAATTGCCGAGCTATAGTTGTATCTCAATTCATTTGTGTGAGTATGATATTATTTATACTATTTATTTCATCTTCCAACTTCGCCGAAGTTGTGAGAGCGCAGTAAAAATAAAACGGCGTGTTTACATCTAAACCAAGACTTTGTCAAATTAGCACTGACATTTACAGCCGCTGTACATCATCCTAAATTATCTCGTACTCGAAAGTTGGTGTGTAACTGCACAATTTGCAGCGGACAACGTCAAAACGTACGGAATTGACGGTGTCCGCTCGTCATATTTATAGACGTAGAACACGTCTTTGAAATTCATTTGACATTAACTAGGACGAAATTGTAATAGACGTATATCGACGCTCGCACGGACGAGAGCGTGCAATTTGACGCTAATCGACGCTGTACACTAAATTAATTTACTGGTTTACTGGTGATCGTTCTGACATGCGTATGAAATTTTATTTGACTTCAATTAGTGTGGATGTAATTGGATTTTACTTTCATCGTGTGTCGCGTGGTTTGAATGTTGATACAGTTTTGTTTAGTTTAGCGGATTATAATGATCTGACCTACATATTTCTCGTTTGAAGTTACTGTTGCAATTATTAAGCATCAATCCTATATTTTTTATTGACATGGAAATAGAAATCATAGGTTCATCTATCCAAGCCGAACACCAGATGTCAAAGTGACACCAAGAAATTCGGTTGGCGGTCGCTGAACTCTGTATAGCTTCAGACGAGATAAGAGTTGGACAAATGCCTGTGATTTTAAGTTTTAAAACAAGTCAATGTACAATGTATATCAGGCAGATGAAGGCGTGGTTCTCAGACTTCACAATTTTTTGAGAATATCAAAAGGAACTGGTGTCTGAACTCTTCAAAACTGTTATTTTTTTACTTATGTTCTGGATTTCATTGCCTTGTAGTAGAAGGTATGCCCTATGTTTAACTCTAGAGAGAGAAAAAACCGGACAAGTGTGTGTCAGGCCACACGCAATGTAGGGTTCCGAAGTAGTTTATCAACTATTACTCTTTAACTAGTAGTTATGTTAACATAGCCGTGATAGTTTTCCTTGTAAATTCAATTATTCCGTAAACGTGTCTGTCTGTCTGAACTCTGAATGCGATTTTTAAAACTACCGGTCGGCTTTGGATACCGTTTTTAACCAATGGACGTAGAGATTCAAGATGAAGGTTTAGTGTTTGAATCTGGATTTGCGTATTTTGAAAAAAAATTACAACGATCCGTGCGATTTCAGGGCGAGTCACTAGTAGCCCTAGTAGGTACATATTCACATAAATCAGATATTACGACGAGGATAGTGACTCTAGAAGTCTTAAATTTATTCACGCATAATGACAAACATGTTTCCCGCGGCACATCAAATATGTATAAATGTGGCTTGGAAGATCTTTCGATGTTAGGGCTGATACTCTTATTACATACTCGTTTTTCTTGGGTAGATGGAACGGAAAACTGCTTTCCTGGCGACAACTTTCTTCAGTGATATATTACCTATTTTACGGCAAGTTGTCAAGTTGATATGGAAAACGAAACTCACAAACATTATTCTAAATACCTGTTGCTAATGTTTTCTTTCCTTTGTTTGCTAAATTTTATTTAAAAGATCATAATATATTCTTTATTTCTTAGGTTTCGAGGTTTTCTTGTCTGTCTTGCACAACTCATTTTTGGACACGCAATACTTTGAACGCAATATGTTGCGTTAATATCGATAATACTGAAAGAACATCTAAGCCCATTGTTTGACGGTTAGAATGAATGATGATGTTCCAACAAAATTGTAAATTAAAATAAAGTGTAAACATAAATTACTTTTAGAATCCATTATATTATTGCAAATTTGACCTATCACTAAAATTACCTTATTAATTTAAAAAAAAAGCAACATCAAAATCACTTACCATCATATTCAGTATTTCTATGACTTTTATTACCTATGTCTTTCCAGTGTTATTCGCCGTTTGGGCATCGCTAACCCTAGCTACAAACTATATTTACATCGTAGTACGTGACACGTTGACGAGAGTCAACACGTGTTTTGCACGTAGCCGCATACAAAGTGGGAGCTTTTGACGTGACAACTACAATCCTGCGTGTTTTTACACTTTGGATTAATTCTGTATTTTCTTTTATTGATAGTACCTACTTTGTATTTGAAATATAGCCGCACTGGTGTTAAGTTTCCTATTGAAACTCAAAAATTAAACAAGTTCTTACTTTCTTATTTGAAGTCAATTAAAAATGTACCTGAGAGCACTTTACTTGCTACTGATTGCATGACTCTCGTCACTTACCGTCATTAGTGGGATTGTGGTGAAGTATTAGCTTATGATACTTATAAAATATATATATCGTAAGAAAGGCTTGTTTTTTGTATTTTCACGTTGTATTCTATTTTGTGCAATAAACATATCAACGTTTAAGTTATGCTCCGCGCGTTGCTCACGTACCCGCCGCCACCTGCAGCAAACCGTTACAGCTAAGAATTTAATGAATAATACCAACTGTATTGCTCTGTTATTTAATATACACACAAACTAGCTAACGAGGCATTCAGGCTATTGGTATGTTATTAAATAGTATTTATCTGCGAACAACTAGACTTATAATCTGTAGTCGGTTCCGGAGAGATCGCTCTTGACCGCTGTCACTACTCTGTCTCTTATTCCCGATTCTCTGCTATTAATCTATTATTGTTTGATTGTGCTACAATAACTACGTAAATACGGATTTGTAAACTATTTTTGGCCAAAAACACTTCACAGGCTGTGCACAAGCGAAGCACATCAGATTCTGCATTGGAAGGAATAAGGATCTTGATTTTTTTCATCTGTATGTTCGGGGAAGAATGAGAACGGAGAAAATTGAATAAGAATCACACGTCGGTACTGTTCGACCTTTCAACCCCATGTGTCGCGATGTCACTAGAAGATAAATTTTATTACAAGCGTTTTAAAATGGAATTTACTGTGTTAAGGTCGATGCATACGTAACGTGGATGGGACGGGGACGGGACGGGACGTGAAGTTTTGGAAACATCGTTTCACAGAAAATGTAAACGATAGCGCATATGCCACGGAGGTACGGACGGGACGGGAACGGGGCACGCACGTATATTTATTATTTATGCCCCGTCCACGTCCCGTCTCTGTCTCGTCCACGTCCCGTCCACTTAAATCTTAACTACTTAACTGAAATGAGGGAGATTTCGATGATTATACAGCAGTATGATACTAAGCAAATCAGCAGATTAAATTATGGATCTGAATAGTGGATATATTAACGAATTAACTAAACCAATGCTTATTTAAAAAATAATCAAGAATTAATAAGGTATTTTTTACTCACGACACGACTTTTTATACCTATTATAAGTTTAACGTGGGACTGAACTGTCGTCTGTCTGTGGCATTATAGCTCCTAAACGGTAAAACCGATTTTAATTCAAGTTATGTTTGTTTGAAAGGTGACAATGACATGGTCGAATGTATTCTAGAAATCTGTTTAGCTGTTTGGTGAACATCACTCTTTTTGTAGTTCATGTTTCATTGTAGGTTGTTTTGAAGAAACTTCAGACTTAACGACACGACTTCAGACGTGATATCGTGCCTTACACGACATGCGCGCGCCCATGTGCGACATCCGCCATGTTCTGCCATACCCGAGCTCCATATTGCATCGTGTTAGATGTCGTACTATAAAAGCAATACAAAAGTGGACAGTGCTGTCTGTTCGCTCGACGTTGCAGGAAAATATATTTAACTCGAATTCTATTTCAAATCGCAAGGGCACGCTGCGCGTTATGTAAGAGCTATCTTCTCTCGAATGTCAATTTAGGGAAGTTAGGGAAAAAATCTATTTCGTATTTTTTATTGACTATGATAGCACTATTATCATTAAGATTATTTTCAATCCTTACATCACAAGGATAACGCATCCATGATTTTTACTAAACATACCTCGTTCTTTACATTCGATTACATTTAGTTCTCGTTTTCTTCTAGATTAAAAAAGGATGACTTGCATAAGTGTATCAGTGATACCTAGGTATATGAATAAAATATTTTGACATTTTTATGACTTTTTTATCTTTTGAAAGATGTAAGTCGACTAAACTATCTAATAGACTGTAGAAACGTCACAGAAGTGGACAATAGTGTCCCGAATAGAGATGTGGAATAGAAACTATGCGGTGCGGTGAAATAGATTTAAATTGAATTTTATTTCGATTCGCGAAAAGACGCTTCCCATCTGGTAGCGCCATCCTCTCTAGGGAGGATCGTTTGTTGGGGAATTTCAATGAAATATGTTTGTATTGACGGGTTGAACCCAACCTTTTAATATTTCATAAATTGTAGATGATTAAGTAGGTATTTTCAAATATCTCCGAAGGCCGTGCTTTTCTTACCATATCTTTCTAGAAGTTATTAATAATTTCTTAATGCCACAAATTGTGAAGCAACTAAATTATTTTCATTTTTCTTTCTTGTATGAAATCCATTAAACCGTTCATTTATAAATAAAGCACATTCATTACTATGGCCCATTCATTTTAACGAACCAAAAAAAAAACAATTTATCCACGAAATTCGAAGAATTGCCGCCGCGTAGCGTTCCATGAAAACAATTTGTAATCAAAACATTTATAACATTCAAGTGTCAAAATATCTATTGTCGGGAACCGTATGGTTGGAATAATTTTCGACTCAAGTATGCAATAAAGCAAAACTGTTGTAATTTTTTCTCGACTGAACTATTAATATAATAACAGATGTGGATTATGTTTTTTCCGAGTGTATGTGTCCTATTTCTCTTAACCCTCAGAAGTTCTGAATGGGCTAATGGATTTGGTTTTTGGATTTTAATACAATAAATAAAGTGACTGTGGTGTGAGTGATTCTTTTTGTATTAAAAACTTAAGGAACTTGAGATTTCTGCTGCACAGATGTCATCTTCTACAAAAATTTCAAGTTAATTTTTTTGTTGGACGTTTTGCTTCAAGCTCTAAAAGTTTAAAAAACAATATTTTAAATCAAGCGTACCTAACGTCATAACGTTGTACTTAACGTCGAAAATGAGCCACGTCACTTGAATTTGAATATGCGGTCCCGTCTGTTGTACCCATAAAACGTTTAGCATCCGAAATATGGGTTTATATTCTATTACAGATAAAGATAATTCAAGATGATTAAATTATAATGCCAACACGACCGTACGGCGTTCTTTAATAGCTATAAATGAACATTAATTAACAAGATATGGGATAGCTGTACTTGTTGTAATCACAATAAGGTTTATTATTGCGAAACTTGTGTACAACCTGTGCTTGGAAGTTTGCACCTTTATTACCATACATTCTCTTTGACACAGAATGAAACGTTACAAGCGTGTCACAATATGTCACATTTTCGTGTTCCTCAGTAAATCACTCACATGCGCGGAACATACGGCTCGCGTGGCACATTAACATCTTAGCACATGATACGGGGTTGGCGATCTATTTTGTGTTTTAATGCTAAAGAAATAAAGTGTGTGGCTTCTTTTGTTGGGTCTCAATGGAAATTGGTTGCAATTTTCGCAGAATGTCGACGCGTGCATGTGCTTATATACATTGTAACTAAGAGTATAGTTACGTTATTCACGGAACATGCTTTGATGATTTTCTATTACGCTTTTGTGTCACTGAAAACTCTCGGTAAAGAGAAAATGTCGTGTTTCGTAGTTTTCCTATGTTTAAATAGAATTGTAGTGAGGTTTTAAATCAGAATGAGGTTTATGAATGCTCGTGATTAAATAAATAAACAAATAAATAATATTAATATTATGTACCTATTATTAACCATAACCTTGCGTAAAAATGTAGAAATTAAAATACAATCAATTATGACCACGACAAGACGTTTGAGACACGTGTCGAAATTCGTAAAACAATTACTTTACTACTAATCTAATACCTTTAAACGATTATACATCGAGTCTCGGAAACGGCTCCAACGATTTTCATGAGGGTTTCGGGGCGATAGAGCGATCTAGCTAGGATTCATTTTTAGAATATTTTTAGATGCTTGGAAATGATCAGCTAGGCAACCAGTTCTGCTCAGGTTAGAGAATACCTATTTTTGTAATAAATATAAGTTTTATTTTTAAAAGATGTGCTGAGGAGTTTCTTTACGGCTTTTCTTCTCCTCCATGACAAAGCACCTTTGCGAAAAGCTGGTAAATTAAAAAAATGACGTGCATAAGTGTATCAGTGATACCTACATGAATAAAAGATTATTTCATTTCATTTCATTTCATTTCATTTCAGAAAATGTCGTTTTATCCGTGTTTTTAGGCAATGAAAAACCGCTACAATATCATTAAAATGACTCATCCTAGCATCTATTGGCGAGTAAACTAACTGCTTTAACGACATAGCATCACTAAAGCTACTTCAGAAGATGGCGTTGTTAACTAAAGCTACGTCAGTAGATGGCGTTGTTAAGCAACACTATCCAATATAATTTTTACAAAAAATACGATTTAGCAAAAAGAAATAGCAAGCTTTCGATATTTAGTTCCGGATGTTGTTAATAGATGTCGTCAGTAAAATTCAGTTGCAAGTTCTGAATCACGCTATCAAATGATACATTGTATGTTTACTTAAGTCATAGGCAACTAAATCTAATTAAGTAAAAGTAAGTAGGATTTGTAAAGAATCGATCTCTACCGCGGGCGAAGCTGCGGGCAAAAGCTATTTCAATATAAATTGCAACAATATTTCACTAAAACATCTTAAATAAGTTTTACTTATCGGTCAATTTGAAACAAATATAAAGATTAATGGCTATTCAGACGAAATTGAAAGCCCAACGGAATCACCAAAGGCCTTGGCTGTGCTTATGCACGTTCCTGTATACACCGAATGAAACTCAATACTGAATACAACTGACCAACCGCGAACTAGCCGGAACAACTGCACAACAATAAAACAACAAGTGCTGGCGGCTTTTCCAAGTGCTGGGGGCCTCTGAAACCAATGGGCACCGATCGGCACGCCCCCTAACAAAGTTAGTTGTAAACATTGCCGCCGGACGCTAATAGCTGTGATGTGGTTTGACAAATAAACTTTGAATGTGCGAAGCGCTGTAGCCTGCAGGCGTGTGGCAGTCGTGAGAGTGACATTATTTAGACAACGTTTCAATGTCCAATTAATTACCAAAAGGTCAAAACGACAGTAAACGTGTAGAAGAAGAACAAATTATTCCCCAAGGATTGGTACATAATGGCAAACGAGTTTAGGACCGTACACTTCTGTCCCTGTTGTATTTCATTATACCATTGGCGACGTTGTAGACTGAGAAGAAAGGGATATCATATTTATCACTCCACCGTTAGTAGTATTTTGAGATAAGAATAAGGTGAGTAACCAAAACTGCAATACTATAACTTAGTTGTCACAGAAACGTCGCGGTCGGGAGTCTAACTTTGGATGCTCAGTCAGGTAAGGGGAATCTCTTTTAACTGGGTTACGAGGCTAGATTAGTCTGCGACAAAATGAGCATTCACTAGGCAATTAGTAGCTATGGAACTGAAAATTATGCCCTGTCCTTACAAGTGCGCCGTTGAAACGAGAAATGAGCTCGTAAATAAAATTTATTCTCGTGCTCGCGTTGCAGCATAACTTGCTGTATAGCTCGCTATTAAAGAGGCGATTGTCGCTTTTTCAGAGGATTTATACTCTTAATATTGTTTAATATAGGTACAGGCAGAATTTTGATGCCGTCTGCTTTATTATAAGTTTTAAGTGAGCGTAGAAGAATAAATCCGAAATAATGAGTAATAGCGAAAAGTGGTCAAAGGAGTATCAGGCCCGATTTTGATGATTAAATAATAGATACTGATAGTCGCCTAAGTTAGTAAGTAAACTCGTAATATCTCTTTATTTAAAATTACTGGGTATTAAAAAGCGGCCAAGTGCGAGTCGGACTCGCCCATGAAGGGTTCCGTAGCAGCAAGTAACATAATATAAAAGTTCTTGAAGTTCGTTGTAACTTTGATCGAGGTAAATTGCGGTTTACGATTTATGACGTATTAAAAAAAAACTACTTACTAGATCTCGTTCAAACCAATTTTCGTTGGAAGTTTGCATGGTAATATACATCATATATTTTTTTTAGTTTTATCATTCTCTTATTTTAGAAGTTACGGGGGGGGGGGGGACACACATTTTTCCACTTTGGAAGTGTCTCTCGCGCAAACTATTCAGTTTAGAAAAAAATGATATTAGAAACCTCAATATCATTTTTAAAGACCTATTCATAGATACCCCACATGTATGGGTTTGATGAAAAAAAAATTTTTGAGTTTCAGTTCTAAGTATGGGGAACCCCCAAAATTTATTGTTTTTTTTCTATTTTTGTGTGAAAATCTTAATGCGGTTCACAGAATACTTACCAAGTTTCAACAGTGTAGTTCTTATAGTTTCGGAGAAAAGTGGCTGTGACATACGGACGGACGGACAGACAGACAGACAGACAGACAGACAGACAGACAGACAGACGGACAGACAGACAGACAGACAGACAGACAGACAGACAGACAGACAGACAGACAGACAGACAGACAGACAGACAGACAGACAGACATGACGAATCTATAAGGGTTCCGTTTTTTGCCATTTGGCTACGGAACCCTAAAAAAATGTAACTGTTTCAGAGTAGTACATGTTAGGGGAGGCCTATGTCCTGTAGTGGACTACCAAAGGCTGATCGATGGATAATGGTAGACTTGCCAAAACTATGGTAGTTGTCTAGTTCGCCTGCGGTTGGACCAACGACTTACCTAATTAGTTAGTGAAGCTCCTTAATGGTCTTGAAAAGCACGAAAGCGCTCATTTTTTTTCCAATAGCGGTCAAAAGAGATCATATACGGACATGTATGTTTGGTTTTTCCATATGATTTTTAGAATCTTTCAAATAGGTATAATGCTCACAGTGCAACAGTCATTGGACCTGAACAAAAAATCTTGTGTACAAATGTAATAAAAACTCGGTTGAACTTTGTTAATCATTTTATTCCGCTTAAAGAATAAGGACAATTGCGAATTTATTATTATTTTCCGTCGGAGTTATTTTCCGTTGCTTAGAGCATCAGCTATTGCAGTAGGTACTCAAAGTAATATTACAACTTATACATAAAACTAGAATAGCATTAATAAAGATTTCCCGAGACGTTACCATCTTATGTTGCAGGGAAAATAAATGAAAAATGCTTTGAAGATGGCTTACTTCTAACATTCCGGCATAGATAAAAAAAAGCGGCCAAGTGCGAGTCGGACTCGCCCATGAAGGGTTCCGTAGCAGCAAGTAACATAATATAAAAGTTCTTGAAGTTCGTTGTAACTTTGATCGAGGTAAATTGCGGTTTACGATTTATGACGTATTAAAAAAAAACTACTTACTAGATCTCATTCAAACCAATTTTCGTTGGAAGTTTGCATGGTAATGTACATCATATATTTTTTTTAGTTTTATCATTCTCTTATTTTAGAAGTTACGGGGGGGGGGGGACACACATTTTACCACTTTGGAAGTGTCTCTCGCGCAAACTATTCAGTTTAGAAAAAAATGATATTAGAAACCTCAATATCATTTTTGAAGACCTATTCATAGATACCCCACATGTTTTGTTGAGTTTCAGTTCTAAGTATGGGGAACCCCCAAAATTTATTGTATTTTTTCTATTTTTGTGTGAAAATCTTAATGCGGTTCACAGAATACATCTACTTACCAAGTTTCAACAGTGTAGTTCTTATAGTTTCGGAGAAAAGTGGCTGTGACATACGGACGGACGGACAGACAGACAGACAGACAGACAGACAGACAGACAGACAGACAGACAGACAGAAATGACGAATCTATAAGGGTTCCGTTTTTTGCCATTTGGCTACGGAACCCTAAAAACATACTTATTATTATTTTACCAAAATTTGGTAGATATTGTTATCTCCCTGGTTAATTTATTTGCCATCGTAGAAATATTAAATTTTGATTGTTTTACGGTTGAATATATGTATAGAAAAGTGTAAAGCTTATACGATGACATCCGAAAAGATTTTTCACAGCAATTTTTATCGACACCTTATGTCTTGTAGAAAATTGTTCGCTGGCTAATTCTGTCAGCCAAAAGCCAAAGCAGAAAGCTAGGGGTAACCTTCATAGACAAAGCGCGTTATGACACTGACCGACAACATAAAAAAGGCTATTCTGAACCAAAAGAACTGTGCAGTCCTTTACGACCGATTAATCCAGCGATTGTCCAAGTCTCGTCTGCCGAAGGAGGTAATCTTGTAATACTTTGCTTTGACATACAATAATCTTATAATGCTACTTCACTTTGATACGCAATAATCTTGTAACTCTACTTTGAGATACAGTAAGCTGAAGAGCGTCTTTGCAGACAAAGTATTGTAGAATTATTCATTGTGAAATGGATAGACGAAACTGGGTTGAAAATAGACAAAAATAGAAAATAAGTACTTTCAGTTTTATAAGAACTCTGAATATTTTGTTTATGAAGAGATATATATACCCAACTTACTCTACAAACTTTAATTGATTGCGAATTAAAATTGGCGAAGTAAGGGACTCATTCCTTTATCCAGAGCTAACCTGTCGTGCTCGCGGATTCGCGGTGCACAGTGCTAAATAAGGACCTGGCCATGGTCTATGGTCCCTTCTGTTGATGGTCACTGGTTCCTGCACCACCTAGTTTAATCGTGACGGTACTTAGGTATAGTGGCATGTCATGTTTCTATATCTTCTACTAGGTATTGAATGTTGCTGGATTTCATTGACGCATGACTTTTCTTTATTTTTGGGTTTTCATAAGTCAGATCGATAGAAACCCTAAGTTGTGGAAGATTGTTTGATGCTTCAAAAACTAAATGTCGATTTTAATGAAACGTAAGTAATGAAAAGTAGTTCATAAACTGGCCATACAGGACTCTTGAAGAATTTGCATGAAATTGGAAAACACAAGTTCCATTTAAATTATACCCCCTCATCCACTAACTACCAACCTATTCAACCGGTGCTATCATCATTATAAACAGATTATTATTGTCTGTTTCGGCGATTGATGTCCATTGTAATAGCGCAGCAGTAGATAAGATAATTAATAACAAGCAACCATTCTGGCGTGGTTGTAAAATTTAAACTTTCCTTTTGTGAAAGGGAAGTGGCGGAGTATTTTCCAAAAGGTTAACTTTTTCAATGCAACCGAGAGATTATTAATTATGAATGAACACCGAGACGAAACGGAGGAAATAAGGCAAAGAGAATATGTAGTCTGCGCAAGGTTACCGGTTGCCTTTTCAAGTGTTCTCTATGGCTTGTTCACTTTGATGTTGTACGTAATAAAAGGATTTCCAATAATATCATATTGCTCAATCGTTTTACAGCGGTTAAACCTGAATTTTTGATAGTGATGAATTTTAAGCTTCAGTTTCAAATTTAGTTATATTATGTTCAGATAATATTTTGTTCTTAAATAAAATTGGATGAACTCTCATCCCACACAGTTGAAATTTCACTTTGGTTGGTCAATAGCACAAAAACAAAAATTTTAACGCTTTTTTTAAAATATTTTAAATCTTTATTTAGTTTAGATGTTTTAAAACACTTTAAATCTTTATTTAGTTTAGAGGTTTATGAGACTTATGAGATTGGTGATCTGTGGTGGCAAGAGTAGGTACCACGCGTCGTGAGTCAGTGTCCTAGGATCGTACTCCGCAGACGATATAGCCGTCGCGTCATTAGCGCACTATGCGCTAATTTTAACTACGTCGCGTGCTTTGATAGACGTGTGCTTTGGGACCGCAGCACACATACGGAAGAGATAATTTACTTTATTTGACAAAATTAATTTATGAAATTAGGAGCTGTGGCATTGGGTCTTCTTGGCATAGTTATCTCGTCTCTTCTTCGTCTTGCATCTGTTTCTCTCCCTTATTTCTCGCCCAACAATGAAGCGAGATTTGGGCAAAATGTAATCATGATTTCTACAAATCATGATTACAGATTACAAAATGTAATCACAACAAATTTTGTCGACTACATTAATTAAATTGCCAATTATTGTATTTCAAATACTTAATTTCATACTTAATTAAATGTTTAATTAATTGTTAATAAACAATAAATTAATTTAAATATCATGATTCTGTGTTTAATATCATTTTCAGAACATAACTGCTGAACATGAATGCTGTGAACGTAACTCAATTTATGGAAATGGCAAAGTTATTCAAATGGTTGGCATTAATTGTATTAAAGTAGTTGCACAAAATTAAATATAGTTAATTACGCTGTTATTTATGTATCTTCAGAACATACTACATGTTTCTACAGTAAACAAGAAACACAGGAAAAATAGGAAAAAAATATATTTGTCCATCGTGTGCGGTGGCCGTTAAATAATTAGATTTGACCTTTTTATTGCCGCAGTGTAGATAGATTAATTGCGTCTGCAAATATCGAGTGCATGTGTGAGTGAGGGAGATATAAATAATACACTATACACACAAGCACATACAAACAGTTTAAAGCAACACTTACGAGAAACCGCTTATAACATTTAGCAAAGTTCTATGAGTGGTCACCAGAATTTTATTTGGTAAAATTCCATGAGCAAGATGGCTGTCGGTTTCATTGTTTGCATATTCAGTTGCCTATTTTATTATTGTTGTCTCTAATTAGAATTTTAAAAAAAGCAATTTACGTAGGTACATCAAAGCTCTTTAGCTTTGATTTAAAATCCAAATTATTTATTTCGTCATAGGAAGACACTGCTCACATAACAAAAGTCTATATTTACAAAACTTTAATATAAATAAAATAAACATTCATTATCAGCATACAATCAAATATAATATTTTTTTTACATAACATTAAAAAAATACGAGCAAGTAGCTCGTCATTAAAATTACGAAAAAACAAAAATTGGAAACACAGTTTGTGTGATTTGAACTGGCTGAGTCACTACCACTTGGATAATTATACGACCATTATATACGACCAATTTCGCAAGTTTTATTTAAAACAAAATAATCACGAAACGCACTGGAAGCTAGTAATTCCCATTCCCCTTCACCAATTTCCCTCATCGCTTAAATAAGCAACCTTAATCCTCTTCTCTCGGCCATTTATCTTTATTTTGTTTCCAGCGAGGCCGGGGCAAGAAGGGCGGGTGTTATCTTGAAATATTCAGGTGTTGCCCGATTACAATCAGACCTTAGGATAAACATGCGCGGCCCGCGCGATTTACCTGAATATTGTACCGGTTCCGAATTGACTCACTTTATTCCTGCAGTTTCTTTCCTCGATGTATGTATGTGTATCTTTTGTACGAAGAATGGCAAAAGCTTCTTTGGTATACGGCTTTGTGTGAGGAGAAACTTGTGAATTGGTTGTACGTTGTAACTAACTTCACAGCCAAATGAGCCGATCTCTATCTTAAATTCTGTGTGTAGAAATTGTGGAATTTTTATGTGAATAGCTAACTAAGTTTAATAAAGATTTTCTTTTCATTTCAACTAGCGGACCGACCAACTAACAATAAGTCCAAATCTTCGCCCCCATACGTCAGTAACTGGAAATGCGTCACTGATTTGTTACCTAACAAAAACGAAGAGGGGAAAGAATATATCTACTTTCGTGATAGAAAATATTATCTGGAACCTAGTCACCCTTGCATGAATACACCCAAGAATGAAAATAGTAAGTGAACATTTTTTAAATTCATTTAAAATTACTTCCTAACATGCCAAAAGAAATTTATGTCATTAAGCAACGTTAATAGTTTCCCCGAACAACAAGTTAACGTCAACTCCATGTAAATAATTTTATTTTCCTTCAAAGAAAACACCAATCAATGATTAGCCTTCAACCACGTCGACGTCGGTATAAAATGCATCCACTTTCTGGAAACGACTGAAATGCGGTCTCATTATTACCTATCATACCGCAAATGGCATTCGATGTTCCGATTTTCTATCAATGCTTGTATACTGTCAACGCTGTTAGTTATTGGTAACCTTAGACGTAGGGTTGGCTGTCCTAGTTGTAAAGAAGTATTTTATTTTATTAATGTCTCCGTGTTTTTTCTTTGTTTTATATTTCCCTATCACAAAATACCAATAGCTAAAACATGTTGAACACATAGAAAACTTAGATTCCACGAGGATAACCTTTGGCGTGTTGCGAAAGCACGTAATCTTGAAGAGGCAAGAGTATTACCCAAGTTGATTGGTTTATGGAGTGCTCAGTGTTTAACGACAAAATATAACAATCGACACTTAGATGCGCAAAGATGTGTTTGTCCTGACACTACCGCTCGCAAAGTCGATAGAGTATTGTCCATTAGGTTTGACACTAATTATAGAGCTGCGAACTGTACTAACGGAAAGACATAATATTATTTTAAGTTCTACAGACGAACGGGCAAATTGCCTCCGGGTACCATTCTATATATATAAAACACTATGTTTGTACGGATATCCTTTATAGACTTTGAAACTATCCAACAGATGTACCACAAACTGGTTTCATTCTAAAGGCATTAGGCATATTCAGTCCATCCATGTTATCGATTTTCGACTTTTCCCATAGAACATTTCCTAGCATAGTAACACATGCCGGGTATCCGCTAGTTGTAAATAGTCATCGTTACCTATGGAATCGTATATAATTTAGTCTTATTTGCAGTTAGTAAAAAGTTGGTTACTATAGGCACTTTATTCTTTTTATAACTTTTTTTTTCAATCTTGTGGAATTTACACCCTTATACACTGAAATATATGAAATTTGTTTGAGCGAGTACTAAAGACAGTTAGTTCTATACTTGTTACTTAAAATGCGAGATCGTTATATCTATTTGAAAATTTAAAAAAGAAACCTAAATTGTGTTATTTACTAGGTACTAACTTTCATTAAAACTTCAAACATTCTAATTTTTCAAGGTAAAAGTTGCACCAATATAATTTAAGACGCAATTGTAACACCAACAGTAACAAAGCCTATCGCCAGTTGTAGTATGTATATTGTTTTTTTTTAACAATTCATTTCATTCCAACCCTACACTGTCCGTGCAACCGGCACACGCTGAATTATTCACACATTAATTTGTTCGGGGTCGTATCGACCCGTACGGGGCCAAAGAGTAGGCGACTTTGAAGGTGTTTAATTTTATTTATTGTGGAAAATCTTTAGCATTGCTCTCTTAGAGTTTTTCCTATATTATTATGTATAGTAGATGATGCAGCAGGACGAAAATAATAAAAAAGAATAAGCATAATTTGCTTAGATTGTTGCAAATTCATGTTAGGTTACTTTTTTTACTTACGAAATGATGTACCTAATTTTGTCATTTTTTGTATTAGGTTAGGAATTAAGTGTACTGCGTCTGTTAGCCACTAGAATAAAGTTAGTTTACTGCACTAAGCTGATACAACGCAAAAGCTTAGTAAAGCGTTGGTCAGAATATCTTACGCCCCAATTCAGAGTCACTAACGGTTAGTTTAATCGCTCCTTAGCAAAGAATCACTATACAAATTCTGTACTAAGGAGCGAATTAAGTAAACATTAGTGACTCAGAGTTGGAACGTTAATAGCCAAAACATAGTATACCAACAATTACACACTTAAGTTACGTTAAGTGATCACCGTCGCCCATACATAATAATTATGTATACCGACATACATATTTCACCTTCAATTCATTTTTCACCGCGCTACGGATTCCTAATAAATCAGAGTGAGGAAATGCAAATCTAAGTGCCCAGAATTAAAAGTCGATCTCAGCTTGTTAGTGGCGCACTACACTATCATTGGCGTTCTGGTTGGCTTTAGATACTCCTAGTCCTAAGTGAATCAACTTGGCATCTCCTCCCGTTTTTAGGTATACCTGTGGCGTGATTCAATGTACCGTTTGCATAAAAAATTAGACAAATGGTCCAATTTTGAATTTCTATTTTATTCATTGGATATCTAGAAACGCGGATAAATTATTTGGATAATTGAGATAAAGGTTTCATCAGCTCATACTATCCATTTCTCCATTAAACTAATTCCTTCTTTAGATTTATTGCATTTTATCAATATTTTATTTTATTTGTGAAGTAACTACTCTCTTCTACAATTTGGCAATGTATCTTGCAGACTGCAGTAGATAGATCAGATATGGTAAATGGTACATGATAAGTTCTTATTCTTTGTTTTCAATTATATTCCATTTTTAATTGATTTTCACGCTGACCCTACCGTTACACCATAACACTCCACCTTATTTTCTTTGATCTCGGTGTTTCGCGAGCGATTCTGCCGCAGTGGAAATGTTCCACGTTTTTGTTTCCTACTTTCCACGTGTTTTCTTTTTAAACAAACCGACCGGGAGCTGGCCGCTCGTAAAGTACGGTTCGATATTTTTAGCGATCCATTTGTCGTTTCTGAAGTGAGGTGGTACTTTAGATCACTTTGATAACACGCGGATCATTTAATTGAATAGACATTTTTTGTAGTGAACGCCGGTAAAAGAGTAAATTGGTCACATGACGATATGTGGGCATTGTAGTCTTTTGCTTCACCAAACGCAGTAGAAAAGCAGTAAGAAAGTGACTCTCCGACATTAAAATTAATACATATAATTTAAAGATGACTTTTAGATGGAAGATTGTAGCTAGAGGCATGTAATAATGCATGCATCGTTGTAACTTGTAAGGCTACCATCCCTTAGGATTAAACTGGTTTGTTTTTACCAACCAGTTGGTTGGCTCTTGCCTACTGACTTTCCTTACATACATATCATACCTATTCATGGAACACTGTTTCACTGCGATCGTATTTCTTTGTAGATAAAAGGACTTCTGGTTTCGTTTCTTAATCTTTGTTTAAGTTTACAGCATATACCATTATATGTATGTATGTTCATATACAACTGACTATACATAACAACTTCTTATACGCTTGGAAAATATATTGGATGTTGCTGACGTAAAATCTATACTTATACTATAATAAAACTCAAAGGGCAAATTTTCTGTGCATTGAATATTTTTTGAAAAATTTTGATTAGGGGGCACTTCAATAAGTTTTTAAAAATTTTGCAAAAAAAAAAGAAAAATAATACAAATTAATGTGAATATTGCTTATTTTTCAAAACCCGCTCCTGGAGGAATTCTTTGTGATTTTAACGTGGGTTTCAGTATATAAATTACTAAATATATGTACTTGAATATAAATTCACCGTTTTTTAAATTTCCTTCTGCAAGAGGTACAAATAAGGTAAAACATAATTTCCGTATGCGAAGCTGCGGGCAACAGCTAGTAATTTAATAAATATTATGTAGTATAAAATTTTACAGCATCTCACTACCTTTAAACTTTAAAGCTTTCTTAGTACTATTTTTCTCTAAAAGCCACAGGTGTCTTGAAGGGTTCTTCAGAACATTACTGCATCCAATTACCTTTCCAGAGATAGTATACCACAAGTTATCGATCATAATTCCAATCAGACATTGTTGTCAACCTTGCAGTTTCCTATATTCAACTCAAGTGCCGGGTCTCAGTTGCAACTTACATTAAGTGCGACAGAGATAGCTGATCTGAATACTTCGAAACTGTCCAAGTGCGACAGTGACAGAGCAACCCACCGGTACTGAGTCGTCCGCATCAACATGGGACAAAGTTTACAACACTAATAGGTTCTCTAACAGGCAAATCTTACGGGATAGTGTGTCAAATTTTCGGTGAATTAAATTAGTAGCTACAGTTAATGTTTATAACCCAATTAAATAGTGATGGTATGTGTAGTTGTATTAAAAAAACGTCGTATTCATAGCTTAGGGAGGGGTAATTATTTTCCTCTAAGATGACAAGGCAAGAATTGGATAGATAGATAAATTAGAGTTAAAATTAGAGGAAGGAATAAAATACATTGAATAGCTCGATGGAATTTATTTAAAGAGATACAGCCAGTAGAAGAAGAAATATACCTACCACAAATTCATTCAAGTGCACCAAACGGGCTATAATGCGAATACCTAGTGAGTTTTGGTGAGCAACAGTGGTCTTAATTACCTACATGTAAACAATATACACCCGTATAAACGCTTACCGCCTGAAAAGGCCCTAATCCCCCAAGCTCTGAATGATTCACGTGTGCGACTGAGCTTAGAACAATGAGCTTACTTTGCGTTTGCGGCTCTATATCATCCGGATCTCGCATATCTTGAAGATATCTACTCTTGAATTACACGAATGTATATACATTTTATATGTTATTAAAAAATTTGTTTTGCATTAACCCATATTGTTACGACAATGTTTCCACTCACACTAATATATGACTACTTTTTAACCGACTTCAAAAAAGGAGGAGGTTCTCAATTCGACTGTATTTTTTTTATGTTCGTTACCTCAGAACTTTGGACTGGGCGAACCGATTTTGATGATTCTTTTTTTAATCGAAAGCTGGTGCCTGTCATGTGGTCCCACGTAAAGAATGAGAATGTCGGTTATTTTTTGTTAGTAAAATTTAGATTATTCTCTGTTGGTCCAGTAAAATTTGAAAAAGATTGCATAGAGCGGCCTCATTGCTTTTTTTCGGATGGCAATGCGTCAATTACATGTTTAGTATTTCGCATGTTACTTGTTGTTGTTGATGTGTTTTTCATCAGTCTCCAGTAGTGTGTAAACGAAATATATAATTTGAAATGTATTTGAAATTATTTCCACTATATTTTTATATTATTGATTTATTGTATCATTCGATTTCCATATAAAGGCAACGTTTAGTTTCAATATAACACCTAACCGTCTACGACAGTTTAGCCCATATTGCGTAGGTAATGCGACACAAGAAGCGCTAGGACAGACAGACGAACCGTCCGATTGTTAACACGTACGTGCTCACATGTGCCCCGGAGAGAGCTTGTCTGAATTTCAAATGGCATGCATTAGAATCGGCAGGTGCGATTGGTGCACTGGAGGCCGAAAAAACAATATCGTCAAATAATATTTTCGAATAATACATATTATTGAGTTTATTAATATGCAGTATTGGTAATTTGGTACATGCACTGTGATGTTGTCAAAAAGTTAAAGTCACAACCCGTAACTGCCTCCTCTACAATGTGAGGAATATAGTCTACAGTCATTGTCTACCACGCTGGCCAAGTGCGGATTGGTAGACTTCCGTCAGACACCAAAGAAAATTATAGAAAACTCTCAGGTTTGCAGGTTTCCTCACGATGTTTTCCTTCAACGAAACAATTGATAATAAACTTCTAATAGGTACGCACAAAATTTTTGAAAATTAGAGTTGCGTGCCAGGATTCGAACTCGGGCCCCTAAGTTCGGGAGACCATCACTGCTTATGTGTGATATTATATTTTACTAAACATATTATTGTATGTTTTCTGTTAAATTGTCATAATTTGTAAGTGGACACTTGTAGCGATAGTGTAATGTGAAATTCGAAGTGCTTGTAAAAACCAACTTTGAATAAAAAATTTCATTACGACGGGTTTTTTGTCTGTATTATTGTTTTCATTGTATTATATTTACAATAAATGTTACTATAAGTAATGATAATTAAAAAGATTCTTGCACATCTATCTACATAATCTCGTAATAAAATTGTGTTACTGGATAGTAACAAAATGGTCGTATTAAAATAATAAAATTATTTAATCGGCCGCCTGACGATGACACTTTATTATGCTCGACGGTACTCCAGGGCAATGGAGTGGTGCTCCTTCATTACACCGACGCGACGTTAATAAAAAACCTCTGCCGTACAAGAAGGCATATGTAGTCTGTATGAAACGTCGATAGTTATTTTGCACCCACGTGGCACAGCCAATATCGTACGAGCCACTTGTTGAAATTGAAATTGAGACAAGGCGCAGGGCTGGCAGCTGGCAATTACGTCTGAGTGCTATCGAATGAATATTTGATTTATTTGCGATTGCACTGCAGTAACTGTAGCGATGGAATATTTTTTCCTGCAATATTTTACATGTGTATGTTGTAATCAGTCAAGCTGCGTGAATTATTATGTCTGGTGGAACATACATAATTATTTGCAAGATATAGAATAAAGAAAATAATAGGTTATTTATTTATTTAACAATTTTTGTACACAAATACAGTATATGAGATATAGTAACAGGAATTTTGTACAAAAGTACTGGTTTATTCTTTCAGAATTCTCTTCCAGCAGGCCTAGGAATGGAAAGGTGGTGTAGAAACTGATTAGCAAGCAAATTGTTTTCAACATATTAAAATTAATAATATTAATATAATTTACACGATACACATATCAATATTACTTTAATTTTTAGTCGGTTTATCCTTTTTTTCTGTTTTTACGTCGCGGCGCGGCGTCATCATTAATAAACGGATTTTTTAAATAATTTTATGCAACTTGCAAGTTATAGAGATGGTTATTTTTTTAATTATTACTTGCTACATAATTACATATGTAATAAAATGCATAAAAAAGTTTTTTTAAATCTATATTTTTAATAATGTTAGCGTCAGCCCTACGTCTGCGTGCTGTTGGAATAACTTTTGCGTTCGAGGGCTTTTTTATTTATAAAATTAAATTCAAACCTAGCCATCGTTTACAATTCGAATTGCGTTCGTTTCGTATCGAATGTTCGACGTTTCGTTTGCCATCGCGCGATCGTTTTACTCAAGATTTGAGTTTTGAGATTGGCAAAAGTACTTTTATTGCTTTCCAGAGTTTAGGCATCTAAAGTTTTAGGTTTTTTGCGATGAAATGTAATTGTATTTCAGTTTTGTTCTTGTGTTTTCGGTTTTGATTAGTAATTAACAGTAGTAATAGAACTGTGGCGTTGTTCGTTTTTGCGTTAATTATAAAAAGTTTAAAATATTTTATTAAAATGAAGTCTTCTTAATTATGTACAAAATTCCTAGATATTGAACTTTGCGGCCTTTACACTGGCGCGAATCCTAAAAACCTAGTCATACAATCTTTTTTATGCAAATATTATATCCTTGTTGTTGCCAGTTTGAGTATTTGAAATATCAGTATCGACTATGTACCTTACCTCTGTACTATGCAGGACTCATTAGTCCTCTAAAGCACGGAAACGGTCTTAAAACGTTATCACTCGTCGTCAGTCAGTTCACGTACCTATTACATCATTGTACTATGAGCGCATCATCATGAGCGCATTTGCTTTAATTTGCCTAGTTTGAGTGTAAAGCAAATAGTAGAACATTAACAATTTACAAAGCAGACATAATAACCTACCTTTTTGTACGTGACAAACTCTCGTGTTAAGTCTGGTGGTCTTATTTGCAACAAAAAGGCGTGAAACACCGAACGATTGAATGTACAATAATTAACGATTGAATGTGTTTCGCATTGAATGAATGAACCGTTCCAACTCTGCACATAGGCGAGCAATTAAAACCGGTTTTTGTTTAAGTTTGGCAACGGTTTTCAAAGAGTTTCAATCAGTCTTTGAAACGTTCGTCTGTGAACAGAATGTTTGAATAGATCGGTTCTAAATTTGAAATGGCTTTGTTTTCGTCCGTATTAAACACTGGCCGATCCAATGATTCGATTTTGGAAAGCCAATTTGTGAGCATCATTTGTGAATAATTTATGTTTAAAGTCTCTCTTGGTGGATGCTGATGTTCACATATCAATTGCACTCATTTCGATACGACTTAAATTTGATATGGTTCCTAAAAACTAAAGGTTTTCTTTTTCTTCACTTTTAAAATTTAATCTCCGAATTCATTTAAATATATTTCATAGTTATTCATTTAACATAATTTCATTTATATATGAACGATTAATGTGATATGCTTATAATAATAACTAAAATTGAGAATCAATTGACATTGCTGAATACGACATCTGGACTAAAATCGGTGCCGTTTAGTTTCGATTGACTGATTTGAATGCCAAGTGTTTTAACGATTAAGCGATGTCATTCAGCACGTTCTTATAACAGACACAGACTTATAAAGAATTTTGATGTCTCCTTTTTAATTAATTAGTTCAATTAGTTATTTTGATATTTTACTGATGTGTATATTTCTCGTTGTTTCAGGACGTCATACACACGATCAGCACACCACACGGCCAAGTGCAGAGGATCGTCGTGTTTAAGAAGAATGGTGTCCAGGCCATGGTTGAATATCCTTTACAAATACCGATCATACCTACAACCAATTATACAAACAAATTATACAAGCGATTATACGACGAAAAATTAATTTTTAATGCTTAGTAACGTTGTAGGTCCACTGCTGGAGTCGATTTAGTACAACACTAAACTCATTAAAGTACCTACCTACGAAACAGTGATAGAAAAGTGATTGAACGAAAAAATGTCCAAGTTCCAATCCTGCATGTACGTAATTGATTTGATTTAATACCGTACAATTACATATACCTATTGGGTAAATTTTACTTTTCTAGTTTTACTCTCTTTCTCCAAATAACTTCCAACTATGACAAAAGTCACCTTTAAAGGTACAAACTACATTTTCATTGATTCAGTATGAAATAAGGTGGTAGATTTTTCCTATCACAGATAAAGAGCGTCTTCCACAATTTTCACATATACGTTACACTTATCTTTAAAGTTATCCGGTTAAATGGAGCGCGCCATAAAACTCGAGCTGTGTATTTTTCAATCCTGTATGGAGGTAGAGTTCGTCTTGTAGCGGAAGCGTTTTTCCTCATTTAGTTATGGACGGTTAGTCTTCAAAAAAAGGAGGAGGTTCTCAATTCCACTGTCATTTTTTTGTATCTCATACCTTTTTACTCGGTGTACCAATTTTTACCCGACTACGCGACGCAAATGAGGGTAATGTGTTTATCAGTCAATGAATGTATGTATGTATGTGTGTTCCTATGTGGGGTTGTAGGTTATCTTGAATACTACTTAACCCTGTAAATAAAAATTACGGTAGCTTTTTTTAGCTGGTTGCTTAAACAAAAGTATGTTTACCCGCAATATCTCCTACCATACCCTTATCACACTATAGTGGCCCCATATCGTTAACAGTTAAAAGGCGTCTGTATAAATAATCAATCACTATTTATACTCGCAGCTTTTTCTACCTTCGTGTATTTTTATTGCTTTTTTCGTACCTTGTATTTCCTCATCGTTACTGTACTATCGTATACTTTAATTAGCGATTTAATACAAGAAAAATAACCATTCGTGTAATAATAATACGGTTTAAATTAATAAATAAATAACGCTTCACACTCATAGCCCCACACTAGGATTCCCTGTGTCGTGGGTGCCATGGACAACACACAACATAGACAAGGACATTCACACCCAGACCGAGAACAGAAATTCAAACTCATCATTCAAACCGACTCGCTGGGATTCGAACCCAGGACCCTTGGTGCGGCGATCCGGCATGGTAACCATTGCGCCACACGGGTCGTCAACGCAAGTGCAGAAGGTTTTTCAGGTGATTTTTATAGTGTGGATGTTAGAGCAAAGCGCTTTTTAATATCTTATGCCGAATAAAAACATAAAATTTTCATTTAAACGTGTGTTCTCCATGAAAAGCATATTTTTATAGTTCCCCGATTTTATCGCTAATAAAATTAACCTGCACTTTGCTCTGTAAAATTTTATCGCTTTGAATCTTAACGCGAATAGAATAAGGTTGAGATTTACGTTTCAATTCATACGTTATGCACGCGTGAAGTCGTAAAGAAAAGCGTTTAGTAAACAATATAAAACTAAGGGCAATCGGAAAATGTGAGAGTCGCAATAAAAATATGACTACTAATATTATAAATGTGAAAGCTTACATGTTTGTCATGCAATTACGGCTTAAAAAACGGCTGATCGGATATAAATGACATTAGGCACACAGATAGTTTAATACCTAGAATACAGTACAGGATACTTCTTATCCCGAGATATTGATCTGTTCCCGAGGGAGAAGAAGTAAAATTTATAGTAAAAGGAAAGCAGTTTTGACGTTTCTCATCACAGTGACATTAGAAAACTCAAAACAGCTGATTGACTAAATTATAAAAAATGGTTCATTGTTTTTATGTTTATTAACAAACATATAAAATTTTGCGGTGGGACACATTGCCATCGATCTCATATAAAATGTAATAAAGCTAATACAGCATTTTTTACGCAAAATTAAGGCTGTTTTCACACCAGCGTTTGTCGAGCGTTCCTCGCGCCCAACGCCTGATCGATGAACAGAACTATAAAAAATAATAATTTTACGTTGAAGAAATACTCGTAGCTTATCAAGGTTTTTTCATAGCTCTCAATATGAGGCGCGACTGAAATATTATAATGTATCGTATCAGGTTTAATTAATTGCTAAAAACAATCAAATTTAATTTTTAACATTTGTTTTTATATCTAGCTTTATTTGTTATTTACTTTATAGAAATAAATATTAATTTTGTTTTACCAAATCATTATTCACGTGTGTCGGATGAACGCATACGCTTATAAAATCCTATTCTGGTGTCGGCCTTATGTCAAGTTTCTTTATTCTTCTATTGCTGTGCATGCGTAAATAGCCAGTGCTTTTCGCCGAACAGTACAAACCTTCAATAAGTTTTTAATGAACAAGACCGTTAGTATACAATGGTTTTAGATAGGAATAGATTCGATGTTTAAGAAGCGATTTAAATCATTTTTTTATTGTATTGGGAATTTACTCAAGTTGGTCCTACTTCAATATAGTGAGATGATGGATTCTGGAGATAAAGAGTGAGCTTCTCAATTGTAAGGAATAACTTAACTGTGTTTAACATGCCCTATGATTTTTTTTGAATCCTTAGCAACTTGCTAGAAGGAGAAATAATAAGTATGTTGTCGACATCAATGATATCCATTCTTTGGGATAACCTGTATTGTATAAAAATGGTGTGTGGTCACTATCCAGGTTATAGTAAAAGTGCTTCCATTTACTACTACACCGCATGGCAAATGTACTTCCATTAGTTATCGCTGACGTGTCATTTAATGGTGTCGTATATCACGAAACGTCATAAATTTTGTTTTAACGTGGTAGTTAAATATGTGACGAAAGATAAACGTGGTACGCATCCAATAAAGTTCAAATTACCAAAAATACATAAACAACACAATAGGCCTAAATTATCTAGCTAAAGATAAACGACTTCTTTGCATTCGATTAAGAAAGCAGCACAAATACAAGGGCATTACTTTGTCAGGTGCAGCGCATTATTACCAATGACACTACTAAATAGTTCTAAGCAGATAACTGTCATGTCCCAGTTTTATATCATGAAGAAAATAACAAAAACTGTGTAACAGGTATTGTGGTAAGCGTCTTATAGCTGCTGAAGCATAAATGGTAACATTAATGAAAATATGGTTATTGTTACTAACAGATAACTATACACTACAGCTTTGTTACGAGTACTTGGCTTGACGAGAGGTTGAAATTATACAATCCAAGAGCGTACGGACGGGCAAACGATACGAAGGCTACTTGTCTTATAATCTTTGTTCGGATATTATTACGGGAGGGAAGTTATTTCAGCCGATCATTTGCTATTTATCTTGGCGAGCTCATCAAAACTTGCCCATTTCATTAAAGTTTATTACTTTCCGACTGTATTTGAATAGGTTTATAGTACAGAGTTTATGTAACTAGCCGGGTAGCCGGTGGACAGTGTCTGACGTTTTATTTCAAATTGAAAATTAATTAAAGTTTTATTGCTTTATTTACTACGTAAAACGCTGATCTAATGAAGAATTCATAAATATAGTTAATGTTGTATATAATTGATTGGTAAAAACTTCGACTATATCGACTATTTAATTGTTATGTTAAATTCTTGTTAACATACATTTATATACTATGTCTATATTATATCGAAACAACGCATATTTTATGAATATGCTCGTTAAACCGAACAGTGGTTTTTCATCCGTACACGTTTAAGCGAATATCGTTACATATCAAAATCCATATCTATGCTAGATAGAACTCATGGATACCCGGTATGTGCTGCTATGCTAAAAAAATATATGGGAAAATTCGAAAATCCACTTCATGAATGGATCTAATTTGCCTAATGCATTGTTTTAATGTTCTCAAACAATTTTCGGATGGATCATCGGATGAATGGTTTCAATGTCTTTATAGGACATTGCCACAAACATTTATTGTTTTATATCTATGCTAGAATTAGATAGGTGGCACTGTAGTCAGCAACGTATTCTATATTTAAAACATGATTCATACTCGAATACAATAACAAAATACCGTCTATCACGTCAGCTAGTAACTCGTGTAATAAATTTGTTTGTTTCGTTCATAAAATCAGTTTTATTTTTAGCGAATTTCTCTCAATATTTTACGTTGTTACGAACGCGGAATAATTTGTATTCAAATATTTCGTGACATCAACAGTAGTAGTGCTGTTCCCATTACGGAACCGCAATTAGTGTCGGGACGGGTTTACGTGGACTCGGTGATTTACACGCGATCGTAGTTATAAGATTACGTAATTGTGGGCGGATATTTTTTAGGACCATTACGATACGCATATTTTATCTGTTAAAAAAAAATCAGTCGGTCGTGAAATATAACACCTTTCTTTTCTTTAGTTGTATACCGTTTGGATACGTCGCGTAGCTATTACATACCCAATCTCGACGAAGGGGTGAACGAGTTTTAAAACCAAACTTTTTTCTGATTCTGTCTTGTTAAGAGACGACACAAGTCCCCTGTGAATTTATACCGTTTATCCTTTTCTATTCATTATTTCAATTGGTGCCATAAAATATTACATTTGTATAAATAATCATTAAACTCTGAAAACGGCAGCAAGAAGTACCAAGCAATATCGGTTTGCTTTAAATATTTATTTTAAAGCTACATTTATTGAATAATGTACGGCTTTTGATAAGAAGATTTATTTTTCTGGCAGAATGCGTAGGACGTACATATGAATTAATCGCGAAATTGTTCAGTAAGAAAAATGTCTTTTTAAATGGCCGCACCGCATATTATTTTTTAAATGGATCAATAAAATTTATGAAACGATCATATCGTTATAAATGAATAACTAATGTGGCGAAAGTTATGATTCTATTTGACTATTTTAGGGTTGTTACAATCTTTTTTAGCAAATCATAAAGCTTATTTTGTTAAGATATCTAAAATCTTTCTATTTCAGTTGTAATTTATTTAATTTCAGCACAGAAGAAATAATAGTAATTATAATAAGAGTTCAGGTTAAATTTATTGACCTGAATATAATTTGAAATATTTATCTCTATTTTATAATCCCAGTCAGCAAAATAGTTTATAAATTCACTTGGAAGAAAAAAAATATAGTGTTATAAGGTTTCGTACTATCGAAAGGAGACACACGCATTGATCTCGCAATCTGTAAGATGGTTACAACTATTGTACCTACTGAACGGCTAAAAAATATTAAAATAAACGTTGAAAATCCGTGAAATCCGTAAAGCCCCCTTACACGTGTTAGTTTGCTTGTAAAAATTTGATGAAATATAGCTAGCACGTGGGACGTTTAAACTACAGCCGTTTGTCACACCGTAGTGTAACGAAAATGTGCGGCGAATACTTATTTGTTATTTAGTGCGTTTGAATTACATAGAGATTTATTGTAATAGTCGTTTTTGTAATTTATGATGTATCGTACATAGGAGTGTCATTATGTTTTACTATGCAACTTTATGGCGAGCTCTTTAATTTGATACCCATACTGCATTATTTGATTTATTTTTATTTTTTGATACCTACTTCAAACAATGACATCTCACAGCCACCATATTTATTTCTTTTTGATATCACCTATCTAAGAACTCTTGGGTTATCAAGACAAATATCTTGGACCCGAGGTACAAATTGAGATACATAATAATAATTTATTTATTGCATAAAAGTACACACAAGATACGTGCGAAAAACAACCCTTCTTAGTAGTTGGGTAGTTGGGTATGTGAAGTTTATTTTTTGTGCAGTTTTTCTTGAATTGATGATATTACATTCCAGTGACGGATGATTTTGGAACCTAGTGTTATAAAGAATATTTGTATTTTACAGTTATCATTTTTAAAATCTTTTTGAGTAGGTCTTGTAAGTAATTTACTAGTTGTTCATTAGGATTTTGTGTCGTGCGTGGCACATGATTTTAAGAGAATAACGAGGACATGATAGATTTTTATTTGACTCGATACATTAAAAGTTCAGTAATTATATTAAAAAAACTATTTACCTTATCTTTTTATGAATTATCAAAGTTAATTGAAGTCTAAGCTTCAAAACATTACGCTTAGGTGTAAATGCAGGCGGCTGTCTAATCTTGACACAAGGTCAGTGGTGCCACGACCCGTAATATTTTTTTTTGTGTAATCAATTAATTTCCCGTAATACGAGTATGTAGGCAATTGTTTTTTTTTTGTAAAAAATATTAAATTTACAGTTTCAATTTCTTTTCTCAGATTCACTAATTTAACTCCGATGCCAAACAATATTATAAATACGAAAGTTTGTAAGGATGTTTGTCACTCTTTCACGCTAAAAGTAATGAACGGATTTTCATCAGATTTATGTGGTATATAGGGCACCTAGTTATTATCCCGGAAAACGCGTGCAAAGCCCGTTGATAGCGCAAGTTAGATGAATAAGAAACACTTATCAAGGCAAATAAATACAGAGGCTCGGGCATTCGGAGTTGTCAAACTAACATAATCCAAATTTTACTAACAAAAAATAACCAACTTCAAAGTTACTCGAAAACTACTTGTCAGATCTCGTTCAAAATGTGGGACCACACGACAAGCACCTGCTTTCGATTAAAAAAGAATCATCGAAATCGGTTCGCCCAGTCGAAAGTTGTGAGGTAACAAACATAAAAAAATACAGTCGAATTGAAAACCTCCTCCTTTTTTTGAAGTCGGTTAAAAAGAGATTTTAAGATGTGTCTAGGTATAAATGTGAATAAAACCTCACATTTGAAAGTTTAAATAATAATTTACCTGACGCTCAAAACTAGACTAACGGAGCTAGTATTTACCTCCGAGGAATAACTGTCAACGCTGTTTTACGGCATATCATGAAAACTATTGGAAATTCTGTATTCAGTTAAGCCGATCAGTCTGATGAATGGACTCCGTCAGCAATTCGTACAATCGATGTTTAAATTATGTATTTGACAGTTCTGTTGGCCAAATAAATTTTGTTTTGCAAATTGCTACTGAGGAACTCAGTGACGTAATCCATAAATGTTATGACATTTTCTATGAAAACATTTTTCCTAATGCAATTTCCCAGCGCACATAGTCATATGCACATACAACACACATACGCATATACAACACACATACGCACATACAACACACATACGCACATACAACACACATACGCACACACAACACATACACACACAGCACACACACACGTGTTGTGACTTCCTAAGAAGTATAAAAATAATACATTCATCCCGAACAACCAAATCCAGAGAACGTGAAGTTTTTGATGTTGGGTATGAAACTCGGTTTAACAGATTGTGGCAGATTGCTACTGAGCTACAAGGCAGTGTAACTTTATGAATGTCATTTAATTATTATGAATGTATAAACTTCCGAAATCTGATATCCGAATTTCTCTCTTAACAATATCTCGTGAATAAATCAATAGCGCCATAATTACTTTAAAGGGATTTCTTATTGTATTAAAACGAAGCTATGTGCTAAATTTCATCTCGAAATTCGGTTATCAACTTTCGGAAGTACACCCTGATTATTTTGTATGTTATGGTAGTTAGAAAAAGCGGCCAAGTGCGAGTCGGACTCGCCCATGAAGGGTTCCGTAGTAGCAAGTAACATAATATAAACATAAACATAAATATAGCAAGTAACATAATATGAAAAAAACTACTTACTAGATCTCGTTCAAACCAATTTTCGTTGGAAGTTTGCATGGTAATGTACATCGTATATTTTTTTTAGTTTTTTCATTCTCTTATTTTAGAAGTTACAGGGGGGGGGACACACTTTTTACCACTTTGGAAGTGTCTCTCGCGCAAACTATTCAGTTTAGAAAAAAATGATACTAGAAACCTCTATATAATTTTTAAAGACCTATTCATAGATACCCCACACATGGGTTTGATGAAAAAAAAATTTTGAGTTTCAGTTCTAAGTATGGGGAACCCCCAAAATTTTTTTTTTTCTATTTTTGTGTGAAAATCTTAATGCGGTTCACAGAATACATCTACTTACCAAGTTTCAACAGTATAGTTCCTATAGTTTCGGAAAAAAGTGGCTGTGACATACGGACGGACAGACAGACAGACAGACTGACAGACTGACAGACTGACAGACTGACAGACAGACAGACAGACATGACGAATCTATAAGGGTTCCGTTTTTTGCCATTTGGCTACGGAACCCTAAAAATGACGCTGCTGATACAATTTGCACTTATCATAATACTTTATTCTCATTCTCATACGGTATATTATTAAAACAACTAAAAGTAACATTCCTCTTTCCTTATAATATATGTATCCTAAAATTATAATTTTCAATTACACCGGCAAGACCACCGTACCTTTTTGACATTTATAAGCCATTCCGACCGAAAATTTAGTGCCTTTGTAATTATTTTTCAGGAACGCCTTAAGGGGTTTATTCAAATTCTTTGAAAGTCTTCCTTCAAAGTAAGGCGGGTCTCTGTAATATTAAAAACGGCTTAGCCCGAACGCTGTGTTTATACACAGTCCTATACGTAGCTATTTGAATAATACAGGCACAAGTGACATCACTTCCGTCGGCGTGGATAACAGTAATATACTTAAAGATAGACTATCCTATCAGCAGTCCTATTAAGGAATTTAGTATAGAAATGAAGGGGATTAACAGAGTTGTCATGTAGTAATGTGTAAATTCAATTCACATTCCTAGTTCATGAGTAATTTCTTCTATCAGGCTTCCAAATTTCCTAAGGATATCTAATTATACTCGTACCAAACATAATTAGAAATTTAAAAAGGCATAGCATGATTAGAGTCCAGACCCACCGAGCGTGAGACGGACCTTCAATCAGATTTTCAGCCAGACGATAACTGCTCAATCAGTATTTGCCAGTATATTGCGGTTGGAAATTTCCAACGCGATGCGAACGGTATATTATGTGTCGAGTTGCGATGAATCCTGCAGGGATATGGCATAATGACGGCGGCGCGTGTTCCAGGGATAAATGTTCCCAGCCTGGCGATTCGATAGCCATTGTGCAACACCCGTGCTTCATTCAACAATCATCTAACGACCTAAATTGCACAGGTTGATTATTTTGATGGTTTAGACTTATTTAAAACTATTTATAGCTAAAATATAAGTGCTACTACAGTATTTGGTTTATCTGTTTATGACACAAAACATCCAGAAATATTCATGGGAACCGAAACATTTATTTCTTTGTTGAATTGCTCTAAAAAATCCTATCGGTGCTTACCTACATTCGCAGATGATGTGCTTTTTATTCATATTCTCTAAAAAATATATTGCATTACTCTATCATGCAAATTCGCGAAACACAGTAAGTGGTTTTATGGCAACGTTATTATTTATTCCGACGGGGCGGTTTAAAATTGAATTTTCCAGTAACAAAGTTTGTTAATATTCGTGAATATCGGCTGACGTCAGCCGGACAATGGGTGTTTCATCATTCCACGACACGACAACGACAACGACCCAGATTTTATCATTCAAGTGGTGGTGTTACATTGTAGTTGTAAAATGTAATAATAATAACGAATAATAAAGTCGAAATTTCAATGAAGCTCATCGTAGCTAAAAAAAAATGGTTGTCTGTAAAGTCTGTTTACGGACGGTAGTTTAACGTGACAACGTCATGACAAAGCTCCGTCCCGCTCCGTCCCGCTCCGCTCCACTCAACTACGATCGCCTACGGCACCGGCTACGATACGCCGATCGTAGCCGATAGTGCCTCTCTCTCGCTTTTGCCGCTCTCTGGCTCGCGGAACGCTACATTTTTTCATAGATGCGCCCGGCGCTCATCGTTTTAATAGACGTTATCACGTAAAAAAAACAAAATTGCCGATGTGCCTAGGCATGCATTTAAACTTTATTATCAAACAATTAAAGCATATTTCCTTTCGTCGCATAAATATACATAAGCATGCCGTGCCGCCTGTGGGCGCAGGCCCTAAGCGGCCAATGTAACTGGGTGCGAAACGGTCGGTTATCGGTTATCGAATAGCTGGTAATAAATTGATCTATTGAATTGCCTGCGCCGACAGCTCCGTTAAATTACTTTTTTGTTGATAGCGTCGCAACAGCTATTTTTAACTTTTCATAATATAAAGGACCAAGTTGTCTTTTCTTATCTTTTGTCGTGAAAATTCTGTAACGGAGGTAGATTTTGTACCTTCAATGGATTTTGTTATGTAATACATTTTTTCAAATCATAATATGATTGTACACAATATGATTTTCAAATGCACCTGTCTTGAATTGTGGTTCATATTCAGCTGTAAGCCGAGAGCTCTATTGAGAGTACCTGCAGCAGTGGACCGTCAATCGTACTGTATAATATTTTAAATTCAAATATCAAAATTATTTATATATTTTTCTATCATTTTGAAAAGATGCTTCATCATTGTGATGATAAAATTTGAAATATTCGTTTCTTAATAAACAATATTTATTTAAATTTTCCATTAGCGATGTGTGATGCTTGTAATTTGTATATTTATGTGTGTAAAATTTTGGTGAATCAATAATGCACTTTAACTCAATGCCACAAGTTTGAGAGCGTGGAATCGGCGACGAGGGCGAAGGAGGCGCTACACGGCTGCGACATCTACTCAGGATGCTGTACGCTCAAAATTGAGTTTGCCAAGGTGAGTGAGAATTTATGAGTTTTATCATCACACATAAAAGCAAAGCAAAGCAACAACCCATAATTGAGTTGTTTCCTAAAATTTTTTTTTGTTATAAATGGAAAGTTCATATATAAGTTTTATAACAAAGTTATTTTAGTTTTTTTATATTCGCTATAATTTAAAAGTTACATCAAATCAAAAATACGTTTTTGAATCCAGTACCGAAAACACGCCGACAGTTCCCGAATAGACCCGAGCGCGCGTGTGACGTCACTTTGTTAATTGCTATTCATTGCAGCATACAGCTGATACTGTGATTTGACTTTAAACTGATAAAATCTTGATATTATCGTCAATATATTGATAAACATATTAAAAATGCTAAACCTTAAAAGTTATCGTGCTTGTTTTGTACCATTACGTGTGAATACTACAAAAAAGATAATGTTAAATGTGTACATTTATTCGGAACCTGTACATTTAATCCTACTTTCCTACTTAATGTTATAAATCTGAAATTTTGGATGTTTGTGACTCCATCATGCAAAAACGGCTGAACGGATATAGATGAAAGGCACACAGATAGTTTTTGACCTAACTTACCAGATAGGATACTTTTTATCCCGGAAATAGACCTTTTCCCGAGGAATAAGAGGTTAAATTTTAGTTTTCGTCCATAGATTCATTTTTAGGGTTCCGAAGTAAAATCAGAATTCTTATAGTTTCGTCATGTCATGTCCGTCCGTCCGTCCGTCTGTCCGTCTGTCCGTCTGTCCGTCTGTCCGTCTGTCCGTCTGTCCGACTGTCCGTCCGTCCGTCTGTCCAAAACAAAGCGCCGAAACCCTTAGTGCTAGAAAGCTGTAATTTGGCATGGATATATACATATATTTATTAAAAAAATTGAAAAGCTCTTCCAAAAATATTATGGGAAGACCATTTTTGGAATTTTGGGTCCGTTTGCGAAATATTTGCTTTAAAGTGCTAATTCTGGTTGGAGTCAAGTGTCCAGGGGGGACAGTTGGCTAAACGGTTGGAGTTGGACAAGTGAAAAAAATCTCAAAAATAGGTTATAATATGATGAATTTACAAGGAAAACTATCACGGCTATGTTAACATGAGTAGTTAATGAATAATAGTCGATAAACTTACTACTTCGGAACTCTACATTGCGCGTGGCCTGACACGCACTTGCCCGTTTCTTTTATGAAACAACTGATGGTTTTATTTTATTAGGTTAGGAATTTTGCCACGTTGATCCTACTTCAATTCAATGAGGATTTGATGATGGGTTCTGGGGCTACAAAGTGGAACTCCTCAATGGTAGAGTAAAACGGAGCCGTGTTTAAAGATAACTACTACTACTATTACTATCATTAACATTGTAAAATCAGTAGGAACATCATTAAATAAATAAACGCTTCACACTCCTATGAGTGTGAAGCCCCTTACTAGGATACCCTGAGTCGTGGGTGCCATAGACAATACAAGGACACACACCCAGACCAAGAACAGAAATTCAAACTAATCATTCAAACCACCTCGCATCGTATCGAACCCAGGACCCTTGACTCAGCGATGTGGCGTGGTTTCCATTCGCCACACGGGTCATTGACCAAGTTGGTGTATTTCGGAGACAAAAAAAATTATATATTGTACCAGTTTTATGTATAAAGCGCGTACAAACCCATAACGCCGCAGTAGGTTTCCCTGTCGCGGGTGATATGGACAACACGTCACTATAACACCCAAGACCCGAGTACAAATATTTATTAGATATGGCCGGGAATTGAACCTGGGACCCTCGCTTCGCAGGTTGGATCGAATCGCTATCAACTAGGCTATAGGGTCATCGTATGTATGTACCTACTACTAGCATAGAATTTCTGTAGCATTGCATTGTGCATTTTTTTTATTAATCACATTCTTCATTTCTCTAAGGATCCATATCTGAAATTTACGCAGACGAAGTCGCGGATAGAAGCTAGTTGTATGATAAATGAAATATAATTTATCATACACCCCTGATTTCATACCCCTAACACCCTGCCCTGATTCCTCCCAGCCCAGACACGATTTACTAGTAAACAGTGTAACCTTTTCTTTTGGTGTAAGTATATAATCAATGGAGAGTTTTATTATATTTAATGAAGAATAAATCATTTAACGTTTAAATTTACAATAAAATTACGTGGAATATCTTTTTGCACTAAATTTCGGATATTTTTAGTTAATTTACGTGTAGGAGCCGTTGAGACCGTACTATCGTGAAATTTCTTTAACAAAGTGACGTCACAAATATGGCGGTCAAATTTGGCGCGTTCGTAGCCACGTGATTTTTTTTCAACTTTTATTTCGTTATTATTAATATTAAAAATAGTTTTTAAGCGTTTTTAACAATGCCAATCAATATAATTTGTGTTTAAGATTTAAAATACATTTAAAAAAAAAAAAATTTTTTTAAATGAACAACTCAATTGTCCCACTGCTGGGCTCGGGGGCTCCTCTCACAATGTGAGGGGTATTAGGCCATAGTCTACCACGCTGGCCAAGTGCGGATTGGTAGACTTAACACACCTTCGAGAACTTTATGGAGAACTCTCCGGTGTGCAGGTTTCCTCACGATGTTTTCCTTCACCGAAGCAAGTGATAATTAACTTGTAATACGCACATAATATTTGAAAAATTTAGAGGTGCGTGCCAGGGTTTGAACTCGGGCCCCTTCGTTCGGGAGACCAACGTTCTACCGCTAGGCTATCACTGCTTTTTCATCACACATACTAAAACTTAAACACTAGGATGAGTGGCATAATGTAGACCCACAGATACGATATCACAAACACCCATGAGCCGAAAACCATGTGCCGAAATGCCTGAAGGGCTTACGAAGAAGCAGACGGGCCACCTGATGGTAAGTGGTTACTGTCGCTTATGGACATGAGCAATACCAGAGGAATCGCCAATGCAACGCCGGCCCTGAAGGAGAAATCTTTTACACCTTTTTGACGACGAATTTACCTGTATATGTATATGTATCTGCTGCGATCGGGAATCTAACCCAAGACCCCTCGCTTTAAGGCTTGCTCAATACGAACCAAGATACACGGTCGTCTTAGTTTTTGAGGCCTGACGATGATCTACCCTAGAATCTAGGATATGAATAGTAAAAAGACACATTGATTTCTTGTATGTAAGATTGTGAAAACTTGTATGTTAAATACAGAAATATTACATGTTTGTTAACAACGATGTTGTGTTGATGGTGAGCGAGTGAACTTTTCCACGGGACACTTACTTAATAGTGAGAGTGTCCTGGGGAAACACTTTAGTCTAGTATCAGGTTACTGATGAATAGATGGACAAACAATATTATTTTGAATGGCCTGTAATAATATTTATCGAGAGTTATTGACATTGTAACTTCTTTAGAACTAGTTGACAAATGTGTAGTTGCCCATAAGCCTCCTTATGGTAACATCTGCATTATAAAGCATCATTGATCCGTTACCTATCGAAAAGGAAGCGTTAAATTATTATGACTGGCTCTCCGACAGGGCGACGAAAACACGTAAGAAAAAACTTTGTGACTCCACTTTTTGACGTTTATCTTAGCTCACGGTATAGCTACAACATAACATATTGTGTGAGGAGTATCGCTTTTATCAGACAGACAGTTATTTATTTTCACTAACGATGTATTGGATAGTAGATACGTCAACTCGTAGCCCTGAAGCAACACTTTGTTGTCAGGAATTGTAATAATAATTAATATTAATAGCTATTAACCTTCCTGAGGAATATGATGATCCTTCAAAAAAACAATCGATAAAACAAATTCACATATTAGTAAAATATTTCGGTAAATTCTGAAGTTACCTAATTGCTAGACTGTTCGCTAACAAAACAACGTATAGGAATAGTACGCTCGGTTCGTTTGAGTGCATTGTACGAGAATCTTCTTTTTGTGCCCGTCTCTTGTTCTTTTTCGTTCTTGTCTATCTGATTCAAATGTTTCCCCTTATTTCCCCCAATGAACGTATTTTTGAGGTCATTCCTAATTGGAGAATGTGTTTGTAGATCATACATATTTTTGTGCCTGAAAATCTTTTGCGCGGTTATGTTCGTTTCGCCTTTGTCGGTTTTGGGCATTGTTAGAGTAAAGGCAAGATAACTTCAAACTCTCTTACCTTTATGACTGCTAACAAGACTGCAAGCACTTATTTTGCAGAAAGGCGTCGTTAAAGGGCTGATGATATTCATTTTGGCTGGTGATTTTTTTTATTACAAACTAAAGTGTCCTTCTTTGACTTTCCATTCAAATTATTTCTGATTTAAGCTCATATTTTCACTGGACAGCTTTGAGAACTTCCAGACATGAAAATTTTCCTTTCATTTCACTCGATTATTTTCCTGCTAAAAGCAATATTATTTTCCTGCAAATTTTCATTCAACCTACAAACCTACCTGCAGTACTGAATTGGCGATTCATACTTTTTCCCCTCGAATGTTCGTTGCCACCCTGTATAGTCGAGCATGGCCAGGGGTGATCAATTTTTGTTACCGGACGCTACGTAATGGTTCCCTTTGTGTGCTAAACGCGGGCCTTTCGGACCATTTTGTGCTCTCTATTTTTTTCTCCTCGCTCAACATATTGTGATTTGTCGTCGAGTAATCGCTCCTTACGAGGGTCGCTTATAAATAAATATTTATAGGGCATTATGACTCGGGAATGTTCTGCTACCATTGTTAGTCAGCCGTTACGGGATACGGGGTTAAGTAGGGGGTTGAGATGTTAACAGGCTCGCATTTTCGGGTGTGTGGGTAGATTTTTACCCTATCTACTATCCTGGCTACTTTTTGGGGATACTGTACGTTTTTTCTGTTGGAACTTAATGTTATCATATTAATGCCCTCACACTCATACAATCGACATACATCGTCTATCTGTCACAAGTCTGGGCCAGGAATATAACTACCCATTATTCTGCCCATAGGAACACTGTAAATCGAGTTACGGATTCTTCATTATGCTAGAGCTCAAGATATGTCCGGATAAGCCTTGAAGCGTGGCAGCCCCCTACTCCATCCAACAACAAACTTTAGAATTAGGTATCAGACAAACTCCTAACCGCAGGTCAAAGTTAAACTCAGACAGCTTTAGGTCGTACGCTATTCTAGGACCTAGCTTGGAAATAGAATTAACATCCTTCCTTCTAGGCCAAAGTATACAATGCAGTTTTTATAGCAACTATACGAATTGTATTATACTCGTACGTGACGTGTGAAAGGTAAATTTAAATGAGTACGCGTCAGATAGTTTTTGAAATTAGAATTTATACGATAGGTACATTCCGGAAATGGTAGTTCTTTTATCAAGGTAAATATACTAAATGTTTTACAGTTGACCAACACTTTCATTCAAGAGAAAAAAAATGTATAAAAGGTATTTATATCGTTCGAAAAATATTGCAAAGTTTTATTTACGCATACATACATCTATCTATACAGCCAGATGTCCAAATAGAATATCCATAAATAGAAGAAATAGTTCTTCACGGATAACATATGTTTTTTTTTAATATTTAAACTGTATACCATCTCTTGGTGTACAGCAATGAAGATAAAAAAACACTACACGTTAACAATGTGAAATAAATATAAGGAATTAACATTCTTAATAGTAAAACATAGCCAAGTAAAACCGAATTTACAAACATGTTTGAACCGCAGTTCAAAGTTATCTTCATAAAGCTTTAGGGCGTCCGTGTGTCTAGATCTAGCTTCGGATTAACTGGAATTGGCGTCGTTCCGCTCACTGAGATACAATACAATAACATTTCTTTGTTGCAAGTGAACGACCACTACTTTACGCTACTTGTTTTATTTTTTTGTTTTCATATCTCTCTCTATATATATCTATCTCTCTCTGTCTCTCGCCCTCTGTCATTCCATTTACCTCATTAATTTTGTCAGTTGTCAGTTCAGTATATTTTATAATTCCATTCAATCCTTTCATTCATCAAAGACACTCACTATAATAAAATTATAATTATATATTTGGTATAAACGACATATCTTTACTTTAAAAATGATAAAGTAGAATATTGGATATTGGTTTTAAGTATTTTTTTATATACAAGATAAAATCGAGCAATATATTTCGGCTGCTAATATCATTAATACAACTTATTCACAAAACAGATATGGAACATTATTTAGGCGCGATAAAATCAAAACAAACCAACAAATCGTCCTGAATGTTAATTAAACTTTGTAGGATATCTATTAGATCGATTATACGAGTATATAAAAAATATCTAATGGTAATTAATGATTCACAGCAACTGGCCAGGAACTAAGTTAAAATTTTATAAAAGTTACTCCATTGCAGAAATAGCAGTTTAGTTCAAAGTTTTAGTTCAATAAATTTTAAAGTTCCCGGGAATCGGCTGTTTTAGAATCAGAATCTATTAATTATTAATTCATTTATCACTTTTCATTGTCTACTTCCTCATCTGCCAACAATAATGCGCATTCGGAAATATCAAACTAAAGTTCACAACAAACTTCTGAGCTTGGCTTGGGTCAAAGTTAGACTGGAACGGCTTTGGAATGTTTAAGAGTATATAATTCTAGATTTAGGTTCAAATTAATCCTGTTTAAACGTTTTGTTGCATTTGTTTGAGGACATGTCGCAATAAATAATTGAATGAATACTATCATTAGGATCATAGACTGGTGGACAATGCCATTAGGCATTAAGTTTGCCTTTTGTTTAAGAGGTCACATTATCGACTAATAATTAATTGGTTTCTGAAAATACAGCCTTCGTGGCGTTAGCATGAGCTGCTCTGACCCAATTTGTTACCTGTCTCATAAATACAGATTATACAGTTGCCGATTCATATACTCGTTCGTATGCAGTGATGTTAACATGAAAACAAGTCATCGTCGATATTTCGACGTAAATATTACCTAAAAATAAATGAATTTGCAACGCGGCAACGTCAGGAAAACTAATAAATAGAAAGGTATCCTACTAACATTATAAATATGTAAGTTTGTGAGGATTTTATTACTCTTTCATGCAAAATATTCTGAACGGATTTTCATGAAATTTTGCACACAGGTAGACCAAAATGTGGAATATGACATAGGACAATAATTATTATCCCAAAAACGCGGGCGAAACCGTGGGCACAGCGCTAGCTCATTGTATAATATAGTGCCGAAGTTTGATACAATGTAACAAAATACAAACAGTTACAGACTACAGTACGCAATGAATGCGACAAGTATTCAATCTACGTTGCAACAGTGCATTTCGTCACTTTATAGTTGACATAAATACCCAACCTAGTTTTATGGCGTAAAATAGAACCGTGCTCTCTCCTCGGGGTCAAAGATATTTTATTGTATACAATGTAGGTACCTATATAACAAATAATAGTATGTAATACAACAATATTATTTTGGAAATTTTGAACGTAACTTGCGTCATAACGTTATTTAATTATAACAATATCAAAATAATATCAATCTTTATACAAATGAATACAAAAATGTATAGGCGAATGTAAAAAATCTGTTTTTTGTTTGATTTAGTAATGTACTTATCTAATACTAATAACAGAACTTTAATAAATCCCATAAACAAGAGGAGATAGTACCGAAGTTGTCCTGTTCTTGTGCTCGTACATCAGTAGACGAGACGGAAGTTTAGCGCAATGGAGTTTAAATTCCGCAAGCCGGCGAGTGCCAGCTACAGTTGAACCTAAACCGGAGTTGATCTCCCGCAGCCGTAGCCGGGCTGCCAGAACTTTGTTTAGAAATAATACAACGGAGATGTTGTTCGTGATCCCTTACATGTTTATGTTGAGGGCGCCTCTGTGTTCAGAGTTTGAAAGATATTGGACAACACAGGGAATCCTAGTATTTAAGCACTTATGAATCTGTAAAACAAGTAGTACCTACCGAATGCAAATGTTATAAATTATAATTGCTTCCATTCACTCACCTGTAATCGTTTGCAAGATTGAACTGTGTTTGTTCGCGGTGTTAATTACATAAAGCGATTAGTGTAATGGGCTTCGATGGATGGCGTTCGTTTGCTAACAGAACTTCACTGTGAAAGTTGCGTTATCCAATCGTTTACAATCATTGGCGATATTAAGATAATTGGGGGAATCTATGTCGAGATAACACTGACAGAAAAAAATATAAGAATTATCCAAATGTGAAAGTTGTATTGTCTTCACAAAGACGTTTTCATGTTTTTCTTTTCATCGCGCACTACTTGGCTCTTGGCTTCAACCCATTAATGCTCACAATTGGGCACGGGTGTCTCCTCCTGAGAAGTCCTAGACTGGCCTAGAGCATACTCCACCACGCTGCTCCAGTGCGGACTGGTGGAGCCACTTACCTACGTAGATAGTCCATGTCCAAGACAAGAAAATGGGGTCGATATTCGATCATTATCCATATTGTCAGTTTCTTTCTTTTTCATTGACCCTATTTAATATTTAACTTATTCGATAAACCATAAATGTATCTAATTTATCTGTATGCAATTATTCATCGTGTAAACTTTATAAATCACGTCTTCTACGTGAGTTCATTCTGCAAGTATTTATATTATAGATACATACTTTAAGACGGGCTATACAACATTTCCAATATTAAAAGATGATAAAAAATACGCTTTTATTCCGGCATTCGCAGCGAGTAAATAAACGTACATGTGGAATGCCAAACATTCGCATTAAGTCGATATTAACCCTCTCTAGAACACACTACTCGACTTTTGTGCGATATCGTAAAATTTTATTAGTACTAGTATTCTTTTATCAGTTATTCTTTTACTTGTGATCCCTGGTGTCGTCTGTAGCCAACAACGTATTGTTGATGTCTTTGGTGACTGTTATCGATATATTACATTAGGTTACGACGACTGTTTATTGTGGCCCGTGTGCTCGATTATTGGCTAATGATGTAAAAAGACATACACACATGACACACACACACACATTGGTGTTACCGACGTCCATGGGCGACGATGACCATTTACCGGGTGGCTCGGCTGTTTCTTTGTCGGCTATTTACAAATAGCCATACTTCACAACATTTCACCATTTCCACCTGACACCGTTTCACATATAAAATTACAAACTGAGTAAATGACCAGCAAAACTTATTTTTAATTAGAAACGTTGCTTGTTTAAATGCGCAGATACAAAAAAAAAGTTATAATTATTTTTTTCCGGCTTGAAACTGGGAAAACCTAATTAAAACAATCTGAAACATAATTACGCCATCAACTCGTACAATTCGCGTTGGAACTTTTTAAAAAGTTTGCGTGTGTGTGTACAAGATGTCATACAATGTAGAGAAACATTAAAATGTATTACAGTCATTATTAAAAGTAGAAGTTATTGAAATTTTTTCAACATGTATATCTTATTACCGAATACGTTATAATTATACTTATACACTAAATTGAACACTTAATTATATGATTACTGAAAAAGTTCATAATAACCTTTCATTCTTTCTGTTTCATCTCTCTTTCGTGGCCGGCAACGCATTAAAGTGATGCCTTTGGTTTTGCTGATGTCCATGGGCGACGATAGCCACTTATCATCAGGTGGATCGTCAGCTCGTTTGCCGGCTATTGCCATTATAATAAAAAGTAAAAAATCTTTAATTCGTTTTTATTGTAACCACGCCATGTCCACTAAACTTTGTCAACTTCCACGCCACTAAGATAGGCACGTGACTGACGTAGGTTCAAGGCAAAATCCTTTAAGACACAAGATATTTCTTGGTAGTTCCACTTCTACCTTATAAAGGTATACACTGACAACCTAAACAAAGAAAGAACAGAAATAAATACTTTTTTCTGTTTTTCGCTGTGATGTATATTATATGTGTATTATATCGTAAAATACGAAACTTGAATACCCGTTACATTTAAAATGTTCAGTGTCCGCGATGATATAAGTTTAAAATCTTATGAACCAACCATAGCACAACATATCTGAGTAAAATTATTTTTTGTCTATTCACCTGTAAAACGTCCTTTTTCCGTTACCAGAGTGTCTTACGCGTAAAGATATTATGACAATATACACCTACAAAGCTTTCATAACCCTTTTCAAGTTGGACACCCCTTGTCTGGATCGTGACAAGATTCAAAGCCTCAAAGGCACAAGATGGCCGCCAGTGAGTCTTGAGGCCACTCGATCCTCCTCGCTTAAGTGATCAATGGGGATTATGCATTTATGGATTCATCGTACCTACTTTAACTTAAAGAGTTAGATATGATATAGAGTTAGATTTGATTGACTATGCAAAGAATGTGTAAGGTTACTGTCTTCAGGTTAATCATCCGTCAATCAAGCTTATGCCATCACGGCTCAGGGTTCCACTTGGGTTACAGAGTTTAAATTAAACCTATTATCTGCCGCTGTGACAGGTATTTTGTTGAACTACGTCTAAAATGTACTTTTATTACGAGCCATTGAGTGGAAATCAATGGCAGTAATTTGTAATTCACAAAATTTTATAACATTAATGTTTAACAATGAAAATTATAACAACTGTCCGTCATTTTCATACGTAAATGAAATTCATGCACTTTATCAAAAATTGAGCTTAATAATGCGTTCGCAGGCGAATGTTGAAATGTTTTCATATCGGTCGATAAGCTTACAGCCAGCGGAATCGGTGGGGAATTTTAAAATTATTTACTTACGGTTCGTTTACCGGAATTGTGGAATTGTGTCGGATTATGTTCATTGAGTAATTTTGATTCTGGTTTTGGGACTAAAGGATATGTAATATGAGTTATATGGAGTTGGTATAGTGGATTTTCAGTCGATAAATTAAAACGAAATAAAATATTATAATACCTTTTAACGGCTTTAGGCTATTTTAGAGAGAGTGCATGGATATCGCTCGCTCTCTCTTTCTGTCAGAGATGTGTGTGATGTGACTGATGTGAGGTAGAATTGAGGAACTACGTTTTTCATTTCCTAAATTTAAAGCGCCATTTGGCTTGGCTCCAAATGACATATGTCAAAATGGATGGATGCCAAACATGATTCACACTCACGATCATTCCAATTCTCTGTCATTTGCGCGTTTGACATCGAAAGACGTTGACATGACGTTGCGTTCGGAAGCCATTTTGTTACACAAAATTAAACAACTTTTGGAACTGTCTCCTTCGTTCGACGTCTCGGCGCGAAATAAACAAAAATGGATGTGGGTTTGCGCATTCACGATCCATCGGCGCGATGTTGCGGCGTGACGCCATGGCGCGATTGGAAATCCAGAGTTTTATATCACGCCACCCGTTTTTCACATTCACGATCAAATTTTGGCTATATCACGCCATTTGACGCGATGGCCTGACCGTGAGTGACCACCATAAAAATGCATCGGAAATTACTAGATTTGGATCAGGGTGGCTATAATGAGACATTTCGATCTAATCCTTATTGCTGATTACTAGTTACACAATGTTCCTCATTAAAGGTTTTATATATAATAGATAGACACGAAGCGTTATTTAAGATAACATTTTAGTTTAATTACAAGAAGCGTAGTGCTAATTAGTGACACGATGTGATCTATAACACGAGATAATTCAATTGTCGCCCGTCGCCCGGGACGTGCCACCTGAGCCAATAACGATAATGGCGCATAACAAGGGCATTTTATATCATATCACAGAGTAAACACTTACTGTGGTTCATCTCTTGATGGCATAAAAGTCGACAGTTTCGCCAGGCGTCATTTCGGCAGGGTTAACCATTATGCATATTATATGGATACAATATATGGTACAACTAGTGGATTCGCGGCGTGTGGCTACTTCACAAAAAATTGTTGTATGGAAAAAGTCGAAAATCGAAAATGTGCATTGTTTTAGTGGTTTCAAACCATCTTCGCATTATTGCCTTTCAAATGAAACCATTTTGGGGTATATCGATTGGATGGTTTCAAAGTCTACGACATCTTTACAAATTTTTGTTTATCAAATCAAAATAAAATCAAAATTCAAATTGATACTTGTCTAAATTCAATGCAGGATTACTCATTAGAAATCTCAGGTACACGTCTCTCATTTCTCAAATGCTCAGCGCTGCAACAGTCCCAAAACATAAATGCGCGCTGCAATCCTCCCGAGCTGACGATCTGATTGTGTCGGGCCTGATCATAATTATGTAGATGCGGCAGGGCGTGAGTATTGCCAATGTAGCAAGTACGGCGCTAGGGATGGTTTTTCGGATACGTTTAGGATATCGTGTGGAAAATCTGATGGATGATGTAGGAGTTTTCAGGAAGAAACTGAGGTTGTAGTGGTTCTTGTGTCTAATTCATCAGATTTTTAACTTATATCATCACGGACACTAAACATTTGTATGCACACGGGTACTGCCGATTCGTATATTATAGTAGGTATCATACCGATATTTTGACCCAGTTCCATTATATTTTATAACATGTTCATGAAGGCGATTTTTTAATGCTTTAACTAATATAACATATTTTTTTTAAAGATTTAACGTTCAAAGTTTTCCTAGATGTAGTATGTGACTTAAGACAAAACAGTTTTAAAACCAATTTTAATAGTGAGGACTGTGAATAGCAAGTTGTTCATACTTTTCATAAGAGACAGATAGGTAATTTCATTTGAAAAGTTGTTATCCACCAACATTTTTTTAAACAATTAAATAACTTTTGTGTTATCAGATAAAATGTTAATATTCGAGTACGTTAAGTTACATTCCAAATACGAGTATAAGTACTTTTCCCCTTAATAAATACAGTATATGACTCGGATATATAATTTAGTTTTCGGTTACGTTCACAATTCACATAATTATGTACATCACTACGCACTAGTACATTTTGACTAATCCTATACATGCAGCAGGTACAGATTGTAGTGTTTCGATGACAAATCTGGATTGAGAAGCATTAGGAACTCGAGATACATTCTGTGTTCTATGTCGTGTGTATATCAAATTTTAAATTGATTAATCAAGTTATTGTAGAGGACAAAATATCGATGTAAAATGCATTTCTTGAGTACTTGTATAAAATAAACATAAAATGTGCATAATTCACCACGAGTTAATCGATTAGGTATTGCCACCGTTGCGTCATGAAGGAAACGATGATTCCGTTTGTTGATCAACATTTTTCATCATTCATTTATTAGGTACTTATTGCCACGACGAAAAATGTTTTACGATATAATTATGAGTCATGTAGATTTATTTTTATAGAATATACGAGAAAAATTTGGCCTCGGGAAAATAATGTAATTTCATTATCATATTATTAAGATATCTTACTTCTTAGTAAATAATATAAATAAATATGAAAATTTATGAGGATGTATGGATGTTGGTAACTCTTTTACGCAAAAGCTACTGAACAGATTTTCATGAAATTTACCACACAGGTAGACCGTGATCTGGAATAGAATATAGGGTACTAATTTATTCCTGAAAACGTGGGCAAAGCCACAGGCAGAGAACTAGTCATAAATATTTTTTTGAAATGACCTCAATTCAGAGTCCTCTAAACTAAATGTACCTTAAAGTTTGTCCTGAACATAAAAAAAAACAGCAACATTCTTTTCATTTAAAACTTAAGCCTTGGCTTGTATCTTAACTCGGCGATACTAAGGGCGAGCGTCCAAATATGAATTATGAGGGTGCCCCGTTGTCTTGTGTCCAATTTTGGCAAATGCATCCGTCGGCCGGGCGCCTAGTGTATCGCAGTCTTTAGAGTAGAATAGAATAGAATATATTTATTTCATAAGATGCTGCATTAACTCGCAAAAGGTCTTTATAGCGGATACGAGGAGAAAAACCCGCTTGGTGTTTATTGTTTACAAGCTGCTCCCCGCGATATCGTCTGCGGAAATATTGTTTTCACACTGATACAATATTTTACCCTATTTATCCCTTTAAGGTCTAGATTTTCAAATATCCTTTCTTAATGCTCCTCTACAACACATAAGGAACTTCACGTCAGCTTTCATGCTTCTAGGTCCACTGGTTTAGGCTGTGCGTTGTCTGTCAGTCAATAAGGATTAGCGTTGTATTAAGAATTATGGGACTCCATAGGGTTTCATTAGATTTATATAGGTATCTTGCAATGAAAATTTTGTTGACAATGAGAATATGTGATAATAATGTGAATATCTACTACAATACAGATTTATTTATTTATTGGATCATCCACAAAATTACAAAAACTAGCAATTATTACAGATCTAGGACCTAAAATTAATCTAAATTTATAATTTTAATTACGCATGACAAAATAATTATGATTAAAAAGTCTTGTGTTTGTTACAGCCCGAGAGATTGAACGTATTCAAAAACGACCAGGACAGTTGGGACTACACATGTAAGTTTTTTCTTCAATATAATTTACTGTATAAATGTATATGTAAATTATTCTATACATACATTTGTACTTAACGATCCATATCACATGTATATCTAGATGTCTGTGTGTATATCGATGTAATAATATTAGTATGAAATTATATTTCTTACTTTCTCACATTTTTGTAAACGAAAATTGAATTCAAGTAACCATATAATTTTTTAGATACTGAAATATTTTCTGGAATAAAATAGATACGAAATATTTACGAAAATTTTGTGTGAAATGGATCTGAACAAGTTATTAAATATATTCTGAATAGTATTTCTTGGGTCTGGTCAAATATACCTACCTATTTAAACTTTACCAAAATTTCTTTTGGAAGGTTAAGCGGCAATACTGATTATTTTGGTACGTTAAGTTCTATGCATTAACTCCGTTTTCATTTTGTACAAAATCCTATATCCTAAATGTTAGTACTTATACCTAAGGTCTAAAGTTGTATGGGTGACCACCATGACTCGGAACTCTCAGGCCCGTATCCTTAAGAAGGCATACGGGTTTCAGTTGTATGTATGTTCTTACTTTAGTTTGAATTCTCTAAGAAGAATTATATCATATTTAAAAACATTTTGCCCCATAAACTTGTTTATATCAACTATTTCTTCCTTAATTCCTAAGTACCTAATAGATTGGATTCGAAACAGACCGCGATAACCGGTAACTTTATTCAATGTGTTCTGTTATCTTGTACTGATTCCTATCTCCAAGAAATGCTTTTAAGTGATTGCAATTTTATTATTTGTTTTTGAAAACTATTTAACATACTCAGCCGTTCGTACTTACATAAATTGTATCCCAATAATTTTAAGTAATTTTTTTTATTTCGCGTGTTTATTTAAATCGATGTTGTTAAGAAGTTTTCAAAATTAAAATAAAATTGAATTATCCTGTTTTCTGTTTACAAAAATTGGCATGAATTATTTTTAATGTGCGTAGTATGCATGAGGTATGTTAATTCAATTTTAACATTTGTCAAGATTTGACACAAGCGTACCAGGGAGAATCACTGTGTACCTACATTAAATTTGTGTACATTGAAACAAAAGCTACAAATCACTAAAGGTTTGTGTGTGTAACAGACACGTCGACCGCAACTGTAAATTTAAAAAATGAAATAGTGCGTTCCATTTAGTCTATTATATTATTACTCGATACTTTATTACTGAATCAACTCTTTTAATACTGATACTTTTAAACAACAGATACAACAACCTAAGACCGGATAATATGTATTTCACATCTCATTATCACTCTACGAGTATATAGAATGTAAATCTAATCATGATTCTCTTCAAACATTTTCCTAATCTAATTCGACGGACTCCAATTTCCATCTTTTGACATTGCAAGCTAGATCCCTGCGTACAAGAATGCTTGGCTCTGAGTGCCCCACAAAAGGCTTTCCGAGGTCCTTTTGTCAAGTCCGCGCTGAAAACGGTGACATGTCTTGTTAACGCTAAGTCCGTACGGTCGAAAAAAGCCCTCCTATTACTGTCATATTTTTGGACACGGGTTTTTTTCAAAGGGGTTTTTTATCCTATCGCATAATTCAAAGTCGATCTAAATATTATTTTGTAAATATAAGATGATGTAAAAACATATTTTATTTATTTGATATCTAAACTATATTGTATTGAGTGGCAAATAAATTCAATAGTTTTTTAAAAACAATTTTTAATAAAGTCAAATTTAGATACTTGCATGAGAGATACCTTTTTATGCCACCGAATCTTCAAATCCCTTATAATATAATGTAATATATAAAATACCTATTTCTGAAATAGTAGTCGTAGCGTTATCCGTTCAAAAGCACTTTTTAAAATAGTCTTTTGGTTTATATTAAACTAGTTTCTTTTGTCGGGTGAAAAGTACGGGGCGGGAGACATCTCGAGTTAGTCTCGGTCACTTGTCAAAGGTATTTTTTATTCGTAGTAAAGTTTATATAAGCGATTCATCTTGAGGGTTTTCCATTTTCAATTTTATTGCGCGTCGTAAAATCTGTAATACGCCTGTAGTTGGTGCACGTTACACTGATTAACAAAGAAATAATAACTAAATATATAGTTAAAAGGTACAGAAAGTCGGTACAATTAAATACTGTTTGAGGTTGGTTATGAGATGACCAAGGGTCGCCGTGGCTACTTAAAATCATGTGAACTGCGTTATTGATTGCTGCTTATAATGAAATCAATAAAATAGTAAATATTAAACTTAGTAATTTGTACATAAAGCAAATGCTAATACAACCTTACAATTTACCTGTTTCATACCCGTACGATTACGGAATCATACGGGTATGTAACAGAATCGTACATCGTACGGACGATGATAGATTTTTGCAACTTAGTTTTTGTAAATTGTGAAAAATATATTATTTAGCTTCATAAAAATATAACCAGGGTTAGTTCAATAAAATTTGACTGAAAAAAAAGCGTGCTTATTTCTTTCAATATATCATAAGCATATTATAGCATTATGACACAAACCTCAGTGGTTTTTATAATGCTATCCTATGATTGTATGTAACTTTTGTTAAATGATAAATAAATAAATAAAATAAAATAAGGTCCCAAATTATCGCAAAATGTTTTTTATTTTTTTAATTACTCAAAGCCATTTCTTAATATTACGGCTAATTGGTGACCCCAGCATCAATATTATAAGTAGCTTATAATACATTCTAAGAATTGTATTTTCACTTGGATTTCAACATTGCCAATTTTGTGTAGTTTGTTAATATTCTGATTCAAATATTCATTTTAATACTTTTCTATAGCCATTCACAGTTACTGTATTCAACGGTGCGGGATCAATTACCGTTTAGAACCGGTAATAAGCTTGTAATAGGTGTAGTCGCGTTGGAAAATTACGGCACAGATATTGCTATTACCATTATGGGATTGGATTTGGTCCTCATTGGATTTTAGAGAAAAATAGAAACACGTGTATTCCACCTCGTGTTGATTTTCATATTAAATGAAACGAAAATCAACTTTATTCCTATAATCCTAACCCAACACCTCAATCCATATCGTCCCACGGCTGATAAATTTTCCTTTGAAACATATTTATGTAAATCCTCTGGCTTATTTACGTTTCCTGCTCCTTGATAATTTTTTAGGGTTCCGAACGAAAAATCGAAAAACGGGACCCTTATAGGACCACCCGTGCGTCTGGGCAACCGCCCTTCACAGCCAATTTTCTCCAATACTATCAGATCAAATGAGTTGAAATTTGGTACTCATGTTCTATTTTGTGACTCAAAGACGAAGGTATAAAGAAAACAAATTAATTTTGTAAAAAAAATAAAATCAAAATTAAAAAAGAACTGTTTTGCAAACCGTTTAGTGTGGCATGTCAAACGAAAGGTCTTATTGTAAGGGTCTCAAATACTTCTTTAGTTATCTATTACAAGAAAACCTATAAGAAGTCTATGGTCTTAAAAAAGGGCAAAATAAATAAAATAGAAAAATAACTTTAAATACCTATATAATCAATGTTCGGAACCCTCTCCAAGCGAGTTTAACTCGCACTTGTCAAGTTTTTTTACTTACAATTAGTTTTATTAATTTAGTTTTACCCAAATCCTTTCCTTTCTTTAAAAATATATCGCAACCTCTAATCGTGATCCTTATAATATATGTATGTATAAATGCTACATTATTTTTAAATCTGTTACGAATAACGACCTGCCAAGTTCGTAGCTGTTATTACATTAACTATCGTGGTTAGAGTTCTCGACAAAGGAAATTGCAACTTTCTAGATTACCGACCGCGAGCGTTACTACTAGTCCGTGTCTTCCCACTTTTCCATTTCCTGCATGATCTGGAATAAAATGAATGGGGATAACTTTATGACTTACCAAACTATTCGAAGATGTTATCCAAACACAAACTTAAGTCAGGTAATATGTTTGTTTCACTTGCCTTGAGTTCACTTATTACCGAAGCTAAACCTAAGCTATTTTTAATAAAAAGTTCGTAGTTATTTTTTGTTTGCGTAGGTTATAAAATAGTATGAATAACTATTTTGGAATCGATGGGAACCTTGCAAAGTAAATAAACATTAATTGTTACAGGTGTATCTTGACTTATAAGTTTTCGATAATGATGTTCGTTGGTAAACAGTGTAATTAATTTAGATAAAAATCTCGCTTTAAAATGACTCTTTGTGAAAAGTTAATGTATTCATATTTGCTTCTTCTCGCTTGGTTCTCTCAAGAGTCTCAAGAGAAGCAATTTCCTTCGAGAAGGACATTATCCGATTACACCAGATAATGGACTACGTTTGCGGATCAGAGATTGCGGTAGCAAATATGTTAGGATTTTATTGAACGAGCCGTTGGAATACTTATTACCTTGTCGAATGATAGAAGAGTTTTTTATCTTCTTAAATTTAATGAGGAACTTGAACCTTTCGCGATAATATCCCGGATATGTTTTAGGATCAGTTTGTTAGATGTATTTAAAAAAAATCCTAAGTATCATTATTCTCTCAGGGCCCTAATTTTATATCACCTCATTACATTACATTAAACAAAATGTTAGCTGATCAGGTGGCTGAAAAAAATTCATGTTATTATATTTCTATTATCTAAAACTAATAAAAAGTTATAATTTTGTAACATTTTATTACAGTGGCAATTTACATGCAATCAACAGTAATTGCAGCTTTAGACGTAATCACATTACTACACAGTTCCGCTGCAATGTAATTGCATTATTTGAATCGTTTGCAGGAGCTCAAACGAGATTTTATAGATTTTGCTATTAAATACGATGCTGTTAAGTCGCTATAATTGGATAAAACCAATGGTTTTCTGTGTTGATAAACTTTAAATCCATTTAGCAATAAAATAAATATTTCAATGGATGAGTTACTAGAAGACAGGTTGAGAACGAAGATAGAAATACATTATCCTTTTTACCTACATATCCTCAATAACTTTTACTCTACTTATCTGGTCTGTCTGGACTACTTACTGTAAATATGTATATTGGAACGATTTATTCGATTAGGTACTATTAATGACTAAGTAACATAATTCAATGCCTTCTATGTGAAGCATATAATTTTTTATTAATTATCCTATCGTCCCACGTTGGGCGACAAAATGAAGTATAAAAGGGCATAGCCAAAAATGTAGTAAAGTAACCTGAAGAGGTAATGTTTATCATATATGTGGTTTTATCATTCTGTATCTTTGTACTATTAATCGGATGAGTACTTAATTGGAAACTATACAAAAATTTGCTGCATAATTTTATTTTAGTAAAGTGCAGTGAAACGAAACTGCATCGGCAGATATACCTAAAAGTTTTCAATTTTAAATATGGCTCACAGTATAAACCTGGAAAATTGTCGTATATATCACTGAAACGAAAATTTCAATATGAATTGGCGACGAGAGATTCTATTTTACGCTTAGTGTATTGAAAAAATATAATTTTATGCATGATGTTAATATGTTATGCACAGTAGATTGAATATTTGAACATCAGAATATTTTACAACGTTACACACAAATCTGATTTACCCAATATATAATTTAATATTTTGAATACCGAGTATACGAGTATATAAACTTGCAATTCATTGTATCAGTTAGTTGTTGCTTGTTATTCAAACTTCATTTAGGTTCAATTTATCTTTTCAGCTTCTTCAATATATTGACGAATACTTATAGGTGTGACGAAGTAACTTATGAAGCATAAAATTATAGTATCATTAAGTCCTAAGAACCGTTAAGAGAGTCTTCTTGATGAAAACATACCTAGTTAAGTTTCAAGTTTTATTGCAGTTTAGATTCGTTACATCTAATGCTGTTAACGTTGGCGCCCAACAACCTGGCCGTGTTTATTTATATTTTACTAAATTAGCTGCTTTATTTCATACACAAGACTGTTTACTTATTTATGTTGGAAAGAGGACTATCTTATTTTATGAAAAATAAATTGCTGGTAATTGCGTAATATTTAAAAGCTTATTCAAAGAAACTCTTTATTTTGATGATGCTTTTAAAACTGAACTTTCACAACCCAATGTTAATCGTCGAATGAAAAACCCGCGGTCGCAGACGACAGTTTAGGTTAGTTGAGCGGTGCATTTAAATATTTGAAAAGCAGTTGAAAATTCATTTCTGCTAGGAAATTTTCACACTCCGACGCTTACATTCTTTGGGCCCATTGTTCGGGAACGCTACTGCACCGTGGTTTCATCGCGGTTAATGGACAGGGGGAGTTGGGAGAAGGGTGGATTTGACGTACTTATGTCACTGTGGAGTGAAAGCTTTGTGAAAACTTCAGTGTATCAGTTTACGTTGATTGACGGTGAGGACGTGTGTAGGTCAAAGTACGTTATGAAAATGAATGTTACTTAACTACCCTCGTTTAGATTGGAATTGTTGCAAGTAATGCTTAGTTAACTGAAGTATAGACCGTAATGGGTGAAATGTATGTAATGTATCTGTGTTAATTATTAAAGATGATTCTTTTCTGCCCCCGTTTAAATGCCACCAGTTTAATGAGACACTGGGTTGAGGAAATTGCACTTTCAACGCTTGCCGGTGTGACTGACCTCTTTATTGTATGATTGCCATCGCATTCACGCTCAGCTTAGTGATTATGGAAAAGCGAATCCTTCTGGGCAATTGACCCTAAATAGAGAACCGTTAATAGGCGCTGAGGTTTTATAGATACCAACGTAAAGGTGGAGGACTATTCTGTGACGGAATTTAAAATGAAATATACAAGATACTTGTAGATAACATCTTAATATTAAAATGCTCTACCATACTTACTCCTTTTTTGTAGCTGTTGCAATTTAAATTTTAATTATGTTTTAAGGTACTATTTTATTTAACTTTAATATTTGTAATTTTAAAATTATTTCCTTTTATGATTCTGTTCTAGATTGTGATTTGCTACATTTAAAAAACTGGTGGCAAGGGAAAAATGGTGCAATTATTAATACTTTAACAAAACTTAATTCTTATTAAATAAAATCGACCTCACCTCAGTAATATACCTGAATACGTTGAATTTTTAAATATTGATAGGTGAGCCAGCTGGAAATTGGATGAATCCGTTCAGATCGTTAAAACGAACATGTCTGTACTCTGTAATTTGGCACCCGATGTGGGATTTCATAATGAAGTTAATATGTTGTGAAGGTTATGAGGTTGTGACTTTTCTTGTTTGCGTTTCATTTTCTATTAAAACTTCAATAAGAAAATTTATTTAAGGAAGCTATTTTTCTTTATAAACTTACTTACTATAACATTTTAGAAATTTGGCTTTGCTTGTTTAGTGATAATTTTTTTCCAACGGACGTGGGAAGAAATAAAAGTAGGACGATATTCTAAAATAGGCTTAAAGATAATATAAATACTAATTTAATACTTAGGTTTTTGACTCAGTTTACAAGTTTTTGTTTATTTTAAACCCAGGTCTAATAGATCAAATGAATACTCGAGAGCTATTTATATAAAGTTACTGAATTAATATTTGGAGAGTATTTATACTAAGTTACAAAAGAAAAATTTTAGTAATATGATTTTTGTATAGAAACTGCCAAAGTTTGAAATCTTATACTTACAAATTTTAATAGTTAATAGAGGAATTTTAGTCGTAAGGTTCTAGAATTTATTTCACAACTCACCAGATACTTTTATCTGGAAAGTTCATGAGTGTCACTTTATTAGCATTATACTTTGTCATTATAAATTAATCATATAGTTTTTAAAATTATTATTAAATAAATTCATTTATAAAATGAAATTATTACTATTATTATTGCAATGCAAGAACCCATAGCAGCTTCGGTCTAAAGGATGTACTATGAATACTAGCATTCTTAATAACAAACCAGACGGTCTTAATAACAAACCAAATCTTAATTAGCAATGACTTCAAATGACACTGTAATAGGTCATGAAAATGATCTATTAATTAAGATATAAAGCTAAAACGGCAAAAAGTTAGAAATGTTCAATGAAGTTAACCCATAACAAACGCATAAGAACATTTGGCACTTGCCTAGCTGTAGTCTAGCCCTTATGCAATAGTTGCAAGTGCATAAGATGCCTTACCAGATCTTTCTGGAACGTATCCAAGGATAAAACAGATACTTGCTGGTTATCGTCCTACACCCACGGATCGTGCGTAACTTTAGGGATTTACTGTACGTTGTTGCTAACAATTTGGTATACGCGAGTGTATGGACTATATGGAAGGTTGAAGTCGAGCAGTAGTTAAGAACTGAAATTCGCAATTACGGTAATTACAGGAATGTGTAATACAATAATCATTTAAAAAATATTTAGTCAAGTCAGATTCTGCTGCTATTATCTTTATTTGCTTCATGGGAACGTTGAAAACCAAATTCTACAAGATTTAGTTCAGAACACTCACGTGTGCAGAGGCAGCCCTAATGCAATGATTTATGTAATTGCTTTTCATTCTGAAAATAAACAGTTTGTTTATTCTCATTTTGTGGCCGTAACATATGTAGCAACATAGTAAGCCAGTTATCTTCCTGCGCGTTGTACTACACAACGCCACGGACATTCCGCTGAAATCTTTAACAACTATTGGCAGAACTATCATACGAAATGACCTTTACCATACTCAAGATATAGTATACAGTCGCTTGCATGTCGCATGTGAAGAGACATAAATTTTGTGCTCCACCCGTTACAGTGTGTGGTTTAATTTCATTTATGGTGGCGTCATTTTGTGAGTGATGCACTTCGAAGTTGTTGCCCGAAGGATTGAATTCCAAATTCTGCTCTATTTACTTCTGAGTATAGTTTTCGAAAGACTTTCAACTTTATATTGTGACATGGATGGTTAATTTTAGCTTGAGGTCCAATGGTAAGTCGTAACGGAGTTGATCGCATTACAAATTAAATGAATCGCAATGAAGTGGCACCCGCACGTGAACCGGTATGACTTTGCAATAGGTTTTTCCGCTAAAAGAATTCCAGCTTTATTTCTTCAGGAACTTGGTTGAATTAAGTTCGAAGCCATGCGAATATATAGTTCATGTAAGTTTCAGCCTTGTTCCTTGAACGTTTTGGTTTCTTTTCGCACACACCGTAGTTCCGTCGTTCCCCGTAAACGTGAATGACATTTGAGTCCGCTCCTTGCTCCCATTTCATCGTAGATCCGAATTAGTGATGGGATTGCAGCCGGTTCACGTGATTTGACTCTCATATCACCTGTAATTAGAATTTTCTTTGTTTTAATACTTGGGAGAATATTACATTTTTAATTTCACCATTGCATGGGTTGTTGGTGTTTTGGTAAGCAGGCATTCGTATTAGATGAAGAAAAACAATTATTTAACAAACCTTATTAAGAGAAGGTATCGGTAAGTAAATTCAGACAACATGGAAAGTTATCAAAGAAGTATATAATAAAGGAAAAGGTTATCATATAGAAAGATACTTTGAAAAACATATGTCAGCGTGTCCATCTTCTAACTGTTATTCGCCCATGTTATTCCAGCTAGAAGTCAATTAAATGTTCATAGCCAAAGATAGTCCCGGTGATATTAGAAGCTGTTTTAGATATGACATGACATTATTGCTAACATCTGAAGTGGAATAAATTAAGTTGATGGAAATGCATAGTTAATAAACACTTCGTGATATTAGCAAGAATTTTAGCAGTGGCGTGATGATTGGCGTTTATCCGGGCGAAATTCATAAAGGTACCATCTATCTAACAAATATTTTGCTCCAAAAGCGTTCTGCAGTTACAAAAGACGTTCCAATTTTATCGCTATAACCAGTTAATTTGGCATTTCACCTACGAAATGAGGTCCGCCGATAGTTTGAAACTTGGGGATTCTTGTCTTCACAAAGGAAGGCTGTGCTACTCAAAGTTCCAAAGGTTCTCAGAGATGAGATTATTAGTCAGTTACCTAAAATTTTCATATAGCATTATAGGTTAAAAATATTGTTTCGGACTGAATACTATTCAACTTTTTAGTAAGTTTAATCCATGATCGTAGGGCACACTAACTTTCCTACTAAATACACTGCATTATAGTCGGACAAAACACGTCGCGCGGCAATTCCAATCTTACTCAGTTATGAGTTATGAATAAAATTGTGATACGAAGATCTTGCTACATAAATATGATAAACACAAAGAAAATCTGTGTCATTCTTCAGGTATTTTAGGCTTATGGATCTGTAGGACATGGGTTTGGTTGGATGATGGTTGGGGATGGCGAGTTTTTGGAGGTTTGTGTATTGCGGATTGTTCAATAACGTGAACTATAACAGGTGATAATATTGTTAATCAATTTTTTTAACCCTAAAGAAGATAAGTGTGACTCCAAGCAGACTTAAGAGATAAACTGTTTGATATCATAAGTACATAATGGATGTTCTGCTACTACATTTTGCCGATAAGTACCTAAGTTCTTTATATAAAGTTTAATAATCATTTTTCTTTGATTTTAATTTATCGATGAAAATAATAAACAGACTTCAACTTCACTTATTGGTTAATATGGATTAAGTATCCATCAAACATTGGCCGGGGATCAAACGCTCTAACTTTAATTAATCGCTTACTTACGCCCGAGTGAGTTCCCGACCACATTTTGTGCGCAGTTAAACTGATAGGGCGCACAGTGAAGTGTAACAATCTGTATACGAATCCACCCTATGAAGGATCCGTTTCATACGTCAGAGACTTAACGACTCGACCGTGATTTCCGGCTCACTATTTCCGGGTCAATAGTTAATCTGAAATGTGACTTGATTCGCGCGGTTTTTGATTTTAGTAATATGATCAAATTATTATTATAATCGAATTGAATCGACGAAGGAACATATACGTATTTTTTGAGTAATGCTTTCAAAGTTTTGAGCAGAGTGAACCCAAGAAGATTTTTATTGAACGAAGCGAATTCGAAGAGTTTTGTCAATACGAGATGATACTCTTTTGTATGATCTTAAAAACAACTTAGCCAAAAAATCTGCTCCTTATAATTCTACCATCGCTTTTTCTTAAGCTTGACAAACTTCACAATTTTACTGTACCTTATACAATAACAATAAAATAATAATTATTACTTCGAAACTGAAACTAAAGCGGATGCCATAAATATGAGAGTCGGAATTCTGATACAATGAAAGAAAGTAGAGATGGTCTACTTTTGAAATGAACGTGGAGTTAGCAAACGTTTTTTATTAAATAAATGTAAATAAACAGCTACAGTTTAATGTTATATTAAATAAATAGAAACAAAGATTTTTACAGGTTGTAACATTAACATTTAGTGGGGTACGTTCATTTTTTGTGGTCAATAAAGGTTAAATAAATAAATAAATAAAAACTAGCTAATAATGGTTCTGATGTTAAACATTTATCGTCGCTCATTGACATCAATAACACCAAAACCATCACTGCCGCTGTGCCTGCCAATAATGAATTTAATATATATTACTTGTTTATTAAAATACTTACTAAATTTATTTTTCTTTAAACCCCTTAAAAGCGCCTGTTTTTACTTCAGGTTAAATTCATAAATCACGTAATACACACTCATCCAGACGCTCGGTGGCCATTAAATTACATCTCAAGTAGAAATTATGAAAGAGAAATGAAATGAAATGAAATTTTTCCAACTGCGAAGACCTAATTTTAACATCGCGAAGTTACGTATTCATGGAATTCAGATAGGAATAAAAACTTTCTCATACGAATCTGTACGAAGTGGCCCTGTGTTGTTTTCTTAGTATGTAATTATCAGGTTCTATCAGTGAACGAATATACTAAGTATATTAGTTCATTGGGTTATACGTTAGTATATTAGTTCATTGGGTTCTATTATGTTACTAACACCCGATTCCCTTAGCCTATGTGTTTCTCTTTTAAGTAAGTGGGTAACGCAGTTTTTATAAATTTTATTTTATTAATGTTTTTTATCTATCAATAATTGTATGAGAAATCCTTTTAAAGAAAGAAATATTTTTTCCTTAAAATTTTGTTTCCGTATCTCCTAGCCCGTTCCGTGTTAAAGTTACAATATTATACGGAGACGTCAGTATCTATTTCAATAACAATGCAATACAATCGTGGGTCGCAAAAACTCGTGCGGCTCGATATGAGGCAAAAGCGAATAATACAAGAAGGCTGGTTTTTACATATAATTGAATAAAATATCTTAGGTTGGAGCTAGGGTTTTCATGCTTATGATTGCGTAATCTTTTTTAAATTGTTCAAAAAAATCTATTCAGGATCATTATAGTGTTTTATCACGAAGCTTTCTTTGCGAACAATTCTTCACGATTGAAAACATTAATTTATCCTTTTTGAAGTTATATTGAAGTTTTATTTAGTACAAAAATAGTTTTTGAAAGATAATTAAAACTGATACACGTTATTAAATTAAATATTTATTTAATTATGTCAAAGAAGACTTCTCACGCGCGTACAAAAGTACACGCACCCTTTTTAGGGTTCCGTAGCCAAATGGCAAAAAACGGAACCCTTATGGATTCGTCATGTCTGTCTGTCTGTCTGTCTGTCTGTCTGTCCGTATGTCACAGCCACTTTTCTCCGAAACTATAAGAACTATACTGTTGAAACTTGTTAAGTAGATGTATTCTGTAAACCGCGTTAAGATTTTTACACAAAAATAGAAAAAAAACCATAAATTTTGGGGTTCCCCATACATAGAACTGAAACTCAAAAAAATTTTTTTCATTAAAAACATACGTGTGTGGTATCTATGGATAGGTCTTCAAAAATGATATTGAGGTTTCTAATATCATTTTGTTCTAAACTGAATAGTTTGCGTGAGAGACACTTCCAAAGTGGTAAAATGTGTGTGTCCCCCCCCCCCCCCCCCCCTGTAACTTCTAAAATAAGAGAATGATAAAACTAAAAAAAATATATGATGTACATTACCATGCAAACTTCCAACGAAAATTGATTTGAACGAGATCTAGTAAGTAGTTTTTTTTAATACGTCATAAATCGTAAACCGCAAAAAACATCGATCAAAGTTACAACGAACTACAAAAACTTTTATATTATGTTACTTGCTGCTACGGAACCCTTCATGGGCGAGTCCGACTCGCACTTGGCCGCTTTTTTTTAAATTGTCGTCATGGAGTTAAACTCTATATAAATTTTACAACAGTGCTATACATTTCAAATTTAAGCTACCATCATCTTCATCATCAGACTGCAAAGATGACTAATTCAGACGATGAACCAGTTTAGAAGTCCAATAAAAATAATTATATTAGTATTAGTTATAAATCAAAATATATGTCTTTTCATTAATTCGTTTTCTCATTTCCTTCCATTCCTTCCATTCCTACTATTAGAAATCTTACTAATGTTGGTGGCAGCCCTAGTGAAGCGAATATGAGCCGGCCGAAACATGAATTCTAATAAGGACACACACGATCATATGGGTGACCTTTAAAATATATTTTTTCAAAATTATAACTTTCTGTACCAACTGATAGACCTACAATTCCATATCTGCGCAGTTGTTATTGATACGTGGTTTAGGTTCTTTGTCATGTTAGAGGAAGGTGTCTACTACTTTTTCTGCCCGATGAGTGTAGTTGTCTGCTTTCAAATATTTGAAAACATTAAACTCGGCTCTTAGGATTGATGCATAAAGAGGAACACAACTCGAAATCAGGTCTGATTGATGTAGTAGCTCGTAAAATACAGTGCATTCATTTTCTAAAAATCTATCTTTGTTTTGAAAGCGACCCACGGGAAAACACTGAAAATAGTTATATTTCAAAACGAGCCTAGGTACAAACCATTTCAACGTTAGGTTTACAATGTCAACGATAACCATTGACTCGCTAGAAACATTGTACTAAAATTGATCCAATTAGACCACTGCTCAGTAGATGCCAAGACGCTGCCTCACGTAAGAGAGAGAGATGGCGCTATATTTTGTTTAAGAAGAAAATTTGTATGGAATGTTCCGTTGGGCCTATCCTTTCTTTTGCAATAATTAGCGGCATTTTCAATTACAACCTACATATTTCTCCATGCAGCATCCAGTTGTACATGAACAGAATTAGTAACGGTGACCTAAAAACTTGCAACATTCATTAACATTTGTTAAAAGTATGAAATATCAAAGAATTATAATGTTAATTATTAATGTATTTGCCTTGACTAAGATGCATTTTGAGTAGGGTTACCACGCACGTCATAAGAGTTTTAAACTAACATAAAGTAATGTGTATTGTTTTGATTCTGCTGTTCTGGTTCCTTTTAAAATGAGTTACTGCTAATGATCTGTTAGCAGTAACTATCTAATATCTAGTAAATATATCTAGTAAATATCTATTATATAAATAAAAGATTAAATTGCAAATAATTTATGTTTTATCTTGCTTGTTATCTGAACTCAATAATCCTATTTCTTGGAAGTCTAGGCGCCTCAATCAGATTGTAGAAGAACAAGTAGAAGTTACATAATGTAGCAAGTTACATAAAATTCAATATGTTAGGATATTATATTTTACTCACCGGCAAGGGCAACCCTACAAAGTAACTGATAGGATTATTTCCATTTTAAATAATTCTACAAATAATGATAAAAATAACTCCGTGAATAACGCAACGTTCATTTTGAGCCCGCGTGTTCTCATTAAAAGTTTTAATGAAACAACAAAAGGTCAGGTAACCTCGACAGGATATGATAGGTGTATATTCCTTAATTTCACCCTGCTCGTTTTATAATTTTTATAACCTCCTAAGCTCTTTGTTTATTGCCGACTGTTGCCAACCGTTGCAATGTGCTGCTTGGAAGGCTCTCTTCTCTCTTCTTTCGTGGTTAGTCAGGCATCAGTGATGCCTTTTTTGGCCTTTTTTTCAAAATCACATTAAGATTTTACCGTCTATCATATCCTTCTCTCAGATCTTTAATAACTACAGATTAAAAATATATTAAGTTAAATAATATTGTGTAAGTGCCTAATTTATTTAAAGCCATGAGCTAGCTAGTACTAAAATACACCATGGATAATTTATGCAGGCTTACTGAAACAGCAAAAGGGGAATGGAACTATGGACGTAATTTTAGCAAAGCCAATCTTATGATTTTAAACTTAATCTGCTCGTCCGTCCGTCTATCTGTAACGTAGGCGTCCTTAAGAAGAGATTGAATGCGCTTTTACTAGTTATACCTACTAAATTAGTGCTGCTTACCATCACTTCCTCGCCAACTATAATCAAATTGGATTTTTACTTAAGCATCAACTTACAATAAGTAAAAACATAACTCAACGTTAGTTTTATTTAAACATTTTGCTGCGATCCGGGTCTGAATTTTAAACGCCTAAGATTAAACTAATCACGGCTAAACAGCTATAGCAGACCAAGCAACTGGGCCTAAACTTCAGCGTTCAAAATATACTCGTACATGGTGAGTACCCGCAAATCACATTTACGTATACATCACAGTGAAATGAGCTATGTCCTATAATGCATTCTTATCGTCCCAAGCCCCGAGCTCGTATAATTAGATCGTTGGGCTGGCGTCCGTCGTCGGCCGGAGATTAAACCCATTGATCTATGTTTTGACATTTGGCAACCGAACGCATACCATGGCGCATGGCGTCGCGTGACGTCGACAAGAGTGATACCCCCACGATATTCGTACTATCTTTATAATTAACTAGCGCTCCGCCCGCGGCTTTGCCCGCGTTTTCCGGGATAATAAGTACTCTTGTGTCTTATTCCAGATGGAAATTACGACTGATAGTGTAGGGTAAAGATGGTAAAGTGGTCACCGTCTCCTATGGACATTAGTAACCCATCGCTCTGTTACATATAATTTTGTCTCTTACGATGTTACAGGTTCTGTACGTACGTGTCAGAATTTAATACATCAGACTAGTAGATCTAGTCATAAAGTTTTTAATAGCGACATATATATTTCGTCTTTTACTTTTTTTATCAAAATTTATCGCGACCTAATCTCAAACACATTTCTTATTTTACCTTTCAAAGAAAACCTGCCCAAATATTAATTATTTAAAGTACCTTGGGAAATGTAAAGAAATCCCTTTATTAATTATTTCCTAATTTATTCTCAAAAGGTTCAAACGTCTTTCACCTAATAAGCTGCTAAGTAGTTTAGCCGTTCCACAGACTTGTATCTAGAGCCGTTCCTTATTTAATATTTCATCTTTCATTTTTTCTTGATTTGATCCGCTTTGCTACTAACCGTACTACATAAAACTTGTCTTCATTTTGGCACATTTACTAAATTAATGTACCTAAATAAATATCTGTATTAATTTACAAAATACCCACGTCTTCCACCTGCATTGTGGCAGTTGAGTTTAGACATCAAATTTTATTTATTTAAACCTTAATGACCTCAATAAAAATAACACTATATTTATCTATCTTCGTTTACATCCTATCTTTTACATTCGTTACATACCATAGTCTTTGACCCGATTTCATACTCCATAACAGAAAAGTTGCCGAAAACGCCCTTCAAAATAAAGTTATGCAAACCGATCCCTGTAGTTTACATTCTTTATTCACAAAAGGGCCCGCATTGTCTTGCGGTATAATAGGGACCCCCACCCTCTATTGAAAGTCAGTGGTTTTTACACTGACTATGAAATGATGCTTTGCTAGCTCTGTCATCTGACCTATATTTGAAATGTACCGCTTTGAAGATTGTAACTCAATCGCTTTATAATGGATCTCACCTGATGGAAAATGTTTGAATTTTTCTCCTTCAATTAAAACGCTAGAAAATAAAGTGGAAATATTTTCTAGAGGAAGAGGAGGGATGTTTACTAAAAAAATAAACCATTTTCATTCATTAACACCACAGTCTTTAATGACGTCTCATTTTACAAAACTAAGAGCTACAGCCGTTTTTTTCAAGCGTTTCTATTTCATTGAAAAATGTTAAAATCGTCTGCAATAAAACCATATAATTATCTTATTAACCCCCTTTTCCACAACTTTATTTTCATACACAAAAGTTTTATTTGCTTGTTTCCAAACACCCCCATTTACAACCAGACGATTACTATTAAATTGTTGATACCTACTGTTTTTTTCTCTAGAACATAAAGGGAACCTATCCGTAATCCTAAATGCACGAAATATAAATTTAATTCTGCACGTTGTTGAATAGCTATAACGTTAATTGAAAATTTAAACACCTTAATAAATATTCACAGGTGTTGTCGTAGTAAATTGGCGTTGTCGGTATTATCTGATGAACAATAACATTATTTTAAAATACAAATTATCCGTGAAAACGTTCGCGCTAATCGTGCGCTAATACTGGTTTGACGACCAATTTGCATAAATACTGCCACTGCGTAACTGCAATACAAAAATATAATTATATTGGTTTAATAATACTGTATAATTATATCATTATAGGCGATTTAACATATGCATTGTACAAAATTAATAAGATAACATGTTACTAGACAATCGATTTACTGGCCGGTCTCGCAACTGATCCGCATCTATGTTTTTACTTTGGCTGGTCATAATAAACTGGTTGAGGTACCAGAGGTAGAAATTTTTGATGGAAGATTAGATAAAAGATTATGGTCTATTAAACTTACCTATGAGACTATGAGTTAACTAGGTATACCTACATAACGATTTCAGTGTAATAATACGAGTGAACACGTATAGCTTTGCCGGTCATTGAACTCATACCTATGTGCCAGCTTATTTTGTGCACACAACTGTTATTTGTTTAATTTATCTATGTAATTAAACTATTTCTATTTTATTCCAAAGCCACATAGTATAATTTGAAACCCGGAACCAAAATATGATATTTACATATATATTTCAAAATGTATTGCTGGCTCAAGGTAATTTCATAAGGTAGAGGCACATAGGGAAGTGAATTTACGAACACGTGAAAATACGAAGTAAATCGAGTTTCTATACCGTAGTGTACGAAATATTGCGAGCAGCACCCGATACGAGGGTAAAAGGTAACGAAGTATTACTGCAGAATTTGTTGGGAAACTACTGGGGACTATTATATTAAGCGTGTATATCACACAGTAAGAAGAGTAAAGTAACTACTCTGCCAAAGTGGCTTCTATTTGTCTTTGCCGTAGTATACATCTTTTTTATTTATATTCTTTTGTTTACTATTAAATCCCTCAGCCTTCTAATTCATTATAGCTCCTGAATTGTTTCATAGTAATTTTTCCCATATATATTCCGATATACCTGTTTTTAAATAAACAGCAGTACTGGCTGCTTCTTATTCAGAACAGAAGTCTGTTTTCTTTGACACATCTTTACAATCTTCACTTACCGTTTATCTATAGACCTGTAAACGATTATATTATTCATTAATTTACTAATTAAAACACCGACTTTAAAATTAATCACGGTAAGTACGATGAATTTCTTCGATCGGTTACAAAATAAGTATTAGAGCATGCTCTTTATTTTCTGCTATTCGTATAAAATTTTCACCGTTCTTCATTACATATTTATTTATGGTAGTTTAATCAATGATCACATCTTGATATCCTCACAACATCATTAAGCAACAACACATCAACCAACGACTGTTCAAGAACACGATATTACAACATATCCAGGTACAACCTAGCAATCAGCACCTTCAACAGAGCATCTGGTACGTATTGCTTACAATGTTGACCAGATGAGGGGAAACTTTGTCGGAAGGCCGTATAAGATTGCGCACTAGATCTGGAACTGTATTATAACTCTTCAAAGCGCTATTACGTTCGATACAAGTTTTCCAGAAACTTCCACCTCATCTGGGCAAGCTTTACTGACTGTTACATTAACAAAAGTGTTGTAGTTTCAATTGAGGATCTATTCCAGGCTGAATGAATATTCATTGACTTTTCTTATTAAACCATCTGCCTCAGTTTTAATTGAAACGATAACACTGACGCTTTTCTTAATAATGCCATGTTGGAAAATCCTCAGCTTATCACTTTCTTACCGTTTAGCTTTACATTAGCTCTGTTTAATGCATCCACAGCAGCGTTTTTACCTATTAACAATACTGTACTTACATCAGATGAAGGAAAGGTTTACCGTTTTCGATATATCTTTTCTTAAAAATTTCAATGTGTTATTTTAAAGATATATAATTCTTAAATTATTTGATTCCAAGTGACCGGTGAAGGTTGTTGGTAATTTTGTAAGGTAAACTTTTCCCATCCATAATCGTACAGTGATTTATAATAAACGATATATTTATAATGGTAGATGATAATCTTCCATGCACATAAAAAACTAAAGACAAACACACTCTTAAATGTCAAATAGACGTCATAAAGCTTTGTGAAGAGAATGAAACAGAAACAAGCGGACAGGAAACCACGAACAGAGAAAAACATGCAAACAAGACACAAGACACAAAAAAGTCAAAGCATTCAGACACAGAAACGATAAATGTATATGATGATTATAATATACCAATCGGATATTATACATTTTTGGTTGTTTATTATATCTTTTTGTAGCTTTGTATAACTATCGTGGAATTGGCATGCACAGTTAACGCTATTTGCGACATGTCAAAGATAGAGAGATATGGAAGTTAACGATATGGAAAAGGATGATATAAGAGTGTGTTCGTCTTTTATATGTGCAGGGAAGTGACGGGGGCTAGTGGTCGACGTGAAGAGATTCAGTTGACTCACATTGCTGGTAAGTTTTGGGTTGGAATTGGATATAAAACCCAGGCACCATGCATTGACTCAAACATTGGGTCCACATTTGATCCGATGCGTGTAGCGTCGTAACAAACTTTGTCTCCGAATTTTGAAAGTTGTCTGAATTAGAGCACAATTCAAAGCGTGGGACGGAGATGTAGAACTTCCGTCTTTGCTGACAATTACGAGTATGAACCCTCTGATTACATTGAATCTTTGAGATGAAAGATAAGTTAGTATTTTTAAATGACGGATTACAGACAAAGTTTTTTACTAAAGACCATCAATGATATCAATTATTTATTGTTGTCTGTTATCAATAGATGTAAAATTTCTTTGAAATCAGTCCCAATAATCACTTTAAATAATTTATTTGCTACATTTGTACGGAAATATGACCCAACATTATTGATTCGCCTAATTCATGCGTGGTGCGCGGGTAAAAGTATTTTTGAAGCTAGTTACACTAACTTTAATAAAGTGATATTTTTTTTAAATGTCGAGCTAATCGTACGGATAATATTTTCAGTTTATCATTGTTATTCATATATTTTTGTACTATCGTTGTCTATAACGTATTTTTTTCGCTTCGTGAATGGCGAAAATTGAATACGTTATAATAATCTAAATTTTACTAACAAAAAATAACCGACTTCAAATTCTCAAAAACTACTTGTTAGATCTCGTTCAAATTTATGTGGGACCACATGACAAGCACCAGCTTTCTATTAAAAAAAGAATCATCGAAATCGGTTGACGTGATATTGAGTTATTCGTCAATTTGTCGCGCACATCTTAACACAAATTTACGACTTATGTAGTTTTCTCATGGATGCCATTGTCAGATCTCAATAAAATTTATGTGGGACCACATGACAGCTATCAGCTTTCGATTAAAAAAAGAATTATCAAAATCGGTTCGCCCAGTCCAATGTTCTGAGGTAACAAACATAAAAAAAAAATACAGTCGAATTGAGAACCTCCTCCTTTTTTTGAAGTCGGTTAAAAATTATCTTCGAATGCTTTACTTGGTTAAGGATTATCAACCATGTTATTAATATTGATAATGACGATAATACATTAAAACACTAAAAAAATTATCCGTTTGATTTGCTATCAGAATAGTTTAATGTTTTTTTTTTATATTATGCTTGTATTTGTGCTTATAGTTTGTTATATTATTGTTATATATATGTATATTTATAATTATGATTTCCTTATTTTTACTCTAATTTTTGTCTTTCTGGCTTAGCAAAGATAGAAATCATGATTTTCATTAAACATTCTTAAATCTTAACATAAAGGTTATTTTATCTATGTACCTATAATTTGAGGTATTAAAAAAAATATCATTGAAATAGTTCAGACAGGCATAAAATCGGGCATTCTACGGCAGTCCAATGATTTAAAACCCTCATCCCTCCGTCTTATTTCTCTTTGTGTAATTTGGTTTCGTAAAGTTCTATATTGTAGCTGTCTGTTAATGGTCTGTTATTTTAGTTCCCTCAGAGTTTTGCGTGTTGAGAACTTATTCTCGTTTAAATTAAATTTTGGTGGTATTTCTTTGGTCTCTAATTTAATTATTTGTCTCAGAAACGTTAAATAGAAAGCATTGTTTTCTGTCCATTCAAGAATTTGTATTATACGATACAAATAATTTTTGAAGTGCACCGTTGTAAAAATATTATTTTGATTAACCTTAACTTTAAAGAAATGTAACAAGAACATTTGCATCATATATCTTGGATTTTTAAATTAATATTTACTATTATTTATTCTGGAATTTAAGCTTTCTTACTACAGTGCACAACTTTAATAAACTAAGGTCCGATTTGAATAAATATGAACTACTCCTTGAAATAGTCATGATCCTAATAGTTGATGTTGCGCCATAGCTTTTGAAAAGGACAATTCTGTACTTAAAAACAAACTTAGACTGCATCGTAGTCCTGTGAATTACAGGATTTAGGGCACTCGAATAAAAATCATCGATTAATTTGTAGATTCAGTTAATATTGTCTTAACGTTTTGTATTCTGGTTCAATGGACCGAATTTAGAGTTATTCATTAATGAACAATCTTAATTTAGGCATCAAGCCAATATCCTACGTCAGGTTAATTAGAACAAACAGATAAGTAGGTATATATAAAGTCTTTATAGTTTAAATAAACATCACTGACAATTGATTTGAAAATGAATATTTGTGAAAAATAAGATTCCAAATAGAGTAAATATGGTTTCCATGCTTAAGCAAATTTGTTTTGAAACGATCTGAGCTGGTCTCGGTACTGATACAATATTTGCTATGAACTCCCGATTTTTGTGTACACGGTACAAGGGTACTTACTTGTGGCATTGTGGAAGCCTTTCGTATACGAGTAGCTCGTATATTGGACGGTTATGGCATTCACCAGGTTTCAATATTATTATAGTAATCTTTGAACCACTAAAGGTTGTGGAAAAGGTCTGGAAAAACATTATTTTTATTGAGTAGTATGTCATTTTCTCATGACAATATCGTCTGTAACAATGTTCTTAAAAGTAGATGCGTTACCTCTTACAGTAAGGATTCAACGAGGATATCCTCATTTTCATGAAAAAATGTATCGTCGACTTATTTTAATTTGTGTATACTTTCAAGTTGTTTTCTGTGTACCAGCCGTGTCTGAATCCTGTTATTAATGACATCACAGAATTGAATCCTCCATTGAATTTTGATTTAGAAAGCCCAGCAAAGTCAAAAAAATGAAACTACTTCATTCGCTGAAGGCCGCAAATTCGGAATAATCTACCTCCAATAAGAAATATAAGTTTTTTTGTTTTGTTTTACAAAAATATCTAGCCCAAGAACCATTGTCAAAATTTGGAGACTTCGTTTTTGTACTCAAACGATATCTGCTGCTAGTTATTTAGGTTTAGTTGTATTGGGAACGTTGTCCTTAAATTCAAGTACCTAACGGCATCAGAGGCACGTAAACTATGAAAAAATTAATTACCTTGTAGGTAAATTCATAGTCGTAATCTCTGTATATAAGTAAATTTATTTATTTAACTTATATATGTAGTATATCTATATATATACATTATGGATTTGTCTCTCCGCAGTATCCGAAGACGTGCAACCGGCTCAACGGAGCGCGCCCTTGCTCCAGTCGCCTCAATACACCGGTGGAAGACCGCAGCCCTATAGTAAGTCTAGATTGGATTTTTGTACTGCTTCGGAGAGATCGCCCACGAATGGCCGCTTCTTCATCGGACGATACAATAACGACATATATGTAGGTATGTTTTGTTTACACACGCACTCATGACTTTTGTATGTAACAATACACATATATACATAATGTAACTGTTGTCACGTTCGACACCAGTAGGAGCCCAGCTGCCGACGATAACGATATTACCGTGTCATTGATGACCAATGAGACATCGTCAGTACAATTCCATACAATTATGCCTCCGCTGCTTTCGTTGCCGTTCATAGCAGCACTACTGCTAGCTAGCTATTATAAAATTTTGTCGTTAACGTGTCGTCCAAAGAAGCGGCCAATCGCTACTAAAAGTAGTCGTGTGCGACCTCTCCTACGAGTAGATAAATGAATGATTGACGAATCGTCGTTTTTTATTTGGACTGGACAATGTGAGGATATCTTTTTAAACCAAGCGGCAATCTTGTTCTTTTTATTTATCTTCTCCCATTGTCTAGTACAATTGTTTTCATTAAGTGGGGGTGGAGTAATATGTATATGTGGTGGATGATTTGTAGGTTGTTTTGTGCCTGTATGAAAAATACGTATTTATTTGTCATGCTCAAACAATTTGTGTATCGTCACTTGATGTTTTTATTATACAGTCATGTATGGTTAAACACATTTACATATTTATAGCCGGATTCATAAACATCACTTGCATTCACACTATCACTTTTCACACGAAAAACTATATGATGAAGAAGTAGTATTATTTATTGGTGAATTTATACTCTATATTAAATTTGATACTTACACAGATTTAGAAATTGTCTAATTAGTATTCAACATTCTATCCGTAGACGTTAATTGCCGGAATGTTCGGCAAATTTCTAGGACTCTAGAACTTCATAGAATGTTCTTGATTCAATATACCTACGTGGCAAAGTTTAATTGTTCGAATTCGATGGTGAATCGTAGTATCATAGTGAAACCGGTGAGTATTGGTAAGTTCTCATAATATTCATTTAATTAAAGCTGGGGTTATGAAGGGTAACGTTTACTATCTTAGGATACGTATACTCTTTTAAATAAATGTTTACAATAGGTTTTTATGTTGCCCCTATGTAATGCGAATTTATGTTTTCGTTACAATACAAATTACTCGTTTTTTTATATAGATATTTGCTGCGGATGACAAACCTCTTTAAATGTTAGTAGGTACGTACAAGTGCGCATATCGTGATCATGTTTAATTCAGTGAAACCGATCAGTATGGATCGAAAGGAGTATGTACTGAATTCTAAAGTGTACTGATTGCGGTGAATCGTACCTACAGGTTGCTGAAAATGAATCTTTCGTAGCGCGATCTCGCTACCACACACTCATCTACGCAGCGCGGCGATTCGTTCCTTTAACGTAAACGTTTCGACGAATTGGTGTTTTCGATTGAAGCTGTCCTTGCATTTTTTAATTCAGCGGATAAAATTGAGATTCGAAGAATTGTCATTCGCTGAATTGTCTTTTGACGAAGTCGAAGTTTTGTTTTTTCGAGGAATTGTTTTTGGCGAATTGTAATTCGATGAATTGTTTTCTATGAATTTTCCGCAAATGGCCACGGTGGTGCACTGAGTCATACTTGTGCATGAAAATGTCTAAATAACGCAGTGTAGCAATCCTATAGCTGGTGAGCTTTACTTCGGTTAAATTTTATTTTTAACTCGTAACCGCTCTTTTTATTACTATCGGCCATAACCCGACCTGAACCTAAAACCTCTTGGGAATCGCGGTTTCCTGAGGACCAGTTGGTCTTCAGTAAAGATACTATAATAGTAATCATACATAGTTATGACATGTACGGTATGTACTACTAAATAGTTGTGTTTTAAAAATCCTTCCCATGAGCACAACAAATATTTTGACCAGTAAGTCTATCGCTGCTATTTTAGTGTTTTTATTGTTTATGAATCTTGAAAATTATAAGTTTCAGAATAAAATCTACCGTTATATTGTAAGACAAGTAGCTCTCTTGTCACAGTGATCCATTACCGATCCAATATATAAACCGTTTATCGTAGATAGTGATCCATTCCCACCGATCTAAAGTATAAAGTTTCAACTCTGTATCGCAGACATGATCCCGTAAACCCTCTTATCTCACTCGCGTACCTAATTCATGGGTAAATCGCTGGTAAACTGTTTAAACTTCACAGAACGCTCCACTTTGTGAGTACATCGCGCAGATGCAAAACGTACTCGACGATCAAGTTGCATAGCTGCTGTAAGGGATGCGTTGTACAATATGACAATATGCGAGGAGCGAGAGTTATTTGGATTTAATTGAACCATACATTATTTTTTGTTTTATATCTTTGTGAAATTATAAAAAAGTTACTTCAGTTCATTTCAGTGGGGCGTGGGCATAGTGGATCGTATCGTGTAACTTTCTATGCCGGATAAGTTCATGCACGATGATGGTATGATACGCTATAGTGAACTATATAACTATTTTACCAATAGCAGATAGGTCCTTATACTGTCCATAAGGTATTAAGTGATCAATAAACCCATCAGTGTGATCCAATTGAGGGCTGAGCCAGAACACCACCTCTGTAAGTGTTGCTAGCTAATCCATATGCTTCCTAAATCACCTCTAAAGTGTAACATAGATATCCGACCGACTTCAAATCGGATTGTCGCACAGTTTGTATTAGTTATTGAAATGTTTTTTTATTTCCCGCTTTAAGATTGTCAATTTTAATAAATTGGTAAATACTTAATTATTCTATTCCCGCTTCAAAGACATGGCATTCAGCATAATATTGTGCAGATTTGTGTTTGTGTTAATGTAAAACATTTCGAAATACACTAATTTTATGTGACGTAATTTATTATTTCTATTGTTCACTCAGATTCCTTTGCGTGCTAATCGCTTATCGCTTCTTGTTGACAGTGTTGCGTGAAGTTGGCGTGATCCGTTTCGTAGCAACTCACCTGCGTAATCCCTTCGTTCGGGAGTTGAGACAATGCCATTAAAAGTTTCCTCACACGAACACGTTATATTCGCATTACCGAACTTGGCGAGTTATTTAAATCCATATCTACTAAACTAGTGTCGGCGTTTTGTTAAGTTTATTAATCTCTTTTGTTATTGGTGATTTTATCTTAATAAATAATCTACATTCAGTGAGATTCAGGCTGGTTTGTGAAGTATATTATAACTAAACCTATTGGTTTCTCAACATCGGTGTCCCTCACACGGGGGTCTGGGTTCGATTTAGGAAATCAAAGAGAAGGTAACTACGCGCTTAATAGCTCTCCATTATGTTGTAATTGGTATCTGTGTCTACACTGGGCCAGCATGGTGGAAATAACCTGTAATAAGGAAATTCGAGCTCAACTATGTGAAAATTACATTGCTCACTTTTAATTGAAAAAAATCTTGTCTGCTGTTGTTCCCTTACAAAATTCTGAAGAATTAGAAATTTTAATTTACCTAAGTCTTCCTTGTATTAACGTCAACGATTCCCTACAAACCCATTGACATTTATTTTTATATTCAGTACAAAGGAGTCTGTTGTTATATCATTTTTATAACAGTTAGTGTGTTCTCTATTCTCTCTGGATTACCTCTTGGGTGAAAATATCCGATTCTTAAAGAAATATGTCGAACCAATTGCTGGCTTCCTTTGTGTTTGCTATTTCATTCTGCTGGTGGTGTTGATAAAGTAGAAAATCTACTTCCTTATGTTTCTGGCCGGAAAACTTGAAAATTTTTCATACATTGAATTGAAATTAGTATACCAAGGGTATTTTCATATACTTCTTTAATCTAAAGTTCCCATGATAATGGCAAACAAGCAGTTTGGATTGAATTGTAATTTGGTACAGTTTTGCCTTCATTGGTAAGCTTACATTAAAGTGCGATTATAGTTAACGTAGTGTTAAATAACGATTTTTAAAACAGCGACATAATAAATAGAACGTTCAATCGAATATCATGTTTTAGAGTGTACAAATGAATATTTAATTTATATTTTATTTAATTCCTCCACATAAGAACGACGAAGAATCCAGGCAGAATCCCAACAGATGTTACCAATGTCTTGTGAGATTTAATTATTCATTTAATATGCGCTTGCCTGAGTTTGGAAGTTGCGCCATCTCGGATTTTAATCTCGCAAACGACGCTCTTCAAACAGAAAGGCAATTATATTGAAATCAATGAAATTATTTGGCTGTTATGTGTTTCTGAAAGGTGTTCTGAGAACTCGTCTGAATTCAATTAACTAATTGATTTGACTGAATTATTGATATAAATAAATATAGAAATATTGCTTATTTATTACAAGTCTATATCTATAAAAATAACCACTGGGTTCAGTTAATACGTACAATGAGTACCTGGTAGAAATAAGATTTTGTATGTTTTTATTCATATTCATAAAAAACAAAAATATCGTTGAGGGTCTTTGATATGACAGTATTCTTTTTCTTTCTTTCTCCTAGCCGGCAACGCATCACTGATGTCTTTGCTGATGTCCATGGGGAAAGATAGCCACTTAACATCAGGTGGATCGTCGTCTCGTTTGCCGGCTATTTCCATTAAAAAAAAACATGATAAATCATAGACATAAATCATAAACATAATAACATTATGGGGATGCGGTAGCGCGTGTGGTGAGTGTAGCAGGCGGTGCGCGAGCAATAAAGTGAACTCCGTAACGAAGTAAATCGTTTATTACACAAAACACGAAAGGAACAAGAAAATACAGTTTAAGCTACACAGTTAGCACAACACAAGAAAATCCATATACACAAGAAGGAGAGAAGTGATAGTAACAGGTAGAAACGAAAGCACAAGCATAGAACACAAAGTACAGCGAGTTAGGTCTCAGCGTGAGCACTAGATGAGCGCGGGGTAGACGGGCAATCGAGCGACACGTATGAGCGCGGTGTGCATGGAAGGCCGACTGGCGCGTCCGCCGACGAACTGGGCGGCGCGCGCGCGCTGCCCGTGAAGCGGGGCGCGGCGCGGGAGACGAGGCGCCCGCGACCGGTTCAGCGAGCCGCTGGCCACGGCTGGTGGTGTGACGTCACGGAGTGACGTAGAACATCAGAGCGCACCAGGTTCGATCCCGCGGTGTAGTATGTGTGTCTGTGTGTATGTATGTAGTGTGTGTGTTGTGTATGTGATGTATATGATAAACATAATATATTACATAAGTGTGAGTGTTTGTGTGTACGTGTGAGATATATAATAAACTACATATACATAATGCGAATGTGGGACTAGGTGCCCACATCACTCCCCCCCAGAGACCGGGTCTACGGTCGATAGTAGTCCGGAAAACGAACTCGGCGGCCAGATCTTGTGGTTATGCCGCCTTCCGGAACTATGGGCTTTGGCCGTGAGGGTGGAGGATCAGGTGAGGGAGCGGGAGCTGGTGTAGGAGTGGGCGCTGGTGTCGGAGGGAACCTAGGAGTAGGGATGGGATCGTTGGTGGGGGATGGGTCTACGAGTAGGTAGGCCGGTTTAAGTCGGTCTATCGTTACTGTGACCTCCCTGCCCCTAACCAGTATGCGGAAAGTCTTGTCCCTACGTTCGACCACTTTGTGAGGACCTGTATAAGGTGGTGTTAAGGAACCTCGGGTCGAGTCGTCTCGTAAGAAGACGTGGCTCGCTGAATGGAGTCCCTTCTGAACAAAGGATTTTTGTTGCGTGTGACGTGCGGCAGGTGTGGGTCGGATTTTTGCCGCTATGTGTCTTAGGCGGGTGGTGAAATCCGAGAGGTCGGTGGTCTCGGGAGCGGTCGCCTGGAAGAACTCTCCCGGCAGACGGAGCGGCTCACCGTAGACCAGTTCCGCGGACGAGGACTGAAGGTCCTCTTTAAAAGCTGACCTGATGCCTAGGAGCACAAAGGGCAAGGCCTCGACCCAGTTGCTATCCGCGTGGCACATTATCGCTGCTTTTAATTGGCGATGAAATCGCTCGACCATGCCGTTGCAGGCCGGATGGTAGGCGGTGGTGCGGCGGTGCTTGAATCCGATCATTCTTCCAAGGTACTGGAAGAGCGTGGATTCGAACTGCCGCCCACGGTCGGTAACGATATCGGCTGGACATCCAAACCTGGATATCCACGATAACAACGCATTACCGACCGATTCCGCGGTGATGTCTACCATAGGTGTTACTTCCGGCCAGCGCGTAAAACGGTCCACTGCGGTCAAGCAGTAGCGGTACCCCTGAGATGTTGGTAGGGGCCCTATAATGTCCACGTGGATGAACGCGAATCGAGCGCGAGGTAAGTCGAACGTGCCCAACGGCGCTGACACGTGGCGACTCACCTTGGCACGCTGACACGCTAGGCACTTTTGTGACCACTCGCGACAGTCTTTGCGCATCCCAGGCCAGACGAAGCGCTCGGCCACCAGTTGGGCGGTGGCCTTGGGACCTGGGTGGCTGAGACCATGAAGACTGTCGAATAACGGCTTACGTAGTGACAGTGGTACAAAAGGCCGTGCTGATGGTGTGCTGACGTCACAGTAAATTTCCCTACTGCTGCCAGGGATAGTGAGCTTCTTCAGGCGAAGTGATGTTTCTCCGCTGAGGTACTGGAGAAGCTCCTGGTCCACTGCTTGTGACTCCGCGAGAGTATCGAAGTCGACTGGCAGCTGGAGTTCATCGACGCGTGATAATGTGTCCGCCACCACGTTATCCTTACCGGAGATGTGACGGATGTCGGTCGTGAACTGCGAGATGAAATCAAGATGGCGGAACTGACGAGGCGAACAGTTGGCTTTCCGTTCATGGAAAGCGAAACTGAGCGGCTTGTGGTCAGTGTAGACTGCAAAGACACGTGCTTCCAGCAAGTGCCGGAAGTACTTGATGCTGTCGTAGATCGCGAGTAGTTCGCGATCGTAGGGTGAGTACTTCTGCTGCGCGGGTGTTAAATTGCGAGAGAAGAACGCAAGTGGTTGCCACCTACCATTTTTGAATTGCTGCACTACGGCACCCATTGCTACATCGGACGCATCGGTGACTAGACTTAATGGAGCATCGCAGTCCGGGTGTGCCAATAGCGCAGCGTTCGCAAGACTCTCCTTACACTGGTAGAAAGCTGAAAGAGAGTCACCAGTAAGATGTACCGGCTGCGACCCCTTCACCGAGCCCGTAAGCAGGGCGTTCAGTGGGGCCTGGATGGAGGCTGCGTGAGGCAGGAAGCGCCTGTAAAAATTAACCATACCCAAGAAACGGCGCAGCTGCTTAACGGTCTTGGGTGGGGGGAATTCCCTTATAGCCTGTACTTTGGCTTCCAGAGGCTTCGTGCCATCTTGAGAGATGCGGTAGCCCAGGAATGTGACCTCTGGGGCACCAAAAAAACATTTCACGGTATTGATCAACATGCCGTATTCCTGCATTCGAGTGAAGAGTAAACGCAGGTGCTCTTCATGCTCGTCTTCATTCTTAGAAAATACAAGGAAGTCATCTAGATATGCGTAACAAAAATCTAGACCGCGCGTCATCTCATCCACGAACCTCTGGAATGTCTGCCCTGCGTTGCGGAGACCAAAAGTCATATAGGGGAATTCAAACAGACCAAAAGGTGTTGTTATGGCTGTTTTCGCGATGTCCTCCTCGTAGACCGGGATCTGGTTGTAGGCCTTGACTAGGTCGATGGTACTAAAGACTTTGTTACCAGCTATATTATGGGCAAAGTCGTGGATGTGTTTGATAGGATAACGGTCGGGGACCGTCCGCGCGTTCAACATGCGGTAGCACCGCACTCCGTAACGAAGTAAATCGTTTATTACACAAAACACGAAAGGAACAAGAAAATACAGTTTAAGCTACACAGTTAGCACAACACAAGAAAATCCATATACACAAGAAGGAGAGAAGTGATAGTAACAGGTAGAAACGAAAGCACAAGCATAGAACACAAAGTACAGCGAGTTAGGTCTCAGCGTGAGCACTAGATGAGCGCGGGGTAGACGGGCAATCGAGCGACACGTATGAGCGCGGTGTGCATGGAAGGCCGACTGGCGCGTCCGCCGACGAACTGGGCGGCGCGCGCGCGCTGCCCGTGAAGCGGGGCGCGGCGCGGGAGACGAGGCGCCCGCGACCGGTTCAGCGAGCCGCTGGCCACGGCTGGTGGTGTGACGTCACGGAGTGACGTAGAACATCAGAGCGCACCAGGTTCGATCCCGCGGTGTAGTATGTGTGTCTGTGTGTATGTATGTAGTGTGTGTGTTGTGTATGTGATGTATATGATAAACATAATATATTACATAAGTGTGAGTGTTTGTGTGTACGTGTGAGATATATAATAAACTACATATACATAATGCGAATGTGGGACTAGGTGCCCACAACATCATTAAACGTACTAAAGACAGGACTTTGTTCTCAAGTAACTACCTAATACAATGTTACAAATATTCTTTAACCTGCCAACGAGTATAAAAGTAGGTTCGGTTCACCTTTTTCGAAGATTCAATTTCGATCCGCGGGTTCATTTGCGATTTTCATATGTAGAGTGGAAGTGAGAATCTTTTATGCATGAAAACATCGTGAGAGGTACACCTAAATACGCTTTTAGTTCGTCTCTTTAATAAAAAATTCTAATTTTATGGATTGGGAACTCTTCGGAAGCTATTACTCATCATCACTAACGGCCACTCTTACACACATCTATGATAATGTAGGTAATGATTCTTCTTAATATTTTCCAGTTCGATGGATATTAGATCGGAATCTTAGCTTAGTTACATAATGACAGTAATTTAGTAATTACTAATAATTGATAGCGTGATATAGTCGAAACTTTTGTATGGTTTGATAGAGCGATGACGGTCACTAGAGTAATGAATTATTTCCTTCCTACTCTGTAACTTAGTCGATACGAGTATTTTTATTTCTGTTTCATCTAGATTCTACATTTTAGAACTTAAATTTAAAGCTTGAATTTTGAGGTATTTGAACTTTCAGAATTATTTAACACGTTTTCTGTATTTCTGAATAAATAAATTGACGCGTCCGATCTCTCCTAAAGCCAACCGTGAAATGAATGAAATGTCTGCGCCGCGCCCGCTGTGTGATTCGAGTGTTGCTGCATTTAAATAATTCATTGCGCTCGCTTCGCGGGTATTGCCATGTCGTTGGAAAATGCCGGCGGGTCGCGTTTGAAAATTTAGTAGCACCTCGGTCACCGGTGTGGAAATATGATGGTTGATTTTATTTTCCTTTTTTTGCCTTTTGCCTTTTTTCATGTTGTGCTCGTTTCGTTCAGCTCTCTGTTCATGTGTCCTCCGTTCTACGCTTTTTATATCCAATTTTTATTTATGGAACGGCCACACAATGGCGAATAAAAGTGGACAAATTGGATTTTCGTATGCTCGCTTTGGTGGAGATGGACGTCCCTTAGGGATTGTTTTCGCGCTTCATTTTTAGTGGTCCCCATTACCGCTGTAATTACGCTTTTTGTGAAGTCCGTATGAATACGTATTATGTTACCATATAAACATATAAATCAAATCCAAGAATACTATTTAGCTGATCTTGTTATATACATAGGTACTATTTTGTATATCTACTCTACTATAATTATGGACTCAACTAAATTAAAAATGCTTAGGATTTTGAAACCAATTGTTTCTTAGAAGCATTAAACATGCAATGTTAATGGATTTCTAACATATCTAACCACTAAAATGTAACTTTATTTAGTTAATACCACCGTCGAAGTGAATGGTTAGCTATAAAAAAAATATATTGTTCCTACATCGAATTCCGTCATAAACTTTTCAAAGGCGCATTGTCAAAACTTAAGAAAGTTTTCTCTAATACGGTTCTAACTTTTCGTCATGCGAGAAGATCCAAAACCAAAATTAGGATAGTGTGGATCGTGATGAGAATAGGAATAGGAATTACAAAACTTAAGAATACTAGAAACCTAACGAATATTGGTTTCATGATATTGAATACTGGTATTAAATACAATTACAGGATTAGTTGAAATGCTACCTACCTACGCAAGCTTATTGAATGGAATACGCTTAAAAGTTTGTGTATTGTCCGTACGTTTGCATAAATTTACTTATTCTCAAATTCCGTTCCGTTAAACAAACCACTATCGCTATTGCCGAAAACGAAAATCTGAAATCCACGAACCGGTCACAGGCAGAAAGCGCCGAGACCCTTATTGCTAAAAAGCTGTAAGACATGAATATACATATTTATTAAAACTCCGGAATCGTAGAATAAAATATTGAAAAACATTTTTTTCAGGGTACCTCCCCTAGTACCTACAGGTAACGTGAGGATCATTTTTTTATTCGTCGCGTACCCTATAGTGTGGAATGAGTTATAAAAATTTCCTGGTTGAATTTTAATAACTAGGCAGGCAGATAATGAATCCTTTTAGGAGTATTTACTATTAAGAAGGTCGAATATTAAGAAGTTTATCTAATTAGTACCTATAGTAATCGGTTCATTGTTACCTAGTTAACAGTGTTTCGTTACACCTCTGTATGTTATTTCCTCTTGGAATTTTGTCCCTCGCGTTTTCTGTGTACATTACTCTCTCACATGGCAACGGTATTTAAATGTTTTACAAACACCCAGACAGGTTTTTTATTGGCGCACGCTACACTCGGTTGCATTGTTCTTTTTTTTGTAGACGGTACGTGGGTTAAAAAGTTGAATGAACGTTTTATACGCATGTCGCGTGGCTATGATGCGGTCGTACTGAAGTTTTCTAAGTAGAAAATGGGCTTATACTACAATGTAAGTGGTTCTTGCAAATCGTAGACGTTTGTTACTAGCCGCGACGCGAATGATATAAGTAACAGTTGCATTTTGAAGCGACTTCAGAGTTCATTGCTACTTGTATGGACTTAAAGGAGAACTGAATAAATTATTCTCATGTCAGTGTCACACGAGTTTTAAGCTAAATTGAAACAAAACACCAAGAAAAATGTGAAATGAAACAAAATTCGCTTTACTTTCCTTACTTTAATTTCCCACGGCAAATTAAAATCCCTTACCACAAGTCAGTGTTAGTCAAAGTCCGGTGAATAAGTTTTGATGACATTGTCTGGCTTACAAGGAAAAATGCCGCTCGGGAGAGTTCCTTAACTTCCTTTTGAAGTTAAAAGTTCTAGTCGAAAGTGCAGCTTTGCCAACCTTTAGCAAACTTTTCAATCGGGCCTTTTTTTGCCTTTATTTTGATTTTAAGGATTTATGGCGCGGTTTTTAATCTTCTTTATAAACTTTTATGAGTAGAATGCGCGGTGCGCTTGGAACGGGACTACTTAAATACCTGCCACTTATATTGATACCATTTCCTCAGTTAATTAAGCTTTTAACCTAACCTAACCTAACCCTGGAAGACGATAGCTATCAATTTTAAAATTCTACTTTTAACCATACCAGTATTATTTAAACCATTAGCGACGGAAACTTTATGGCATCAGAAATAATTTCATTCGCCAATAAATAAGACAAGTGTAAAAACCAACATCGGATTAACTACGATAACATTGATTTCTTTTGAACTCTCCTCTCCTCTCACAATGGGAGAAGTATATGGTATCTTACAATCTGCACTTTAGATATGTGCAGATTGTAAGACTTAATTACCCTTAAGTAACATTATGGAAGACTATCTGATTTGAATGTTATAACCTTCACACTAAAAAGTATTTTGTTAAACTCATTTTGAATAAAAAAAAATGTTTTAATTTGATTTGATTTACCACTTTTTCTTAAAAAGATTCTAACTCGGAGCGTTGTTAATTTTTTTCACAGCTCACTATTTTTCCGAAACGTACTACTAGAACCTAGAATGGTACCTATATAAAAGTCGAATATTTCATATTCCCAACATGAAGTACTTAATAACCCTGGTTATACAGAGGGTATATAGATCTAGCCCTGGGACAGCCACAGGGACTATGGGTTACGATTACCCAACCTTTTACCTACCAGCTACAGGTAACGATTACCCAACCTTTTACCGGTATTGTGGGATGCTGCTCTATTCCCCTCCACAATAATTGCAAAAAACATTGCGGTTAACGCATACCTATGGCATACCCATAGCCACTTTAAAAACAGCTGTGCATCAATTTCGGCGCAGGCTTTTAGGATAAAACGCTTCATTCAGTTTTTAATTAAATTTCTACTCTATATGCGAGCAAAATTGTAGGCTCGATTAATTGTATTATATCCCGCGCTGTTTGGCCGTTTAAAGGTTTTTAATGTACATTATACCGCAGTATACGATATGGCAGGAATAAATTATTATTTATGGTAATAAACTAATGGACAACGTGTGATTTAGGTATATTGTTACTGGCGTCAAATAGCTGATTTGGAGAAATAAACTTTCGTTTCTTATTTGTCATGTGTCTTTACGGCCCTTCTGAACTTTCTATCCATAATTCTCTTGTCTAAAAATTCTACTTAGAAATTATAAAAATAATAATAATTAGTTCTTATTAACTTACCCAGTAGCTTATCCAAAGATTATGGATAGATAGATTTATTAAAAACGATCGTTAGAATCCAACATAATATGATAAGGCTGTATCATAATACCACCCTCACGTAAGTTAAGTATAATTTGTAAAACCATGTATTTTGATAGCATTTTTTAGCATTCACAGGCATAAGCAAGTTTTAGACAAATCGATAAATCAGGTACATTAATAACACTACTATCATATACGCGTTTTAAATTAAAAAAAAGACCAAGAAGTATCACTTATTTTGTGATACCTACCAAAATTCGGCAACACTCTTCAAAGTTGAAAACGAACACAATACATGGCGATGTTCCACGCAAATCTCGAGTGAAACAAAAGAGGATCAAGAAACACCAGCCAACACGACACAACACAACACACAACAACGTCAACAACAGAACAGTGATTGTTGATGAAGCAAGAACCAGATTGATCGGTCGATTGATCGACAGATCCGTCAAGCGTTACAACGCCGACCGCGCGAAGCTGCAGCGAAGACACTTGCAGCCAGCACTCTTGCGACCAAACTCAGAACGGTGGGTACTGGGTATGATGTGATTGACCGTTTTTATATTGGACGACACGACAAACAGCTTTATCGTTCACGTGATGCTGCCACACTGCCGATAAAATGTTTTAGTTACAGTCCGTGTCTTTATAATAGTCTTATTTTGTAAACAATCTTGGAACTACTTTTCATTCCAATATTAATTGAAATTAGTTAAAAAGTAAAAATTGTAAACAGAATTTTGTTTTCACATCAAACTATCACATTGATCTTTAAATTGTTTTAATTTTATGTCTGTTTTTAAATTACAAATTATTATAAAAAGACACTGCGAGATTGTTTACCAAATAGGATTCGTCTAAAAAAATTACTATATTTAACACTATAACACTAGTGTCGCAGCACCTTTAAGCTACACGCAACTCGCACACATGGAAGTTTGCGTGTGCAATAAATAAACAATACATACCTACACAAAATGTCATTGTCGTGTCGTTCAGAAGAAGCGGCAATTGAGTGTTAATTTGCATTCTTACATAACTAACCAATAATGCAGTCTGTAACACTGTTACTTAATAGTACCAAAACTAGTGATTAAAGTGTCCTTACAGATAGTATTGAATTACTTAATTACTAATTTAACTCATTAGATAAACAATTGATCATATTTTTGAGAAGCTTATTAATTTATATGAGTTTTAATGAAGCTTCAAATATTAGTGTCTAATATTTAATGTCGTAACGATGATCTTTGACTTGACTTTGAAGTTGCATTAGCTCCCTTTTTTACTAGAATTCAGATGACCAATATAAGAAAATTCAACCGAATTGAGTACTTTTGAAGTCTTTGAAGTCGGTTAAAAATACCAATGCATACTAGTCTTTATCAGAGTAATGTACCCATGTTGAAATTCATTACTTTCATCTACATTTGTACTTGTGGCAATGTGTGAATTCTAATGGTGCTGTCACACGATAACCACTTTAATCATTATTATATTGAAATGGTAAAAAGAAAGGTTTTATTATTCTCTATACGCTATAAAATACAGTATTGTTTTCGTGTAATAGTGACTATTGTGTGTGGCAATATAATTATAAGAGGTTGCCATGGATACGGGGTAGGCATGGGTGGCTACGGACACCCTAATTGGACGGAGGAAACTAACGCAATTATTATACCCCATACGTCGCGTTGCTTTGAAGCCGTGTGCCCTAACGAAGTTACTTTTGCTTTAATCAGCTAATAGGTTTATTTTAACATTTTCAACATGTTTTGATTGCCTTTCGAACGGTAGGCATATTCTATATAATAGGGATGTTGACACTATCAGTAAATTAAAATAAATTTATGTTTAAAGTATCAAGGATTATTTAATATTTTAAATCACAATAAATTAAATATAATTATTTTAAAATGTTAAAAATAGTACTCATTGTCACGTGACCACAAACGTCATTTTGAGCTTATGACGTCATTGTTTCTTATTTTATATGCAAGTGTAACTAACTTCAGTCGACAGTATTGAATATCGGCTAGTGACGTCACGTGACGTTTTTGGTGGGAAATTTGAAAATGATTTTTATTTATCAATTTTTGTCTTTAAATTGAAGATTATTATTTTTATAATATTTTTTTCGTGAATCTTAAGGTTCTATCTATAAAATCAAATTGAATCCTGAAATTAGTCAACATCCCTATTATTCCCTTGTGTTATCAAAAGGAAAAAGCAAATCAATGTAATTGAAACAAATTTTTAGTAAAATACAAAATAATTATTATAAATTAAAAACGCAGATTTAGTTTTTTTCAACTGAATATTAAAATGAAAAAAACTGTAATTTTTAAAATCACCCCTTATTCTATGACAACCTCGTTACATGTATTTTATGTGTAATTATAATGTTAAAATGTATAACAAAAAGTAGTTTGTCCAATGGCATGTGTCGTCTATTGTGTACATAATACATATAATTTATAATACAAGTTGGTGTTGTCATGTGTGCATAGTTTAGCTAAATAATGTGTTATTGTTACTCCAATAATTTTATTAGTTTAGTGTATGCTGTTACCTAAAACTAATTCTGTACCATGGACGATAAAGTACAAGAAGAGCCATCTCTGTGTATGAAGTTTCTGTAAAAACTCGTCCAATAACGGGTGGCGCTGCGGTGCGCTAAATAGTTGAGGTTTTGTAAACAGTAATTATGGAGGGTACAATAATTTTTTTTAAATATTTGAACTCAGCAAATTTCAATCCGTCTACAACAGCTATGTTCATATCGCTATTTCTCGGACACTAGCGCCATTCTGGAATGGCCATTATTGGAATGTCTATTTTCAGTAAACAGCTGGACACTTTTTCAATTTTCCCCTCATATGAAATGGCACTCCTTCTGCTCTATCCTCCATGTTCTGTACCTATGTTCACAACTGCAAACTTCCGCACAAAAATAAACTTGTCAAAAATATTAATATAATATTATGTATTGTTACTACTTAACAAATATCACAATAGCATAATTCAAACATACATTACCTACTGTTTTAGTATTAGAATTAGTTACAAAATGAATTAGTTACACATTTATATTAAATACCATCTTTACCGTAGTTATAGACTATAGTGACATTGAATGAACAATTTACTAAATCATTTTCTGTTTTACATTGAACATTTCATAAGAACCTACACTGTGATTTTTTGCTGTTTAGTATATAAATTCAACACATGTTATTTTTATTCAAACACAACATGTACTTTTACAATAAAATCTGACACAATCTCTCATTGTCTTTTCTTTCTACCTACCCTCTTGAAATCCAATGCATGTATTCTCCAGAATGTGTGTTGAAATATCTGATGCTTTATGCTAATTTATAATACCTACTATTTATAAGTGTAATTATGTAAGAATATCTACTTATATATAAATTGTATTCCCTTAAAAATAACTCGATTGTATTGTGCTCGAAGGACCATACAACATGGTTTCAAACCAATAATCTGAAACCTAAGGGCGTATTTAGATAGTGTTTTCTGTTCACCCAACATGTGCTAGATGATGGCCTGTGTTGAAGAAAAACTAATTTTAAATAAGTTCTGGTCTGAAACCATGGACATGGACACCAAATAGGTAGTTGATAGGAAATTATGGAATTGGAAAACTTTAAGTTCACCCACTTCGCTACCAACGCCACTATTAATAATAAAGGTGTTTGCATTCTGTAAACGTTCCTAATTCCAAAATAACTTATTTCAGACTATTCGTTTTCAGACATGGAGTTCGGAAGCGGTGGGCCCCCGCCACCCGGAATGCTGAAGGATAGACACGGTCCTCCACCGCCTCATCATCCGGTGAGTAACTGACTATCTGATCATGATCCGGCCATAGTGTGAAAACAATTGAGCCATGCCATGATATTGACAGGACATGCCATAACAATGAACTGCATAGCGATCGCTCCAACGCTCCTATTCATCCGGCATTTTGCGTCCGGCTAGTATATTAGGCTATTGCATGATGCCGACGGTTAGTAAAGACCACAGCGTAAAGTCAAGTAATATTATAAAGCTGAAGAGTTTGTTTGGTTGAACGCGCTAATCTCAGGAATTACTAGTTCGAATTAGAAAATTATTTTTGTGTTTGATAGTCAATTTATCAAGGAAGGTTATAGGCTATATACCATATTTTAGTAGTTAGTTTTTTCCACAAATTAACGCGGATGAAACCGCAGAGCACAGCATGTAAATAATAAATGTTGACCGCATCGTACATCAGCCGGTGAACTATGTTGTGCTTGTACAATCTAAAACTATCCTCCGATTTCAACAGCGCGACGGTCGTGGCTATGGTCCGGAGGGGTACGGGGGCGAGGGGTTCGTTCCCCCGCCGCCGATGCATCACCCGCCGATGCCACCGCAAAATCAGGTATACATCCACTCTTTGCCCAAATTCCATTGAAAATTACCAGATTTTCAATGAAGATCAGTTGAGAGGAGGCCCGAGCATCCAGTGGGACACTTAAAGAACAGTAGCACCAATGAAGTTACTACCAAAATGGTGTCACCGTACTCAATTTAGTGTATTGCGGAGGCATTCTACGATAACATATTTTAGTCTCTAAAATAGTCAGGATGATATTAATGTATAGAATAGCAACTTTCCACATTTCCACACAACAGATTCTTTCTTTCGTGATACAATTAAAAATAAAATTGCAATTTGTATTATCACATGACTGAACGCAGAAAATACTTCAACTTGTACAATTTTATTTCTTCCAAAAAATTTATACAATTTACGATTTACGAGTAACCTGAATACATCAATAGATCTCGTTTGCTTTTCGTTTGATTATCGCCTCTACAATCCCGAACAATATGTCCTACATTCCTATATAGTCCTATAGTCCTGCAGTCTGCATGTTAGTTATTAGTTGTATATTAACGTCACAGGACATGCCCCCCTTCCAGGGTGGTCCGCCGCAGCAGGGCGCCGTCATGATGGTCTACGGGCTCGACCCCGCCACCGCCAACGCTGATCGTCTGTTCAACCTGTGCTGCCTCTACGGGAATGTTGTCAGAGTGAGTGTTCTTTTACTATTTTATGCATATTGATATGAGACGATGTACATGAGTACTATTGGGACAAAATACAATATTATCTAGACATATAGGTCTGTAGTCTCAGGTCTACTAGAATTTTTTTCCTAAGAAATAAGAAGTACCTTTGTAATATCCTTTCTTGATGTTTTATCTGTCTATTCAAATTAGTATTTTCTATATTCTGTTGCAGATAAATTATATGCAATACTTTTAGTATTTTTGTTAGTTACAGCCACAAACATATAACATTGATTTTGAGAAAATCAAGGTTTAAGTTATTTTATCACTTTTGATTATACCTCCTTTACCTCTAGATTGAAACGTTTTTCAGTAACTACGTCCAATTCATCAGTACCTACCTAATGTTGAACAATATAGTTAAACACATTTATATTTCCAGATAAAGTTCCTGAAAACAAAAGAGGGTACCGCGATGGTTCAAATGGGAGACGGTGTGTCTGTTGAGAGATGCGTTCAGAATCTAAACAACGTCACCGTTGGCGACTACACATTGACACTCGCGTGAGTACATCTACATGATTCTACAAGATTTTCGTTCAGCTGAAAACATAAAGATTGGGGAAGGGAAGGGGTGAAATTATTTGTTCACTAAAGAAATTTTTGCCACTAGCAGTCACCCAGTTCGGGGGCGATAAATCGATCTAGCTAGGATTCATTTTTAGAAATTGTCGTTTTATCCGTGTTTTGAGGCAATGAAAAACTACTACAATAAACTCTTCCTAACATCTATTGGCGAGTAACAACACTAAAGCTACTTCCGTAGATGGCGTTGCTAAGTAACATCTAAATATAATTTCCAAAAAATACAATTTACCAAAAAAAAACCAAGCAAAGGTCACTCAATATTAAATGCAATGTTGTCATGTCTAATGAAGAAGTACCATTTGCCTATAGCTTTATCTCTCAATAATTATATTCCTATCGGCAGTTTCTCAAAACAAGCCTACCTCTCCGAGGTAATGAACCCGTACCCCCTGCCGGACAAGAGTCCGTCGTTCAAGGACTACGTGGGCAACAAGAACAATCGCTTCCTGACTCCCGCCTCCATCCACAAGAACAGAATACAACCGCCATCAAAGGTAATTAATCATTTAATGATTTGTTGTGTATACATTGGTGATGAAAGATAAATCACTCAAAAAATTCGGGCATATCCTTCACATTCAAAGCAAGGGCGTAGCTACCGCCGAATCATACATATTAATGATACGGGTCCCCAGTCTACAGGGCCCCGACTAGGATTCCCAGCAGCTCAAATAACGGTGCCCCATTAGTGGCCATAACGCCCTTTTATCCATGTATTTCGCTACATTTCAAGCATGGCGCTCTCTCCCGGAATTTGACTCGTAAAAAATCGGAACATTACGAACCCCACTGGAGAGGGGGTCCCTCGACAAATATAGACACAGGGCCTACCTAGAGCAAGCTACGCCAATTATTCAAAGACGACATATCTTCAACATTCAAGGATGTAATTTTTTTATGAAAATAGCTGACAAACGAGCTGAGGATCCACCTGATGGTAAATGGCTATCGTCGCCCACGGACATCAGCGACGCCAAAGACAACACTGATGCGTTGCCGGCCACGAAAGGGAGAAGAAAAAAAGAAAGAACTGACTCTAAAGCTAAGCCGGAAGAAACGGCAAACATATCGTTCTAAATTCCATATTCTATCCACTATCCTCAAGTCTGTTGTAACAGGGACATAAAGTAGAAATCTTGTGTTTCCAGGTGTTGCATTTCTTCAACACGCCACCCGACGTGTCGGACGATCAACTGCTGCAGGTGTTCAAGGACTATGGCGTGGCGCCGCCACACACCATCTCCAAGTTCCCGCTCAAGAGCGAGAGGTTGGTTTGTTTGTTTTGGTTAGGGTATATTATTATGGGGTATTCGACAAGTAACAAAAAATATAAAACTAAAGACTATAGTACAAAGTTCCAAAAACGCTGGTATATAAAGATAGATGCAGTTTTTAATTTGAATAATTTTGATTGTGCTCATAAGGTAATACTGTTCCTAAAATCATTTATACACAAGCTAAGTTCGCCGCCTCTATCCCAAGTGATTCTAATTTACTTTTTTCATAAGCTCCTCTTTTATTTTTAAAGTTTACAAACCTTTTTACTTTACTTTTATTCATAGGTTTTTTTTTTATTTCTTTCTCCAGGTCATCATCAGGGCTGATGGAATTCCAGAACATTTCGCAGTCAGTTATGGCTATCATGGCGTGCAATCACGCGACCATACAGCATCCAGGTATTCATAGTATTTTTTATAAGATCGGAAAATTTGTTATTATTAATTATAAAATAATAACCAACATTTCGCCACTGTGTTGATATGCTACATATTAAGTCATCATATTACATGGTGAATCATGACTTTTTATGGCGTATTAAAAATAATTGCCATTATGTATAAAGAGATGGCGAATTATGTGACCTTGTGTGTCTACATATTGAAACCTATTTGAAACAAATCTTTCTATCTTCACGATCTATCGAAAATACATAGTCTATGCATTAATCTATATCTAATTCCCGTTTTTCAGGTGCAAAATTCCCGTTCGTGATGAAGCTTTGCTTCTCATCATCCCGACAGATCGGCCAGGGCAAGGGCCAGCAGTCTAACAAGAGTCCAGAACAGAACAGACAGGGTCAGAACAACGGTCTAGAACACGACATGTACTAGTAAGACAATTTATATATTAATATATAAAAAATATACCTTGTAATATAATCTCGGTGTGAGAACGTTCAGGGAACGGACTTTGGAAAACGTTATAGATACAATAACGCAAAGTGTTTCAAATAAAAGACATGTATTGTATTGTATGTAAATTGTGTTTTTTTTTCTCGTGGACGACGAACGGACCAAAAATGTTAAGTCGAGTCCGAAAGTGGTGGTGTTTTTTTATTGTTGTTTCGATGTTTTGGGTACGGACGGTCGATGTTGTGTGAGGGGCCTATTTGGTACTGAAAATTTGTTGGTCAATCGCTTGGACATGCATTTTGAATGACTAAAATTTTAGGTCACTTTATTTATTTATTAAAATTACAAAAATATTATTTCTGTTACTGTTTATTTGCAACACTAATAAGACATTTCGTTTGTCGCTGATAGATGTCCTAATTTATTTTTATTTTATTTTATTTCATGATGTATTAAACTACTCCAGAAAACTATATAAATTATCTGCAATTAAAGTAAATTTTAATTTTTATTATTTAGCTGGAAAAGGAATAATATATTATCTTGATAATTATGTCTTTCACGCGATTTGTCGACAAATTTCATACAAAAGTGGTCAGCTTGTCATCGCCCATAAGAAAACACCGACGTAGTTTATCGGTGCGGCCATTGACATGCGATTAAATTTTAAGCCAAAGAATAAATAATGTTACCAGTTCATCGATTATATTATTACGTTGTCGATGGTAGATTTAAAAAGAATAGTTGTCGAATTTGATTTGTTCTCAATTATAATTGTAAATTTTAATGTAGAGTGTAAAGTTGTATTAAAAAATTATTGCTGGTTTTATGCACAAATGAATATAAATAAATACTTTTAGGTGCGATTGTATTTTATTGATGTTATTAATATTATGATATAATTTTAAAACCATTCGAACATTAAAGTATTGTAGATTAGACACCGGCCTAACATTTATTTTTTTAAAAGGCATAGGTTTCTTGACATTCTGCCACCGTAGGTGCTTAAAATGCAGTTTTACAGATTATCAATTAATTTTTGATAAAAAATTTGTGAACCTCACTTTTTCATTCAATTATAAATTCTATCCATTAATTGTTTTTTCCGAAAAAATTTTGGACTGAATGTTTACTACCCTTGACATCTATTTAAATTAGCCCTTTAAAAAATAAAGATTGTGTATATTTTAAGCAGTTTTACAGTAGGGACCATAGAGAAAATACATCTTTATATTTGCTTGTGGAATAAATTGTTGAATTATTGATCTACGCTTTGAAATTTTTACAGAAAATTGTTAGCGCTATATATAGTTGTAATGAAATCTAAGATTTTATTTTAAACGTTTTTGTTTTCGTTGAATTACAGATAACAAGCGATTTTTAAATGAATTTTAACAAGCAAAAATATAGATGGGACCTTTTATATTATATATAACTTTCATCGTTATTTTAACGAAATAATTATGTATATTTATATTCTTATATAAATTGTACACAAACCTTTCCTAAATTACATTTCTTAATATTATATTAACTGACACTAGAGCATTTGACTTCAATATTAATATCATTTAATAATTTTTCTTGCCTCTTCTTAATTTATTCTCGTCTAAGCCAAATAATAAGCCAAAGTTTATTAAAATTGTTAGATTAATAATAATTAAATATTTAGATAAAATTTAAAAGACGTATGTACATATGGAAGCCAATATGCATTATGATTTGCCGCAAAATGTTGTACATGTATTATTCAAGTACTCAAGTGTCATAAGAATATGAAAAAAGTATGATAAATGACTTTGTTAATATAAGGATACGAATTTTTAACGCACTTGTTGGATGGTCTCAAATTTTTCGAACAAGTTACATATTTAGAAAAAACTTCTGTACCACGGGTAACATTCGTTTGAGAGACTCATACCGGTATCTATAGTCAGATTTAAGTCTTATGTCAATTTAATAAAGTTTTTATTACACTCCTATGTCAATTTTCTGTTGAATTTAATTTATAGTATAAACTTGTCTCCTAAAGCGTAGACTATAGATACGGGGAATTAGGGTGTTTTAATAAGACAATTGATCTACATATCTTTGTGACTAACCCCGTAACAATTTAAACGGATAAATAAGTCAATTTTTAAACCGTTCTGTAGGAGCCTGTTAGTGTAAGACTGTACTGTATTTCGATTAATATATTTTAATGACAGTCGTGCATAAAAACCTTTTTTGTTTAAGATCTAAAGCGTTTTGCTTGTGAAGCTTATCAGATTTAGATTTTTACTTAAGAATTACCTTCTTATTATGTAATAATTATGCACGACTGTAATACTTATTATATGATAATATTATACATACTTGACCTATCACAAGCCTGATGAAAATATTCTACTAAGTTTTTAATTCAATAATTATTAATCTATTAAAATTATTTTATCTTCCACACTTTGTCAAACCGAGACCTGTCTTTTGAGGATAGACTTCGTTTGGATTGATATTGCAATTATAAATAGTTGAATATTTTTACCGGATCATAGAGTTATACAAAAATACATTTGCATATTTCGTTTTCTGTTTTGTTTTGTACAGATATATGTGTGCGTATGACGATATTAGAATAAAAGCTTCTAAGTAGCGAACTACATATCACAGTGACAAATAAGATATAACTTAAATTAAAATATATTAAAATATTATGATAATAGAACACTATAAGTACATGTCTTTTTATCACAAACATGCGAGCGAGCAGTCTATTGTACAGTTATATTTTCGACATTTTTGTTTGGTCCTTTTTTAATTTTCTAGATTTCTTGTAATTTTTTTCTTGCAATAATTTTCAGTTTATGCTAGTTACAAAATATAATCTTATAAATTATCTTTCTGACATTATTAAACTTACTACATTATACGCCGTCTAGCTGAAAAAATTGTATTGGGGGAATATTCACTATATATGCATTTCAAGTTGAATATTGATATATTGGTTAATTTATTTAAAAATATAAATAGTTTTGTCTGTATTAACAGTATTTAACAACTGAGATGTTAAAATTTACTTTTTTCATATTTATATTTGGGATTTGCTGCCTAAATATATCTAAAATTCGTTTATAACTTTGACGCTGGCAATAAATATACGTCCTATGCATATCCTCAAAAACACAAGTTTTTCAGCTAATTGGTGGTGTCGGACATACGAACTCACATGAACGTATTTGCTTCTAGCTAACGGCGATCCAGCGGGGCACACATACTCACACATATCAAGACGGAGGCAACACACAGACACACACAGGCACACCAGCACGAGAGTGGGGAGGGGGAACTTGGATTGCCATTATTAGTAAAAGTTTACTCCAATTACGCATAGCAAATAGCAATATTGGTTATAGAGTTACCAATGACGTGTAACGGCGCACTTTGACAGCGGGTTCATTTTGCACAATGGCAACGACGTTGAATAATTCCTTTATTAATTAACAATTTAATGTGATCTAGATCACTCCTATAAAGACATTAACAGTTAGTTTTTTTAATATAATATTAGACACAGTAACAAAAATTTTCATGTATAACACATTTGACATTTCCATTTTCTTTTCGTTTTTATTTTATTTCTTCTATGATTTTTCTTGATTATGTTCTCTCGTATTCGTAGCGACGAGGCTCTATGCAATGCGTATGCATTTCACAAGCTTTTTGTTTTATAAAAATAGCTGTTTAGGTACATACTGTATAAGCATTATTCCCATTTATATAATTTATAGATATTAGTTGTGTATCATTGTCACGGTGTCACTTTCAAAATCATTAGATGTAAATTTTGTTTTTTTTCTTTCAACGAATTTTAAGACTAACCGACAACCATAATGGTATTTAATTTGAAGGTGGCACCGTATTTTCCCATTTATTTTATGGTTATTATTAGATGTAATTGATTTGTGACTTGATTTTGTGGTGAAGTTTAAAGGAAATAAATGTAGATGTTTTAGTTTCGAAAACCCCTTTGTTCGTTTGACTTTTGAAGGTTTGAAGGTTTAATGAATATTTAATCCGAGAAGTTTATGTGAGATTTCCAACACATTGGTTGTACTGAAACTTGACAGTTGTGAATTGTACAAGAAATAAAGATATTTGGTTTTAAGGTAGATATTTTGGTTTTCTTTATCTTTTTATTTTTATATCTTAGGCCTATGCTTGGAGTGTGCATGTTTCAGTTTTCATTGCATGTGTTTCGTGAATTTTAACATAAAAACGTAGACATTTCCAGTAATTTGTGGTTAAAAAATCCTTTGGCCATTTTCTATCGTAAGAACCAAAAGTACTAAATATAAGAAATAGAATTAGCACTCTTTAGGCTAGTAGTAAGTGTCATTGCAATGTCAATTATATTCGATTAGAGGAAAAAATTTATGACCCGTAAAAGTTTTCTAAAAAAATTTTCTTATGCTAAAAATATTCTGGTAATTGGACTCGTGCTGTCACCCTTAATATTAGAAGTACACTAAAAATTATTCTTGCAATTTATAGATATTTTTGTGTGACTTAAAATCTTCGCTGTTAACAATACAATTTAGTTGTGACATACCTATTGTTACTTGAAAAATTTCGTGTGTAGTTCGACTGTATTCTAAACTACTTAGAATTAGATTGTGATTGTAAATCAACACCATAAAAGCTTTCGTTTAAAGTGTAAGTATAGATGTTTGTATGGTGTGAAGTGTGGTAGCTTGTCTATATTACTGTTTATCATATGAATTTATTTTTACAAAAATGGAACTACCCACTTCAAAATTTAATATTCGAATCTTTAGCGGGTATGCGCATTTCCTAGTTCGTATTTTTATTAAATCACATAGAGTAAACAGTGTTATAGTCAATCCAAAATTAAAAGAAATAGACCTTTAAATAGCTGATTAAAAACATTGTTATCAGGTAAATAGATGCATATCTTTTTCTCTAGAAATATTTTCAAATAAAAAATAATAAATGTTTTAGCGTTAGGGCATTGATGTCGTGATAGCTTACATTGTGTTGATTGTACATATAAAAAATATATGTTAATAATATTTTGGTTGGTGTAATATTTAACAATAATAGTTTAAACGATTGTATTGAACTAGTGACCACACAAGTACATGTTTCCACTCACATGAATGCAGTCTAACATTTAGGAGACTACAGTAAAAACGTAACAAGAAAGGGTAGATTGCACAAAGTTTTTACTATAATCTTCACGAGTGTTAACCAAACTGCTAAAATGAGTAGACCAGCGAGCAATGTAGACAAAGTCGGAATTTACAAGTCACACTTTCATATAAATAGTATATTAATATGTCAGTGAGTAACCAAACAGTTTATAAGACACATTACATATAAGCACGAAACCATGTTCAGAAAACTCGTAAACAGAACCAAATGAAACGAAACTGCACTCTGGCATTTTACATACTTATAAGACAATGTAACTTTTTTACTTAGTTATCTTCTTATTTCTTAGTCTTTCATTGGTATTAGGTACTTGTAGTTACATGGTAAACATTAAATACATGTCAACACAACAAAATATTCTTTCATTTCAACACTACCAATCATATTTAAGTCATCACACCTCTAAACCCACCATCCTATTGAAATTGCGTCACATATTAAATACCAAAAATATACCTTTGTGGAGAAGCTTACATGGAAAAGTAGGTATATCCCACAAGTAATATTTTGGATAGAAGGGAATTTATGCCTACAATAAATGTTTTAAACTAAGAGCTTGTTGTCTTTACACATAGAATCGCAAAGAAAGAATTATGCGAATATATAATTTCAAATTTGCTATTTTTACTTTATAATAGACTAACATATTTATATGCATTTTAATGAGTGCGTGAAGTACTTTAATCTTTTTCTTTATGAATATTTGCATTCATACAGAGAGACCTCGCAAATGATAAAAAGTTTAGTAAAATATACTAGATAAATTAAACTAGTAATTATTACTATATAGATTTCCTCAAAATTAAAAACTCATCACTCACATTGAAAGTGTAAAATGGTAAGTAATATTATTTCTGTGCTATTAAATATAAACAAACATATTAAAGGTAGCTGCGTAGTTATATGCCATCTACCAATGCAATGTGGTAATTGCATATTTACATTACAGAAACCTTCGAAATGCAAAAAACTGTAAGTGTTGTGCCTTCATAATTACAATATTATAGTAAGTAAGATTAATTTCAGCGTAAATTAATGTTGGATAATCAAAAATAAATAAATGATCCTTGAGTATTAGGTAAATGAAAATCCATTGTGCCATCTTATTTGCTCAAATACTTCTCAATTAACTTCATACATATTGAGCTACTTTCACATATCATGCAAGCATTATGAGAATTAACACTACTTTTAATAACAGTAGATGGAGATTTCTGCTAGTTGCACTAAAGTATTAAAAAATTTACATATTTTTTTTTGACTATGACACTTGTACAGAAGTAAAAATGAAAGTATTAAAATAGACAAAGAGAAAAATATAAGATATCATTTAAGTATGTAAATAGATATATTGTTTATTTTAGTTTTAATGTAAATTCGTTGTAATAAAGTAGGTATACCTTAGGAAGCTGCAATCTTTACGCGAAGAGAATAAAAATTGTACATTGTATAGAAATAAATGATGTTTTTGAGTCATACGGGATTTTATTTTGCCAAATTATTAAATTTAATACCCTGAATAAATATTGCGCAATAATATTTTATTGACACCAAAATATTTTTATTGAGAGAGATTCCCGAACATTCAAAGTTCCCGAATGATTCCCGCCCAAAATTTGAATTTTTAATGTTACGTTTTCCCGGCAAACATGAACCATAGACAAAATTATATTACTCAAGATTTTTTAATCTGGCGTCCCTGAAATATGAAATTGGCTATTTGACAGTTATCACGGTAAATTAAGAAATGTGTTAAATATGGTTGCATAATGGTTAACAATAATTTTATAATTATACAATACGTTTCTTGCATGAAAATAAATTGTAAATATTTTTACTTTTGAAAAATAGATTTGAGTTTTTTTACCTGTGGATACGAGAACCGAAACGCGGGCGGCCATGATTGAGCATGTTATGACGTCACAATTCAAAAAATAAAGCGTCGTGTACTACTATATATATCGTGTGCACTGTGCAATTTACTGACAAAATGAATAAGATATATTTTGATTTCTGCTTTTGAGAGGTTTTGTAAAATGGAGTCAGGCTATACATAATTACTTTTTAACAAAAAATAAAGCCAACGAAAAAAAAAACTGAAAAGCAAAAAATAAAATAAAGCATTTAGTATTATAAATTAAGATCCGAAATTAGCAGTAAATAAAAATTTTGAGGCAGTGCCAAACAAACAACCAAAATTAATTACATAAAATTCATAATATTATGAGGGCAGCGGCATGTGATGCACACGGCAGCAGCAGCGCGGTGCACATCTTTTCGCCGTTTGTTTTTTCATCGGTTTGGCACCGCCTCAAAATTATTTATTTACTGTTAATTTCGGATCTTAATTTATAATACTAAATGCTTTATTTTATTTTTTGCTTTTCAGTTTTTTTTTTCATTGGTTTTATTTTTTGTTAAAAAGTAATTATTTTTTAATTTTTAGTTGCTATAATACTTATAATTAATAATAAATTATTGATTTTATGAATTATAGATTCAGTTACCAGGTAAAAATGTAGTAGATGAAATATCAATCATCCCCTATTTTCGTACCTATAGGGGTAAAATTTTGTTTCGAAATATAAACCAGAGTAACCTCAAGGTATACACTATTCAATAAAAAAAAGAATCATCGAAATCGAATCATCCAGTACAAAGTTATTGGGGTTAACATGTAAAAATTCCGGTTAAAAAACGGGCGAATAATCAATCATTCCCTATTTTCGTACCTTTAGGGTGGGAATAAAATTTTCAAAAAAATATGGGACCAACTTCAGGACATACCCTATCCAATAAAAAAAGAATCATCCAAATCGGACCACCCTGTGCCGATTTCTGCGTGATCATACATAAAAAAAAAATATACGCGTCGAATTGAGAACCTCCTCCTTTTTTTTTCGTCGGTTAAAAAGTTGACAGTGCGAATTTGCCTCAAGTTGATTCATTTATGGTCGCAAATTTCTTTGCGTGTAACCCTGACTTTTGCTCTACCGAGTTTCGGAATGCAAAAACCTCCTTGTAAGTACTGAAATTAATAAAGTAAAATTGGTCAGTCTTGCTAAGTGGTCACAGGGGGATTTTTTTCTAAGTTTTTCCTCAACGTCCCCTTAACGACACCATAATTACTAATGATTTCAAATTACTTATAGGCTAAGCTTATAGGTTATGTTTATGAATAATATTAGGTTAGGTTTAATTTGTTTTTTTAGTAAATCAGAGGCTAAGTTGATTTCTTCTAAATACATCAAAATGGTCCTCACAAAAGAATATTGCTGATATAACAGATGTTAATTCTGGGTCTCGACGTGCTAATTGTAACCACTGCTTTCGACGTTGAGGGCATTTAGAAACGTGTAGGTATAAACAATTTGTCAGGTTTAATTGTAGTACTTCTACACATAGGCACTGCACACGTCTTGTAGCTTGTCATTTTCACAATTTCAGTGAAAAAGGTGTAAGTTTTTCACTTAAAATATCTTCAGAGTTAGAGCGTAAATTTTTGTTAATTGAAATATGACGTCACAGCCAGCAAGTGACAGATGGCGGACTATTTTCGCGTGAATTTAAAATTAATGGTTTAAAAGTTATTTTTTTCCTATTATATAACACTTTTATGAGAAAAATAAATATTGTAAGAGGTATAAAATAAAACTACGAAAATTATAAAATATTTTTCCAAAAATTGTCTAATAGCAAATAGATTTTGTAAGTACTATGAATTAATACAGAAGGAGCGCCATCTCATAGGGAAAGTTGAAAAAGTGTCCAGCTGTTTACAGAAAATAGAGGTTTAAACCTTCCAATATTGGTCATGTCTGAATGGCGCTAGTGTGATAGCTGTGGTAGACGGAGTGAAGTTTGCTGAGTTATGGTAAATCCTAGTGCATCCGCAGCGTCACCTGTATTGAATGGCGCTAGTGCCGCTAGTTTCCGCCAAATTTATGTACCTAGATACGGCACCGCAGCGCCACCCGTAATTTTACGCGTTTTCACGGACTAATTTCATATACAAAGATGGCATTCCTTCTCCTCTTTTTTCCATTCTTATTATAAGTACTAATATATTTTCTTTTGTAATAAGACAAAAATGCATGATTTTAGACTTTGTAGAGGTTCCTGAAGATCGATGACGTCATATCAGAATGACCATTCGAACAATCACAGTCCGGATTGAGGTTGTTCTTCATAATTGTAGGGTGCCCACACTTATTAAGCAAAAATTATGTCCTATTTTTATAATAAGGTTCTTCAAAATGTTATAGGTATTTTTCTTGTGGTAGGTAAAATTATAATATTGAAATAATACATGTTTTCAAAATTTCTTGAAAATTACCGAATTTCAATTATTGCAATAAGAGAAAATTAAAAAGTTAAGGTGCACAATAAATTACAGTACATCTATATTATAATTTCATTTATGATGTTTTTAAACCATTATAAAAAAATCACAATCGAATGATATACAGGCAGTCCTCGTACTTACGGCATGTTAGGTTCTCGAAATACGGGACATCAATCGAAACGACGTAAGTCGAGGACTGCCTGTGTTCTGGGACTATAGTTAAGTACATAACATGGGCATAATACAAAAATGGTCATTTTTTTATGACGTCATCGATCCTCAGGTACCACCACGAACTACGTATCCAGTTAGAGTAATATATCCATGATATACAGATAACATATCGCAACTTGACAAGTTGCGTCGCAGCTTGACTGACACAGGTCACAGACAACAGCGCAAACATAGAGTAGGTAAAGCGAAAACAACAGCGCCTCTGTCGAGTAAAAAGTAAATGATTATTTAATAATTTCGATACGTAATGGTGGCTGCTTGTGTTGTGAAATCATTGCTGACAACTTATTTGTAAAACAGTTTCTGAAAACTTTCAAAAACTAATGAAAATCTGCTTTTATTTGTTAAATTTGCAGGTAAACTAGTTTTATTTTGTAGGAAAATGATAGTCTTATTCCTAAAATGTAAATGTGCCTCAAAATGGCGACCCATTGTTAGTGAATTTTACTTCAATTATGGTTAATTTCAATACTCGATTAAAAAATATGTATTTTTGTCGTATTAAGGTGGCAACAGATTTAAAATAATAGGTTTGTGATAAGAATGTAAACAAAGGCAATTCACTGATAAGAGCTTTAAAAGCATTTTTATGCTTTTTAAATTACGTAAGGATGCTGCCTCAGATACTGCAGTTCTTTTTTTTTCTATGAAATGGTTTATGCAGTATCGTACTCGTCTTAGAATTTTACCTTAATAATCTTAAAATTAATTAATTCAATAGTGATAAGATAACGTAGGTATGATTTTGCTGATTTTTTCTTTCAATTTACTTAATAGTATCTTATTGTTAGACAAGTACCTATTTCCTATGTTATTTGAGTAATTTTATTGATTGACACTTGTAATATAAATTCTGAGTATAAATTAAGAACTCTCTTTACAATCAGAACACATTATTTTTTTACTTTTTAAGAGTGTAATTAACCTGATAGTAGGGGTGGTAAAGGAGATTAATGTTTATAGATATAATACATATTATGTATAGGATGCATATTAAAAAGCAAGAACATAGGTATTCATCCTTGCTTTGAAGAAACAAAAGTCAAGGTGCACCTATGTCCCACATAGCCACATAGGCAAGTCATGCCAATCACCATCCCTCCATTCCAATTTAGGCTAGCACTATGAAGTGGACTATAAGCTTACTGACTGTAGTTTAAATACTAATAGTATGCTATGGACAAAATTACTGATAGATTTGCATTAGTTTAAGCAGGCATTATATTTCAAATAAGATGAGATGGATGGCTTCTTTTTTTGTTTATGTAACATAAAATATCTTAAAAGCATTTGTGCAAAAAAAAAATTTCTGTCTGAAAAAATATTATTTAACATTAGAAAACATTAGGATATAGGATCATAGAATACCTAAGTCCCAAAAGTGATAGTATGTAATGGCCATATTTTTATTTCCAGGATGTATCAAACCTGCTTTGTGTGTGATGTTAACAATATTGGGGTTCGAAATGGGTTTAATTTATTTGCGGAAGAAGTAAGTTTCTTTATCTTAATACATATAAATTACGTGTCACGTTGTTTGTCCGCGATGGACTCCTAAACTACAAAACCGATTTTAATCAAATTTGCACACCGTGTGCAGTTTGATCCAACTTGAAAGATAGGATAGCTTGCAACTCAATGTATAGTCGCAATATTATTTTTTGTAAGAACGAAGTCTGTCCGGGCAGCTAGTTTACTGTATTTTTGATTCAATTGGTGATAGCATGATTACGTTGTCTGTGAAGCACTGGGTCTGAGTTTATTGAAATTCTCACATGTAGTCACTTTCATTTTAGTATATTATACAATACAATTGCCTGTGCAGCTACTCTACTACTTGGATCTACTTGTAATGGCATTTACTATTGACTTATATCAGACATTTAGTTACAGTAACCTGTAACAGTTTAATTTAAAGTGATTAAATTTCTCCATTTTCAGACCACCCTTCAGTCGAGAAAAAAGATGATAGAAGTGTTAAGTGAGATATTGGACAAACCAATTGACGAAGAGAATGTTCATTCAAAAAGCATATGTAAAAAATGCCACAAATTGGTATCCGAGTATGATTTGATACAAATAAGGTAGGCAGGGTTAAGGGCGCCACAATATTCTTGCATAAAGCGTCAATGGCTCTAACGCCGGCACTGCATGTCACGTCGGAAGATGATGATTGATGATTGTTATGATGAATTTCAGAATGCAACTGATAAAGCTGGATCTTCAATCTGCCTTCAAAACTACCCTCCCCCGCCACAAACTGAACTACGACACATATAACAAGGAGCAAGTGATTATTCAAGTACCGGCATTGAATACTGTCGAAAATAAGACAGAACCCAAAAAGACCCTAGTGTTGCCTGCGTCTAAACTTCAACCGGTGCCTGCAGATTTCGTTTTGAGATCTGGGAAATGGTTGAATAACAAAAATATTTCTAGTAAGGTGAGGCTTATTACTATTAATATAGGTGAGGATGTTATTTTTATAAACTCTGACGAACAAATAGGAGTGTTATAAGTTTGACGTGTCTGTGTATCTGTATGTCTGCCTGTGTGTGGCATTGTACCTCCCAAACGGATGAACAGATTTTGATCCATTTTTTTTTGTCTGAAAGGTGGCTTAACTGAGAGTGTTCTTAGCTATGTTTAGAGTAAATAACACTGTCAGGGGTTTTTTAAATTTTTATTTAAGATTGTAATGTTACAGCACTTAAAGTATGTTGTAACCATTGTTATATATACATTTTCCACCATTATATTATGCTACCCAGTAGAATAGATCTTAGTAGCATACTTACAGCATACAGCCTTCGCGATGCAAATAGTAGATTTTTTGTTGAGACTTATTTAGTAATGATTGATTGTTATCGTTAGAACTTTATAATACTCAAAGGGAGAACTATAATAAGGTTTATTATTTAATTTGAAGACCCATTTTGACTAAACCAATATAATATTTTATTTCAGCCCATCGTAACTTTACCATCATCAACAGCGACGCTAAACTTAAAAGTGACCGTTGGTTCGTCGGTTCTTACACAGAGCATCAAAACAACGAATGCTATTGGTAACAAAATATCAAAAAAAATATCCTTATCAAACAGCCCTAATAATACAGAAAACTACATTTTAACCCAAAAACCAGAAGAGAATTCCACAAATGCAGAAATAAATATTGACGCGAATACGTTATTGCAAAACATCGAACCTCCAATAAGCTTATCGTCCCTAACTTATTCAACACCTAATACATCTTCAGCTAAAGTGAACAGTTCCATAATAAGTTTTAATGTGAAGTCGTTGCCAAAGGATTTTCTTTCTTCTGCTGTATTTAATAAGGTTGATGTGAACGAGCTAGTCGAACTGGAGATGAATTTGAAGAAGGAAACTCATGAGCATAGTGATACGGAGAATAATGATGAACAGCCTATGGAAATAGATGAAGGTAAATTTAATTATTATTAATTAAAGTGAATTAAATTAGGTACTTACTAGTTGGTCTTATTACCTCGTTTACATTCAGCTCATTTGAGCAGGAAAGTAGGTAGGGAAGTGGGCAGGACGAGTATGTGAACACGATACTTCTCATGCTCCTACCACTGCTACTCGCGCTGCCCGGCGCTCCCCAAAAGAGCTGTTTTTCAGCCAGTGTTGCCAATGCTACGGCAATTACCATGTTCTACGGCTTTCAGGCCAAAAAATCACAAAATCTACGGGCTACGGCTGGAACCCTATTGCCGTAGCAAATTCTACGGCTTTTCGCAAATTTTCACAAAGTCAATTTTATTTATTGTTTTGCAAACATTTAACGAATGTTAAACTCTTAAAACAGCGCCACCAGGCTTATATTGATGTTAATGTAGGCTAATGAAAAGTATTACTCGTTTTGTGGGCATCAAATTCACTGCCGATGACCTTTTTTTTTAGTTCGAGCGCTGAACCGATGGTATATATTGGCGTAATTGGATTGCTACGGCCCACACTTGATCCTTTCCCATATAAACACGGCTTTTTTATCTAATGGGCTCCATTGACGATGCGATCGATCGGTGCGATCGATCGCATCGATCGATTGCACCGATCGATCGGTTCAAAAGTGCCACTCATAGCGGTAACATACACTACCGATCCGTCGGTGCGATCGGTCGGCAACGACGGATCGCACCGATCGATCGCATCGTCAATGGCGCCCATAATGTACACGGCCTTCCAAAAATTTTCATTGGCAACACTGCATTCAGCTCCGTCGCAGTAATATTTCGACGTCTGCCATTGCCGAAAGTCGAAAGCGATGTGAGTGGTAGGGCGGTATGTAAACACTACACTTCTCTCGATCCTGCCACGGCAGTATCAAGGGGATTATTGCCGACAGCGCGAGGAGCAGCGGTAGGGGCTGAATGTAAACGAGGTGTATTGTATTAAAAATAACGAGAAAGTAAAATTTACTAAAAAAACTTTTCATATGTATATAAAAACCGACGGTTGTGTATGTTCCCTATGAACTCCAAAACGGCTGGACGGATTTTGATAAAACTTTAAGGTCAGCCCAGTGGGTGATCCTGTGAAGTTTGAGTTCCTTGAAGTTTGGATCATTTGTATTTTTTTGTTTTACTGTTACTGGTGTGAAGCCGGAATGTGTCGTTAGGTAATAACCTTGAATACGATTTTATTTTCAGATTGTTCCTTGGCTGTGGCAGTTAGTAATAAAGATAATAATATTAGTAATAAAGATAAATCCTTCACCAAAGATTCCGACCAGGTAATATTCAAGACATTTCTCTTGCTTTGTAAAATGACCATAACCCCTGAAAGTTGAAGATAAATCTACCAGACATAACATGATATGTTATGTCGAATATCTAATATGTAAAAATCTCGTGTCACGGTGTTTGTAGTCTCACTCCTAAACGGCTCGACCGATTTTTATGTTTTTTTTATAATATACATACATACTTACATATATATTATCAAGCACAAATACTTGTTACTGAACTGGTTTAAGTGTCAACAATTATAAATAAGTTGCTTTTGAAAAATGTAAACTCTTAACTCCATATCTTAAATAGTTCCTTACAGTACTGATCAATTGATTATTTGACACATATGAGATTTTTCCCTGGAAGCGATCTAAGCTTGAACCTTACATTTTGACCTATCTAAATTCATCATTGAGTAGCCTCAGGTCTTTAAGTATTCTTGTATCTTGTTTCTAACCACCCCAAATTCCACACCATATAACTAGCAAAGGATCTTGTGTACTCCTTAATTATGTTATTTATTTATTTTACTTGAATTAATGTGTATTACAGAACGAATCCGACAAATCCAAAGATTTCCTAGACAATCTCCTACCTGGTCTGACATCTAATGAGGACACGAATGACGGCGACATTGGGAACAAGTATATAGTCGGCAAGCTACAGATACTCAACGACAGAGACGATGACGAGGATGGCTGTATGTATTGTTTTATTTCTAATTTCTTCTATTTGGCCGTCTTTTATTATGCGTACCGCGAAGGACTGGAACAAATAGCCCGCGTCGGTGTTCCTGTTCGATTATAATGTCGGCTTCAAGTCAAGAGTCAACAGGTTTTCAGGATTTCTTTACCGCTTACCATCATGTGGTTTTATAGTCAAGCATATTTATTGTTACATATTAAAATATATTAAAACATATTTAGTATTAAAAAAATTAACAGTTGCAGTTGACCCTTGCGGTCTTCAGCTTCACGATATTTTTATGTACCTGTTACCTAATAACTGTAACAAATTAATGTACAATCTTAACTGTAACAATCTCATTGTTTATCAGTTCATGAATACGGTGTGCATATTGACTGCTATATTCTGTAAATAATAAGAAATGGCAAAATTAACTTTTTCGATTTCTATTTAAATTGATATGACTGTATTAATATAATAAAGTACATAGTTGTATTTAATAGTACGTTGTACGATAGTTAGTGCAAAAAATAATCGATGATTTTTTTACAGCAACAATCGAAATGGACGGTGAGAATGGTTCCATCATAAGGCTAGTGTCGGGACAGAAGTTTTTGTACGGCGACAGCGAGATATCATTGGTGGTGCCGGAAGAGTCGCAAGATTGTGATGACGATAATGCTGATAGTCAAGGTTTCAATTACGTACAGATTTAATAGAAACACAACACTTGAGTCCGGTTTACACGTAATAAGTAGTTGATAACTAAATTTTAACTGAATATTAAGTAAATTAATACGTGAAAACAGACAATTTAGTAACTTTTTAGTTAAAACTTAGCTATCTACTTAACTACTGAATATGTGTAAACCGAACATTAGGGCCTGTTTCGCGACTTCGGTGCCTGGTTATATCCAATTGGGCCTGGATATTATGTTATCCTCCAAATTGAAATACTTTGTTATTTAAATATTGGTTCTGTAATCTCAACTATTAGACCAGGAATGTATATTAAGTTATATAGTAATGATTGTAAACTATGTTATTGATATAGTATAGTTTTTGGTCAACAAATATATTTTATCTAGAATTTTATCTACATTTCTTACAGATTCGAATGATGAATCGCAAATAGAACTGCAAGTTTCTGGCGACGAAGAAACGGCCAATGCTATTATTGCAGCGGCTCAGGAGCAAGGTATCTGTCCAATATAATCTTTCCATTCATTCATTGGCCATGTTTAAATTTGAAATGTTTTTTTTTATGGAAATTAAGTCTGCAACGAGCTGTTGATCCACCCGATGGTAATCAGCAACACCAGCGGCATCACTGATGCGTTGCCGGCCAAGAAAGAGAGAAATTTATTAATACTTTATACTAATCAATATATTTGTATTGTATTATTTAATAACAATGCAACATATTCTACTCGAAAATAATTCTGTTAACTGTTTTAGTCGTTACAACTAATTTCTTACACGTAAGCAGTTTATAAGGTCAAATATTATTTTAGGCGGTGCTTTCATAAAAGTGGAGTCTGGTGAGATGTTTAGAGTGGAATCAGTTCAGAGCAAGAAGACTGATGATACAATGGCCAGTATTTATCTACAACCGGCTTTGAACTCGGTAATGTTGCCAACATCATTATTTTCTTTTTAATTAAAATATATTGGGGTCAAAAGAAACAATAACATGAATAAAGTAATATACAAAGGTTGTAAACCACTTACGCCCCAACTCAGAGTCACTAACGCTTACTTTAATCGCTCCTTATTAAAGAATCACCATACAAATTCTGTACTAAGGAGCGATTTAAGTAACCGTTAGTGACTCTGAGTTGGGGCGTTAAAGTCCGATGTAAATATAATTATGATGAACGTTTTGAAGGCGATCAAATTATTTAATAGAGCGGCAAAATTACGCCCGTGAAAAACCGAACAATGTCCAAAACGACTTTCTGTTAATGTGTTAGTTTCACAATTTCCCAATGTTATCAACAAAAAAATTATACCAGTTTTAAATCACAATTTCATTCTTAATTACAGATGGTTAAGCAACAGGAAAATGACCAATTCAAATGTTTACTCTGCGAGAATAATGAAAAGAAAGGTAAGCCTATTTTTTTTTTAATTTAGCCCAATGTGATGTATGAAAATACGTTCATAGGTCTTCTCGCATTGTGTTTCTCTCTTGATCGCTCTGTATCACTCCTGATCGCTTTGTATCACTCCTGATCGCTTTGTATCACTCTTGATCGCTCTGTATCACTCTTGATCGCTCTGTATCACTCCAGATCGCTCTGTATCACTCCAGATCTCTCTGTATCACTCCTAATCGCTCTGTATCACTCCTAATCGCTCTGTATCACTCCTAATCGCTCTGTATCACTCTTGATCGCTCTGTATCGCAGAAGTAACGTTTGTTGGCGACGCGGACGCAACGATGCAGCATCTGAAGCGGGAACACGCGGCCAGAGTGTATATCTGCGGGCAATGCGGACAGGTCGTGAGGAAACGGAGCGAATACGTCGCGCATATGGGTGAGTGTTGACGTTATTTGTTTTGCTTACGCCCTAACTCAGAGTCACTTAACGGTTATTTAAATCGCTCCTTAGTACAGAATCACAAAAATTCTCTCTCACTCAAGTCAGTTTATGGACAATAAAAGTTAAATATATGTATTACCTTTACTTATTTAATGTTGATTGACTTTTTGAAGTTTTTGAATGTCAAGTCAAATCAACCACTTATCATTGACATTGACAGTTAGCAGTACATAGCAGTACATAAATAAAATAGCGTAACCTCTTTAATTTATTTTAAAGAAAAAAGTTACTTTGTAATGTTTTATGTAAGAAAAAAAAACAATAAACGAATTTCTTCCTATTTGGCTTCAACCCATTAATGGCCCACTACTGGGCACAGGTCTCTCCTCTTAAGGAGGCCTAGAGCATACTCCACCACGCTGCTCCAGTGCGGATTGGTGGAGGGGTTAGTGGCCAACCCGAGTGTCGGAAGTTCTCAAACCGCCCGAAGGCCTCCGACATGGCTTAACGACTGTTATCTTATGATAACAACCGGGACCGACGGCTTTACGTGCCCTCCGAAGCACGGAAACGCTTGAATTTTTTGCCACTAGCGGTCACCCATCCAACTACCGACCGCGCCCGCTGTTGCTTAACTTTTTCGATCACATAGGATCGACGCAAGCCGCCGAGCTATGAGCGCTTCCTATTTTTATTTATTATATTAGAATAAATCACAGCTCTAAAAGCATTACAATAAATATTATCTTTGATTTACTATCAACGTATTTTACGTGTGGCTACACTAACACAGTTGGGAACTGACAGTCGAGGGACAGGTAGAGGGGAAGGGAGAGGGGGAGATATTAGGCGGAACAAAGTTTGCCGGCTCAGCTAGTTGGAAATAAAAATCTATTCTATTGATTTCAATAATAAGAAAAGTTAATATTTTTTTAAATTCAATTTTAGAAACGCACTATCCGAAGGAGAACAATATTTCACCCACGGACAAGACTAAAACCCATCAGTGTAACGTATGCAATCATATTTACAGGTAAATATACTCATTAAATACTTATGATTTCATTAAACTTAGTTATATTTTCTAATGATTTCTATTTTCTAATGAGGAGTTTCTTTCGGCTTTTCTTCTCCTCCATGACAAAGCGCCTTTGCAAAAAGCTGGTAAATTAAAAAAATGATGTGCATAAGTGTATCAATGAGACCTACATGAATAAATGATTTTGAATTTGAATTTGAATATTTTTTTAGTACAATACTTTATCATTATGCTTTATTGCAGGTCTGAAAATGCCCTGTCGAGGCACATGCTCCTCCATAACGGGGCGAAGCCCTACACTTGTAGTATATGCAATAAATCATTCGCGTCCAAATATACACATCAATCGCACCTTAAAATACATATGGTGAGTTATTAAACTTTGAGTATTGTATGATTGTGGGACAATACATAGTGATTATACTATAGATTAAACATATCCATCCATCCATCCATCAGCCCTTGGAGGTCCACTGCTGGACATAGACCTCCTCCCTTGCGCCACTCATATAATATAAGAGTAGACATAGAAGGACAGTAAAATTACTAATAAGGTCGAAAATCCAACACACCCGGATAAAATAAATTTGTTTTTACAGAGTTTTTTACTACCTAAATAATTTTTATTATTGCGCCGGAGGATTGAACTTAGTTGGTTTTTAGGGTTCTGAAGTAAAATCGGAACTCTTAAAGTTTAGTCATGTCCGTCCGTCCGTCCTTTGCATTTATTAAATAATATACTTATTGTAGTTGTGGAAATGATTGGTTTTCATAAATTGGTAAACTTGAAGTCTGTTATTTTTTAACACTTATTCCGTTAAGTTCTAACAGGTAAAGTCCGGAACAACGAATGGTAATAAATAGTTGTACATGACCCCAGGAGCGAGCTCGGCTGTTCAAATGCAAGCAGTGCGGCAAGGCGTTCTTCACGCAGCAGAACCTCAACCAGCACGAGAAAACACATTCCGGCGTCAAGGACTTCATCTGCAATACTTGTGGTGAGTGTGACGTGTCAACGGTTTTGTTGTTATTAGTTTGCGAGAGTGTAGCTCCTCCACAGTAAGGCCAGATCCTCACTATAATGCCGTTCACAGTCCGTTCTCGATCCGATCTCGGTCTGGTAAAGTCGTATTACGTACAAATTATACAATTGGAGCGAAACTTGACTGTCACGGATAGTATGAATGCACACATATATTTTATACTGATAATAAATATATTTTATACTGATAAATATTATGATATTTTATCGAACCGAGGACGAACTGTGAACGGCATTATAGTGAGGATCTGGCCTAAAAAGTAAGGCTCTGAGGGCGGGGCAGGTAATGAAGTAAGGAGGCACAACTCCGATTTTTAAAAGTATTGTATTGATTTAAAAAGCCTTAATATACAGTATCAAAATAAATTAAATAAGCACTGTTAGAAAATTTATAAAGTATTCAAAAATAAAATAATGTTTTTACATAGTTCCATCCTCCATGGGAACCCAGACAGATGCATTTTTTTAAAACCAACCCAACTGTCGTGATTTAAAAATTTAGAAAAAACATTCATCTGCGAGCCAAGGAATACTGAACGAGGTATTAGTACACCTCGTTACAGGTTTTTTCAATGTAGTGTATACTCACACTAACGCACAGCCCGCGCCTTTGGCCGCGTTTTACGTGATAATAAGTACCCTATATCTTATTCTAGATGATGGTCTACACGTGTGCTAAATTGCATGAAAATCTGTTCAGCAGTTTTTTCGTGAAAGAGTGACAAACATCCATACAAACTTTCACATTTATAATATTAGTAGGATTGTAGGATTAGTGTCACAGATACTAGTATAATAAATACATTTTATACAAAGTGAGAGTTTAGAAAACCATTTTTTTAATCCTTGAATCAACAGTTAAAATGAAAACCATTATTTTAATGAAGCTGCATTCTAAAGAACCAACTTTTTTTCAATAACTTTGCTTGTTTTATGAATAAGGGGCTTATTGTATAGGCAAATGTAAATAACGAGAAACCACTATGCAATGTTAATGTAGGATTATCTGTGTTGAAAGGTTTCTGAACGAAGGAATGTGAGAGTGATGCACGATAGGATGAATGAAAGGAAGGACCGGAAGCGAAGGAAGTGTACGATGTATGCAAGATGGTGTGTTCTGAGAGTAACGCTTCCCGCCCACGTCAGTCTTTTTGTAGGACCGATAATCGGGTCGATTTTTCCATATTATTTCTGACCGACTTTTTGTACGTTTTGACTTGTTGACGTGTGCATTGCACTATTGCTATCAGTACGTTCTAAAAAATCGGTCACCGATTATCGGTCGTGGGCAAATAGCCTAAGGTGAAGTCGATTAAGGTGTCTAAAATTATTTAAAGGAGAAATAGAAGTGTTATCATATTTTCGTGGTTTATTTCCATTGTCAAATTAATGATTCATGGAACTACTCGGTCAGGCAAGGCGTTCGCGTCCCAACACAACCTGGAAGTGCACGGAGTAGTGCACTCGGGCAACAAGCCGTTCGTGTGCGGCGACTGCGGCAAGGCGTTCGCCCGCCGCGCCGAGCTCAGGGACCACATGCGGATACACACCGGTATGTTAGTACTGGGATATTTTTTGCATATTTTAAGGTACACTAGCTGACCTGGCGAACTTCGTATCGCCTAACAAACATTTTTTCTAAAATAAAAGTAGCCTAAGTTACTCCATGTTACATCAGCTATCTGCCAGTGAAAGTCCCGTCAAAATCGGTTCAGCCATTTCAGAGATTAGCCGGAACAAACAAACAGACAGACAACAATTGTGAAAAATGTTGTTTTGGTGTATGTACCGTGTATACATCCAAATGCACTTAGTAAAAAGCGGTTATTTTAATATTACAAACAGACAATCCAATTTTATTTATTTGTATAGATTGTAATATAATTGGGCGCGTTCCACTAGACGCTCAAAACGCTCACAACGATCAAATTAGTATGATATTTTGATCGTTGTGAGCGTTGTGAGCGTCTAGTGGAACGCGGCCATTGTGTATAATGTTATACTGGTGATGTCACCATGATGTCGGCACTCGGCAGGCGAGCGTCCGTTCTCGTGCGAGATCTGCGGCGCGAGCTTCACGCAGCGCTCGAACCTGCACTCGCACCGGCGCGCCACGCACATGAACGACAAGCGCTACCACTGCGAGCAGTGCCCCAAGCGGTTCAAACGACGCAGGTAATCATTTAACTATTATTACTAGAGTGTAGAACCGACACCGCGAACTCGATGTTTGTGCAATGAACTGTTGTTGCCTATTGGCTACAGTTTTCAGTGGATTCAGTCGATTTTGAAAAGTGAACGGGAGATCGCGATGTCTCAAGAGACATTGCGATCCCCGAGAGACCCGCGATTTAAGTTTGTAGGACAAGTCCTACAAACTTAAACCACTATTTGGAGTGAAAGTTTGTGAAGATGTTAGGATTTTTGAGTTTCCATCCACTCCATTCCATTCCACTCGCTAACCGATACTTAGCACACAGATACTCCATGTCCATTACAAAACTGATTTTATCCCAGTTGTATAATTCTCGGATAATTGGGACCTTTATATGTTTGTGATTTCGTTGTGTTTGTAATATCTTTTATAATTTCCAGGTTACTAGACTACCACATAAAGGCGTCGCACACCGGCGAGCGACCGTTGAAGTGCGAGGTCTGCAAATCTACCTTCGTGTACCCGGAGCACTACAAGAAACACATTCGGATACACAGCGGGGAGAAACCGTATGTTTGTGAGGTGCGTGACGTCATTGTCTAAAATTATAGTGTAACATTGTTGAATGGTCTTAGATCTATTCATGTAATACAAAGGGCAAAAGCTATAGTAAAATATGCCACACAACAATGCCATAAACAGCTTATTAAATACAAAAAAAAAAATATACTGCATCTTACGCATAAAAATACTGACATCACAGAAGAGAAGGTGCTCAATTCGTCGAAAAAATTTTTTTTACCTTTTTTATGCCCCATATTTTTTCGTATTTTTCTGATGGATCAATGAATTTAGAATTTATTTAATTTATCTCTAATTTAAGCGCTATAAAATAGTTCTACACAAAGTATCATAACTATCCAACTAAATAAAGTCATCACTCCACTGTGCAACATAACTACCCAATAATCTAAAGCCATCTCTCCACTCCACCGCGCTACAGGTGTGCGGCAAGTCGTTCAACTCGCGCGACAACCGCAACACGCACCGGTTCGTGCACAGCGACCGCAAGCCGTACGAGTGCGTGGTGTGCGGCGCGGGCTACATGCGGAAACAGCTGCTCTACCAACACATGAACACTACGGTGAGTGCGGCGGACTGCGGTGATTGGTTTGGGTGCTATCGCTCATCCAGTAATACAACGGCACATCTACGTTTGTCATATTTTACAGAAACGAATTTCAAAAATTTTATAAAAATGTTTAAAATAAATTCATGGGTTCTTTTTACGTTTTTTACAGATTGTATGGGTTTGGTTACTAGTATAGACATTAATACATATTTACCACTATGTACATTATGCACTTTTAAACACGTATACCATATAAACTTAATTTCGCATTTTTTGCAGATGTGCCATTATATTACTAGGTGAGCGATATCTTTATCCTATAACAGTATGATAGATCACCATCATGGACCTTATCTCCATTTAACAACAGGTCGAATTATGGACTAGCATTTACTTATTTTTAACCGACTTCAAAAAAAGCAGGAGGTTCTCAATTCCACTGTATTTTTTTTTTGAAGTAATAAAGTAATATTTTTTTAAGTAAAAAAGGAACAGCAGCGTTCTACGGCATTCTCTCCCTACGGCATCTCAGCCCTCTACGGCATTGTTTCTTATCTTCTTTGGAGTTCCGTAGTTAAAACGAATATTAAAGTTTCGTCATGTCCGTCCGCAGCATATTAACTGACTGTAGTCACTCTGTAGTACTCAAAAGTAATTACAGGAACCCTTAGTGCTAGAAAGCTGTAACTTGGCATGGACATACATATTTATTAAAACTACAAAGTGAAAGAATAGTATTTAAAAATATTTGTTTTCAGGGTATTTCCCCTACCGGTAACTTGGAGATGAATTTTTTTTCCAGTATTTTTTCCTCTATGTTATAATGAACCTATCTTATTAGTACCATCTGACCAAGCAAAAAAATTAATTAACCAGTCGTAACTCTTATCCTTATGCCTTTGAAGGGTTTTCCCTTCAATCAAAATATCCTTCTTCGTCAAAATATGTTCAGGAAATAAATTATTTAAGTTTGTTAATAGAATTAATTTTCATTTGTATTCCTAATTTCAGGGGCATTTAGCGGAGTCGATAGTTGTGAATCAACCGCGAGTAGTGAAGGGACTCAAGAATGTAAGTAATACTCGTAATATGATCTACATTTGAAGGATTTTGCTAAATAAAATTGTATTCTACATTTTGATATATCACATTAATGCACACATTTACAGTTCATTAATAACTTTACTAAAACGCGATTTTAAAATACTTATAAGCCGTTTGGGACGGCTTAGAATACTAACTTTGTACGGCGTTGTAGTCTTAATGGCCAAGTAGAGTGAAGATTATAACTTTATATAATTGCGGACACTAAACATTTTAAATACAACGGGTACTCACAATTCGTATTTTATGACACCGATATTTCGACCCTGGTATATGGATCGTCGTCACGGTGAGACAATCTCACCTCAGACATCCTCTCAGTGTGTAAAACAACTGGGTCAATATATCTTTATCTATATCTATACTAATATTATAAAGAGGAAAGATTTGATTGTTTGCATTGAGTAGGCTCCGAAACTACTGAACCGATTTGAAAAATGCTTTCACTGTTGGGAAGCTACACTATACCCGGGTGACATAGGCTATATTATATTTTCAAAAAAAAAATAGGGATCCTTAATAAAGCTCCAATAATGTAACCCAAGGTGTAAAAAAAATTAAAACCGAATCAACGCGAGGGCGGTTACTCGTTATAAAATACGAATCTTGAGTAGCCGTTGCATTTTAAAAGAGTGAAGATTATTTCTTATTTCTTAATATGTAATGATGCAGGAACCAAAAGCGCAACCAGTTTTCGTGGATGTCGACGATAAAACTAATGATTTTGCAAACGAGGTGAGTTCGTTTATAAAAGTTTTGTGGGCACTTTACATCAGTCAAATTAATGTGTTTTGGTTGTATCTTAATATATGTTTTTTATTCTTATACATATCAGTATACACCATTATTTTAAGACGTACTATAACTGACTTACATTGGTATGATTTTAAATGGACAATAATACAAACACTCTGTAATAACTTTACAGAACGTTTAATTATATCATATTGCCATATTGATTATACTTTGGAAAAATTACGTAAGCTAATATATTATATAAAATCTAATTTTTTTTAAATCTTATTTTCAAGATATACGAAACCACAGATGAGCTACAACTGCATACAGAAGATGGAAAACTTGGTGAGTTTTAAATATAAATGTGATCACTAGCGTAATATCTTTTATGTTACAATGTGGTATATTCAATCTTACCCAATACCTTTGTTTATTAACTAAGTTCTGAATATTAATTGTACTAGTATTGGATCTTCTTATTTAATTGACTATGCCAATTGTTAATAAAGTTATCAAAAAAAATAATATTCTAATTACTTGATCACTACTGTATTTATTTTAAAGTTCCTTTTCATATTTGAAATAAAAATCCATATTAAAAATAACTATTTATTTTGTTGTTCATTTATTTTTCAGTTGCAACTGACGCAGATAATACGACCAAATTATTTATAACTGAAGATAAGAAACTTATTATTCAAGGCGGTAAGTCATTGAATTGATGTCGTTGGCTTGTTAATAATAATTGATTTGTTCTTTTATGTAACTAGGTATTACAATTTTTTTTATTATTCTTCTTTATTCTTCTTTCTCTAAAGTTTTACGAGTTTGCCTTGGCATATCTATTTTTAAATAACTTCCATTAATGTCTGCATTGGTAGTAAATATTTTTAGTTAAAAAACTTTTTTGTTCTTGCAGGTAAATCGATAAATGTGGTGGACACTGACGAATCTACGTTACTTAGTCTACGTGAGTATTTGTATGTTATGAAAGAGTTAAAGAGTCTAGGTCTATTTAAATAAAAACTCGTACTTTATTCTTCTTAGTAATACTCTCTTACAACTCTTCTTACAAATAAATTTATAAGACCTCAAATAGCATGGCACGTGTAAAATGATTACAATTTTTCTTTGTTTCATTTAGAAAATGCGGACGCCAGTTTCAAGGCAAGTACTGCCGTGTTAGAAGGGATCACCGCTGAGCAGTTGGAACAAGTACAGGTATGATAACACTTGACCTTGGGTTTTTAAACTTAGTTTAACCACAGTTTAACTACACTACACAACAATATTACTATATTATTTATAATTAATATAATAATACTTATCTATTTCATACAAGTATTTATATATTTATACTTTATTGACCACACAGCCATATAATATTTGAGGTTTATTATGAACAAAAATATAACATTCGAAACCGTTCATTCTTTACAGAACTTGTTTTAGTGCTCGTTAAGAAGTATGACGTAATATATAATTTCTTTCTTTCTTTCCCTCTCAATTTGGTTCACAAAAAAAATCCTATATTTCAGTTGATGACATCTGATGGGTCTGGCACGTCTCTTCGTCTGGTGCAAATACAACTGGCGGACGGAAACAATGGGTGGCTCGCGATCAACCAATGAATATGAGGACATCGCTTCACGGACGATTATATAGGAAACTGTCGGATTTGCACAAAATAATATCGCTCACCTAGTAATATAATGGCACATCTGCAAAAAATGCGAAATTTAGTTTATATGGTATACGTGTTTAAAAGTGCATAATCTACATAGTGGGAAATATGTATTAATGTCTATACTAGTAACCAAACCCATAAAATAAGAACCCATAAGTTAATTCTAAACATTTTTATAAAATTTTTGAAATTCGTTTCTGTAAAATATGACAAATGTAGATGTGCCGTTGTATTACTGGGTGAGCGATATGGTCATACCGAAATTACCGAAGGCCATATACTCAGTATATGCATAATTTTGTCCATAACAAGTGCTTTTATTATGCACTAACGCTTTGGCCGCGGCTTTGTACACGTTTTCCAAGATAATAGTATAGATAGATACCCACCTATGTCCTATTATAGATCATATATATTATATATCATCATCTCCACTTACCATCAGGAGGGATTGTGGTCAAGCATTAACTTATTGCAAGTAAAAAAAAATGGTTTATCTGTGTGCTACGTTCCATGAAAATGGCACTCGTATTCGAAGTAAATTAAGGAATTAATGGTTTTGATGTGATGTTGAAAAGGTACTCTAGTCTTGAGTGTTTGCAGTGTCTCATTTGTGTATGTCCATGCTGCTGTGTGTGTGAGCGTTTGTCGGTTGATATGTGCAATGAATATTTGTATAACTATGTAATATTCAATTGTGTAATATATTTTAAGTAATTAAGCTGTTTAACTCGTGCAGTATAAAATCGAAAAACTAAATGTTTGTTAGCAACGGCATTGGCATACCTACTTAATTATTATATTGGAATACCAGGTAGGTACCTTGAAATGGTCTGCGAAAATATTTTATCTACCCCTAATTAAGTCCTTTAGGGGTTGAATTTTCTAAACCTCTTAATTAGGTTTTATTTATTAATTCAATCAAGAAATGAAAATTTCAAATGAATTGGAAGAAACTTACTTTTGAACTCCCTAACTTTTGTCCCCCATTTTTAACCTTTGAGATAATTGTTTTAAAAATCCGAATAGCTTCTTCACTCTACAAAGCGCCTCTGTACATTTTACATGTTTCTAAGTTTAATGGTTCAGGCTGTGCTTTTAGTCAACGATAACGTTTTATTAAGATTTTTTGCATTTATTATTTCAATGCATGCAATCAATACATTTTTATTTAAAGTAATAATATTAATATTAAACATATAAAACTATAAAATCTCGTAACTTTATCGTGTCATACGGCACTTTATAATATATTCACACGATTTCTGTATTTTATACGTATTTTTCAAAATATGAACATCAAATGATGCATATTGTGAGTCTGCTAACATGATTTAAAAGTTTAATTAAATTATGAGCGAAGTTAAATTTAAAACTAGGTATATTTTACACCTTTTGATTTGATTGATTTACTTACAGTAAATCTTCTATTAAATGTATATTTATTCTACGATTTCACTATAAATCTCAATCGTTTTTAAGTAGATAATAATTAGAAATGAAATTGTATAGCAACCACTAATTTTAAGATTTGAGTTTTGTAAATATAAATATTATGATGTTAACACATTGTTTTTATTATATTATAATTATCAACAACGATTTATCAACAACTTTCAACTCTGTAATCCGCAAGGGAAATCCTCAGAGTAGATGCTTGGAATTGGAACTATTCAGGTATAAAAACCCTACCATATACCTAGATAATAATTATACGATGATATAAAAATAGCCAGGTGCGCTTATTTTAAAACAATTTCTTTTAGGAAAAGGGCAGTTAAGGCAACTACCGTATTCCTGAAATTAATGCATGGTATGCAGTTGTATTTTAATGCTTATAAGTTATTTAGTAGGAACATAAATGAAAATTCATGTATATTTTTACGTCTTTTTATATTTGGTTCTCTAAATGTACCTTTACAATATCTAAATTAATCCTTAATAAGTCTATTTAGTCGTACTTTACACACTAACATAAATATGTAGAATTAATATGAGTTTAAAACATTTATATACAACAAAGAACTGCTAAGATTAGGCTGAAAAATCAACCCAACTCAGAGTTACTTCTGTTACAATGTTATTTACATAGACACTACTACACGAGGTATTTTTATATTATATAATTTACTTAATATTAAATTAAATTATTGTTTTATAACTTATAGTAGGTACGTACCTAATTAATTGAATTTCATATTCCATAATAAAAATAATATAAATGCAAAACGGACAGAGTCCTGTATTATATTAAAATAACTTATTAAACTTTAGAACTATTTCTAAGATTCCATCAATAACATGTTTCTTAAATTATGAACTGTTTTTAAAATTATTACAAAGTTGGGAAGTTAGTAAGAAACCAAAAAAATTACCACAGGTAAGTGAGTGGAACTTGGAAGGTATTCAAGCCAATACCTAATACTTTTCTCTTTATAAAAGAAAAGAAATAGAGATCAATTTACAAAATAATAAAAAGATGGCAGTATTTGTATCTAGCACAATGTCAAACAAATTAAAAATAACAAAATGGCTGTCAAACATGGCGTTTCCCGCGCGCTCATGTTTGACAGATGAAATATTTGCGCTTGCGTTATGTTATGGACAACCTCTGGCTCTGGATCTTCGAAGTTTGGCGTGAATTCTGTGTAGTCTGCCGTGGAGGGTAACGTTCTGCCGACTGAAACAATTAAACCTGAATTTTGGAAGCACAAGTAGGTACGATACGACACTACACAAAAGTGGTCATCTTAATCCTAGTTATATATTAAAAACGTTCGTTACAAAGTTGCCGACAGAGCAGGAAGATGTCTCGATAAGAAATAATATATGTATGTTAAGCATATCAGAAATGTCACATAATGAAAAGGAAACAAACTAAATACCTCCAGGTTCTGTAGCGAAATGAAGGACTGCTGAAGGCTTGCTCCATCCAAACCTTTGAACAAATGTCAAAATTATAAAAACCACAAAGTTATTAAGTATGACTGAAAATGTATTAAGAAGTAGGTAATTAGGCAACATTACAATAGGAAATATAAGACAGGTAGGCGACATAATAGTAGGGTCAAAAATAAGGTAAATCTAGTGTTAAAAAAAATTACAATCATCATACCTGTTCCTTGAAGTAACAATAGCTTCGTACACAGTTGACGGCGTGAGTCCTCTTACAGTATAGGTGGCGCTGTGTATAGGTCCTGTAAATAAAATATTTATTCAATTTACACTTTTCTCATGTAAAGTGTCTCATTCATGTAAAGTGTAAGTTGAAATATCTGTCTACAATACAAAAATCGTAACTGTTACAGTAAACGTGTTTATAGTAAAAAATTTACTGATTGTATCACATCTAAAAGCTTGAATGTGTAAAAATGTACCATCACTAGAATCTCCGGGCACCACAATCTTGCTCCACAGATTGGCCGGGGCTTCCGTCGTGAACGCATCTGGCTCTATCGTAGACAGTCGTCCATAGTAAGGACGCAACCAAAGGTTGTATTCTGAAATGAATTAATGAGATAATTTATTTATGTCGCTCCCACCGCTGCCACCAATAGTTATAATCAACCAATAGTAAAACGCTTTGTAATGCTCGTTTTCCATTGCAATTAGGTTCAACCAATCCGTATCCACTACTTAGATAAAGTTAAGGCAAATGTATTATAATAGTAGTAACTAAATATTTACCGATGATTGTAGAATAAGAATCGACTTCCCATATAAGAGTAAAGCTCGTGGCAGTTGCCTTGTTCAACGCAGGATCTACTTTGAACGATGCTATATTAGGAATACCTGAAATACATAAATGATGATTGATAAGTTAGTAGATAACATTTTTAATGTGGTCAAGCATTAACTTATTTGTGTAAAAAAAAACTAGTCGCGGAGTTTTTTATACATCTTTAGATTTTTTATTTAAAATTTTGTTACTTAAAATCAATGGCTGGTTGCCAAAAAATTTGAGAACTACTTTTCTATGCTGTTAAAAAAATAGATTTATTCTGAATCAATAATCCCTTTTTAATTATTTCTATGTAGTCCTTCCTTGAGAATCATTCAGCAGTTACTGAAACTGACACCCAGCGAGGGACTTGCCGCATGATGACACCCACCCACACTCACATCCACACAAATACACACACATGGTGACGACCGTTTTGTTTTTATAGGTATAGATACAAAAAATGTAAATCCGTAATTGGCTGTATGATTTGCTTCGTAAGATCTGTAATTCTTAACATTAAGAGCTTTGGATTTTGTTAATAAATAAATAAATAAATTATATGGGCTCAGACAGTATTAAAACCGCCTAAGTACAGCTAGAATCCCTTTTCTATAATAAAACAAATTTACCAGTCAATTTGAAGGAGATGTCAGCCATTCCGAGCTTGTTTTCTGCTCTGAATGTGTAATTCCCGAGATCTGACTTGCGTACAGTACGGAATATCAATTGATGGAGGTTGTCTTGCACCATTATTACTATCCTAAAATAAAGAAATACATTATTGTTTTCCTTACGACATAACGTACCAACATACTTAATAGCATAAGATATTTCGTTCATGGTTTAATCGACATTATCGTGAATTATTCAACGGAGAAACATTTAAATTTTAATTTGAATTTAAATTTAAATGTCAAAACTGTCTACTTAAAAAACTAAAGAGCAATAACTTCGTATGAAATTACATTCACTCACAGATACACTTTGTAGTTAGGTGAATCCTTGTCCCTGTCTGGGCGCCAAAATTAATAATAACACCCTTTAAGCTTTCAGGATTTTCCTCTTAAATTTTATTTCAGTCTTACCTATCATCAGTTTTAACGGGTTTTCCATCTCGATACCACGCAGTTCTCGCGGGTGGGACTGAGAACTCGAGTTTAGCAGCCAACGCCGCGCGCAGACCCACTGCTGTGTGGACGAAACTGCGTTCGGTTGACACTACTGGTGCATCTGGGCATACACAGTATTTTATTGTACATCTGGGCATATTATTATACGCAGATTATAGAATATTATTCTATCACTTTGTGATGATTTCATCAATCAATCTGTCATAAAATGTGCGAATTTTTAGTACAACTAGATATCATAATTTCGTTAGCAAACTAATAAATGTCTTATTTTTTTTATTACGGAATCTAATATTACTATAGTAATATACCTATAACCTTAAACCTTCTTAATACCTTCTTTCTTCTTCTTCTAAATACCTTCTTTTTAACCTTCTTATACAGATACATTAGACACAAATATAATTATAATATGACTATAACACCAATTAGTGTAACAATTCAGAATTTAGAAATAATAATATGAATATGAGGCTTTATACAAGATAGTCATGATTATCCTGTCAGAACTGACCGTGTATAACAACTGTGATGGCGGCTCGCACGGGGTCACCAATTCCGTTGTTCACGATACACTCATACAACCCTCCCAACGAGCGGTGCTCAGCACGGAATCGAATGCGGGACCTGTGTTCTACTAGCTGCATGGGTTCGCCCTTAAATAATAAAAATATCAAAGAGTTAAGTCACTGGAAAAAGGACTATAAAGTATGCTTGCAATTTTTAAAGGTTAGGTGACCACGAATATTTTGAGCTTTTCTACAAGAATATTCAAATGTGCTTCGACTGTACCCCTTGTTGTTTCAATACGTTTAACTATAGTTTCTATGTGATATGCCACAGTGTGCTCATAATTACTTGACAAACGGCGGCGTAAACGCACGTTTATTAAAATTGTTATGGACCAAAGCTTTTCTCTTCACTGCCACTAGATAGCTCTGTTTCGGTACCATACAAATTTAGTAAACGTGCGTTTACTTTACGCCGCGCCGCCGCGTAGATGATATAAAGACAGTCATGTAAGTGAGCCTATCAAAGTCAGGATTTTGAGGAACGATGAAAATTAAAACGCTTCAGCAATTTTTATCGGTAGAAATACGAGTAGTAGATATGTACCTATGATAAATAATTAATTACGAGTTTAAAATTCAATATTCTCACATTTTTCCTCCAGTCGATCACTGGATCGGGCGTGCCGGTTGCCTCGCACCCAATGTCCACGTACTCCCCCTTCTTGACCTCCAGGAAACCATCGTCGGGGATTGTTCTTACTGTTGGGGAAACTGTAAACACAAAGTTTTAGGGGATTTAAATTCGCTTTGCCAATAGGTTAATACCTCATTAGTCCATCAGGGCACAGAAAACACATGGACAGTTCCACGTGGTAAATGATGTAGGAAGTGCAAGTGTCATAATTTTTTTTCTTCTGTAAAAAGTCGACAAACGAGCAGACTTGCCTATTAGTAAGTGGTATCTGCCAACGGATATCAGTAAAACCTTGGGCATCACCGGTCACCGATGCATTGCCTGCCAAGAAAGAAAAATAGAGTGGAGAGAAGGAGCTTTTTATAATTATTCTTTTTAATACTTACATTGCACTTGTATTGAATGGGTTTGTCGTATAGGACCCCACGGTTCAGACCGCACTACCTGGAAACAATTTAGAAAATACACTTTATGCCATACTTAACTTAAATATCTATATTTATTTTATATGATCTTTTATTATTTTCTGGTGGTAATACACATGTATCTAGACACGCGGTAGCGTGTAAGCCAATTTTCTAGCTAACAGAATTGGCGAGCAGCACCGTGTGTAATATTACACGAACCATTTGGAGCCACTTTTGACCACCTCATAACTCAAAAACTATTCAACATAAACCTGTCAAAGGCTCATACAGTAATATCCTTAATATCTGATAAAGTATATTTAACCTTTGACTAAATGCCTTTTCCTTTCTCATCGGTTGACAATAAGGCGATGAAAGTCCCCGCGAGCTATTGTCGATAACGGCTTGTTAAATACTCTTAACTGAATGACGCGCGCTAAGTAGACACTTCCTCTGTATAAGATGCGCATTTTATGCATTTTCCTGTAGTTGATTACATAAAGTTTGGTAGGCATAAAATAAATAAATGAACGCACACTACTCCTGTGCTAACATTCCCACTCTCGAACAAAGGTGTTCGAGATTTTTAAGTTCTTGTATGTCAAAGTTACCTGCAACATTAGGATGAAACACACGACCCGATAACAAACATTTATGTGTGAATTGTACTGTAATAATGACTGCCCTGGCTGGGATTCGAAGCTAGGACTTATCGTTCAGCAGCCAATTTCATACGAGCAAAGTGGATGAACGCGATAAAGGGAACCTCAAAATACATATATGTGCCTACTTATTAACGAATATTTTTCCATAAAACACCTAGGTCCACTAAATGTAAAAAGAAATATAAGTTAGGTATAAATACATATGTATTTAGGTATTTACTTGTGTGGTAATAGACTACGTGGTTCCATTTTTAAACCAAACAAAAGAAAAATAATGGGTTTCGTAACAAAAGAGTTAAAAACAAATTGTTTAATTACATAATGGCTTACATCTCACTGAGCTTAAATGATCCTGTACAAATAGTGCTGTTCCATACAGTGATAGAATATCGATATTTCATTAATTGTAAGTTAATGCTAAGATTTGAACTTTTTAAAGTGGTTATCATTTAAAAATGTATAATGTTAACTTGTAGCCAAAAAACTCCCGGAATAAAATTCATTATTCATTCATTCTAAATAACCTAACCGGGCCTGACTCTCCCTGCCGACTACGCATCGGGTCGGCGATGCCTTTAGAAATTATGAGTGGTACATACACTTACCATTAGGTGGCCATTGTGGCCAACTGATCTTTAACCGCGATACTAGAAAGATGTTATTGGAAAGATTAAATTAGCTCTGGTTTAAAAATTGTTGAAAATATTCAACCATGACCCTCTCCCTACATTCTCATATTTCCAGTCCCAGTGGTATTTTCAAGTATTTTTTTTCTACAACATTTTACTTTTATTTATACCTACTAGAGACAACCATCCTGTATTTCATCGCTGCTTATAATTACGAGAAAATTGACAATCATCCTTTAAAAACGGCAAAACACACATGTCGTGATTGAAGTGCAAATCCAAACTGCGGCTCGCCCACAAATGGTGTCAGAGTCTATATAAAGGACATCCGTGCAAAAATTTTTTTGTGTTTTACCTATGTATTATAGATTATAACAATAAGTGCACCTGAGTACCTATTCCTTATCTACTTACTTTGGGCGATATCTGGAAACTAAACTATCATAACAACAGAAAATTTAAAACAATGAGTATACTTAGTTTATTGCTTTTGCTGTTGTCAGTAATTCTTCAAGTTTATTTTGTCCCTGCTAGGTTTAAGCTCAAGCAATTAACAATGACAGTATAACTCGGGATGTAATAATGCTCTATAATCACTCATGACTGAAACTAAATTTAACCAAAACAAAATTCTATCATGATATACTTATCCATATATTTAATTTTGTAAATCACGTATTTAACCTATGAAAATTAATTCTTTTTTCAAATTGCATAAACATCCTATCTTATTTAAATACTAGCTACCACTTGGGTGAAATAGTAAATACTTATCGACAGTCTAGTTCCCTTCTCTATCCACAAATTGTCCGTTAGTTAAGATCGAAGGGCGGCGACTCAAAACTCCAATTAATTGTTATTTGCACACACCACACCGCGCCGACAGCGACGAAGCATTTCGCAATTGGAGCTAGGGTTGGCAGATCTAATATAAAATATATACGTGACTACTCGCGATAATCATGAAAGAAAAATCACTGATGCGTTGCCGGCCAAGAAAGAAGAGGGAGAAAGAAAGAACAGGCTCCCAAGCCATATCAATTATCAAATAAAAACCTATCAAATAAATCAGCTACATAACAAAAATAAAGTTATACCTCACAAGTGTAGTCAGCAGTATCTTCAGCAGTCAAGTCGTCTATCTGGAGGCTGTAGTTGGCGTGCATCCTGGTGCGTGGTGGTAGGAGATGGTGAGCATCGTGACTGTCTCCGAGGAGGACGTTGTTCTTGTACCAGCGGACACGGAGCTTGCTCTCTGGAAGTAAACAATAAGTATTACTTGCTACGACCAACTCATGTAGACTGCGTTCACATTCCCATACATTTTGAAGGCAGCGTTTGGCGTGAAAGTTTACAGAAAAGAGTTTTGTCTAGAGGAGATTCGTCAAAACAGGGAATACGCTTCACGCTTGATCTCGTGATTTTAAAGGAATCTGCCCACTATAGCGTACCATACCATGACCGTGCGAAGAACGTGTTAGGCAAAAAATATTCTTTGTATTGAAAATAATAGTCTCTGATCCGTCACCAAATAACATAACATTGTCGCGTATCATGCACGGAGCGTCAAATATTATCGATGAAAATGAATGGATACTGGCGATACGACCATAGAACGGCGTCGATCCGTTTCAGTAGACCTAGTAGAGCGTGTCGCTTTCCGTGCCCGATACGTTCATAGCACGGTCATGGTAGTTATGGTAAGGCCATAGTGGGCAGACTCCTCTAGTAATTGGTAATTCGTAATTTGTTACAGTTGTTGGTCCAACAAGATCTTTTATCAAAAAGAATGGAATAGGTACAGCAATTCAAGCTTGAAAGTTATCAGGTGTTCGTTCTCCCTGAATGAATAATATTGAGGAATGGGCAATGGCTTCGTATTTTACCAGCTAAATAACTTTTTAAGTATCCGCTTGCGAGGGCCGAACCGATTTATAATTGATTTTGACCACCTGAAAACCGGTCAGGTGTTTTCGATCGGACATTTGCAATGCTAAACGCTATTTAGGGTCGGTGATAGGTATAGTAATTAGTAATAGATTTAGTAATAGTTCGTGCCTATTATGGTATTACGTCCAGATCTGGCGAATACGCCGTAAAATACGTAGGTATGTCGCGTGAAATAAGAAGGTTTCATACTGAAGTCCAAACTCATTTTGCGTCGCCATGTGGTACTCGTATAACCATGACTTTAGTATGAAACTGAATGCACGTGACATATTTTTCACTGACAGCTAAAAACACTACGCTTGTTTGGTCTCACCCATACCTATAGGGCCCTTTCAACATAATGTCAATATTTACGATACGGGTGACACCATAGACATAATACTACTAGACTAGACAAGCGGGCCTTCTTTGCGTCACGCTATTAGAAAGAGAAAGAGACCAAGGAGACTCGCGTAACTCGTAAGTAAGACAAGGATAGGTTTACCTCCTGCCTTTCTTCGCATCGTGACGGTTTCACTTACATATGCTCAGATACCTTGCCTAGTCTAGTAGTATTCTATTATGTCTATGGGTGACACCACGGAATGTAAGGTTCTTTCTTACAGGAACAAATAAAATTATTTATATTATAGGTATTCTGTGGGTGACACAGTGACCCTTTGTGAATAAAATAAAATTAGCAAAAGGAAGTAACACAATAATTTAACATCACAACCACATTATTTGCAATTGTGCACGCAGCGTGACAAACGAACATCACACACCACACTCACACAATGGTCACACACAAAAAGAATGTGTGTATTGTTGCGGAGTAGGTTAAATTATTGATAAGTATGAATGACAAAGATTTAATCTGGTATTTGTGAGAATAATGGAATAAAAGGACGAAGGGGGTTCTTTCGTAAAGCTCACGTATTAAAAGTGTGAAACGTGTGAAATCAAATCCTGAATTAAATCCTGCTAATACTTATCGAAACTTTGTATTTGGATTTTTCCATGTTCCAATGATCTGGAATCGGACATACGGTATTAATAATTATCCCGGAAAACGTGGGCAAAACTGCTTTAAAAAATAATATAAAACTATAGGTACTAATTTTAATCACCAATCTGCCATGAAAATAATTTTTCTATCGAATATATTTTATAAATTGAAACTCGATATGTATATTTAAATATCCATGCCAAATTACAGCTTTCTATCACTAAGGGCACTGTAATTACTTTACCGTGCTGGGTATCCGTGCTCGGACGCACAGACATGACGAAACTATAAAGGTTCCTTTTTGATGACGGAACACTAAAAAGGAGATAAAGAATGCTTGGTTTAATAAAGTAGGTACGTAAGTGGTTTTATAAAGTTTTATGATATTTTATGATAGACTTCTCCATGTATGTAGCTACGTCAACTGACAAGTCCCAGTAATTTTCCACATCGGTGTATCCTCGACAAGGATTTAGAAGAACGCCAGTAATTTTTACTAACAGGACGATAGCATTTACGTTTATCGTCGTGATCTTCCGATAACATGGCACCCTACACCCTACTATGGTGACAAAGATGTCATCCATCTCTTCCTGTTTGTGTCGTGAGTGTCGTGACCTAGAATAACTTAACGAAGAATAATATCTCGCTCAATAAGCCCCATCATAGCCATCGTAGAGTCGCGATCAATCATGTTTTAATGCTGAACTTGGGAGTAAAGAGTTGGGGATAAAGAGTTGGGTCGTCTTTTCTAACGTAGTCTTCAATCTATAATCAATTATTATACCCAACCTGCACCTAAGAGTTCTCCAAATTTCCAAAGGTGTATGAAATCTGCCAATTCGCACTTGGCCAACGTGGTGGACTTATGGTTTATACCCCTTACATAGTGGGAGATCTGAGCCCAGTAAGACATCTATGGAACTTGGGATATTATGACGATGACACCGCGAAATCACTTCACGCGTTCAAATTCAAATTCAAATTCAAAATCATTTATTCATGTAGGTATCATTGATACACTTATGCACGTCATTTTTTTAATTTACCAGCTTTTCGGAAAGGTGCACGTAAGAATTCCCTGGCAACCATACAATTTTTATGACAGCGAAAGAAACTTGAAACGCATTATATTTTGAAATGAGTTAAGCTATTGTCAATCTCGGGGGTCGAAGTGCATTGGAAACTTGGATAGCATCAAATAATATTGTCGGGGCTCTGGCGCGATGGCGGTAAATTGATACACAAAGACGCAATATAGACTCTTCCTGTAATCAGTCGCGAACCGTCACTTAATGTCACGTATATATTGTTATGGTTGTATCTAAAAATATATTATAACTGGGTATGTCTGGGTGACGGGTGTGAAGAGATGGACTTCGCTTACCAGGTAAGCAGTAGGGGTAGAGAAAAGAGGTAGATATAAAAGCACTTTAATGACTTCTATCTGTTGCATGTTGCCGATAAGTCAAAGTCATAGTCAAAGTCAAAATCCACAATGTCGGAAAGGTGTTTTGTCATGGAGAACTAGAAGAAATGGGGAAAGAAACTCCTCAATACTAGGAGTACTAGGACTAGTATGTAAACTAACTAGTAGGTTAGGTAGTAACTGAATTTTGTGTTCAATAGACAATAATACATTTATAGCAAACCGTGACTTAAACCTAACCTAAGATAGGTCTCGGCAAAGTAACCCTTTCATACACGGTGCAAAAACATCTGTCTTTGAGTTTCTCTATTAAATAAAAATAAAATAAATAAACGACGATTGAACTAACGAGTCGAACTAGTGGGAACAAAGCTTTCGGACGATCGATTTTTGTTTCTGAGCGTACTCCCCCTATAGTAAGGGCTGATACTGGCTGAAGGTATCAATATGTAACGTATCCTCCTTATAATAATCTGACGCGCTCGAGTAAATCCAAAAATCCCCTCTTGGGCTCCCCTACTATTAGAATCCTAATCAGTACCGACAGATACACACCATGTAGTACCGTAATAAAATAACTTAAATAACTAATATGTTATACATAATTATCTTGTTAAAGTTTAAAGATTGTGTTTAATATTTTAAGGGACGAAACTAATCAAGTTTTATAATCATAATAAACATTAATAACTTAAATATAGAGCAACATTGTAACCTTAGAAATACTCAGCTATAGAAAAATGACGGTCATCAATTTTTGAAATTAATGCATTTATATTAGGCTGGTTACATACAGCGTTGTAAAATGTTGCGTAGGAATGTTTGGAAAAAACGGGCTTGATACGAGTATTATTCGTATTTTATTTATTTTTATAGCAATGCGATGCGTTGCTACTTGCTAGTCAAGACGTTAGCGGTTTATCAAAGTAACGTAATTATTACATCCTCAAAATGATGTATTTAGTTTTCGATGTTGCGAAATTCTGGGATATGTATTATATTTTGTTTTATGAGATTACTTTCCACATCATGTCTACATGTTAACAAGTCAATAGGAAGACGTAGAGTAAGTTTACTATAAATATTATAGTAATTAGTACTCAATGAGTAGGTATTCGAAAACGATGTGTTAAAATATATGTAACAAAAAAATGCATCGTGTGCGAGCGCCCTAACAAAACTATCTTGCTTGAAATTATACTAGATTTACAATGGGATTAGATATTAATATTATTACTGTCATTAATTTTCATTGTACATTATTGTTATGGAGGTAAATTCTGGCCTACGATAAAATGCCACCATAGTGCCCCGCAATCAATAAAAGTTTGTTGTATGAAATGCCTATATTAGGGATGTTGACCAATTTTAGGGTTCAATTTGATTTTATAGATAGAACCTTATGATTCACGAAAAAAATATTATAAAAATAATAATCTTCAATTTAAAAACAAACAAACAAAAATTGATAAATTAAAATTATATTCTAATTTCCCGCCAAAAACGTCATGTGACGTCACTAGCCGATATTCAATACTATCTGTCCACTGAAGTTAGTTGCACTTGCATAATATAAAATACGAACAATGACGTCATAAGCTCAAAATGGCGTTTGAGGTCACGTGACAGTGAGTAATATTTTTAACATTTTAAAATAACTATATTTAATTTATTGTGATTGATTTCGACAAAAGAATAATATTTTAGGTGTTTAAATGTTTTCCTTTATACTTTAAACATACATTTATTTTAATTTACATTTTACTGATAGTGTCAACATCCCTAATGTACAGTGTAAACTTGTTTGTGAAATACCTGTCGCTTTATTTTGTATATTTAGTTTTTTTGCAATGAACAACTTATTAACTTAACTTAGAACAGAAAAAAACGCATTATTCAAATTTCTGCCTCACTGGAAATCGAACCCAGGACCCTTGGCTCGGCGAACCGGCATGGCATCAATTCGTTCACTGCATGGCATCCATTGCACCACACAGGTCTTATTTTTATTAAAACAGTTGGTTTTTATTTTTTTTTACTTTTTGCCATTTTTTTCTTCGACCTTTCTTGACTTTTTTTTGTATTTTTAACATTTTTTGTTATTGTTAACGTTAACGTATACCTAACGACATATTTTATATACAGCCATGATGGTAAAGCGTAGTGTCACAATAATCGTGCCTTTTTTTCATACTCCGACTCTACAACGTCAAAAATAACTGAAGTCCATTTTTACCGTGTTTTTTATCGTAACTTATAATTTAAAAATTACTATAAATTTTTTTGATTAAATTAAGTAGATAATATTTCAATAAAAAGTAGTGCCAAGCTTATTTACCAAAAAAGTCTTGTCTAAAAAATGGATTAGATTAGATATAGCTCTGATGTTAAATGATCACTGTCACTCGTGGACATGAATAGGGAGATGGTCGACATAAGTTTAGCTGCCCCCTGGATATTGTATTCTAACGCCCTAACTCAGATCACTAACGGTTACTTAAATCGCTCCTTAGTAAAGAGTCACCATACAAATTCTGTACTAACGAGCGATTTAAGCACAGAACATAAGTGCTTAAAAAAATTACGGCTGCGTTAAAACTTACCTGAATCTTCAACGTAACAGGGAAGTACTACTGTTTCATTTTCATAAGTTTTTACAGTCACAGGAACACTTTTGAAAACTTTTTCTGACTTTACAACTTCATTCATAAATAAAATCCCAAGGAGGTTTATTAGAATAGTCATTTTAATATTTTATTTAATATTTTTCTTAACTATAAAGTCTTATGGAGTATTCTCATATACTTAGTCAGGGTAAAATTAAATTTTATAGTACTTAGGTAACTTACTTTACACGCATTTTACATCTAGAATGTAAATTTTTATATTCAAATAATGTATAGGTATATTAAAACGTAATACCAATATTTAAAATTGCTAAAATATTATTAGGAGAAATCTTAATGGATTAAAGCCTAATTATTATTTTAACACACAAAACGCAGTATGAACGGATCACGAAATATTTAGAATCAAACGTCACGTTACATGCGCGCGCGCATTACTCTCCCTTGCGACTGTGTGCTCGTCTGCGCATGTCGGGCCAATGAATAGAATACCATCATTGTGCTACACTGGGAGATTATTTGTGCAATACAATACAAATAATTACACTTTGTTTGTATACCAAATCACAGAGAAATAGTTGTATCTACCTACGTCATACATAGGGTAAATTACGTAACGTAAATTTGTACAGGGATTTCCACCCCTAACCCTAATTTGTTAATTTGTCATTAATTTCAAGTTCCAACGCAACTAAATTCTTGAAGAGGAACGTTTGTCAGTCGCCATGAATTTGATTTTTCACACATACATTTATAAGACAATCTAAGCTTCTGCGTTTCCAATTATAAAACTTTGACTATTTTTTCCTGACAATTGGTTTTCTTTTTATCAACATGGTAAAATAGTACTTAATTGGATAAGGATTGTAATATTTTAAAAAGCTCCATTTAGTTGCTTCTTTAATAATTAAAGAATTATTCATTTGTTCATCTGCCCGAGTACCTATACCATACCAAAATGTGCACACTTAAAATTTATTGGTTGGTGTGTAAATCGTTTATTAATTGATTTATAACTACTATCTACCTACACATGCATCACAGCAGGGGCGTAGCTACCGCCGTATCAGCCGTATCAATTATACTGGGCCTCGGGGCTGAGGGGCCCCCCAATGCGCCTTAGAAAAAAATCGTGAAATGATCCGTAAATTAATTATTATGATTCGAAAAAATTTCCGGAAAGCATCGATACTTCATTGCAAAGTGAAATCAACAATAAAATTACTTTCTGGACTATCTTTCATCGTATTAATGCATTAATTACTTTAGCATCATGCAATTTATCTTTAAGAGGCCATGGTTCTAAATCTGGAAACTCGACGAATTGAAGACAAACAGGCAGTACCGATAATAATAAATAAATTTTTTAAATAACGCTTCACACTCATAGCCCCACACTAGGATTCCCTGTGTCGTGGGTGCCATGGACAACACACTAGACAAGGACATTCACACCCAGACCGAGAACAGAAATTGAAACTCATCATTAAAATTTCCGCCTTGCTGGGAATCGAACCCAGGACCCTTGGTGCGGCGATCCGGCATGGTAACCATTGCGCCACAAGGGTCGTCAGTAAACGAAATAAGAAAAACTTTTAATCAGTTATTTAAACAAAATATTTAATGAAAAAATTAAAAATAATAATTTAATAAAAATTAAAAAAAAAATTAAATTAAAATTAATTAAAAAAAAATACGTTCTACACGACTCATGATGATCTCCGGAACTGAGTGTTGCGCGGACATGCCAGCGGCAACCCCATGACACAGCGCTCCGGGAATACCTCAGGAGGAAGCTCATTCTACGCGTAGCAGAGCTCATTCTACAGTTAGCACGTGCGTAGTAAAATGATCGGGAGAATCGGACCGTAGAAGTTCTCCACGAGTATCATCGGTGTGGATAAAACTTCAATTCAGCCATTAGCTTTGTAAAGCATGAGCAGGTGCCTCGCTCGCAATGAAGTACTCCTTAGCCCGGTTTAGAACATCAAGCTTTTTGGAAGCCAACTTAGCCTTGGCTTCCAAATGACGCTGATACTACACATCACTCGAGATGTCAACTCCCAGAATCATACTCTTACAACACTTTTAGTGATGAGTGCGGTACCCTGGAATTGAGGCACAAAAATGGGGTTTTCTTAGTGGTAAACGCGCCAACTTGTGTCTTCGTGGGGTTGAACTCTACTAAATTAAGTTAACCCTATTCCGAGACTTGCTCCAGAGAGTTCTCAACTTCAGACACAATTTTAAGCCTGCTATCCGCCACTTGCAAGTTTTGCAACTGAGAGGAATTAAGGGGACTGTGTAGTAGGCATCCCCTGTGCTGTCGTCTGCATAGCAACAGTTGCCACTCATGCCAGGTCATTGATATGCAGAATTAACAGCGTAGGAGATACCACAGACCCTTGGGGAACACCAGCATTTTATAAATTTTATATCTGAGCAACAACCATCTACTACATCCTTGATAGATAGAAAGCTCAGATAGAAAGCTGACTACCCAACTGCATAACCTCTCACAGCGACCGTAAGATGCTAACTTCGTGAGAACCCCCTGTGCCAGTCCCGGTCACAGGCCTTAGCGAAATCTAGGCTGACTGCCAGTGCTTGCCCGTTGCGATCAATAGCCTGACGATGCCTACAGGTGCGTAAGATAAATTTGATGATCACCAGCTGAACGAAAGTCGCAAAAACCGTATTGTCGATCACAGATCAGCTGATGGTCTTCCAGATATCCCCGGAGCTGCGTATTAATCTCGCGTTCCATTACCGTTGCAAGCAGGGAGGCTTATCGCTATAGGCCTGTAATTTGAGCTCAAAAAAAGGGGCGCAAAAATCACTGGTACTAAGGAAAAGCTCATTGAAAGGTAGGTACTAGATTTTGTTTACACAATTTGATTTCGTTATTTAACTACTAAATTGCAGTTATTTATTTATCCGACCACTGGAACAGAAAAAGTCGCTTTCTTCCTTCCCCATACATTGTCTACTTAATACCGAAAACCACCTTAGGTCTGACGGCACACAATTTTAAATTAATAGATTTACATTTCGTACTTCCCAATAGTTAACCATACATAGTAGTGTTATATATCAATAGATTCGGCTTGAAGTGCTCTCTTCAACTGTTCAATTAGTTTTTGATCTCCTTTAAAATTTTCCAAAATTTTCCTTAAACTACTTTTTCCTCCTCATATTAACATACGTTTTTGCAATAGTTTCTTTGCAAATTTCACGTCGACCGACCAATGCATGGTATCGGAAGATTAGAAATTCCCTGGCGCACCAATTTCTATTAGTTCCGTAAAAATATTTCGTAAATTTCAAAAATTTTGCCAAAAACTGTAAAAACCACTATTGTCAAAATTACTTTCTCATAACACTTTCTACATTAAATTTTATTTCAGTTCTGTGTAGTGCTCACTGAGCCCGATCTTTTGGTACCTCTCGCGCCCCGATCCGACCACTGGGACACAGGCTATTTTTCGTTGGAATTTATCTTTGAATGGCTACAAGCCACTGTTTCAATCGGGTTTTATCTCCAGTAGGAAACGTATGCCCTCCTGTTTTATTTGCACACATAGGCACTGCACATCACTGTGGCATTTTAGAAAACAATATTCTTAAAGTAATGATTTTAAGAATAAATAAACCAAAAAAATACATAGAAAATTGAAATTCGCGTATGTATTTTGACAGTTCATTAGACCTGACGCCAAAGTGCTGCCATCTCTCGGAGACCGTTTCAGAAAACCCTCATTGAATAGATTTAGATGATATTTGCAACGAACGGGAATAAAACAGTATTAAAGACGGTATTATTTCATTATCCTATTGATTAAAAACCTTTTGACTATCCAAGACTTCCTACTTTACAATATAAAATTAAATTTAAATTATTAAAAAAAAATTGTATAATTCCGATATTGATATCGGAATTCCGATATTAGCATCAAATATCGAAAATCAATATCGATATTGAAAACCTTCCGATATTACAAGCCCTAGCCTGTAGTTAGCCAGGTAACTGAGATCGCCCAGTATGTGGATGGAATGAAAAAGGGTAACCTTCCACGAAGACGTATCATGTGGCATAAGATAGAATAAGAATAAGCACGTTAAGACGGGGAATCAACCAGCCCCGGATGCTAGTTGCTACTAGCTGGATGCTACTATATTATGATTTTTGCGCCCCCTGAATTGCCGCTCGGGGCGGGTGCCCCGGTTTACCCCTCCCCCCTAGATCCGGGGCTGGAATCAACTCGGGAGCACACATCTTTAACTCCACTGCGTGAATACCGTCTGGTCCTCTCAACTTCTTGGTATCAAGCTCTCACAGGTTTTTAGGCGGAGGCGATCCCTCTATCATCAAGAGTTGCGTTGGCGGCAAAAAGGATGCCAAGAAGTTCGGCTTTCCCCTTTGCCGCATGGACCACGGAGTCGTCCGATTTACGCAGTTGTGGAAGAGATGACCGACAGAAGTTGCCCTCGGCAGCTTGAGCTAGCGACCAGAATTCTTGACTATCAGAAGGGTAATCGTCCATTCGCTAGCCAGTTCTGCCGATGAACTTTAAAATTCCTTCCTTTTAGTCATTTGCTTCTTTGCTGACCAGGAGGAAGCGTTAAACTTTGTATTAAGCCCTGAGGTGGATAGATCTATAAGCGTGCACGCGGATGACCATGTCGTTGACAATGACCATGATGCCCTGTCGTATCAAATCGGCTACTGAGTCTGCGCTCGCGTTCGGATTTCCCGAAACGAAACAGAGCTGCCCCCAGATTAAAATTTTAAGAGTATTGATTGTATGTGGTTTATTAATCGAAGTTAGTATACTAGGATATATTTTGTGTTAATTTACGCTAGCTTTTTTATTTCTTTTGAGAAAGATCTTTACCCTCGAGTCGAGAGGGGGCCCCCGGCAAAATTTTGATACGGGGCCCCGGAAGGGCTAGCTACGCCACTGCATCACAGCCAATCAATGCTTGTCAAAATTGAAACTTGTGCTCAGTGTGCTCCCATCCTTATCGTATCCCGTCAATTAATTGATTCACCTTTGTAAAGGAGTCGGCATTTAAACTAAGATTAGTCATTTTATAAGTTTCAGCTTCCAAGTGTCAGATGTCCACTTTACATGCGTCTGGTGAGAATACTAGGAGTTTTGTCCTACATTTTGTTAATCGTTTCCTGTGAGTTCTTGCTCGTTTCTGTAGGAAGAGTAGTTATATTACCTAGGTACGTCGTTCGGTGATTCGATTATAAAGGTTGTAAAGTTGTGTAAAAGAATCTAGAGATAAAGTTTTAACTATTCGTCTTAGTAGAAAACTATGATAAGTTTTCTTGACCGGCGTAATAATTTATCGTCACATTCATCAAAATATAATATAACGATATTAGTGCGATTGCCAGAAAAGGAGTAAGGACAGGAAATTTGAATTAAGAACGACCGGTTTGCGCGTTTTAATTATTGTCATTTAAAGAGTAGCGAAAAAGAACATTACGTACGGTTATGGATAATGCCAATTTTTAGGATTCCGAAGTAAAATCGGAACCCTTATAGTTTCGTCTTGTCCAACCCTATATCACAGTAAAGGAGATTTTATACTGTGCCTATATTGCGCGTGGCCTGACACGCATTTGCCCGGTTTTGCGATTATTTTATAAGTATGATTTAGTTATAGTTAATGGGTTTTCCTAAAAAAGTAACAAATATTGAATGTATCCTTACAAAATTATTGCAGTAGAAAGTGAGATAAATAATAATTTTGTAGATTAATAAGATTGGCTATTTAAGATTGTAGAGCCATAATAATTAGGGAAGTCTGATTACCTTCTGATTTTTCCCCATAATTTTACTACCATGGATATCGGAAATTGTAACAGCCAGTTATAGTTTCAGGGCTGCCAACCACTTCGTAAAATGCTTTAAATATTTCATTATTTTAAATGCGAAGCGGTCCCGGTAAGCGTTTATTTATTATTATGTATTATTTAACTAATCTACGATAGTAAGAATTTGTACCTTACACGTTCCAACATAAAATCAAAAGTTCTGTTGAAGAAGTTTGAAGTTCTGTACCATCAAGAGTATAAAAAGAAACTAAAAGGAAAACTAACTGAACGTACGTCGAAACAAAGAAAGAAACAAACATTGTGCGCAAAAATGTTGAAGGAATCGGTGTGGAAATTATTCAATGTGTTGTATAAAAACATAAGATTTACACGGACATTAATTTTATCACGGTGTATTAAAAACTATATTTTTCAATACAGGGACAACCATAGTTCTGTCCATGTTATCCCCGGTCAATTTTTATTCAATTCGGATACAATAATTTTAATTGATTCCCACGAACAACCTCATCAGATCATCAATTCACAAAAAGTTATGATCATCGCAAGTTGTCATGGAGATTATAAAAAATATCGGGTTTAATTGGTGATAATGAATTGGTATCGGCGTTTGATTGTCAGAGTTGATTAGTGCTACTTATACCTTTTTGTAGATGTATGTATGTACTTCGTATATTTTTAATTTGATAACGATTTTTAGAATGTAAGAATAAATTATAATTTAATGCTTTAAATAAGATGTTTATTATTAAAAATATATATTTCGAGAGTAAAAAAAACAACATTACAATCGTTTAAAAACGGACTAGGCCCAGGCGTGCATGAAGCTTTTTGGCCGCTGCGGCAAAAAGCCACAGGTTTTGAATTGCATTGCACACACTGTGCGGTAAAAAAACACATAATGTATAATTCCTTAGTTGCGACAATTTTCCACAGGGGTGTTTCTTTGTCTTTTTCTATTTTTCATTGGTCAGGTACTTTAGATTCTAGCGGTTGAGGCCATCAATTGAAACACCGTGCGAGTAAACATAACAAAATCATAACAATCGGTTGTAAGTACTTAATAACAAGAACATCTTAATTAAACCAATCTTTCCATCCTTTGAATGCAGTTTAACTACATGAAGATAACTTCATACAATATCAGCTTAATTTAACGCCATTCATCATGACATTCATGACTTCAATGTGTAATTATAAGGCGGCTGTATTAAATTTTATTTCAAGTAACGAGGTTGGATTTATTGCCTGTGAATTAGCCTCCGGGGAACCAATATACACTGTTTTTTTTACTCAATTTATTAATAGAACGTTTGAAACACATTTATTCTACTAATCGAACATTTTTCACTGTTTAATTCCAGGGTTCGATTCCCAGGCAGTTTGTATGTTCTGGGTCTGCGTTTATGTGTCTTTGCGTGTTGTCCATTTACGACGCGACGTAGGAATCCTAGTGTGACAATATATTTAAGTACGTATTTTGTTTCAAAATTTTCATTTCAGCGTCCTTCAGTAATCAAAATATAGGTACCTATTATGTAATTCAAACTCAAACTCAATTACTTGTATTAGGTATTATCATTCTGTGAAGCCTGCTACGGTTCCATCCACCCGTCGGCCGTCCCGTCGTGTTCTCTGGGGGCTGGATGGCTTGATAGCCAGAACGCCCAGAATTTTCTTCACTTGCTGGCCAAAGCATCTGCTATGGACAACGAGTCTCTCCATGGAGTATGGGTTCCGGATAATGTGTCCGAAGTTCGAAGGCAACCCCATAGAATACTTTAATATGTAGTTTGTTGGCTATTTATGTTAAAATATAATACCCATATTGAATAATTTACAAATATAATGTTGAATACTTAAAATATGCCTTTTTAATGAATACTATACAGAGGCAGGTGTTACGGGTAAATAATTTAAAATTAAGATTAAAATTAATGAGAGAAGGGTTGGATAGTAAATGAAGTAATCATGTACATTTCTTTTAGGTAAGCTGATATTCGACCGAGCAAGGAGACTCAACGAGGTATTATTTTCTCGAAAACCTGCAGATATTTTAATTGGGCCTTTTTTGTCTATGCTAAGTCAAGGTACCTACCCCCCGTTGAGCTAACGGCCATTTTTAAACTTAGGGTTGATAGACCCTTAATAAATTATTTTTCAACACCCTTGCTCATAAATTGGTTTTTATCACATGGCTTTTACACTCATAAACCATGGTATTAAACACTTGTGTTTTTTTTCTTGATCGCACTAGTGTTTTATTTTATATTCCATCAAATTAAGTTTGTACCTCGCTGAAAGATATTATTTATGCATTCTATTTGCTCTTAACTTAGCCGGGTTATAGTTTTATTTTTAAATTTCGGAAAAAAGTTTTAACTTAGATACGTTTCGTTTCAACATAAGACTAAAAATAACATTATTTTTGTAAAAAAAAGAAGTGTACCACCATGAATATGATAAATTTTCAACAACTTATTTACTTTAATTAATAATTCAACGTGAAACTAATTCATAAATACATAAATATTAGATTTTTTTTACATTTTGCGTTTTGGCTGTTTAGCATAATTGTTCGTGCCTACCCGCGCGCAGAAAAAAAAATATCAGCGCGGAGCGCACCATTTTTAACAAACTTTCCGTCTGGTCTGTGAGCATTGTTTATTTGAGTACGAATAAGTGATTATTTGTTTTTTACTCGTAAGTGTGTTGAAAAAAGTCGTATGACACACGTGAGGTTTGGTCATTACACTCTCGGTTTTCTTGCAGCACTCGCCTTCGGCTCGCGCTGTGCAATATCACCTCGAGTGTAATGACCAACATACCACACTTGTATGATAATGTACTATTACAAGTTATTAGATTTCTAAAGAATGCACAATAGGTAAATTGTTATGGTATTAGGTATTTATTGTCTGAAATAATTATCCAATATTTTCGAATAATTATGTGGTAATATACACCCTTGATACAAGCCAGTCTCCTTTATGTATTCTCGATGAGGTAATATTACAGACTGTGTGCATTTAAAACGTGTTGAAGTAACCGTTGGTACTCCAGTCGACACCATTTAGGTACGGAACCCTAAAAGATAATGAATTGTCGGACAATACTGTGGCTCATTGAGTCAATTTATCTCCGCCAGCGAGTTGGAGATTGATGTATTTAACAATAGATAATCGTAAACTAATGACAATTATTAAACATCGAATACATTTATTTGGTGTGTGCTGTATTATATATTCGTTAGGGCTTTGCTACATTGATGTGGGCTCTAAATTCATTAGCGCTCCTTCGGCGCGGCGCGCCCATACCTATAGTCAAATCACAAATCCACTGGACGAAAAATATTGCTATATTGGAACGAAGTTCCTCATGGGCGTAGCCAGGGGGGGGGGTTTGGGGGTTCAAACCCCCCCCGAAAAGTTAAGGACTGAAATTATTATGTGCTAATAAACCCTTAAAAACATTTTTCTAGACGTCATTCCGAATCGAATGAGCTATCGCACATATTTTTATGAGCTTTATTTTTATTAAACACGTTTTTGAACTTTTTGACTAAACTAATAATAATAATATAATAGATGGCACTATATAATTGTCTTGAGAAAAAATAAAGTCTCAATTTTCTTTAGGGTTATTTTATGTACTTTTAGTCGGTGTATTTTCTTGAATACCCCTCCCCGCCCCCCCCCCCGAAACTTGAACCCCCCCCGAAACTAAAACCTGGCTACGCCCATGAAGTTCCTTATCGCGCGTTGCGGCGAAAGGGGGTTAGGCGGAAAATTTGGTAACGACACTTTTTGCCGGTAACGACCCTTTTTGCCGTCGTAGTTTTTTTTACATAGAAAGCAAGCCAGAGTTTCTCACGAAATTTAATACCTTAGACTTGTTTTGGCACACTCGCTTGCATGTTTTTGCTATCCTAGTGGCTAGTACTGACTGCAAGGAACTTCGTTCCATTCGGGTGTCCCTTGACACCTCTCAAGTTTTTTTTATTATTATAAAAATATTATTCGCTGTGAAAAATATTTCCTTTTATTCTTGGTGCCCAAAAAATACATGTTTCAAATCTTTTAATTAACAAAATCAAATGATTCACAAATGAATCGGACATGGATTTGACTTTAAACAAATTATTACCAATGTTGCTATACACAAACCGAGCATAGACTATGACTCATAGTCTATGAGTATAGAATGTCAATTGTCATACCAACAGTACCAACTCAATAACAACATGGCAACTCTGTACAAAATGTCTGACGGCGCTGTTCAAAAAGACGAATTGGATCCACCGAGCGCCAAGAAAATTAAAATTACGCAGGAAGTTAATGACAATGTAGTTGCAGATGAGTTAGAATTAAAAGACTTTGTTCCAGAAAAAATTGTGAATAATAATACTAATAGAAAAACTGTTTGTATCAAAGGATCTTTCAAAGGGAAAAGTGGCGTGGCGTTAGTGTTTTTTGAAAAAAATGCTTTCAAGGAAGAAGATTTAGATGATAAAGGTTACTTTTCCGTAGATACTGAAGTCCGTAGGTTCTTCCAAAACGATATTTACGGGAATTACGAGTGTTTCCCTAAGGCGAGCATAAACGGTGAGCAAATAGATACCATAAACCCTTACCTGCTTACTTTCGAAATTCAAGGTTTTCCCTGGCTGGAGTCAGGAGTTTGATTAGTCATCACGCATTCGAAAGATTATTTCTGTCGTGGTGACTGTCTAATTTCCCTAATTTATTGTGAGTTTTATATTTTTTGCGTATTTTTAGTGTTACGAAAATATTTCCGAAAGATTTTTTGCGAGTTCGGTTACGAAAGATAACACATGACTTGTTGAGTTACTTGATAATGGTATAATTTAAATAAGATAAAGTGGTTATAACTAAAAGTCGTGTATATTATTGAATCATTAAGTTATAATCAGAATCTAAATAGACAATATTGTTCATCATGCATGAGTTGCTTTGTGGATGTCATAACTTTCTTTGTGTTAAGTTTTCTTTAGTAAACATATGTTACATTACATTTTTGTATATTAAAATATTGAGGTTTTTTAATATGTTCGTAATGATTTATTAACATTAACCATTAGAAATTCAGTCAAGTGTTAGTGATTAATTACAGTTATGTACATGTTAGTACTAACTAAAATAAAACAATATTTGTCTTCCCTTAATAACAAAAATCTCTTAATCTTATATTTCAGGAATAAAATCAACAGTAATTTATCCAGCCACAGAAAAACATTTTGAAAAGTTTGCATTGCAAGAAAATTATTTAATCTTGGAGACACCGGAGTTGTATAATAATTGTACATTACCACAGATTTTAAAGGCAGAGTGTAATTTACAGGTAAGCTTTAATTTTGTGTTAAATGTTATTTGGAAAAAAAAGGTCTCAGATAATCACGCCCCTGCACTTCTAAATGTTCAAAATAATGGCTTTTAGGAGCCAATATGTTTTGCGAAACTAAGACTGCTAGCATGTTGTCCACATTCACCTAATGAAATTTCTACATTATTATCAAATGTAGCACTTATCACATTTATTAAATACTTAATGGTTAAAAGGGGGTTTGCATTTTTATAAATAGCTCACAAATCTAACTAGTAACAGTACTGTATTTAATTAGTATTTATAAATATCAATTTTTAAGTATTGATTTATTAAATGTAAAAATGTTTCTCGATTCCTGTGTCTGGGGCAATAATATTTTATTATTATAATACAGTTTTGCAAATATGCAACTTTTGTATCAATATGTATTCAGCTGTTTTTGAATATGATATGTAGCAGAATATATTGCTATTTAGTGAGTGAATTGTTGTTAAGAGGAAATTTGCACAATCCACCTCTCTTATCTCCTAACTATATTGAGAATTTTGTTGAAATTGCGTCATTTTACTACAAAAATAAACACTGCTACTACTATAACAACTTATAACATTACAATAATATCAGGCTGGTAAAAATAAATTCAGGCTGGTGACAGTGTTATACTGTCAATTATTCTAGCAGCAGTCACAGGGAATTTATGACCTTTAATAAGGCATTATAAATCACATTGATAAGATATTTCCAATAAGATAATTATGTATGTTCATTTCAGTGGGTATACAATATTTTGGACGGCAAGAGCGAACAGGACCGTATTATCCATAATAATACAGATGAGAAGGAAGGTTTTGTTCTATTGCCCGACTTGAAGTGGGACGGAGTGACCAAGGAGACTCTTTATTTGTTAGCACTTGTTAGGCCAAGGGATATTAAGTCATTGCGAGACTTGGATGCAAGTCATCTTCCATTGTTAAAGAGGGTGCGAGACGAGGGAAAGGTAAATGAAATTATTTTCTTTTATTTCTTAAATATTTTACTTTTTTTTACATAAAAATAAGTTGAATGCTTGACCACAATCCCATCTGATAATAAGAGATGTAATCCATGATGGTGCAGTAATTTAGTAATGAAATAACTATAAAAAAGAATGTGTTTGGCACTTATTAATGTTATTAAACCGTGTATTTAGTTTTTTAAACTATGAACTTTTTTGTGAGAATGATAAATTAATTAATGCAATATATTTACCCCTTTATACATAAAAATAAGTAGTTATAGAAGGCTCATAGTGTTTTGTTTCTTTCACTCTTATGAAAACTGATAAAGATAAAACTGATAGTGCAATAGTTAAAATAGGTTTATTAAACTTTTATGAATAAGGTAAGTGTATTAAAATATAAATGTGCTTGATTTCAGAAAGCAATCTTTCAAAAGTACGGTGTGTCTGGCAACCAACTTCGAATTTATCTCCATTACCAGCCATCCTTCTATCATCTGCATATACATTTCAACAGTCTAAAGCACGACGCTCCCGGCATCTATGCAGACAGGGCACATCTCCTTGATACCGTCATCAATAATATTGAAATGATGAACGATTACTACAAAAAAGCTACTATTCCCTTCACCGTCCGTGAAATGGACATGTTTTTCGACGTATATGAAACAAATGGTTATGTAAAGAAAATTAAGTCGGATAATATTGAACTTATTGATAAGTAAAAGATTTAAGTTTGAAGAGTACGTGTAAGTGTAAGCCAAAATGTTGATTAAGAATATTTTCATTGAGCTCCGCACACGCTTGAGGAGTTGCAATGTGTACATAACTACTGGTGTGAACTTCAACAAAGATTGCAACCTGAAAATCAACATACAATCAAATTGCATAGTTCTCAACTATTACAATGATAGTGATGATCAGATGAAACGTAGAGAAAGTTTGTCATCGATCGAAAGCTTGTCTGATTGCTACTCGGACGATGACTCTGACCTTACATCAATAATTCCTATTGAAGAGTTCTGCCACATAATACCAAATTCGATGTCATGTTTAAAAATTGATAAGAACAGTATATCATTTAGAATTTTAACAGAGCCAAAGAATGGTGGGAATTTTTATACTGAATTTTTATCGGCAAGTACAAAAAGTAATGATGACAAATCAAATACTTTGATAATTAATTTAAAAAGTCAAGAGCAAATCAAAATAGTCTGCAGCAACTGTTCAAATATCATTTCTGATAATTTTGTGAAGTTTGATCGGATCCTAGAGCTGCCTACATCAAATTTGGATATGTCCGAATGGTTTTGCCATGGACATGGACATAGTCATAGTTCCACACAAACTGAAGTGCTCAAACCAAATAAGTTGGACCTTCTATATCGGCTAACGTTCTTTGTTGTGAACAACTCAATTTTATCTGAAAAGACGAATAAATTCAATATTAAACGTGACGTTTACCACTGCAATAGATGCTTAGCCTGGTTGGGAATGAAAAAAAATGACACGGTCAGATTATTTAATTCCGAAATAAAAATACTTAAAGATGGAAATTATGAGCACATTTTCAGCCACAAAAAATCCATAGAGGAAATTACCATAGATGATTTCATATACACAATTGAAAGAATGACAAAGGAATTTAATCTGGGCATGCAATATACAATAATGTATAAAATAGTTTTGGAGTGTACTTTATCAAACACCAATAAACAATATTTGCTAATCTGGATAATGGACAAGGAGCTTCAAGTGTTAAAAAATAATAATGAATCTATTGAAGATGATAATAAAATTAAATTACAGTCTAGTTTTCTAACAAAAATCTTGTTCAAAATTGAGTCTTCGTTAAACGATGAGGTTGAAACCTGGCTATCTGATCCTGGAGTTGTTTCTACGGACATATCTAAAAGTATGTTTCTTCGAGGCACAGAACATTTGCAGAATATGTCCCTGAAAGTACCAGAATGTTTTCGCAGTACAAACGGCTTTTGTGTAAGCTACCTGAAATTTTGAATTGAAAATAAATTGTCTCATTACTTAGATGTGTTTTGTTTTGTACAAACATTTTGTTGTAAAAAATTGTGGCCTTAAAATAGTCTAGTCTCCACCTGGTCATTGGATACTGGTTCTTACAACCCTAGAACCTAATTAATTAAATTATAAGTGGTAAAAATATTTATTAAAACTTCATATTAATAAGTAATTAAATTACATTTATTAAAAAAGTACAATAGAAACTTTTTTGCTGTACAAGTTGAATCTGAATAAATCAATTGCTTTTGAAAGATGTTAGTTAATATGGAATGTGATGGGTCATAGTTTTCTCTTTATAACATGATCTATGTCACTACATTTATATGCCTAAAATAAAAAAAAAACAATGAACTTAAAAATCCATACACGTGATTATTTAACTTTGGTAGATAACTCGTGTACAAAATATGAAAATAAATAATGTATTTGACTTATGAAATAGATTCCATGTTGGTTGGTGAACTCCTGAAGTGGGATATGCTGTTCACAATGAAGTTGCAATTGAAATACCAGAAGAGCCCAAATATTATGACGAATATTGTATCTGGTTTTATGTTAAGGATAACAAAATTTATAACATGATATAAAATCACAATACATAATGCATTTTTGCCTGTGTGTGACAGGCATGACTTTCTGTAATATGAACAATGTTATTATGAATAAGTCAACTTCTTTTCCAAATTTAAAAAAATATATAATCCCATGGGGCTCTATCACCAGTGAGCCAGATTTAGTCGCCTCTTACTGCACCCATCTGGCATGGGACTGGTCGCATAACCTGAATATTATACTCATTACATATACATGCATTACAAAATGAAAGCCATTAAAATCTAGAAGTGCCTACTCTAGCCAGGTGTAAAACCTGGAAAAGATTAGCGTTTTTATTAATCTTGTGCAAGGATTAAATTTAAATGCATATAACTAAGCTGATTGAGATTCATTTCATTTAGTTCTTAGATAGATAGATCAATAAGATATTGAATTTTATACATACTGGTCACCAAATGAAATATTGTTTACTTACTATGAGTATAATGTTTACAGAGTAGGTAAGATACTTGCGTCAATAACAATTTACCTTATGGGATTTCAGTAACACAAAAGTAGAACAGGATAATAGCTAATTTCCTGGTGCTAAAACAAATGATTCATGACCACCTAATAACAGCTTTGTTAACTGCTGTTATAACAGCTTTTAATTAGCAAAACATTTGCAGACTTTTAATAAAATTACTGTGTGATGAGTATGCTCATAATACCGAACAAACAACCACACCATTTTATGAAGACCTGCATTTCATTCTAGCTAGAATATTGTACTATCTTAAAGATTGTGAAGTTAGTAATCGCATTCCATGCACATCTAAGACGGCAACAGGGGCATCAGTAACAAGATGCTGATTCAACGGAAATATTAACTTTTTAAAACATCGTGAGGAAACCCGCACACCAGAGAATGCTTCATAATTTCTCAAAGGTGTGTGAAGTCTACCAATCCGCACTTGGCCAACGTAGTAGACTATGGCTTTTACCCCTCACATTGTGAGAGGAGAACCTGAGCCCAGCAGTGGGACAAATTATGGATTGTGGCTTTGCTTTTTTTAACCTTTTAAAATGTTCATAATCTTACTGCTCTTGGTTGTTCCTGGTATTCATGCCACGCACGATGAGGAACATTGGTGTACAGCATGAATTTATGGGCATTTTTTGACGATGCCGGCACCAAGGTTTAAAAAGGATACGTATAAACTTCTGCTCCCAGGGCTCCACCATATAAAGTTCCGTGGCCACAAGATACCTAAGGTACCAATAACTGCAGAATTCACGTATTTGCTTGATCACGTCCATTTTCCTTAAAATAAGACTGAAGAAAAGTTGTAATTATTAGGAATGTTTAAAACATCAAATAATGAAACAAAACCCAAACGTCTACGTACACCTTCGTATTCAACAAATATAGACTATAATTCAATTTATTTTTAATTGCTTGTTTTGTTACTTTGAGTTTGTTGCTATGGTTTGTTGAATTGAAATGAACTGAAAGTCTAAAACTAAAACACTAAACAGCTGAAACGAAACGTTCAAGTTGGAACATGAAACATCATGACATTTATGACCACAGAGTACGTTTTATTTATGACAAAATGACGTTGACATTTCACAAACACAGAGTATATACACTGTTTTTTACAAAGATAAAAAATTCACCGGAATCACCGGACCGCGAACGATCCAGTGCACAGCCAAGGATATTATAGTATAACTGGACTACTCTTCGAAGAGGTACCTACCACAGAGTACTTAATCACTACGGTACGCTCGGCCGCAGAAGTAGCTTAACAATAAAGTACTTTGTAATAGTAACTGTTTCGACGGTTTCCTAGCAACATCTATGACAAATTCAAGAAATGTAATGTGACAAGGTACTAAAATGTTAAGCTACTTCTGCGGCCGACTGTACCTACCTGAAGAAGAATAAACTCCTCAGCACATCTAAATATAATTATGATCCATTCTTGAAATCCTCACTAGTGGGGATAACCTGTCATAATATTTTATAGAACACACAACATAGCTTCGATTATAAGCTCTTAACTATGATTTTGTTTTAGAAACAGAAGGTAAAGAGTGCTATCCTCACAGACAGGAGACACCCAGAAAAGACGGATTGAATTGAAGCCAAACTGTAGTCTTAGATTCGGAAAGAGACTGGTTTTTTACTCGGCAAATTAGTTGCTCGTGGGATTGGTGGAAATTACACTTTGGCAATATAGATTAAAATAAAAAATAAGTTAATTTGTATATAGATGCTTTATTTAGTTCAGTTAGGATAGTGTGACCTTAAAAACTAACATAATTGGTATCAGCCGTAACTAAAGTAAATTAAACGAGTGGTAGCAAGCTCTAATAATATTACACTGGTATTACAGACTCGCAACACATTAACATTTTGTACTTAATTCTTGATATCTCTAGATAATTTGCGTTACAATTTAGCTGCATGCGGTTTAAAAAAACTTTTAATCTGATTTTGTTTAATAAGATGCAGTGCTGTATAATAATGATACTTATTTTGTACATTATTTAAAATATCACCTTTACATTTTACATACATGAATGATTTTATAGATATAAAGTTGATACTTCCATTACAAGGAAACATGCTGTACAAGAATATGTATTCCATACAAATATGAAAATTTACAAAATGTTGATTTAAAAGTATAACTACGACAAACACTGCATCCAACAGTAAAATTTAATTAAACACAATTAAAACTGAGTTTATTCGATAAGAAGCAGCAATGTAAAGTTGCTACATACAATTAATTCTCTGTATAAATAAGCAAAGTATGGTAACATAAATTTTATATTAATAAGCGTGCGTAAAAATAATACAATTTAACACATCAAAATGGTATACAAGTACATAATGGTATGAAAATTTTAATTGACCTGCTCAAAATATGGAAGAATGTATAAAATAGACATGCAATTAACAATTTCGGCAAATTCCTCAGTCTTATAGAAGGCACCAATATTTTCCAATACATATATGATTAAAAATAGCTGCCTTTTTAGTGTACAATGTGTTAAATTGGCACAAAGCTCCTAATTATTGTCTAATTTTATTAGTGTTCACTCGTTTTATCAATTCCATCCCGACATTACATTTCATCACTATTATCTTAATCATAACTTGCATACGAGCCAAGTTGACTCTAATGTGTATATATAATAAAATATTAAAAACGTTTAGTAAATATTTCGAAAATCACATACCTCACTAAAACTTGTAAATTTAACATTTCACATACACTTTTAAATACTGATTTGATTCCTATCTACATTAAGCTATAGCAAATAAATTGATATACGAGCTATTTTCTTTTTAGTTTTATGGCAACCTCAAATTTTGCGACTTTGTTATTATATTATCATAATGTATTGTATTGTTTACCCTACGTGATAAAGTCACTCCAAATGCAAGTGTTAATCGTACGACACAACAGTATGAATAATCCATATCATCCTCAAATCATTCCATTCATCCTGAATCGATAGATCTTCACAATAATCCATCGAATTACATCACCAGTACATACTTAATAGAAATAAAAAAACTCATAGTTAGGGCACACTCATTCATTCAAATTGAGAAATATAAATTTCATCCTTCAATGTGATTTCAAAATTAAAAATAGACATACCTATACAAAAATCCCTCCAAAACCAAATCCAAATAAACGGGACCCTATTACTAGCTATGCAATCAGACCTGTTCCTATCCAAATACAGACCCGAACAATCCCAATATTATAACTTCGGTGAATATTAAACCCGTCTATTCTCCGAATATTCTTCACTCTAAATATTCAGTGTATCCTTGCGCGCCGGTGAATATCACATCGATCCATATCCTCGCCGCCTCGCCAGAGGGCGCCATGAGATAATATCTGCGTTGTCGCGTCTTCACGATGAATGTCGTTTGAGGGTTGGGTGACCGCGAAGTGTTACCATGGTCTAGGTATACTTCTTCTATTACCTGGGGAATTATAATTTAAAATCAAGCTTCGCTCTTAATATTCGGCAACACATTTGGTACAGATATTTATTAAATTTTTATTTTCATTTTGGGTCAACCGTACCTTTCGCCTCATTATTTATTAAAGTTAAAGCTTGGCTTAGAATCCCACCTGATGGTAAGTGGCAATTAGAAAATAGATTGACAAAAATAGGAGAAAAAGGTATTGAGCATTTTTATTTATAGATTATTACTGTATTACATTTTTAAATTAATAAGGTTAGCTCTAGCTGACTATACTTAACTTAGCATAACCAAGTCGGGAGTGTATTTAGTTTAGTTTAGTTAGTTAGTTAGTTTAGTTTAGTAGTTAGTTTAGTTATTTACTATAATATACTTAAGATTTACCTGGAAGTAAGCACCGCCTCGTGGCTTCTTCTCGCTTTTGTCCCAGTAGTAGACGAACGTTTTCGTCTCTCTGTCGAAAACGAACCACCTGCAAATATGAAACAATGGTACACTACTGGCCATATATTAACTCAGTGCTGAGTAAGTAGCTCACGAACGAGCTGAGGAGCCATGTTTCTCACCAAGACACTTCTTGGTTCTAAAAGAATTCCCTGTCGTTGATTGAATATTAGTGACAATATAGAACGGACGTGGTTTGAAATTCTATATCATGTACGTTTAAAATACATCTGTTTACGTACGTTTAAAATACATACATACATAATTTCAATCCTTGTCTCTTTCAGAGGGATTTTTTAACAATAGGACTTAAGTTGAAGGAGAAAATTCGTCCCCTAAAGGAGTAAAATCGTTGATAAAACGAGTTGGAAGATTGTTTGAAAATCCACCGATTTTGATAAAAGCACTTTTTTCCAGAGACTAGGAAATAAAATAAAGTAAATTCTTTCTTTCCTCTGGAAGGAAGGAAAGAAAGAGACAGACGGTATACCTCTTGGACCAGGTATGGAACTTGGCGCCCAGTTTGTGCAGGTAGCCGCGACAGGAGGTCGGCGACACCGTCACGTAGGGGCACACCTCGATCTGGTGACCTGCAAACATATCACATACATGTTGTGAATGAGACGTTTTGCGTATTCCTTACTGTTTTTTAACGATAGGACTAAAACTGGGAAAGGATTTTTAAAAATTGTTTCAAAGTAAAATAAGTAAGAAAAAAATAGAGACCCTGTTATGTTCAAGGAACCACGGGTGTTATTATTTATACGAGTATTATTATTTATAATAAATCAATATTATAAGTATTATAATATTCACTGTAAGTACGCATAACACTGTAGGGACACAACCGTCTGCCCCGAGATCCCAGTATAGACTGCCTGTCTTGTACCGAGTTAGGTAGTGTATCATCGAGTAATTGAATAATACAATAATCGAATAGATGATCGAATAACTAGTCCATTCGATCATCAAGCGAGGCGTCATCTAGCGACACCAGCGCACAACTCTATACATAACAGACCCTATTGAAAAGATGAGGGAACCCCTCAAATATTATTGGTACCTATACATGTAAAGATTTTGATAAATGTGTCTCTGTCTTTATTTACCACTGTGTTTTGTATGACACAGGGAAACCTATTGCGAACGCTTGCACACAGCGTTTATTACTCATCTACATATGTATGAGTGATGGTACTGATTATTTATTTATTTATCAGTGATGGCAGCGACGGTACTAAGTGCACTAACCAGCAGACTCGACATGCCGCCGCAGGTCGAAGTCGTCCCGGTCGACCGGCAGGTACCTCGTGAGCGGCCGCTGCCACTCGCTCACCGGCTGCGTGCCCCGGCGGCTACGGCGCGGCGCGTTCCCTGTCGACACTGGTACACAGAGCAAAAGATTTAGGTGTGACAAACATTGGCGCGTGCATACACACAGCTAGTTACTTGGGCAGTGGCGTAGCTAGCCTTAAGGAGGCCCCATATCGATACTTGTTGTAGGGCCTCCTCGACGTTAGCTGTCAAATATAAAAGGAGTGCTAACATAATAGTCCAGTGCCGATAATTTTTGAAACGAAAAAAAATTATAGTAGAATGAAACCTATTGCAAAAGGAAGAGAATATAACGAAGATTATAGGAAAAATAAATTACGGGCGATCTGAGGTCGGGAAGGGGGGGGAGGGGGGGTTTAAGGGAAAAAAATGGTTTATCTCGATTTCCGGAAAAACTACAAGTCCTATTGAAAAAAGTTGAATGGCAAAGTTGTAGGTAATAAAAAGATCTACAACTTTTGTATTTACACTCTTTTACATAACCTCAAAATTTATGTGAAAAATTCAAAAAACCACGTTTTTGGTTTTTTATTTTTATCTTTTACAAAAAAAATTTTTTTTTCACGAAATTTGGTGAAAACTTACCTTTGCATGTCCTTAACATACTGTAATTTTTTTGATTCAAAAAAATATTTTTTTCCACCTTATTTTGACCTTAAATCAAAAAAACAACCTTATTTTCAGTCGAAAAATCTCACGTCAAAATATCTGATTTTTTTAAAAAGTCGGTAGGCCTTTTGTTCGTTGGAATCTCTACTTTCTAATGGTATATAAAAACTTTTACACTACTATGGTAAATGTTCTCAGAAAATGCAATGAAACGACTACTATTTTCGCATGTTTTTTGCCATCTCATACGCAATCAATGAAATCCGAAATTTTTTTGCGAAAATCTCTACTTTCTAATGGTATATAAAAACCTATACACTAATATGGTAAATGTTCTCAGAAAATGCAATGAAAAGATTACTATTTTCGCATGTTTTTTGCAATCTTATATGCAATCAATGGAATCCGAATTTGTTTGCGAAAATAGTTGTCGTTTCATTGCATTTTCTGAGAACATTTACCATAGTAGTGTATAAGTTTTTATATACCATTAGAAAGTAGAGATTCCAACGAACAAAAGGACTACCGACTTTTTAAAAAAATCAGATATTTTGACGTGAGATTTTTCGACTGAAAATAAGGTTGTTTTTTTGATTTAAGGTCAAAATAAGGTGGAAAAAAATATTTTTTTGAATCAAAAAAATTACAGTATGTTAAGGACATACAAAGGTAAGTTTTCACCAAATTTCGTGAAAAAAAAATATTTTTTGTAAAAGATAAAAATAAAAAACCAAAAACGTGGTTTTTTGAATTTTTCACATAAATTTTGAGGTTATGTAAAAGAGTGTAAATACAAAAGTTGTAGATCTTTTTATTACCTACAACTTTGCCATTCAACTTTTTTCAATAGGACTTGTAGTTTTTCCGGAAATCGAGATAAACCATTTTTTTCCCTTAAACCCCCCCTCCCCCCCCTTCCCGACCTCAGATCGCCCGTAATTTATTTTTCCTATAATCTTCGTTATATTCTCTTCCTTTTGCAATAGGTTTCATTCTACTATAATTTTCTTCCACTTTTTACCGTTTTTAGAGCTATCGGCACTGGGCTATAAGTATAAAAATACTTTTGACGCGCTAATGTAGTACATAAATAAACACCACCTTTTGAACTGAAACTTCTATATTTTAAGTTAACAATAAAGTCATGTTTTTTCTAACGTTTTAGCGTTACGGCTGCTTGAGCCAATAACAATAAGGTTGTAAATAGCCGACAAACGAGCTGACGATCCACCAGATATGTGGCCATTGTCCCCCTTGGACATCAGCAACACCAAAGGGATCACGTGCCTTTTGAAGCACGGTAGCGCTCAAGAAATTTTTGTCCCTAGCGGACACCTATCAAACTACCGATCGCGTCCGCTGTTGTAATCGCTATAATTATTAACTAGGTAATTCATATCATTAGGTATTGCTATTATTCTTCCGTAATGCTTGCCTGGCTATCTTCACTTTCTTAAGTCAGTTGCAAAACGACTGGTTGTTTTCTAGCTAGGGGCTTGGAAGAAAGTTCTTTCTTTCCGTCTCTTTCTTGGCCGGTCATCGGTGATACCTTTGGCAGCAGCCGATGTCCATAGGCGACAGTACCTACTTACCATCAGGTGGTTTGCCTGTTTATTTGTCGGCTAAAGCTACTCAGTTTAAGTATCTACATGTGGAACTTACATATGTTATCCCTGCTGAAGTCTGACGCATGACTGAGCGGTCGGCTGTCATCGCTTCGCTTGTCGTCTTCGGTGGATTCGGTGCGAGAGTTTCGGACTTGGAGCTGAGAACAAGGAGAAGATTATACCTAAACACACTGTACAATATACATATACTATATACATATACTCACTAGAATGTCTTAATTCCTACCCAACGACTGAAGTTCTGAGTTATTTCGAGTATCTAGACTCTAGATACTTCTAGAGGGTGGGAACTTACTCTATTATGTTGGTACAATCATGGACTTAAATATATGGACACGCTGTTCAGTACTTACAGTTTGTTCACCTGAGGTTACCCCAATTGGGTTCACCCACAGACATATTATACCTAGAGTAGATGAGGCATGTACCTCGAATTGTATGAAAACCAAGCGTGTCAATTTTTTTGACACAATGTTATGTCACAAGAATATTTTAGTGATTGATATACCTCATCCTAGTAATTCCGATACGAAACCGATTTCTTACCGATTCTCGATATCGATAACCGATTATAATCAGTCTGGTTGGTTGTTATTGTACGTACCTATAGGTTATAGTGCTGAATAAAACCAAATTAATAATTTTGCTTTGTTAATATTTTGTTATTAAACATATATCATAAACTCACCCCGTTTGATTTAACTTGAAAATTTAAATTAATATTTATTAAATTGTTATTAAAATTATAAACACGTTTCAAAAATATAAATAAACAGATCAACATCATATTATATTCCTTACTTCAAAATTGTACGCAAAATAAATAAAAGGGAATTAAAACAAAATATAATCCTTTATTTATTGAAATCGAAACCTTTGTAATTTAATAATCAAAATAACAAAAATGTAATGTCAAGAGCTTGTAAGGCCATGCGCAATGTAGGATTCCATACTTGTAAGTTAATCGATTATTACTCGATAACCTGCAAATCTTTCGTAACCGTGATAGTTTTCCTTGAAAATTCACTGTATAACCTATTATTGTGAATTTTTTCACAGGTCAAACTCCACCGTTTTAGCTGGCAGGGGAGACGGAAACTTGACTCGAACCAAAATTATCACTTTTTTTAGTTTTTTTTTAGAAAATTAGCATTTTATAATTTTAGCTCGTTTTTCTTATTAGACTTATTAGTGAAAATGAGATTATTTCACCTATTAGTGAAATTGTTGTATTATTATGACAATAATATTCTTTAAACCAAACCCATAATAATTTTTTTAATAACTTTGCAACGATACCTTACACTATCTGTATTGGGTAGGCGAGAAATAAATCCATCCCCACTTGAACTGTGGTAAATAAATATTTTTAATATTTTATTCTACGACTTTGTAGTTTTAATAAATTTGTATATCCATGCTAAATTACACCTTTCTAGCTCTTAGGTTCTCAGCACTAAGTTGCGAATGGACGGACGTACGGGCGAACAGACATGATGAAACTATAAAAAAAGTACAGTTAATTACCTTTGGAATAAAATTTGTGTTACAAAATATATATGTATGAGAATATTTATTTATTCGACGATTCTCAAAATCGATTAGAATCGAGAAAAGACAGGGTAAATGAAAAACACTATATACTATATTTGACCGAAAAACGACAATATTGACAGTACCACGAAGTAAAGCGTTACTTAGCAACGATTGTTGTATTTTCATTGCGTGTTCCAACAAAGAAGGCCTAAAATTTTTAAACCAAAATGAGCAATGTATTGTGTAGTATGTAGTACATATACTCAGTAAGTGCTCGTCATTGTAAAACGTGGTAAAACCACAATAAACATTAACGGCCGGTCTCAATAATGTACTAACAGATGGAAGACTGTGGATAGGGCTGTCATCTGTCATATTTGTCAATTGGACCTACTTACGCAAAACGAAATCAATCCACACGATGACAGTTTCGAGAAAAATCCGTTTAAAGCCGTTTAAGTTAAAATTTTGTATGCAATAAAATTTATTGTTATTTTGAATAAAGTTTACTTACAAAATTGTAGGAAATAATTTATTCTATGTATACAAACATAATATTGATGAAAATCATTAACATTTTCAATAGTAATATAAAAATAACTCATTGGTTCTTTTTAGCAAAACTCTCTGTGTGTGGGTTGGTTCCTTGTTAGTTTTATTACTTTACCATTATTTTATCTGAAAATAAAAAATCTCATATTTTCTTTTAATTATTTTACTCAAATACAAATCTAAAATTCTTATATGTAGTAATCTTACATATGCAATAAATGAAAACTTTCAAAAATTTCTATTTACCTAGTACATATTTATCTGTAGTACCACACTAGTACTCAAACTAAATCCAATTTTATTCTATTTCGAAATCAGGTTGACCACAAAATCCATCAATGTCGTCCTCTATGTCAGCATTACCGATAAGTTTAACGTAAAATTCGTGCGAGTCTTTTGGAATCACATGTAGCATGCTTTTCAAATCATTTATCTTCGCGTCCGGGACAGATTTCCCTGTTGGCCAGAGAGGCTCCTTATAGCTTTTGTTATTAAATATTGTCTTCCTCGTATATTTTTTTTAATATCTACTACCCTAAAGTCTTCAACCAAATTATTTTTCATATACATTTTGAACATTTCATCCTTTTTCAACATAATTTCTTTCGTGTTGAGATGATTACATTCAAATTATGAAAAATTGCAAAAAAAATAAACCTATGCATGTTCATAGGATGAAAAATGAAGATTTCTGGTCATCGTCAAAGTTAGAACGGATAATAATAAACAGAAAGAAAACGATTGATGGCGAGAAAGTTTCGTGGCTCAACACGAAAGAAATTATGTTGAAAAAGGATGAAATGTTCAAAATGTATATGAAAAATAATTTGGTTGAAGATTTTAGGGTAGTAGATATTAAAAAAAATATACGAGGAAGACAATATTTAATAACAAAAGCTATAATGGAGCCTCTCTGGCCAACAGGGAAATCTGTCCCGGACGCGAAGATAAATAAATGATTTGAAAAGCATGCTACATCTGATTCCAAAAGACTCGCACGAATTTTACGTTAAACTTATCGGTAATGCTGACATAGAGGACGACATTGATGGATTTTGTGGTCAACCTGATTTCGAAATAGAATAAAATTGGATTTAGTTTGAGTACTAGTGTGGTACTACAGATAAATATGTACTAGGTAAATAGAAATTTTTGAAAGTTTTCATTTATTGCATATGTAAGATTACTACATATAAGAATTTTAGATTTGTATTTGAGTAAAATAATTAAAAGAAAATATGAGATTTTTTATTTTCAGATAAAATAATGGTAAAGTAATAAAACTAACAAGGAACCAACCCACACACAGAGAGTTTTGCTAAAAAGAACCAATGAGTTATTTTTATATTACTATTGAAAATGTTAATGATTTTCATCAATATTATGTTTGTATACATAGAATAAATTATTTCCTACAATTTTGTAAGTAAACTTTATTCAAAATAACAATAAATTTTATTGCATACAAAATTTTAACTTAAACGGCTTTAAACGGATTTTTCTCGAAACTGTCATCGTGTGGATTGATTCCGTTTTGCGTAAGTAGGTCCTATTATCCAGTTAAGAAAATGTTGCCATTATTCATACCAAACCAAACTTATCATACAAAATTTATTTATGTTCATAATTTTTTTATTGAATTTAGAAATACTAGTGACTACAATATTAGGTAGGTAGGTATCACTGACTTGAATGAATAATTTTATCAAGAAATTTACTAAACAACACAGATTCAAAAGACATGATTACTAAAATGTTATAAATACAGTTATATCAACAAGGAACCAAGTAATGTGAGCCTATAAAAACGATAAGATTTATTATGCAAACAAGAATCAACCTGCATGGTCCCACATAATCGATGAAAAAAATATTTTACAAGGGATCATGTGGTATGGGTCTTTATGAAAAAAAACTATTTCAATGATTTTTCAGATTGACAGGTTACCATGGGACATGGATCTTGTTCGTTTAATGAATAACTGTTGATAATGGAGTTGATAACTTTGTCATAGAAATGTTTTATTCAGTCAAAATTGTCAGATCATTTTGAACTTTACAGAGTCGATAGAAGGTGTATTTTAAAAGCTTTCTGTATACTCATCTCATTTTTGGCATGTGTGTGGGTTGGTTCCGTTTTGCGAAAGGAGGTCCAATTTTTCAGAGGCAAAAATTGACAAATATGACAGATAACATACTAATGGTAGCCCTATTCACAGCCTTCCATCTGTTAGTACATTATTGAGACCGGCCGTAAATGAATTTATTTTAAATAGATAGGAACACAATTTCATAACGAAATTACTTAGCGATGAAAGAAAATGTTTTCTTTATCTTTCCTAACGATATTTGTAGATTTTCTACAGTTTATAACATTAAAATCAGGCATTTTCGTTATTTCAGTTGACATCTGTTGCCAATGGCAATGAAAGTCCGACTAAATGACACGGCGCCTCATTAGGATTTCAAATCCTAATTGTTACACGTGAATTGTATGAACTTGCCGTGTCTACTCTGGGTATACATGTTTGTGGGTTCACCTCAGTTTAGTCTGTTGCGAGCAAGTAGCTGTCACGTTAACTCGGACTGTTCAAGAACACTTATTATTCTTATTGTGCACAGTTAAAACTTTCTCATTATTTACGTTTGAACTTTATTTCACTTTATTTAATCATAATTGGTAAGTAACTATATTTTTATTTACATTTTTAAAAATTATTTAGTGTCAAATATTTAATACCGCCATCTTTAACAGACAACAACTTGACAGAAAGAACACAGAGTACTTAATCACTACGGAACATGGTGCCGGCATGGCACCATAGGCAGGCGCATAGTGACTCTGTGATTGAGTACTCTGTGGCTGGTGAATGAGACACGAATTTTGTATGGTACAGCGTGTCTATATATTTAAGTCTATGGGTACAATACATAATATTATTATGTTGAAAAAAATCACCGATATTAAGTACTTAATTTCGAAGTTGGATGAAATGTTGCAAGTGCTATAGATTGCGCGCTATGCACACATTTCCGTGCTGTTATCATTGATATGCAATCGATAAACCTGAACGGAAACTTTTATATTAATTAGGTGGTTACTGGAAAAGTCGAATTTCCTCACAGTAAGTACCTAGTCATTGCTGCCCATTAAATAGATCTCTACAACACTAAATCTTGACTTGTATTCATGCGTCTCATTTCCGCAAGACTTTCGAATGAACTAAAAACCAATTGGGTTGGCCATTACTCATTTATCCAATGAGCTCACGTTTTTATGCCGTTCAGGACACCATAATGATGGAGAAACCCAGGTCTTGAATTCAAGGTAATATATCTTTTTTAAATTGACAGTCGATGTTGGCCACGGACTTTAAAGTTTTACATGGACAGAGGAGCGAGCTTAGAAAGGCTTAGCCACGAAGATTTTCATAAAGATTGATATTCACTCTTAACAGATACTCACAAGGAGAGGTTTCGGCGCGCAGTCAATTCCCCAACGAGAACTCTTTATAAGCGTGATCCACATGGACATAATGACACTGGCATTTATAGTTGTATGTATTTATTCACTTATGTATAGTCACCCGGACTATATTATATATGAAATAACATTAATAGTAACGAAGTCGTGTCTCAAAGTCTCAAGTCCTTAGACTAATTAGGCTTATAATAATACCAAAATATTTATTTGAGATTTGGTGAGTGCCTCAAAGTAACTTTTTTTTTTTGGAAAATGTAAATTACAACGGTTTTAGCATCAAGTTCGTAGATTTAAAGGTTTGTGTAAAATCAAGCCTCTTTTCTCAACACATTTTACTGTACTTTTGGCGGACCACTTTAAACAGTAGGTAATTGAATTAGGAGGCCTTCAGGCGAACTAAAAACTTCGATTACGAATTGATCACGATCAATGAGAACTTGATGAACGGTCTTCTCACTAGGAATAAAGTTCCAAAGTAACATGTAGTAGCGAAAAATATTTTAGGATTAGTATGAAATGAAAAAAATGATTCGTTTAATTTCATCCTGTCAATCCACAACTATTTGAACTTTCCTCGAGATACACTGTGTCTATATCTGTAAGCATCTGTAATCGTCTGTAAGCATACATAAACATACTTCAAACCAAATGATAAATGAGAACATTTATCTTTCTTCTTCCTCATAGAAGTCCAATAAAAAATACATTCGAAATCGACGACGTAAATCGCATTAAGAGCCAATAATAATAACTGGCCATCGTAAAGATAAACTGGTAATCAACTATATCACGTTACTACGTCCATTAAACACCAGTTCATCGTCATTCGTGAAAAATATCCATCGAGTTAACGTTATTAGTTGCAATTTATGTGACTTTTATTATCAACCCGCGGTTAGACGTTGCAGTCATTAAAATTATGTTATCGTTTAATAAGTCATTATTATGGTTATAGCATTGAATTATTAACTTATTTCATATGATAATAATCGTCGGGTTTCTTGAGATGAGAAGGTTAAAGGCCAAGAAAAAACAATTCCAGTGTCAAGTAGATAATTATGTATATCAAATAATTTACGTTGAATTAAGTAAGCGCATATTTTCTTAAAAGCAAAATAATCTAAATTTTACTAACAAAAAATAACCGACTTCAAAGTTAGGTACTCAGAAACTACTTGTCAGATCTCGTTCAAATTTATGTGGGACCACATGACAAGCACCTTCTTTCAATTAAAAAAAGAATCATCGAAATCGGTTGGCGTGATATTGAGTTATTCGTAAATTTGTCGCGCACATTCTTAATACAAATTTACTACTTATGTTGTTTTCTCATGGATGCCATTGTCAGATCTCAATAAAATTTATGTCGGACCACATGACAGCCACCAGCTTTCGATTAAAAAAAGAATCATCAAAATCGGTTCGCCCAGTCCAAAGTTCTGAGGTAACAAACATAAAAAAAATACAGTCGAATTGAGAACCTCCTCCTTTTTTTAAGTCGGTTAAAAAGCAAAGCAACAACCCATTTATTATTGTCCCACTGCTGGGCTCGGGGTTTCCTCTCACAATGTGAGGGGTACTGTTACAGGCCATAGTCTACAACGCTAGCCAAGTGCGGATTGGTAAGTCAAAGTCAAGTCAAAGTTGTGTGAAACTTTGAGAACTTTATGGAGAACTCTCCGGTGTGCAGGTTTCCTCGCGATGTTTTCCTTCACCGAAGCAAGTGATAATTAACTTGTAATACGCACATAATATTTGAAAATTGCGTGCCAGGATTTGAACTCGAGCCCCTGCGTTTGGGAGACCAACGTTCTAATCGCTAGGCTATATATCACTGCTACTGCTACATATTTTCTTATTTTTTTATTAGCGTAGACGAATGCACAAGGGACACGTATAGATCGAAAATTACCGAAAGTTGTATATGTATACTTAGCAAACGAAAGTATGATTTTATTATTGACAGTTTGCGCAACACAGATTTTATTTTTAGCCAAAGCCATCTGGGCTTTGGCTTAGAATAAAATTATTTGAAAAAACTTTATTACAAACATGTAGTACAGAATTATCCAGTTATGTACTACATGTTTGTAATAAAGTTTTGAGTGAGTGGATACTCACGTGTTCATTTTGTTTGTTCTCCTGTAAAGCGTTTTAGTAAAAGCACACCAATCTTGAGCTGACTTTCGTTTATTTTTCTTAATTTCCGTTATCCGGTGAATGGTACGCGAAACAATAAATAGTCCCTACGTACCTCTACTGTTTACGTGATAAACTGTGAAACTGGCTTTGACGTATACTCTTGTCACATTCTGGCCTGAAGCCAAGCGACTTTACAGCGTTGCATTTAACCAAGGCACGGGTTCAACCAAATATCACCCTTACCACCTAACAATAAGGAGCACACAACGTCTTCGTTAAATGGACGCACGTTAGTTGATGAAGTGTCAAACTGAAGTACCACACGTGTTTATTAAAAGCTGAGCGTTTATTTTAATAGGAATATAAAAAACGTGTGCTGGGAATAGTTGTATGCGTTGTTATTGGATTTTATTAATGTCTGGAACGCTGACCATCTGAAAAAAATTCAAATTTAAATAACTCGTAGAAGACTGGATGACTTATGAAGGCGAAGTCATGCGCGTATTAAATATTAGTCACTCCGTCGGATATGACGTGCAATATTATTAAGAAATCAGTTGGTACACCCCCAAAACAACACAGTCACGGGCAGGAATGACTCAGTTAGTATCAGAAGTCAGGGCTACATTGCAACTTTTAATGGAAGAGGTTACCATATCCGCAGTAATGAAAATTAAATGTTTCTGGAACTAGATATATCAGGTAAATCCTACTAATCCTACTGATACTATATGTGAAATTTTATATGTATGTAACTCTTTCACGCAAATAATTCTTGACAAAAAATAACAGACTTAAAATTAGCGATAACTCAAAAACTACTCGTCAGATCTCGCTCTTTAAGTGGGACATGACAAGCACCAGCTTTCAATTAAAAAAGAATCATCAAAATTGGCTCACCCAGACGAAAGTTCTGAAGTAACAAACAAACAAAATAGTCGAATTAAATACCACTTCCTTTTTTGAAGTCGATTAAAAAATACGGAATGGCATTTCATGAAATTAAGCACACAAATAGACCACGATGTGCCTATTATAATATATTCCAGATGAATAGGACAGGTACTTATTATCCCGGAAAACGCAAGCAAAGCCGTGGACACAACGCTAGTTGTTCATATGAATATTAGTAATACTTCCGGACACGGACACATGTTTAGAAAGTGTCGCACCTTGCCCGTATGAATCAAATAATGACTAACGAACTCCAAGTGGGCAACAAGTGGAGTAGGATAGACGCCAGTTCACACAACTGATAAAGTGAGATAACAAATTGTATTGATTACCTCAGGTGCTATCAGCTAATAGCACCTGAGGTAATCCTTTTAGCATAATACAATAAGTTCCCTATGTCCCATTCATCTGGAATATACATTTAATAGGCACATCTGCACTACCTATGTGCATAATTTTAGGATATGTCGTTCCATAGTTTTTTTGAATGAAAGTGACATACTACATATCTACATCCATACAAACTTCGTCGGTAGGATTAATAGGAATTACCTGACGTACAGGTATATGGATACGAAAATATAAGTTTAATGAGTACGGATATACAGGGTGTCCCGAAAGTAGTGGATCAACCGAAGGTGGCAGATATCTTGAAGGTTGACCTATCATATGTCAAAAAATTACCTTAGTAAAAGTGTCACCGTTTTCGAGATATTGACCATTTTTTAAAATTTAGAAAATTCGGCTCCTTTACCCTACTTTTTCCTGTTGAGTCCACAAATGAGCAGATATTTTGATAATTTTTTTTCCTAGAGCTCTCAGATAGTTGCTTTATAATTATCAGTATGTAATATTGTTGAAATTATTTGGGAACGCTGAGAAAATAGCGTCTACTTTGGATATTTTTGTTTTTGATTTTCTTCGACACAACTTTGATGCGAGGTGGTTAGCAATTTAATTTAGCATTAAATTGTTTCTTGCTTTTAGGAAACCGCGCTTATTTTTAACAAACAAAAAAGGAGGAGGTATTCAATTCAACTGTTTTTTTACCTCAGAACTTTCGACTGGGTGAACCGATTTTGATGATTATTATTTTAATCGAAAGCTTTTTGAGATAGATCTGACGAGTAGTTTTTGAGTTACTTTGACATCGGATATGTTTCATCAATAATTATTAAAGTAAAAAATATCAGATGCATTTGGACACGCAAATTTTCAGACGTTAAATTATAGACGCTATTGCAAAATTCGAAAACAAACGCATTTCGCTTGGCTAACTCCGTTGCAATAATAGAATAATGAAATGCGCTGCGCTATTGTGACTGCCCGAGGGATTGGATTCTCTTACGGATGATAGAAAGTTAGGGAGTTTCTATTACTTCATTATTATTTGGATTATTAGATCATTTTATTAACGTATGCAGGACTTGTTTTTGCCGTTTTTTCTCATCAATGATTAATAAGCATGTTTTCTTAATGGTTGTAGGAAAAACATTACTTGGATAAAAGTTTATCGATTATCCCTAAATAATAAAATGATTTTTTTCAGTCTAACCAATGGCATCTATACCAAACAGATTTTATTTTTCACAGCAAGCATCAATTTATAAAATGTCTGAAATCTCCTTCGCGTTGGAGTCATACTGGGAAAAGGACATAAGAATTTAATTATAGAAGAAAATTATTTGTATTTGTATTTCTTGTTAATTTCATTTTAATTTTATTGAGTATTAAAAACAAATGTTGATATCATGTTGATATCGACAATTTGGAACTGGAAAATTGCCATCTTGATCTTGACCTTTTTTTACATTCCCCCGATCTCTTCAAACCGTTTTCAAAATTTTGAGTTACTTCCTTTTGGTGCCAACAATGATTAAGTTAAGAAACAAAAAATATACAGCAACTGAGACACGACTTCGCAAATTTTCGAATTTTTTTTTTTCACTTTTATTTAAGAACACCTTTTAATTTGTTCAACACAAATCACAAAAGACTAAAATACGGCTTCACGCGTTAAATTGTTTGTTCCTACAATTAAAATTCGCGCCAAAAGCATAAACTTTCGCGCCAAATGTTCTGTCAATTTAAATTCCGAAGCACGACGATTTCTTTTTTTTTTCAACTGAATATCACCGCCCTTGACTGTTAACCGGTATGCAGCCAACACTACACTGACAATCTTACGGAGACCGATATAAAACGGTTTATTTTTGTATTGTAAAACCGTGGGTGGAACATACTGAATGTGTGAAGGTTAAGGGTGTCTTTCCACTCCGGACGAGAAGCGAATAGTGAAAAAATTCTTACACACTCGGAAAGTGCTGATGAGATGATAATGTTACACTTAGCGCAAATCCCAAAGATTAAACATTTTTTAATACTAATGAATTTTCTACATAGTCGTCTTATGGGGAAAAGTCATCAACAGAGCTAAGAGTTCCTTGGGAGCCCTTTTATAGTTGATTTAATGGGAAGTGTGAAATCATACAAAACCAAGCGTGCCATTTCTTTTGTACGTCATTCATAAATCAAATTAGCTCTTCATGGTATGGTAACTTATGGAGGGCAGATAGAAATAAGGGGACGTGCGCGTGTTAACATATCTTTGTCGTTGATTCATCGCAATCGTACAACTGAAGGAACGCAAACATTTCTATGACTTAATTGGTCCGACATTTATTATTTACGCGATACATATAGTATATTTCTTCTCACACGTTGGTCGGTGATAAAAAATCTATTCTTTTTATTTTTTATTTTTAATACAGATAAATCTTCAATATGGCCATTTTTACACGCATTTGGCAAGAGCCGGGGCCTTCAAATGTGTTTCACACATTTTTTTACATCATGAACTTTCTTCATAATTTATAATACGTATTATGTTGATTTTTGTATCTCAGACTGATGGTGTAAAACGAAAAAATATTATTGTTAATTATTTGTTTTTTTACAGACAGATTAATATACTGGGCTAACGCTGTGTATGGATAGAGAGTAGAGACATAAATTGAGAGAAAAGAGTAGAGAGAGCAGGTTAGGTACTATAAATTGTGATATTCCAGTCATATTATGTGTTTACAAGTAAAAAATATATATTTTTTTTGTAAAATAAATTCTACTCTGCTTTTGTATTTGCTAAACATGTTACGAACATAGATTAAATTTTGAAGCAATTAGCTCTAACTTCCAGCACCAAAGAGTCGAAGACCCACAACCCACAAACAATTATTATGTTCCATAATTAATCTGATCCCAATTGTACTGGAAGTGCGTTCAATTGTTCCCGAATATTTAAACGCAATAACTTCCATTCGGAATGTGTATACGCTTTACGTCAATAATTCATTAACAGAATTATTTTCAGACCACAAAACAGAACTGATTGCACGTGACCGCTCAAGCTTTTAATTTACGAACATAATTCAGGTTGCTTCTGAACTGCAAATAATATACGGCCATGATGACGTGGCTGATGGTGTATCCTTCAATCATTCAGCTAGCTAGCTATAAGAGTAACATACCGATACGCTACAATCGAATTTTGAAGCCATCGCTTTTGGCTCCATCCATCTTTGAGTCCAAAATAAGTATTTATCCTTGCTCATGGTCCACCCAGCTGAACAATGGAAAATGGATGAGGCTGAAAATGTACGAAGCTATGGAATCAGTTCTCTCTTGTTGCGAGCTGGTGTCTGTAACTACTTAGTTTAATTGCGACGGTATTCACGTATGGCGGTTTTATCCCCCGACACAAAAAGAGAGGTGTTATAAGTTTATTCTGTATATCTGTGGAATCCAGTCAGTTCTTAGCTAAGTGTAAATGTAAATAAAAATATTGTTTTTTTTTATTTATAGTGGTTTATCCACCACTTTTACACTGATTAATTAAAGGGGTAGAAAAGTACTACTGTCAACCCAACTTGAACGTACTTTCAACCTCTTCTTTAACTACACTATTCTGCACTAGAACAATAGCTGCGTTTTATGTTACTGTACAAAGTAAAATTAGCAAACGTTACGGCAGTAGGTAGGTATTATCTGTATTCAGTACCCCGCACCGCCTACTCCACTGTAACTGTACTAACACAATTTATTTCCTTATTTCAAGAATCGTACGCAATGGCGTAAGTAATCAGCTTTTGTAGAATTTGACATTTCATTGTATGGATCCCTGGCTACTGAGAACTCCACATTTTTTTTTTATTGGAACCAAAGGTCGATGCTTAGAATAATAATATACTAGAAGCCACATCTCGCTGTCATTGCTAGTCGCGCGTTGTGTCCAGAACCGCCCGGCCCCGCCGTTCTTCCCACCCGCGGTAGTGTTGCAACGTAAAACATGTCGCATTATTCCGGGAAATGTTTGTGACAGGACGTTGAGAAAAAAGATAAAGGCGATTATACTTAGGTCTACCACTAAAAATATGTTTCTCATGTAAGTGACTGTATCTTAAATATGAGAATAAGTTTCTTTAAACCTAAATAAAACTTGTTGATCGTAATTGAACTATTATTACTTTCAATGTTGATTGTTAGTATTTTTATCATAATATATATTAGTTTTATAATAGGTAATATAATATGTGTGGTTTGTTAATTTCAGACGAAAACATATTAAAAATAAAGACCCCACCCATTTTCAAAAAAAAATGTTGAAAATTTGGGTGGGGGGTTAGGGGTGGGTCCAGCAAGGTTTATGTAATTGGGACTGGGGGTTCTTAAGGGGGTTAGAAATCGTGTCAGAAATCGTCTAGGACGCACCGTTGCCGAGATATCCGGGATTTCCAGTTTTTCCAAAAAAAAAAAATATTTGAAAATTTGGGTGGGGGGTTAAGGGTGGGTCCAGCAAGGTTTATGTAATTGGGATTGGGGGATCCTGAGGCGGGTTGAAAATCGTGTCAAAAATCGTCTAGGACGCACCGTTTCCGAGATATCCGGTTTTTCCTAAAAAATTGTTGAAAATTTGGGAGGGGGGTTAGGGGTGGGTCCAGCAAGGTTTATGTAATTGGGACTGGGGCTTCTTAAGGGGGGTTGGAAATCGTGTCAAAAATCGTCTAGGACGCACCATTTCCGAGATATCCGGTTTTTCCAAAAATAAAAGTGTTGAAAATTTGGGTGGGGGGTTAGGGGTGGGTCCAGCAAGGTTTATGTAATTGGGACTGGGGGTTCTTAAGGGGGGTTGGAAATCGTGTCAAAAATCGTCTAGGACGCACCGTTTCCGAGATATCCGGGATTTCCGGTATTTCCAAAAAAAAAATTGTTGAAAATTTGGGTGGGGGTTAGTGATGGGGCCAGCATGGTTTATTTATCGGAACTGGGGTGTGCACGGGGGGATGGGAATCGTGTCAAAAATCGTCTAGGACGAACCGTTTCCGAGATATCCGGGATTTCATTCACAACTAATTTCATTTTTAAAATAGAAGATAATAAGATAAGGTGATAAGATTCACAATTACAAAACTACAAATGAACTCAAGTCGTTTGATAAAATTAAAATACTGTCAGTGGACGCGCGCGTTTAAGTACCGCGCGGGTGTAGGCAAATTTTTCAAGGACAGGGCCGAGTAGGAGTATGCCTTATTTGTGCTGCAAAGCCGGCGGCTTCAAAAGTTGCCAATCACGCCAGCGGCAAAGTGTGTAACAGTCATTACGGTAGGGAAAATCAAAACTGTTATATTGGCAACACTGACAAAATGGAGGCATAACTATGGTTGACAATTTCAATATGAATGAAATATTTGATAATTTATTAAGATAATGTTTTATTGTGCTAATTACACATGAAATGTGATCCCATCCTTTTTCTTTTTATGATCAGCTGCATTTGTACACGTCGGAACGGCGCAAGACGGCATTATTTAATAAAATTACGAGAGCAATTCAGCCGTCCGTCCACAGGGGAATTTCCGGAGAACTAATCGCTCGTTCGTAATAATAGTCTATATTAGACTATTTTTTGTATCGTCAATTTTAGGCGCGTATGAGGGATGCTTGGGTCGATGCATACGTAACGTGTTTTTACCCCGTACGGAACGGGGACGGGGCATAAATATACATATCTACGTGCGTGCCCCGTTCCCGTCCTGTACGGGATTCCGCTGCGTATGCACTATCTATCGTATACATTTTCTATGAAACGATGTTTCCAAAACTTCACGTTCCCGTCCCGTACGGGAAAAAATCCGTTACGTATGCATTGACCTTAAGTTCATTAACGGAGCTTGCTGTGGTATTTTTATCTATTCTGGGGTCGTATTTAAACTAGAAAAATCGTCTATTTCGTCTATTAGGTACACAATTTGGCCACCCGTGTGGCGCAATGGTTAAAATGCCGGATCGCCGCACCAAGGGTCCTGAGTTCGACTCCCGTCGAGGCGGTTTGAATGATGAGTTTGAATTTCTGTTCTCGGTCTGGGTGTGAATGTCCCTGTCTATGTTGTGTGCTGTCCATGGCACCCACGACACAGGGAATCCTAGTGTGGGGCTATGAGTGTGAAGCGTTATTATTAATTTAATATAATAAATCATTATAATTTTTCTTCTTTTGCTATTTCACTCGTCAACGCTACACGAAACACGTAACCGTAGTACGGGGGTGTGACCGTGAGTTAATGACCGGACATTATTAGTGAATCGATCATTTATGACTTGGGCAACATCGAAGAGTTTATGATCACCCAACCATTCGGTAGTAATCGATACTATGCATCTATTAAACTTGTATTTACGGTTAACGAAGGCGTATATGAATAAGCCTCCATACGTCATTCTTTCATGGAATTACGAAAAACATTACAAACGAAATTAGACAATGAAACATTTGTTTTGAGGAGAATGTGGAAAATGAGTAGGTAGGTATGTTTTTAGGTTAATGACGTCAGGAAGTGTCAAAACCTTACGTCACGTTTATTTAGATTAGAAGATTATGGTGGCCACTCACGGTCAGTCCATCGCGTCAAATGGCGTGATATACAGCCAAAATTTGATCGTGAATGTGAAAAACTGATGGCGTGATTTAAAAAATTTGTATGTCCAATCGCGCCATTTTGACATATGTCGCTTGGCGTGGCTCCAAAAATGACGCGATGGAATGACCGTGAGTGACCACCATTAGAAGGTGATAAAGTGCATGTTGGATCGATATTATTGTAGTCTAGATTAAAGAACAAATTGTAGTCTCGGATTGATTGTAGTGGGTAGCATAGAATTTGTAACAGAAAATAGTTTTTTCAGAAGTGAAAAGTTTAACGTTTGAATAATACGAGAACTTATAATTTTTAGATCTAAGCTTCGATGAGAACCATTTCCACTAAAATAGCATTACTGTTGTGAAAATGCGAATTGTTGAAGCCTGAAAAACATATATTGTACCTAAAATATATCTCGATTTTGTTATACATTGAAATAAAAGTAAACAATTTAATTAATAATCTGTTTAAGGAACTATATAACTTTTGTTGTCTCTTTTTCTGATAATAAGGAATTTCAGTAACTTTATCTTATTTTAGTACCTTCGTTTCCATATTTTATTTTTCCACATCCTCCCGTAGACAGTAGATTCATTATACAAGTCCACAACACATCCAAAGTCGACGTTTGACCAAGAATAGCCCTGTTTTTATATCTAAATATAAATATCAAACGTCTAGTCCGTCACTCGCTAGTGTTAATAAAGCGTTGTAAATTACACCACGAAGACAAATCATTTCCTATAGTTTCCTGCAGGATGTGGTCGATCTCAATTTCCTTTACAAGATCTTTAACTATCGAAGACTCATAAATATATTTTAATGACTTTCATATCGTACTTAAATTTTACGATGCTTAAATTTTACAGGAAGTGTGGTGACGTTGTTAGGGTTTCCTATGTCCGTGATTCCTTTATCTAATTTACCGAATTTCTAATTTACCGGATTTATCGAATTTACCGAATAACTTAAATTGTTAAATTGTTAAGAATTGATTGTAAATTTTAGTTGAGTATTGGAATTGTAAGATTTAATTATAAATGTATAAGAATTTTTAATTTTTAGTTATATTATTTATTATGAATTTTATTTTAATTTATGAGAATTTTATTTTTAATAAGAATTTGATTTTAATGTATTTAATATTACTCTAACGCATTAGGCAACCTGTAATGTTAGGTGTACCTAATTATGAATAAATAAATAAATAAATCTACAAGTGATAAACTGGATCTATCGATAGATAGATATCACAAATAGAGCAACGGCTTGTGTGAAACCCGGGCGTGGTCGAATTTGGATCAGTGACCGCTAAGGGAAAAATTACTTGAAGGCTTCGGACAACATGAAAAGCTGATACTCATAGTGAATCGTGAGATAGCAGGGTTTAGTAAATAAAAATTAACATAAAGGAATAAAGATAACTCACCTCTTCTATTGATGATGACATGAACCCAGAGCTGTAACAAAGAAACATATGATAAAGTAAAATAAATATAAAAATACGATAACAATAATTATGTCCTGAAGTTTTAGACGTTTCACACGTGTACGTATAGACTTACACGCGCCCATATTATGGTAGTATAGTGATAGTAAATAATAGAGTGGTGGTACTACCAAAATTAAAAAGACGTGACGGTGTCACATGAACAGTCGTATCTAATGGCGGCCACTCACGGTCAGTCCATCGCGTCAAATGGCGTGATATACAGCCAAAATTTGATCGTGAATGTGAAAAACTGATGGCGTGATTTAAAAAAATTGTATGTCCAATCGCGCCATTTTGACATATGTCGTTTAGCGTGGCTCCAAAAATGACGCGATGGAATGACCGTGAGTGACCACCATAAGAAAGACCGTTTGTCGCCTGACTGAGGGACGTAATCTTGTATGTTTAACTGGGTGTTGCAAATAGTGGTTAAACGAATCACAATAGAACGCGCTTGGAATAAGGATACAACTGAGACAGTCATAATCCTCAAATTATGGGTCAGTTTCCGTAGTAGTTATTACAATAGGAGATATCCATTAAGAAATTTAAATTGAACACACACTCGCAACGTTAAAAAATCCCGAAACAACCCTTCTATCAAAGTCAACAATAGATTTAACAATTTGGTAATATAGATTTAACAAGTTAGTATATTACTGCAAAATACTGGTGAAGTATTTATAATTATTAATTAATGTTGTATTCAAGATACTTGCATGATATTTTTCCATAATATTATCTAAATGCACAAAGATAACACAGTATACTCACCAACATAATAGCTTGTGATGTTTATTAGTTTTATCCATTGCGTCCGATTATAATACTAATTCGAATAAATTAATCGTTAAACCATAGACTAAAAAAAATCCGTTCTACATTTTTTTACGATAGTATCGTCACTTGATTGTGGTTTACATCATCGTTAACTATTTCAAGTTCAAAACTATTTTAAACTTGTTATCACTTTTTCATCCACCGACTACTAGACTGTCTCTTATAGGAAGAAGTTGCACAAATGTATTTATTTAATGATTAGTGAACAATGAACAATTTGTTATTTAATTCATTCAGACCCAATTGCGAATTGCTTCGTGATCTAGTTCAACACAGTTATGCTGTCAAAGAATTATAGGTATTCACATCATGAAATAACGGATATTCAGTCCACCTGCATTGATTTATACTCGTAGATAGATAATATTGACTAACTCATTCCTATCGATTTCCTATTCAGGACATAACAATATCTTGGACTGGACCGTAACTTTCCTCAACTAAGGCTCACTTATTCCACTTAATTTTTATTCGACAAATTATGACAACTTATTCTTGAATATCTTACAAACATAAAGTTACAATGGGATAGTATCGATGGCAATCGTGCTTTCAAATAGAATCTCAAAAGGCATGGAATGCCAAGAGGTGATAATACAAAAATTGTACTAAGTATGAATATGGGTTAAGGGGTACAATTATTACAAGTAGTGCTGAATTTCTTGTAATTGTTAAATGGTACAAAATCATTACACGCAAAGAACAAATATGTATATATTTCGTTCAAAAATACTTCGTTTCTTTGAAAAGGAAATTAAAAAAATAAAACAAAACGGTTTTGATCGCAACGCAGGTGGCATTTATTTTCGTTCTTTAAAGGAATCTTGGAATTTGATTATGACATTAATGTCACACACCCAAATTTGTACTGCTAATGAGGATATCCTAATTTCCATTTTATTTCCAAGAACCTCTGAAGATATTTACGCTTTTCATCTACCTAAGTTTAGTTATTTTTCACACAGGTCAAAGTCGTGGGGATAACCAAAACATTACTAAACAATTTTCTCAACTAACTAAACTAAGCTCAGGTCTTAACGCTCGAAGCTTAGGTAAAGGTAACTAAGGTAAAGGTGCGGATAATAGGTGAAACAAGTAACAATTCATTCGTGATATTTATAAAGGTAAAACTAAATGAAAATACGCATTAGGGTCACCTGTAATGTCAGATGTTAGTATGAATGAATAAATAAATAAATAATTAGAGAGAGTGCTGGGTTGGGTTTCAACAAAGATCCCTTAAGTAGGAAATCAATACTGAAACCACTATGCTAACACTACATTTTTGTGAGCGATTAATAGATTCAATTCAATAGATCCCATTCAATGACTTTCTAAACAAAGTTTTCTATAAATCAAAAACTTCGCTTCAACATTCATATTTGCACGAAAATCAACAACTGCCACTTATACAAAATCACACACACTAAACTTGTTCCACATATTTTATTAAGCCGTAAAATAAACTACTATAGTTATTTATTCAAACGGCCTCGAGTGAATCAAAAGAAAACGCGAATCGGCGCGCAAGTTGGTCCGCATTGCGAGTGGTGTGCCAGTAACTCATGAGTGTACTCAATTGTGACGAGCGAAGGATGTCCGTAACGCATAGGTTATACAGGGTGTTTGTAAAATTTAATTTAATTGCCGTTTCAACTATCCTAGTAATAATGACATGACCTGGATAAATATGAAAGTTTAAGGGTGTTTCTCACTGTTTTACTCAAAAACTACTAAACGGATTTTCGTGAAATTTAGCACATAGGTAAACCATGACCTGGAATAATATATAGGGTATTTATCATCCCGGAAAACGAGGGAAAAGCCGCGGATAGAGCGCTAATATATAATATTTTAATGATTCCATAGATGGGATGGAAAAAATGATATATATAAATTTTCTTAAGCATTTGTTGTTATTTATCTGATACAGAAATAAGTTAGGTATACACATTTTTATACAAAAAAGTGTAAAATGTAATAAATAACTTTTTAGAACTCTTTAGTACCTACTGAAGCAGTAAAACAATAAATATTATCTTGGGGGATTCTGACATGAAACTAGTAAATAATTCCAATTTTAATAGAATTAATAATATACATAATGTCGTATAACCACTAGGCAACTTCAAATACCTCCTACATAATATTTAGGTGTTCATCCTGTAGTTGAGGGATCTATAAAAGGTCGGCCTAATTCCCCGTCACTGATTGCATGTCGCCATCGCATACCTCACTCTGATTATTAATTACAATTGACAATGTAATGGTAGTCACTCACGGTCATTCCATCGCGTCATTTTTGGAGCCACGCCAAATGACATATGTATGTCAAAATGGCGCGATTGGACATACAAATTTTTTATATCACTCCATCAGTTTTTCACATTCACGATCAAATTTTGGCTGTATATCACGCCATTTGACGCGATGGACTGACCGTGAGTGGCCACCATAAGACAATGATCGAGTCGTCAATACACTCATTATTCGAAGGCCCAATGTGTATTTTGTTTAATGCATGTATTTTAGGCAAACCCCACGTTTTATTAATAGTGACTTTTATGATTACCAGACCCGTAACAAAATAGAATAAAAATCTGTTATGCGTATTTTATTAATTCAGTTGAGGATTAATTTCCACGTTAGTCGGACGAATTTTACCTTTTTTAAATCCCCAGTTTACCCCTTTAGAAGAGGAATTTTCAAAACACCATTGTTAGTGCACCCGCACACAAGAAATCTCTGTGTTTACAAAGTTTCAAACTTCTAGTAGTAGTTTAGGCAGAGCGATATCGTCATTAATATAATAAAGCGTTTTATTATGTAGATAGTAAACACTAAAACTTAATCATCAGACCTATATCTCTTCACTAGCCTTTCCAGATTAAATTATCATCCGCCATCACGACTTGGTTAAATTGCTGACGCTACAGAATATTACCTATCACAGGATTATATTTTCTTCCGAAACGAATTTTGTGATATTAGAGAAACTCTGAACATCTTTGTGGTTGAGACCTTGTAAACGATAGCTGGTCAAACAAGATTATGAGGGCCAAGTTCAGATAGTGTAACGCTTTGTTTTACAGTCAGTGTCAAAGAAGCAACTCGTTGAACTGCAGGGTAACGTTTTTATACTTTTTATATTAAGGGGAGATAGATACAGGATGCGATGTCGATGAAGTTTTCGACGTTCTCGTTGCTCCAATTATCGAAATCTATTAATCAACATCTCTTTATAATTCGACCATCATGTTTATTATTCTGTGAATGATTGTTTCCTGGACACTGAGGAGAAGACGCCGCTTTACGACGCATAATTGACCAAGGATGTCGAAGAGCCCTAGTCGCAAGTGTCGCAACAGCACGACATTTGACACATCATGTTACAAACACAGGAAGTCATTTGGGTTCATCATTGTAGGAAATAATAATAATACAGAAACAAAACTCGAAAAAGGAAGCCCTAGTTAACTGCAGCTGTCGGAAAAGGACAAGCAAATTGCAACGCACAATGAGATCCAAAACTATGCATCTCGACGCGACGAACAAAAACCGAATCTTCCGCAGAAAGTATGAAGCTTCTGGCAAGTCTCACTGAAAAGATCGCGCCTTTATCGCAACGTCAGTGAAGTCGCCTCATAAAAATTCAACCAGGTTCGAGGTTCGCGCGCTTTGATGTGTGACAAAAAACCGACACAGCTTGGAAAACCCCGAATGCCTCGAAAACTTCGCATAATCATTCGCGAAGGTCGTCCCACACTTGCGGGTTCGCGTATTCGCGCGAATGTGAGTGACCGGCATAACGTGATGCAAACAGTACAGCAAAGAAAAGTAACCCATCTCCTAATAAACACACAGTAAAAGATGGGTTACTTTTTTCTGCAGGTGACTGTACCTAATGCTGGAGGTTGTCGACTGTTCGTGTCTGCAAGCATCTGTGGGAGCCTGGTAAAAACTATTTTCGATGTGCTCTGTAATCTGTATGATGAATAATTGATGAATAGTATTTTCCTTGTGCCAGATTATGCCAAAATAACGTGTGACCTACGATCGATAACATGTTTTGACTGCGCTTCGACGCTATTTGTTCTACTACTTAACGTATTATTTATAAGTACTATTATTTCTTCTGTGGTTCTACGACTTATTTACATAGAAATTCAAACTCGACGTGACATACTGATACTGGAGCGTTAGTATTCATGGATGGTCTCTTCTTATTTGATAAACAACAGAGTACGTTAAAAAAGTACACTTTGCTACTTGTATCTTATCTTTTTTGCACAAAGTTAGTTAAATTTTCTAGCACACAATGAACTGAGATTACGAATAGATGACGCCATTTTTGGTGGTTTTAATCCTTTTCCAACGTAGCGATAATATATGAAGGACATAAATTAAAGCAAACATGTTTGAAGTATCATTTAATTGCTACAATGCTTCAGGTCAGGAAACACAAGTTGGATTTTATTTGACCGAGTACATTCACAGGTGCTTCAAGCGTAACCAATTCAGAACGCTTAATGCTCAAAAATGTATTGCATTATTAAGCACATATATAAAACTATCGATCTCGTTCTGTGGAGGAGATCTGTTTTCTTCTTGAGCCATAATCAAATACTTTAAACCGAACTCCACCCAATGAGAGACATGTTCGGCGCAATAGTGATGAAAGTGTTCATGCCTGCACATTTCAACAGGCCTCACAAAGTTTTTGGCAACCTCAGGGTCGTAGTTAAGAAAAAAACAACAACAAGAACTGTATTCTAGATTAGAACACCGGTCTAGAAGAACATGCATGTTGACAAAGTTTTTTATGTGCTTTATGGTCATGAAGTCCTTTCCATACGGTTTGACGCCACCGAATATGGGTAACAGAGATTCTACCTTGATGAGGATGTTGTCTTCGATTTTCCTCGATGAATCGCAGTTGTATTCAATGTTCAACCCTATTCCATTGATGAAAGGAACTGTGATAGTGTGTGTTGATAGTTCCCATAATTTCGCTTGAATAACATCACTTTCATCGTTATTGGGGTACAAATAACGGACGAAATTTCGGAAGTCTGCAAAACCCAGGAATCTACTAATGTAGAGAACAACATTATCCGGTAGAGCAGGTAGACTCAACGTCGAATCCGAGGATTGTGTCGAAGCCGGTGATATTTTGAGTTTCCGTGAATCCATCGTAAACAAAACACACTTATAAAACGCAACAAACTTACTGACGCCACGCAAGCGACTGAGGGACGTCTAAAGTTCTAAACCACAGATAACCGAACCGTTGAATCGTGCAAAAACAGTCATGAAATGAAGTCTGTGCGAACGCGTGACCTTGATCAATATAAATGACATTGCCGCTTTCAAACAATATGGCGCTGACATGTTAACATTAGCTACGTATAGTCCGTTTATAGACGAGACTTATTTGCTCTGTATACGAGGCCCCCAGCCTACAGGAGCCCCGACCGACAGTTGAACGACGCCCCCTCTAGTGACCAAACTAATGCCCTTTGATCAACGTACTTCGCTACATTCAAAATTTGACGCCCCGAAAAAAAGCTCGTATATGCCTTAAGACCGCTGCTGTTGGAGCCCCTTTCTCGCGAAATTTGACAGCTTTAAGTTACAGTGTTACATTAATATATGGCCCACTTAAGGAAAGTTACGCCACTGCTACCAAAAATAGTAAACAATCTTACAATGTCTTTTTATCGTGACTTGTACATAACTTAAAAATAAGGCAGACAAATACAATAAAAATAATTTGAGAATCATTGCTAGTCATATTAATAATAATATGAATGTCACAAAAATGGCTAAACCGATTTACACGATACTAGCGCTCTGAACGCGTTTTCCGGGATAATTACCCTAGGCCTCTAACTTATTCCAGATCGTGGTCTACCTGTGTGTTAAATTTCATGAAAATCTGTTCAGTACTTTTCACTTTTCACGTTTACAATATTAGTTGGATTTGTTGCACAGATAGTTTAAGGCGTGGATTAAATTAGAAGTGTATTAAATTAATGAATTATTGAATTAATTAAAGATTAAATTAGAGGTTTTATACCAGTAAATGGGTCTGTTCCCACGTTTAGGAGGTACCATAATTTAGTAACATGTGGTCGAAGCCACGGACATAAACTAGTTGTCTAATACATTTGGCTCGGAACTGGATAGATGGATTATTTTTAATGGATGGATGGATGGATGGATGGATAATTATTTTTTGGAATGTAATGGCTGGTTGAAATCGTTGAATTGAATAGAGACCGCCTAGAACATATTAGTTCTTTGATGTATATTGTAAACACATTTAATATAATGATAACTACATTCCTAGTATTATTATTTTGTTACTCATAATAGTTACGAATGTTTGACAACTTGATCTTTTGATTTATTTGCATTTTTGAAAAATATTTCAGGGACACTGCAACAATTACGTGCTACTATTAATACTAAAGTTATTTCTATTCATAACGATTTTCAGATTATTTTTACACAGTATAATTTTCACTTGAATCTAAAATTTTGTCATATTTTAAACCATCACTCTTGGAGCAAGTTGTTAACACGTCACTATTATTTAATTAAAATTGTTATTCGACATTTATTTCGTACTGGTAATTAGGTTTAACATTATCAAATCGTCCGGTTGGGTGGACGGTCACGTCACTACTGCGATAAGGTATCATTGCTATTACGGTTGGTCACACATTGAGTCAGATTATTCGCGCACAAGATTCGCAAACTTTCTACACGTACATTAGTACGAGTACGAAGTGTACAAACATACAAAACAAATAGGAATATGTAGGACAATGGACACATTTACAAATACGCCGGTATAGTCTACTCGATATGTTCAAAATGGTTGAAATTAGAGATACTGCTCTTAAAAATACGTGCGATAGCTCATTCTGTTCGGAATGATGTCTAGAAAAATGTTTCGGAAGCGTTTACCAGCACGTAAAAAATTGCAAAAGTTATTGACAAAATAAAGTTGAAAAAAAAAAGTATTTTGTTTTTGGTAATCACTTCGAAACTATTAATATTTAAGAAATTTTAAAACAAGATTCTTAAAGTAGAGGAAATTTCCAAACAATGACTCGCGACTCTCGGAACTCTATCTCCATTATTTATAACTTTAATTTAACGCTGAAAATGGGTCTCCACGCTGCATTTTTAGGTTGCGCGTGCGGCGTCAAAACCGAGTTCGTCACACTCAATAATTTTTTAAGGTATTAATTATTAATTTCAAAAAATAAAAAAAATATGGTGTATTCGAAACACTTCAAAGAATTTGCTCCCGTAGGAAATTTTGCTTAAAGTTAATTTTTCAACAAGTTAGACGATTGTTAATTAACTAAATTTTCTCGAACTTCCATTTTCATTGTACATTAAAAAAAATGTTTAAGTAATTGTCCTATAAATTTTTCGCTTCGTGGAGCCTTTCTTATATACATGCTTAACGAGATCACGTCATAAAAGTTTAAAAAGTTTTAATACTTTGTGTATAATAATTTTATAAGTTGAACAAAAAATGAAAAATCCAAATAATATTATTGAAAATATTTTTTTCTCAATTTATTATTACATAATCGTTTTGGCATTCATAAAAGACATTTAATGACTTGAAAAAAAAAATTCCCTCATTTTTTTATAATTTTTTTTTATAAACAAATAGACTATTTCAATGCTTTCAAGAAAAAATTTCTTAATATCTTATTCTTTACAAAACATTATGATTTTTGAAAAAAAAATTTTTTTCTTAATAATGATATTTAATTGTTTATAATTGTTTTTTAATATTTCTATTGTTTGAATAATTAGTTAATAATTTTTTTTTCTTAAAAATTATAATTAACCATCTTTAATAGAAATGTAAAAAAATATTTTTTTTATCAACAATTTCATTGTTTTTTAACTTAACAATTTTTTATAAACAAATTCTCAACTTTTTTATATATTTTTTCTGAAACACCTAAAAATAAAAAAAACAACGATGTATAACAAAGTACAGATAAAAACATTTTTAAATTTTTTAATTTCGATTCGATAAAAAAACGAAAAAATTGTTTGTTCAACTTATAAAATTATTATACACAAAGTATTAAAACTTTTTAAACTTTTATGACGTGATCTCGTTAAGCATGTATATAAGAAGGGCTCCACGAAGCGAAAAATTTATAGGACAATTACTTAAACATTTTTTTTAATGTACAATGAAAATGGAAGTTCGAGAAAATTTAGTTAATTAACAATCGTCTAACTTGTTGAAAAATTAACTTTAAGCAAAATTTCCTACGGGAGCAAATTCTTTGAAGTGTTTCGAATACACCATATTTTTTTTATTTTTTTAAATTAATAATTAATACCTTAAAAAATTATTGAGTGTGACGAACTCGGTTTTGACGCCGCACGCGCAACCTAAAAATGCAGCGTGGAGACCCATTTTCAGCGTTAAATTAAAGTTATAAATAATGGAGATAGAGTTCCGAGAGTCGCGAGTCATTGTTTGGAAATTTCCTCTACTTTAAGAATCTTGTTTTAAAATTTCTTAAATATTAATAGTTTCGAAGTGATTACCAAAAACAAAATACTTTTTTTTTTCAACTTTATTTTGTCAATAACTTTTGCAATTTTTTACGTGCTGGTAAACGCTTCCGAAACATTTTTCTAGACATCATTCCGAACAGAATGAGCTATCGCACGTATTTTTAAGAGCAGTATCTCTAATTTCAACCATTTTGAACTTATCGAGTAGACTAGTAACCTATTTGTACAGAAGTGTGTTGTAGAAATAAAATAATAGGGTATCTTTATCGTGCAATGTCCTAACAGATACGATATGTTGTGTAAGAATTTTATCTTTAACTGCGCGACGATATGAATATAACATTCGATTAACATTTTTGTGATAATTGTGACACGATATTACGCTCAGGGTTGGCTGCAGACGCGGGGACTCTTTAACGACGAACAGCAAAAATACTTTTAAAAAGATTAAAAGTATTTTTAAAATTTAAAATAAAAAATACACCTGTAGGCAACGAGACGGCTCGATTTTCCTTACTGGGTATATAAAACATCTGTCTATCGTACATCGAACATCGCAACTAGTACATCGATACAATTCTGACCTAACGTTGTCTAGATGAAATAATGTTTTGCAAGCAAATTTCGTCCTTGATAATAAAAACATTAACAGATAATGTTATCATATTTTAGACATAAATGATTGATATATTGTTAATCTTCATGGACAAAAATAAATTCATGTAAGAACATGAGCTTTTTGTATTATATAAATTGCATTTGCGTTATTTATGGAGTGATAAAAAAAACTAAACTGCCTTATTACTATAGGTATGAATTTAAAGGTGAAAATGATGAAATGAATAGGTCAAAGTTTCATCAAAGGTTCTACATAATTTACGTATGTAATTTAATTTGTGATATGTGATTTAATTTAATTTGTGATGTGTGTGTGTAATGTAAGATAATTTGGGGGCGAAGGGATAGTGATCAGGCGATGCTTTTCACGGAGTATTGTAATGAAAAATTGGGCAATATTGTATTTCCTACGGAACTCACGGATTGCTACAACACAAATTGCCAAAGAACTGAACATAGGCAACTCATTGATAGGATGTACTCGGAGATAGCTTGCATACTACAAAATGGGGCTATTTTAAGCCATAAGGCTATCTGGCGAAATAAAAAAGGGTACGTTACCGGGTGGAACAAGCATGTGGCGGCCCTGCACGCGAAAGCTCGTCTGTGTTTCCAGTCTTGGGTAGAGGCGGGGAAGCCAAGTAGGGGAGTCATATATGACGATATGTGTGAGTCCCGTAGGCTCTTCAAAAGAAAGCTGAAATGGTGCCAGGATAACGAGGAACAAATTAAAATGGACAGGTTGGCTGAGGCCCATGACACCAAAAATTTCGGTAGGTTCTGGCACCAGACAAATAAATTGAATGTACGGGCGAGCCTTCCCGTGGAGGTGGGAGGCACAAGTGGACACCAAAACATAGCCAATATGTTTAAGGCACATCTCAAAGTTGAGCCACCGAGTACATCCTATCAATTAGAGGACGTAGCTCGGGACATCGTGGACGTACGAGAGGATAGGGTGCGCTTCTCATCATGTGAGGTTAGTAGTGCTGTAAAGCGTATGAAGCGTGGTAGATCTCCGGGACACGATGGCCTGAGTGTCGAGCATCTACGTCATGCTGGGGTGCACCTACCTGGGGTCCTAGCCATGCTCTACAATATCAGTATTGACCATAGTTATCTGCCAGAAACAATGATGAAGACAGTGGTTGTACCTCTGGTGAAAAATAGGACGGGTGATGCAGCAGACAGATCTAATTACAGGCCAATATCCCTTGCGACGATCATAGCGAAGGTGCTGGACAGTTTGCTTGATACGCAATTAAATAAATCCATGAAGATTCATGACGCACAATTCGGTTTTAAGCCCGAGTTGTCAACTGAGAGTGCGATATTGTGTCTCAAGCAGACTGTCCGCTACTATACTGACAGAAAAACACCGGTTTATGCATGCTTTCTGGATCTGTCTAAAGCATTTGACCTGGTGACATATAAAGTCCTATGGTACAAACTTAGAACCGAGACCAATTTAAGGCCAGAACTGTTATCATTGTTTCAGTACTGGTACGGCAATCAGTTAAATGTAGTGAGGTGGGGAGATGCAATGAGTGACCCCTACAAACTGAATTGTGGAGTAAGGCAGGGAGGGCTGACGTCGCCGAGGCTTTTCAACCTCTACGTCAACCAGCTGATAGAGAGGCTCAGTAGGGCGGGTGTCGGATGCTCGATTGATGGAGTTTGTATTAACAACATCAGTTATGCTGATGACATGGTCCTGCTGAGTCCCTCAGTCAGTGGCCTCCGAAAACTTTTGAGAATTTGTGAGGAGTATGCCGGGGTACATGGACTCTGTTATAACGCGAAAAAGAGCGAGATCCTTGTTTTCAGGGGGAAAAACAAACCTTTGAACTTTAAACCCATTTTTACGCTGTGTGGATCCCCCCTGGAACAGGTGACTGAGTTTAGGTACCTCGGACACATAGTTGACGAGCGTCTCGAGGACGACGGGGACGTAGAGAGAGAGAGCGGCGGGCGATGTCGGTCCGAGGCAATATGTTGGCCCGCAGATTTGCACGATGTAATAAGCAGGTAAAGTTGTCGCTCTTTAGAGCATATTGTCAGACTTTTTACACGTGCAGTCTGTGGGTGGACTATAAGCAGCGGACCCTCAGAGCCCTTCGCGTGCAGTACAACAATGTGCTGAGGGCGGTTCTGGGTAAGCCGCGCTACTGTAGTGCGTCCGCCATGTTTGCAGAGGCTCAGATGGACGATTTTTACGCAGTCATCCGCAAGCGTGTGGCGTCGATGATGAGACGGGCGGCGGAGAGCATTAACACCCTCCTCAGCACATTGGCGTACAAATTAGACAGCCCTCTCTGGGCCTACTGGAATGGTGTACACATACTTGCCAATAGACGTTTGTGTACATAATATATAATTTTTTAGTTTTCTTTGTTTAATTTTAATACTAACGTAGGCTAAGTTTGTTTTAATACTAACCCATGTGCTGTTTTTGGATATGTAACTAACATAGTGTTAAGAACAATGTAGACTAACCCAAAATATGGACTCTTGGTCTGAAATAAAGTATTTATTATTATTATTATTATTATTACTGGATTATGCCTTGTACTCTAGGAAGTATACAGCTCTCTGCCTATACATATTTTACTGGGCGCTGACGAAACAGTTAATAATAAATCATAGAACTCGTATTTCATCGAATGTAAATAGCCGATAAACGAGCAGATAAGCCATGTGTCTGATGGTAAGCATTTATCGTCGCCCAAGGACTAAAATCAATAGCACTAAAAGCAACACCGATGCAAAAAGGAAGCTGGGGATCCCCATTATTTCCGGTTCTGACACTGCGACGTAACAAACAATAAAGGAGTATTTCATATACATATATAAGTTTTCATTTCATACGAAGGTTGATAAAATTATTCAATACTGAAAAAACCTACCTCTCTTCAAATATAGTGGAGTTGGTGAGATTGAAAGCATCGTCCGTCATACTGACGTCTTCGATGATGCTCCCGAACGTGCTGTCACTGGGCCTCGCGTCCCCGTTGACGTTTGAGCTGTCAAACTCGTTTGACAACTGACAGCTGTCAGTCGACTTCGCTTGTTCGTTGCGAGTGCGCTGGTCCCACAGTTTCTTCGTTTCGTCTTGCACTCTTCGCTTCAGTTCAATTATCTTTTCCCGTTCATTTTCTATCATTTGACAACCTAGAAATATAAATAATATTAATATCAATTAACAAACTGGCCAAATGCGTGTCAGGTCATAGAATAACACAGAATATTTATTCTAATTTTCATTTCCTCTAATACAAACAATATTGTGATACCGTCACCACCCGCTTTAACACAAACGATAAATCTAAAAATATAATTGAATCCTTACCTTGTTCTTCCAACATTTCCAATCTTTTCCTTTCAATTTCCATCAGGCTATCCAAGGTTCGCTTCCCTAATGAATTCATATCTGTATCGCTTGACAAAATAGGCGCGTCCAAAGTTATTTTTGATATTCGGTCAATATCGTCTTGTGATGGTATCTTACCGGAATCAGACATTTTTTGAAAATCTGTGGTTCTCCCACTTGGTTCATCGCCACAGCTCTTTCTATGGCGCACTTTCGAAACATGCTCCAAAACTTTTTCGTTGTTTTTAACAAGTAAATTATCAAATTTAAGATTATTTTCTTTGTCATTTTGTTCGTCTGTTTCAGTTTCTTCTTGAATAGGTTCATCTTTTGAAATTTTATCCGGCGATAAAGATTTGGCCTTTACGTACTTATTGTCTATGGAAATAGGTTTAATATTTTTAACATATCTATTCTTATTGAGATTATTCTGTTGTTCATTCTGAGATCTTTCTGTTAATTCGTCATTCTTGAAATTTTCCTTAGCTATATTTTCTTTTCCTTTTTTACTAAATGAGTCTTTTTTCATAATCTTCCCTAACGCTGCAAAAGTTGGGATTTTCGAAGACGAATGACTTTTAACTGGTCCGTTTTCTTTCTTGTCTTTCTTCTTGGAATGTCTTAAACTATTGAATTTGTCGAAGGAAACGTCTATTTCAATATTCTCATTATTATAAAACATATTCTCGTTCAAACTCTGCGACATAATGTCGACTTTTTCAGGGGATTTCGGTTTTTTGTCTTTGTTTTTTCGTTTTAGCGAATCGAAATTCCTCTCCCAAAATCCTTTCTTCTCCTTCGAAGAAGTTGAAGACTTAGACGGACTTTCGCTGTATCCGGTATCAACATCGATAGGATCTATAATATCACCAATCACTCGTCTCTCTATATCGATTATCATGGATTGTGACATTTGATCTATCGAGTTGAATTTTTCTTTTATTTGTTTTGTGTGATCTTCAAAGTTGGATATTTTAGTTACATCCAAATCATCGCTGTCTGAGCTTTGTGGCGAATACCCGAATTCACCAGATTTCGCTCTTGTTTGGTCTGTATAAAAAGCACTATCTGGAGATTGTGTTCTTTCAATATCATTTAACTTTGACACTACTGGTTTTAGCTCTTTTTCTATAACTTGGACTTTGCTAGTTAATTCTTCAACTTGATTTAGCAACCTGACGTACTCGGCTTGCAATATTTTGGTTTCATCTAAAGCTGAAGTCAAATTGTTATTTGCTTCTGACTTTAATGTCAGTATTCTGGTTTTTTGAGTTTCAATCTTTTTGGTTAGATGCATTATCTCGTTCTGGATGTCTTCTCTGTTTGCTAATCTGTGGAATTAGGTTAAGCTTTTTATTCATATTCAAATAGCGTTTTTATTAATAGTGGTGTGAGACCACAGGGGTCTTCAAACACCGTTTAATGGTTGGTCAGCAATTTCTTCACAATGTTTCCTTCTCATAAACCATAAAATGGCTAAAGTAATAAGACTTAACTTATATCACTTGATACAATGATATACTTACAATTCAGATTCTTCTTCTAAATGTTGAAATTCCAGATCTTCAAACATTTTTGTCTCATTATCAAGTATATCCCGCGCGTTCTGTAGCTCTTCTAGGGTAGCTGCATTTTCTTTTAAGTCTTTCTGTATTCTATAGTAAACAAAGATTGAAAGTTAAATTAAAGTTGAATCAATTAGAATACACCTATTTATTAAATTATCGTCTATTTATTGGTCGAATCACTAAATTTACCAACACATACAGTAATATTTAAAGTTATTTGAAAAGAAAAAATATAAATAATGTCATTGCAATAATTTTATCTCTATGATCTTGGTCTTTTAAATACAAATGGTATGGAATTTCCTTGACTTATAATCTCACTGTTATTCAGATATATTTTTATTTACTACTTATATCGTCATTCTATCTTACCTTTCCACTTTCAACGAAGCGATGTCCACTCGTTCTCGTATCTCGTTCTGGCGCAATAACTGCTTCTCCCTCAACTGCCGCATTTCTTCCTCTATTGTCCGCGCTCGCTCACCGAGTTCTACTTTCTTCCTTTGCTCTAAGTTTAATATAGCGATTTCTGAGTCGTACTCTCCTTTTATAAGGGCCTTTTCCATTTCTAACTGTAAATAGATAAGAAGTATATTTTAAAAAGGTTCAGAATCAATAAAAGAAACTAAAAAAGAACTCAAAGTAATGGGCGAACTTACCTCTCTGAGAATGTCATCTTCCTGAGATCTTATTTCCGACATTTTACATTTGATCTCATGTATTTCAGCAACCAACTTCTTTCTCTCATCTTTCAAAGTTTCATATCTAGTCTTCAATTCGTCAACATTATCATCTAACAACGCACTGTCAATCGAATCAGCTTCTATGTCAATTTTCTTTATGTCCTCAGTTATATGTTGAATGATTTTGTCTCTCTTATTTTGCTTTAAGTCTTTTTCAAATTCTTCCAATTCAGGAATATCTGCCATTAATTCTTTTTTAACATCGTCAAAGCTCTGATTTTTTTTCAAAGTTTGTTCATCAAAATTATTTACTGATTCATAGGGAATTGGAGACTTTTCGGTGTTACTTACATTACTGGACTCTTGTTTTTTACTGTCCTGGTCATTTTTATCACTTATGACTGTAGAATATCGAAATTCAATATCATTAGTTAAGTCTGCGTCATCGATCATAGGTATTTCCTCTTCCAAACTCAACTGTTTCTCAATACCACCGCATTTTTGACTATCATCATTACTTTTTTGACTATTATCATTGTTTACATGTTCATCTTTTTGTACATCATTGAAAGGTTTTTGTAGATTATCTAAAGGCGGTGGAGTCGGGAATATGAAATACTGAGGAGACGGCAGGTTTTTATGCGCGAATGTAGTCTTTATTCGCGTTCGTGGGCTTTGAGTGTTTGGCGATTTAGGCTTGAGGCCAATCGCATTATTTCTGTAGTAAACGTTTTCATATGGACTCCCAACTGGGGATGAGACCAACCTGTCTGTGTTTTGATTTTGTAGTTTTCTTATCATTACTGGACTAGATAGATCATTTCGCGTGTCTTCGTAGACTGGGATCCCGATTTCATCCATCCTGCCTACGTTTTCGTAGTTGTTCTCTCTTATAGATACTTCGGGGGTTATTGGCTCTAAATGCGTAGGAGACTGTGACACGTCGAAATTCTCATAGCTTGAAAGATTTCTTTGTATAGGTAGAGACTTACTCATACTATTGTTTCGGTTATGACTAGTATCGAATCTAGAAAAAAAAAAGTTTTTGCATGAAATAATCCGAACATATATCTAATAACTTTGAAAAGCTGTAAAGACTTTAAAAACCGATATATTCATAGACAAAAATGTAACTATCAAAATTTCTGACCACTGTTTTTTGATTTTTTAAGTTTTCATCATCTAAATATATCAATTTGTCTTTTTCACCAACATTTAATAATTTGCAATAATTTTAATGCTAAACGCATTAATAAATAAATATATCAGATGCGTAATATCCAGAATAATAACGAGAACTTACTTGTAATACCCCTCATTCGTCTGTATGAAGTTAGGGTTATTCATAGCGGTGCTCCGAGGCAGGGAGCCATTGGTTATTATTTTATTATGTGATCGCTTTTCGGTTGGCGTGATAGGTACTCCTGTAATAAATAAGATATAGAAATGTACATTACATTGAGTAAAAGCAACCCTATTTCGCTTCATTTTAGAAAACAGCCGTTATTCCTGTTATTTGATCATTTTTGCAAATAGGTTTAAAAAGTTCAAATTTTCGAATGGTAATGTATAATCACATACTACCTACAGTGATATAAAAAAATACAATGCAATACAAAGAATATCATGTGAAAACGTAATTATCAAAAAGTAATTTTAATGACTACCCGCATTCTAGATTAATTAAAAAAATACACACACAAACTGCAAACTAAAAACATCTAAACGCAAACAGCAATGTACTTTCCCTAACTACAGAAGATCTACATTTTCTAATCACTACACTTTATTACTTTATTCACGTTGTTTGCACGCAGAGTAATGAATGTAGCTTATCAGTCAAGTGGCAAGAGCGTACCTGAAGCAATTTGTCTCTCGTACTCTGCACACATGTTAAGTATCTCCTCTAGACGGGCCGTTTCCGCTTCCTTCTGTTCTTCTTCTTTTATTCTATCTTGATAGGCCTGAAAGAAAAATTATTCATGATAGGTTTAGGCAGTCATAGCATAGGTAGAAATCTGTTAGGGTTATGGTTTTAAAAAAACTTGTAACGCGTTGCCAAATTTTTAGAACTAAATTAGAATACTGATTTCAGTAAATTCTAAAGGTAAGTGATGTTTGCAAAAGCTCACTTATAACCCTCTCTCTCTCTTAAGTAGGTCTCGGTATCTATCAATCAATAAATTATTGAAATGCTAAAAGCTGGTATAGAGAAAGACAGATAGTCCTACTAAATTTGATTTCGGAAACGTAACAAGAAAACGTGACTTTTTGTTCCCAGTACTAGGTAAACAATAGAAGTATCACTTCAAGAATTAAATAAATTTTACTAAAACTGCCACGGGAGTAAAGATATGACTATCGACTAAGTATCCTAATAGGTCATATTGTAACATTGTCTAATTCGATGTTAATTATTGAAAATCCTTGCATAACAATACACAAATAGAACTATTTCATTTCAATATAAACAGCATCAAAACACACAATAATCAGATGTATAATAATTATAGTTAATTTAGAAACCATGGAGTAAAACGTGTAGTACGCAAAACACATGCTCACAAAACTAATTGGAAAGGGCTTAACTTTAGGTGTTTAAGTAGATAATGTCCGATAACACAGTTTAAAGGAATATGAGTACATAACTGATGCCTGATAATTTTATCTTATGTATTAGTCTACTGATGCCTGTCTTCTTCGTGGGAGTTAAGCCATTGCAATATTGAAGTGTTTTGTGTGTGTGTGCGTGTGTGTGTGTGTGTGCGCACGCGCGCGCATTTGTGCTTAATAGCTAAGTAAACAGACACGTCATATGGCATTCGTTAAATTGTTTCAAAAAAATCTATCACATACATCCATGTATATTTTAAAGAAAGCGCTACGCTAAGCTACATACGGGCTACTAACGATATTATTAATGTTTAGGGTACTTATAGTAAACTGATATCTTGGGATGCATGACAAATATAATACCAACACTACTTACCATGCCACAAAATAATTTGTCAATTTTCTTTATAATATTATTATACATTTCATTTCTAATGTAAATCTCATTAAACTGATTATATTTCAAATCATTACCAACCATTATAACATTACTATTTTGAATCGGCGCGGAAATATTGGACAAATTCTCATTTCTAGCAACACAGGCGTCCGCCATCTTTAATACTTCCCTTTTCAAATCATCATAAGATTCTTTAATTTGTTTTTCAAGCTCAATTATTTTGTTATCTATGGTGTTTTCGTGGTCTCTGGTCTGCTTAATATAATGGTTGGTTAAAATAGTGTTTATGGTTCTGTATATTTTGATATCGCTTCGGAGTTTATGAACTATTTCGAGTTTTTCGTTGACTTCGTTCGCAATTTCGATTATTCGATCGCTTGTGTCGTTTTGGTCGTGTTTCGTATCGATTGAAAATTTCAGTTCTTTCAAAGCTGCAGTGTTTTTCTTAAGGTTTCTCACGAAGAGTTTGATCAATCGTTTGTGAGAAGGGATCCTTGTCGTTATACGACAGGATTTGGAAGACATTATTACTACAATAGGTTATGATCCAGAACTTCATTTACGCACTATTCACGGATTTTTTCATATTTTATTTTTTGTTAAGATTGCCACAAATATATTTTCCTTTTTTAATTTTTATACGTTTTCTTAACACCGTTTTCACTTGGTTTTTAAAGCTAATAATGCAAATATTATATTATTTTTAACAAACCACTGTGCACCTTAAAACACAACCAGTGACTAAAACCACAAGACAATCGAACTCCGCCAAAATCGAAAGGTGTAATCGATATTTTTGGCATTGGGTACTTGGATCGCGTGTCCAAGTAATTTGCCGTCGTTTATTTTAGTTTACTCTTCTATTTTATCACCAAATTAAAAATAATTCACTATAACTCCTTATTTCCTTTTTCACTAGAATTCCCTATCTATACCCTTACTATAAAGGTACTAAACTTTTTGTAAAAACTGCTAGAGTTTTTAAAGGAATATTATATTGTGTATGAATGAAAACACAAGGGTAACAATCACAGAGTATTTGCAACCTGTCGCATTATTCCGCAGTGTGTTATCAGTTATACGTAAACCGTTATCTTAAGATAGTGATATGGTTTTCTATTGTTTTCTTGATTTCAATTTATCTTGTACAAGTGTATAGCTACATGTTTAATGTTGTAATAGAAAAGGTATATACAGGGTGAAAAAAGACGGTAGTTGGAGGAAAAGTACCCTGAATATTGATGATGTCAAATTTTACTGAAAAGAAACATTCCTTTATTTTAAAAACTATGTAAAACTGCATTCAAAGATTCATTTGCTTGAACCGGTGAAGTGTAAAGAAAAAACACCCTGTATTTTTATGATGCCAGTGGTTCTGTTATACAAAATACTATCTTAAATTAAGGGAAACCAAGAAAAATTTGTTAGTTGAATTTTTTTTCCTGTAAAGTTCCTGTAAAGTTTACTACTTACTATCAAAAATAAATAGTCCATACTCTTATCTCTCCACATACAAACTCTAGTAAATGTTTATCAAAGATTAATAAAATAGCCCCCATATTCATAAAAACAAGCAAAGGTAAAGAAGGCTTATAAAGTGTTTTGTCTCTTTCACTTTTATGATAAACGATAAAGATAAAACATACTATAATAGTGCAATAGCTAAAATAGGTTTATTAAGCGTTTATTAATAAGACCGTATGTATATTATAACGAGGTGTAATAACCTCGTTCGATACTCTTTGGCTATAGAGCCAGAGCATAGGCTCGGTGAATATTCGCCGTAGGTATGTACATGAGGCGTTAAGAAAATGTTGCAAATAACTCAGATGCTATTTTGCTTAATTTGTGTCATAGGAAACTTAGTCTAATATAAAATTATTTCAATGTATCATATATTTTTACGATACAGATCAAAGGTAAATCGAGTATTAAATTAGTAGATAAAAGTTATCGCTACAACTGTTATGTTAACTCTAATCTTTTTATTATTAGTCTTTCAACGTACTCGTATATCTCATGACGCGCGTATGTGTATTTGTACGAAAAAGCTGAAACAATTTTTATTAACTCGTATTAAAAGTTCACGTACAATTTATTAATAACGCTGCCATCTAGCGGACAACTTACTTGAAAAGAATTTGCTATTTTTTTATAATTATTGCGATTATTTTTTAAATAGTCAATTTTATAATCTGCATTTTGCATTTTTAACATCAAGTACGCACTTATTGTTTTATATTTATGCAATTATGCGGTTCAAGAATTTATCTAAATAAATTATTGTAGATTAATTAGCAAGTACGTATTTTTATTTCATTTATAAGTCAAACTAACTTTACTGTCATCGTTTCAAAGCAGGCATGGAAATATTATAATGTTGTTTTATTGTGATAAATCAATTTGTTTCTTTGTGTAATACCTAATGAACGAAAATATAAAATAGTAATTGGCACTATTAATTAGAGGTGATTATATATGTTACACGCTTTTTAAATTCAGACTTTTGTTTCATTTAAAACACCGACCTTACCCCTGAAATCATCATTTTTAATTTTTGAGTTCAAATGTTAATTTTTAAGCGTAATTTCCAATATTTCAATTTTTAAAATGAATACATTGTTTTATACATACCTTAACTCTTTTACTTTCAGCGTCAAAACTTTTATCGTAATGGCAATTCGCGTACACGGGCGAATACTGAGGATTCCTGTCGTACGCCGGGGAAGGTAAACACAACGTCTTCGTAACGGTCCTATTATCACAGATTCTGCCGTATTCACCCTTATCTATATTAGGATCTTCATTCATGAGCTCACTCTTATCTATATTGTTCTTGCAAATCTCCAAATTATTCTTGCAAGCCTCAATATTGTTCTTCTCACAATCCGGCCGCCTGTCCACGTTAATTTTCCCATAAATGTTGTTATCGGGTCTGCTCTGTTGATCGTTGTTCACTTTTTTCGGTAACTTGAACTCATGCCTCGTGTTCTCGTCGAAATTCCTCACGATATCATCGATTTTAGTCTTGTTCCGAATCGCGACATTGGCGTAGGAACAATTTTTTGGATCTATCACGTTGTTCTCATTGAGAACGATTATTTTCTGGTCTTGTTTTACTTTGCTCATGTAGTTCGGAATATTTCGTCCGCCGAGCACATCTTTTGCAGGCGTATTGACAGTTAGAGAATTTGAACTAAAAACTTTTGGTGATATTTCTATCTCGTTGGAAGTGTAGAATTGGGACCTGCCAACGCACTTTTGCTGTTTCGCGTAGTATTCGAATTTGGAAACTTTGGCCATGATGCTGCCCATTTTAGGCCTAGATTCTGGATCGGAATTAGAATCGGACTGGTCTAGATCCTTGTAAGGTTTCCTTGGGACCGATGGAGGTTTTTTCTTGGACATTTCTTTGAGGGTCATATCTAGTTCCTGGTCTAGTTGCGTTAACGCGTTTTCTTTGTATATCTTCTGTATGTTGGCGTTTTGGTAACATTGGTTGTTTGGTTCCGAATGGTTGTTGACGTAACCTGCAATTAAATTATGTGGCTAAATTATGTGTGTAACGTATATCCATTAAGGAGTTAAGTAACGAAGTTAAGTAAGTTAAGATTTAAGATAACACTATAATAAATGGTAGCATGCTAAAATATTGTAGAGAACAACGTTTAAAGCTCTCCTCTCTCACTCTAGTTTTGGCCATTAGGAATTAGAGTATACCATGAGTAGCAATGACTATTTAACCCAGCCTCAAATCAATAAAAGTAAAAAACCGCAAATCACGCATCAGACCAGTAGGACCAAGGATACAGTACTCTAGCACGCATGAATGTTTTACATTTGGATTTTTCACTTTTTTATAATGAAAAATGCTGGATAGGATCGTCTGAAGACCGCTTTAGTAAAATATGCATGATCAATATGATATTGCAGCATGATGGACCGTAATGCAACCTCATTATGCAAGCCTAAATAGTACAGTGAACATGTCTCCTGCTCTGTATGCATGCCATACTGCATCATGCAGCATTAAGCAAGATGCATTGGCGGCAAGAGAGATAATTGTAAATTTTAAAATTTCGAAAACTCACGACAGTTTTATTTTCTCCAAACATAGCCAACAATCTTGATCACGTCAGCTTACAAACAAAAATAACCGCATCATAATCAGCTAATTCGTTTAGGAGCTACTATGGAACATGCAGACACACAGACACGTCAATCTAATAACACCCCTCTTTTTGGTCGAGGAATAAATAGAGGTGAAAGAAAGAAAGAACTGGCTATCGAGCCCCTAGCTGGAACACTACCAATGATCATAAGCTAGGGGATCTAATGCTTACCAGGCGGCACGCACTGCTCGTTCGGCGTGAACTGTATGGGCGCCATGGACACGTGCCCAGAGGGTAGCACAGACTTCATCAGCTTCGCTTCCTCCGGGTGGTTGAAACGTAAGTAGTTCGATCGGCCGATAGTCAGCATGCTACCTGGAATTGCAAGTTTATGTTTTTTACTATTAATGACGAATTGGATAATTAATAGTATGACTGAGGATAAAACCTCTTATTGGGGATTTTCAGAATTTGTCCATTTGTCTGTTCCTCTGTGGGTCTGTTACTTAATCTCTACATTAATCTCAGAAAGGGCTAAACACACCACATGGTTTGTTTACATCGAGTCCAAACTGTGACTGAAGTATAGTGGGCTTGTCTGTGGGCAACCTGACGAGGAACGTACTACTTGTGCAGTCCTATTCAATTATCATAGGTTTTCATAAGTGGCAGGGGATAGTGGCCACCTCATTTGATATCCTCATCATCTAAAACACTCACCCTGTGACAACCTGGTGGGCTTGTCAGCAGGCAGCCCGTCGAGCAGCGTGCTCCCACTCAGCGGGTACAGCGTGACGACACCGTGCGAGTTCTCCACGCGACAGTGGACGTTCGCCACGCCGGTACCCACCACGTAGATATCGCATGTCGGGTCCGAGCCTATTGTCACGCGCCCTGGAATGACAGGTAATGTGAATTAGTAACAGATATTGGGCTATTGAGAAATTTGTTGATCAGTTACCTTAGTATCTATTAGAGCCAAAAAATAAATAAACATTTTGGCTGAAGCTACAGGCATAGCAACAATCTTTACAAATGAATAAAAACATGAAAAACGTATTATTTTTATTTTCACCATTCATCATAGAACACTAGTTCGCAGAGCGTAACAGTCCGTATAGTTGGGAGGTCACTGGCTTCGCCCAGAACTATCCAGAAATCATATTTTTTTTTTTCATGGAAATAACCGGCAAACGAGCTGACGATCCACCAGATGGTAAGCGACTATCGTCGCCCATGAACATCAATAACACCAAAATCATAACTGATGCGTTGCCGGTCAAGAAAGGGAGAAGAAAAGAAGAAAAAGAAGGAAATACTAAATGGTACTTATACATATAAATACCATTTTGGTTTTCCACTGATGTTTACAAATATCTTTATGGCCTTGTTTGCACCAATACGCCACGATTTGATTTACACGATGGAGCCACAGTCCAGTACAACTAATAAAACATGTGACTTTCTACGTCCAACTTCTCAGGTACACATTAAAATGCATACTGCACTGCACATAAAACAAACCGTTATGCAAGAGTGTTGCGCAAATTGCAAGTCATACAAAGACACAGCTTTAAGAGTTTTCGTGGGACGGTATGACACTGAAGGTTTGTGTAGGAGGATTTTTAAACTTAAACCCATGCATACTGTGACTATTAAGATTATGAGTTTTAATTTAATATTTATCAGCGTCTGCTTCGACTTCAAAGTGATCCATCTAGTGAAACAGTAGTGGGCGTAGTTGGTAGTTGGATGGTTACCGCGAGTGGCAAAAATTTCTTTAGCGCTTCCATGCTTCGGATGGTATGATAAGCTGTCGCTCCCATTTGTTATCGTAAGATAACAATCTTTAAGCCGTGTCGGAGGCCTCCGGGCGGCATGAAAATTTCCCATACTTGGCCTCCCCTTCCACCGACATCTAGTGCTCTAGGCCTCTTCAAGATAAGTGACCCGTGTTCAATAGTGGGCTATGAATGGATTGAAGCTAAGAAGCCAACCTCAAGGGACAGGACAGAGATGAAACTAACCTTGTTTGATGGGATGCAGCGTAACCGCAGTGCTCAGTCTACCGGTGCCCAAGCTCACCAGGTGCGGAGTATTGGTCGCCACTCTGGAAACAAATATAATGCCAAATTAATACAAAATTAATATACTGAAATACTGATAAACTTCATAGTAAAATGAAGTCTTCCTGCAGATTCTTGCATAGTATCGTCCTTTACATTGGACATTTTATTCTGACACTATTTCTGAGGTTCTTCTTCCGAAACACTGAGGAGGTTCTTAATTCGAATACAGTATTTTGTCTTTAACATGTTTTTATTTTTATACTCGCTCTGGCATGAATCTCCGATTTTTTTGTTACACCTGTAGAAGTCTGAAGTGTACACCAAGTTAACCTTGTAATTCAATGTAAATAATACGTCATGTCTTGACAAGTTTCCAAAAGTTACGAGAAAACCAAGTCCAGAGAGCAATAAAGTCAAAGATTGCAAAGAATTAAAGTACCTTAGTTATGTATCCCAGTGAACGAATATACTTTAGTATATTAGTTCATTGATGTATCCAGAATACAACTCAAATGTTGAAACGCGGAAACGTATTGAAATTCGGTCAAACAAACGGAAGCCTTTTATACAGTCTAATTGGTAGTGGTTAAGCGAATTGATTTACGTTCGTTTGCTTGTATTTAGCTACGGCCAGGGGCGTAGCTACCGCCGTATCAGCCGTATCAATTATACGGGGCCCCCAGCGTATAGGGGCCCCCACTAACACTCCTAAAAAAAAGCTCGCCAACGGCCTACCACCGCTACAGTTTTTGGTTTTGACAGCTAACGTCGAGGGGGCCTCACAACAAATATTGATATGGGGCCTCCTTAGGGCTAGCTACGCCACTGGCTACGGCCCATTAACGGACCAATGGTTCAGGCCTCAGGCCGAATTGGGGAGATACTCTATCTAAAGTATTCTTATTTGGCATTCTTATTATATTTCTTGACCTACTCGATCACACTGGATCGAGGCAAGACATTCCGGTAGTTTGTTAACCCTTCTAGAAATCTGCACTACAGCAATGAGAGCTTTAAAGTTTTCAGGATAGTTATTTACATTGCACAATGCATTATACCATTTGTAGTTCGTACCCAACTTTTTTATCGTACGAGTACAGAGACTCTAAGGGTCAAAACACATTTATTCGGCTCCATTCGGCTTTTGTCAATAGTAAACAACGATTTTGTATGGAGACGCGTACGCATCCTTTCGGCTTTTCGGCGCCGATTCCGCTTTCGCGGTAAACAAGTAGAGAACGACGACAAATGTGTTTTATCTTTCGGCCGCGTACACCGCGTACGACGTCGAACGCGGCGGAACAGCGCCGCGCTGTAGGTAGGTACATGGAAGATTTTTGACTCTTGGCCTTGTCGACAGGTTGCGACCTTCATAGTTCCCGTATAGATTATACCTACTAACGTCTTCGGACGGACTTCGCAGCGTATTCAGCGCCGTACGCAGCCGTTCGCATTCTTACGACGCCGTAAGCAGTCGTTCGCATTCTTACGGCGCCGTACGCGGCTGATAGAAGCCGAGCCGAATAAGTGTAAACAAAATCATTCGCCGAAACGCGAATGGCGCCGAATAAATGTGCGTTGACCCCAAGGCGTTTATTTCAAAGCTTCGTTGTCTTTCTTCGTTGCTTTCTACATCTCATATTTATTATTGTTTTGCATATGAAAGTACTCATCCAATGCTTCCAAAGAATACTCTTGTAATGTCTCTCTGTGTGTCTGTGACCTATCGCTCTGTGATTTTAAAGCGTTCCATTAATTATAATAATGAATTACCGCCAGCGTCCCACTTGCGTCGCAGTCTGCTGCAAATGGCGTGACGTTGCACAGGAAGCGACATTCTATTCCTAGCGGCGCACCCGATGCCCTTTTGGGACTGCATGGCGTGTGTTGATGTTTACCAAACGTTTTATAAACAGTCATTATTCCACCAGGATTATAGTGCCATTCCGGAGAAAAATTCTACCAAGAAGTTTGTATGGTGATGAGTTGATGACACACAAGACACGGCCGTTATTAATTCTTCTTCTTTTAATGTTACTTTAAGCAATGGTAACTCACTTGGTGTTCCCTAGCATTGCACGTATCTATAGTGGAACGTGACCAGTCATAGATGAGCCCTAGGTCCGTTTGCCCGTCACTAAAAACTAAAAGTAGTTGACTCAGTTCATAATCAAGCAATGAAGTTGGTTGCTTCCCAAATCTTCTGAAACACTTTTCGAATTACATTTCCTAACTTTGATTCGAGATTCAGTAGTCTAACCACACGAGTTAAGACTGACTAAAAACTAGGACAAAAACATACTTTGGCTGACATTTAAATTTATATTCTGACCAATGATAGTACCCGGAACCCCGCAACCGGCATGGAATGGTGCTACAAATTGGGATGTGACCTAAATAGGCCAATACTGTTATATTGTAACAAGAACAAAGATGTGAAAGGATGCATAAATCACACAAAAGATAGCTCTAAATCATAGCGTTTCACATAAACCGAGTAATTTACGAATTCATAATCCTAAAATGTGAGCTTAAATCCACTAACAAAATCGCTCACTAACAAAAAAGATCATGTATTGCGGTGATCTATTGTGACTAGATAAGTTAGTAAAATTTATTATCTTTTAGGACTTATAGGACTTTTATGGTAAACATTAGTTAACTGTTTAATCAAAATTGAAACTAGATAAAATTGAAATAGGAATTTCCATTTCCGTAAAAAAAAACGAAATTAGTCCATTACTGTTAACTTTTTATTGGACAGCTTAATTTATACCTCTTTTCAAAGCAACCATGAAGAAAGTGAAGACAAAATTGAAAGTCGTTCAATCTAAATTAAAGTTATTGAAGCCCAGATAAAGTTAGTAGAATAGATCTCTTAAGCCGTATAAGAGTTAACGTGAGAAACAAAAATAAAAGCAACAACTGTAATACAGGCAGATAGATGCGACGCAGCTGTGAATATTTTAAAAGTAGAATTCATCATTATGAAATATAACTGTCCCACGGCTCTACTGGATCAATAAGAGAGGATACAGCCGTTTAACGCCGTCCAAATGCGGATTTAAAAAGAAAAACATATGATTGTGTTAGAATCACCCTGTGGCCAGTTTAAAAAATTTAAGAGACTACATTTCGAACCGCTAAACACTGAATATGGTAATGAACTAATACCAGACGTTGCTGTCAATGAATAAGTAGGTATAATTTTTTTTAGAACTTTAATGTGAGTTATTTTTGTGAAACATTCTTTTCCGTCATATGGACGCAATTAGAAACGAGCGCATACAAATATTCACGAGCCTGGCAAATAAATAAATAATCTGTAGAGCTGCATTTAGCACCCAGGATATGTATGTAGACATATCCTCTCACCCAAGTATATTATGTTGTTAAACCTTTTGGATTTATATTCTAAGCAGCCCATCACATTTACAAGGTAAGAAACTGTTTTTTGTCCAAGCTTGATTTGACATGACGACTGGTACCTATATCAACGACAACTGGCCCTAATGGCTTTCAATCACTTACAACAAAAGCTTACCTCTATCTAGCCTTGGAAGACTAAGTACTTCCTAACTCATCTACCTAACCAATAGCAAAACCTTGGTGTCACACAGGCGATGGTCCTAAGGTGTCCTATTCCCACACATACAACATCCACAATCTCCCAGCCCAGCCAATACTCGCGCCACCCACATGTGCAGTGGAGCACTTAGCCTGTCTGTTTGTAACGCAGCCGCATCGGATTACCTGCGCTGCATATAATACCCAGCAAGTATTGCCGCTCGAGTTACAGTACTGGTGATATAATGTTTACATGAGATGATTGCTTCGCGCTTACGCCGTTTTGTTTGTCGTCATATACCTATACTGAGAAGTGCTTCTATTATGATTAGAGGCACGTGCGCAAAGACGCAATTTTTTTTTCTTTACGGTCACTAACATTCTACAACAGAATAAATGCGAAAACTTGGTAGAAACTGCAGAATCAAAACTCCTCTCCGCTACAAGACACCAAACAAACTTTATTGGAGAATTTAACAATAACATAATATCTGTAGCTTCCGAAGCCCAGAAGTGCAAGAACTTCGGCCACATGTGGTCAAATATCAAATAAAATATTGATCGATCGACGTTGTTAATTTAAACAATCACTTAATAAAATAAAATAAGTTCGCACTTAATTTTACGTATATGGCCTCAACATGAAACTTGTTATCAAAAATCAATTCTCAGACTACGCGTATTTGAACACGTATTGTGGACACACACAGCGCAAGGACGCTTTAAGCATTACATTTTTTAGGAAACATGACTTTTGTTATATAGCCAAATACAGGCAGGCGATCATGGTCGGCCTCTTAAGTGCAAATTCCTGTACACAAATACCATGACGCAATGGTGACTTCATGTCTGCTGTGCCTACGTGTGACGCGCCTTTAAATTACAAATTTAGCATTATGTACTGTGAATATTAATAAACTTTCAAAACACGATTTAACAAACGATGGTGGATGCCGTTATTAGAGGTTCTAGAATAGTCCTGGATTCCTAGAGAGACAATGTCTTGAACACTAGGAGTCTTAGCTTAGCATACGCAGAAGGAAAACTATAGCGATCTGTAACCGTCACACAAGCAGTTGACCATGGTAAGCGATCACCTCCGTTATATCTACATATTGAGAGCATCACTGACGCGTTGAAACTATTGAAAGCCAAGAAGTAAGAAAGAACTGCAAGAAGAAACTGCAAGCGAAATAAGTCAAAAATAAAAAGGCCAAGAAAGAAAGGTTTGTGAATGACCCAGGAAAGGTGAAGGCAGGTAACGAGCCCTACCAACTACAACGGATGCAATAACCTTTTTTGTTAATTGTGATATTGAGTAAAAAGAATGGACTCCAACAGGAATGGCCCAGCGAAATAACTACAAACCGAGAAAGTTCCATTCAAGGATGGTATTGGAGTATACAAATCGTTGTTCTTCGTATATTCTTGTTCAACACGGCAAGCTAATTAGCAAAGGGTTTCATAGCCGTACAGACAAATAGAAAAGCTTTCAGATTAATAATTTTTGCAGTAATTTACAAAATACAGACGCATAAAATATAGACGTAGATATAATAAAGCATAGATGCATTATTCTATAAACCAGCTATAAAAATGTCTTCACAATAGCTAAGAATGGGGTGTAAGGACTAATTTGTGGACGTGAACGACTCTTTACTCACTATTCGACATACTTTACATTCAAACAATTTTGTCAAGTCGCCAATAATTAATTCATAGCAAGTTCAAGGCCGGATACGAACGCCTCGATTACATGCTCGTGTTGTACCAAATGTGGGAGATAATTTTTTCAACGAAAGTGTTTGTATCATGAAACGACGTGACATGAAACCTGAATATTACGTTATTGATGGAAATTTTGTAAAATCGTTAATAATTGTAATAATGACACAGCGACAGTTTCAAATCTCCTCTAGGTGCAGCGCAGACGGCACACTGTCTGTGACGCTCTTTTAAGTCTGTGAAAATAGAACCTTTGCAATTATATGCAGTAACGCATACGACGCGCAATAATTACGGCGCATACAAAATACGTGTAATTCGGGCAGCCCGCGCGGCACCGCGTCGCGCAGCTCCGCACAGATGGTGTGCGAAAGAAATACAACGTTTGCTTCAACACGCGCTAACGCAGACGGCGCACACTTCAGTCTGCAATCTGCATTCGTTAGTGGTGGGCGTAACGTATGCGATATTAGCATGGCGCCAGAGATCGATTGAAATACAAAACAGACCAGCACTTTCTCATTGTTTCCGAATGAGTCAAAGCTGGTCTTAAAATAGATAACAGTTCATTAAATGTTGTAACAGATATTTTATAGAATTTGAAAAATTTATCCGGATATTGTTTCAGAATTGAATGTTTAATATGGAACTGTCCTTTCAGTAATCTCTCCGAAAGTATAGAATGTACCCAAAATTCTCTATTTCTTCTTTTTTTCTGTACTTCAAGTACAAAATAATGCATCGCGATCTCTGCGTGATTTCCATAGCGTGTACGTCACTACAGTTCTGCCGACAGAGTGATCGAAGGTGTGCGTCGTGTGCTTTGAGTCTGCGAAAAATCCGAGATAGACTGTTGGCGCGCCATGTAGTCATTTGTGCGCCCGCAGTCTCGATCGCTCAAGAAGAGTGTCGTCTGCGCTGCACCTAAAAATACAGTTCTTAAGGAATGTTTTTGTCCGTAACGTTTCTACCGAAAGGTAGAGTATAAAATGGGTACCGATATTAGTGCAAAATTTTCATAAACGAAGCGAACCGGTTCCAAGTAAGGAAGAAAAACTTACGCTGTAAGATCCTTGGTAAAACACTGCATCCATATAAATGAAGATCACAAAATCAGTTGAAGATCGTGATAAGATGATTCACATTTTAGTAATTCAAAATCATATCGGAAGAAATCAAAAACAGAATTACTTGTATTCTGACTCCTATGGCAGCAGCCCCAGTTCCTTGATGCCTTTCTGTAATTCCTTCTCGATGTTCAGAAGACTCATGCACTATTGTAAATAGCTGGTAATGCTTTCACATGAATAATGATGATTATCGAGCTACTTCATAGATCTTCATATCCCCCAAGATTGTTTACAAATCAAAAAGTTGAAATCAAATCAACATGTTACCCCTTACACAGAACACACAAAACTGTTTCACCTTATGATAATACCTCGTACTCAAATATCTATGAGTTACTGTGTATAGACAACGGATGTTTACAAGCTAGTCGCAAGGACAAAGCATATCTTATGGAAGAGATTAGATAACAACCTTATTGCTTGCCTTTGAGATTTGACTCATGCTACTAAGTTAAATTCTAAGATCACATCTTGAATTACATAGGTATTAATACAAAACTATTACCAAATTTATGAAAGATAGCCGAACGTATAAGGTTGTATAAATCCTTAGCTATGCAAGCACATCTCCCCGAGTCGAGCGTAAAGAGAAACCTAAATCTATAATGAAAGCAAACATGAATTAATCAAAAATCCTACGAAGAGCCATGTCGCACATAGCGGCGAATTTGTTAGCATGCCTACTGGCAAAGCCAACACTAATTGGGAAGCAAGAAATTGGGTAGTCGATACTACCTTATTTGTTTAAAAAAATTGGTCAGCCAGAAATATTCCATATCGTATAGATTTTGATGGTAGAAACTCTCTTTCATCTAGTCTTCAGTGGCAACCCTGTCGATAACTTCGTCGATTGTATAAACAGCAGTGACTTAACTGATTCAGGATTTGCGGTCTGATGAACAAAGCCATTATTATAAAACTGAATAAGTGCAACACTTTCACTGCAACCAGCCCAGAAATGTACATAATAAATTATTTAGACAAAAATAAAGTCAAGAGTAAAAGTGAACTATTCGCAATTACTCGCGGTTTTTGCGTAATTTTTTATCCCAGAACCGTATCCAATCCGCATCTTTATCCAATTTAGTTACGGTGCGTCTAGATCCAACTAGAAAACAAACTTTTAGCGAATTAGCCTATTGGAGCGAATCGGACGACTTTTTTCAACAAAATGCAATTGGAAATTTCCAAAAGTTTTGAAAATGAAATTAAAATTTCTTTAAGAAGTACTCCAAAACGAGTCTATGAAAAAATATTTTTCTGGCCCTAAGTTTATTATCCTGTCAAATTAGGCCAAAACATTTCGTCTAGGTATATGCATCTTAATCGTGATTTGTCGTTTGCGGTGTAATTAGAGTCGCACTTGCTACCTACTCGTATTAAAATATCGTCATTAGCATAAACAGTTATACCACATTGCGCGGTATTAACAAATGATTGAGGTGAACATATACCGTAAACTTTGAACATCACGTTCAGTAGAACACTGAGCGATCCCACGACACTATTTTGTTTTTGCTATGAGAGAATCTTTGTATACTCGTAGTAATTGACCACGTACTATGTAATGTACCCACAGAATATACCACTAAATTGTATAAAGGTGGGTCTTTATTGTCGTTGTGACCGGTGTTATACTCCTCCCGACTCCTCCCGAGGATAGAAAACCTAAGAAGTGTCATCAATTCTGTCTTAGGAAGCAATACATTTAAACCTGATTACAGATATTTTAATTCCAGGTATATTGCTAGGTATTATTGATAGAAAGTTTCATTTATAAGTGTAACTTTTCATAAGAATGTCAAAGTTGCTTCACAACTGCACCTTCGGCAAATATTCATTCAAGGGTTTTCTATCAGATTTCTAATTTACACGGACGGAATGTTTATACGACAAGTTAGGAACAAGAAAGATATATTACTAACTATATACTAATAAGAAATAAACGCTCAGTAAGAAGACGCTTAGTGCAGGTCCTAAAATACTATGTGTAGGTACTGTGTTGTCAATTTAAGTGACATGAGCTAAAAACCTTGCATTCATTTTTGCATTGCATTTAGTCATCCTTTGGAAGACCACACGTAAGGGAAAACGAAAATAAGTTTCCTCCAATCTTCATGAATCACATCGGGGCATCGAGCCACGAATACGAAATTAGATTGCGTATAAGACGCCGTAAAGCAATATCGGCCTATCATTCATTTGATCTGCTCATCGTCACGCTGGCTGAAACGCAAAGATTTAAGTAGAGACAATATAATAGTTCTATGACGTAAATACTGGTGAAGTCTGAATCGGACTCCAATGCCGTAGTTCCGTACTGCAATTTTATCCAAAAAAAAAAATCCTGATCAGGTGGATCGTTAATAAAAACTTAATAGCAAATTATGGTTCGTGCGATTAATGATTGGACCATTAAAACATGCAAATAAAAGAGAAGCCAAGCAGCTATATAGTAATAGTAATAAAATATCTAAAATGGTTCTACTCACCAGTATGAACTTATGAAGCAATAAAATCTGCCTATCCGAGCGAAACGTAAGGCAATTTTGTAAGACACAAACACCATTAAAAACAAGAAATAACATCAAAGGCCGAGATATCTCCTATGTCGTCTCATTAAGTGTGGAATAAATCAATGTCACTGTCTTAATTTGTAGGCATTAACCGAAGATCTCGTAGGTCAAGCAAAGTAAGGACAAGAAAGTATCGTAATTGGGTGTTAAGAATCTTGGAAGTAATGTTCATCAAAGATTTATAGAGTTTGTGTATGTTTCGGCTGGAACACCTTATTTTTATCGATTCAGTTATAGAACACTGAACAATCTTTATGTCTACTGCGTGTCCCCTGTCCACTAAGATGATCTGCTACTAGTAAATAATCTATTCAAATATCACACAACGACTGCCTTTCTCTCTCTCTCCTATCTGTGTGTTTTTCAGTAGAAGAGACAAGGTCTGAATTTTTTTTAACTCTGATTTTAAGTTGTCAATGTAGTCCATGCATTGTATACCATAAGATATAAAAAACGTTACCAGTATTTGTTCTTCTCATTACCATGGTTGGTGATATGTCATTGTCAGTATATTACACAAACACCTTTATCGCAGAATAATATGGATGCCGTAGAAATAAGCAATTAAGATGGAGGTGGAAAAATTACAATCGTATTAAAATTATTATAAGTTTTATGTCAGAAAATCAATGTGTCTATACTAGAAGTATGCGACTAGCCGCGTCTCTCCCACAATCTAATCTGTGATCAGCCAGGAATAAACACGGCTTGCGGGAGCGTCGACCCCGTCGCAGTTGCATCAATTCAGATTAATTGTTGCCGCAGTCGGTCAACTGTTTATTTCGTTCGCGTTAGATGTGAGAAAAACGCCTTCCCTTTGAAATGTTTACTGATGTTTAGAGTGCCAGGGTTGCCTATGATTTTCATTTGACAACAAGCTACACAACAGCAGCTTAACTAGGCTAGAGATTACTACTCGACTGAGAAGACCTGGCGTATTGGATGGGTTTGCACTGCATCATGCTCTTACGTTAAGGAAGGACGATACAAGTTTATCTTACTTATACATAAGTACCTCAAAACGAACAAAAAGAGTACGTAAGTTAATTTTATACCGATAGAAAAACGGAGGTCCTAACACCAGGACCCTAACTAACACCTGTCGGGGTTCAGTCTAAGCGGTGAAAATGTTAAAATCGCCAAAAACTATTAAAGAGCTTAGTGAAATATTTGGGAAACTTTTTCCGCTTAGTCCCAGAGCTTAATGAGCAATTCAAGTATCAGAAATTCTATGGTTCCCCAGAACAAAACTTGCAAGCACTCAATACAATTGCTTAAGAAGACTCGACGAAGTTAACCATATCTATTCACGAATGAACGTGAAGATGCGTGAAGTTGTTTTATCATCCACTTATGTTCGACACAAACGCACTACAACTGTTTTATGATATGAGCATTTATGTACTTGGATTGTAAGTAGCTGCCAGCCCTACAAAAACGACGTAGGTATATTTCAGCTGTATTATGGTTGTAAGTTTCTCCGACACTGCAAGTTTCACTCGACCGAGAACCATAAACATTTAACTGGAACGGAACTCTTACTGGTGGTGGTCAAAAGGAAATGATTTATAGTTAAAGTTACATGTTATCCATCAAAGAATTTTCTATCAATAAAATTCATCAACTTTCTTATAGAACAAGCAATTTTTGAGAATTTGAATGATCGTCGATTATACCCGATACCCGTAGTGTAGAGTTATTGGCGACGAAGACTACCAAAAAATGTGCCAAGCAACATAAAGCAACAAAATCTACATAATCAACACCATATCTACATATCAAACCGATAATGAGCAAACACCGCAAAGCTTTAATGAACACTTCACACCTCTGAGTGAACATGACCACAATCGCTTATGCGGTTATCTGCGCTATACATAAACATAAACTAACATAACTAATCTATATATACATAATCATAAGGGGTAATGTCCCGAATGACTGATTCATAGAACCATTGAAGCTAGATTGATACTTAACTTTTTCACTCATATGGAATGGAAGCAGGAAATTAATGTAATAATGTTGAATAGCTACCCAGGAACATCTGAGAATGTAACAAACCTGATGCAGCATAGGTAAAGGTACAGTATTGGTAACAATTTAATTAGTTAACTGTTTATGTACATAGAACATTTTAATTCATCAATTCATTATTTTTTCAAGATTCATTATAGCTAATACGAGTAGAATACGCTTCCTCTTTGGCTAACCAAACTAATCTATGAGCCTTGTCAGTCTAAGTTTTGGCCTATTGGAAAGCATTGACATATTTTAGTGAGAAAGTAATCTCACAGTAGAGGCTGATCCAGAGAAGAAGAAAAAGAAGAAGAACGCGACCAGAACCAAGTAGTAAAGAAGTCATAGGACTGTTATTTATCCTATTCTGAAATTTGTTTGTATCATTTGTATGCAAATGTGTGGCGAATTGGCTAGGAATGGCGAAATTAACCAGGTAGACTTAGTATGAATAGTAGTAGTCGTATATGGAGTAGAATTGGACCTTACGACCTCTATGACTGCACTTGTTGAGACTAAAAGTTTTTGTACCTTTTTTCTGCTTTAGCTTTTAATCCAATACACCAACAACAAATGTCAAAATTACTCGATAAATCCGATTGACATTTGACACAGATTCGAAGATACGTTATAAATAGATTGTCGTGGCATTTTGTATATGGTTAGACTCCCACTTGAATGCATTACCAATTTGTAATCGACGTGTGTTGTGTGACATTGAGCCCGTATAACGCGATCGAGGTAAAATATTTAACATGCTCTGCACTCGAGACTGCAAAAAGTATGTTTGCAGTTCTACACACTTTGCTGCCTAAGTGGACTACACAGTCCATTCTTGCAAGAACATCGACAAATAGCAAGGAATACCATAAAAGGTGAACGCGAAAATACGAAAGTATTCGCACTTATTTCGGGCGTACTCGCGAATTTAGAGCCATTCTGTGTCGTATTATGAGCTTATCTATTTTTTTTTATCAGTCTTCGTATGTCTGGGAAGTCGTGAAACATATTTTTGACGGAAACCTTTAAAGGGGAGATTAGTTTTAAAAACAAATGAATTCACAGTCGAGTCGGGAACGAAAGTGGATTAAACGTTGCCTTAGACCTATTGTGAATTAAATTAGTGATATCTTTTGTGGGGAAATCCTGATTGCTATTACAGCGAAGGCGTGCCACTATTTGTTGGGAACGCAGGTACATTTTGGCATTCAACCGCGACTCCTACAGTGTCGGTAGGTTCTTTGGGACCCCTAAGGTACCCAACCTTTGCTGAAGCAACAGCAAATACTGATTTGATTAAACTTCGATAATCTTGGTGATCGTAAGAGCTTTCACATAGATTATTCAAACTAAAAAATTCCTCTATCAACAGTTTAAAATAATCCTGATTTATCTGATGGACATCAGATTACACATTACCTAACTAACACTAACACAATATGATAATCTACATACATCATACAGCACGCGATTTGTACACGGCTACTTGATCACATGTGATATCACGCAACTAGGGTGACCATATTTTTATGGACTAGGCGACAAACGAGCTGAGCTGAAGAGTGACGATCCACCTGTTGGTAAGTGGCTATCGTCGCCTAAGGACATCAGCAACACGATAGGCATCACTGATGCATTTCCGGCCAGGAAAGAGAGAAGAGAAAGAAAGAAAGAAAGAAAGGGAAAGGGTCTCTTCTCTTGAGGAGGTATCGACACTATCGACCATACTCCAGCACGCTGCTTTAGTGCGGATTTGTGGAGGGTTTAGTGGCCAACCCAAGTGTCAGAAGTTTTCATGCGACCTGAAGGCCTCCGACATGGCATTAACAACTGTTATCTTACGACAACAACCGGGACCGACGGCTTTCCGTGTCCTACGAAGCACAGGAGCGCTCAAGATGTTTTTGCTACAAGCGGACACCAATCCAACCACCGTCCACGCCCGTTGTTAACTCGGTCGATCACTCTGGATCGCCACAAGCTCCTATGGGCTAAGAGCGTATCAGACAACTCTTGACTTACTCAATGCTATACAAAATCTGTAGCGGAAATGACACAAGAACTTATCTAGGAAAAAAATCTTGGCGACGTCCTAGAAAACTGTAATGCTCGGTGACCCTACACGCGACCATACCTGTACCTTAGAATCTGTAATCCAATACTGACAAGTCAATGTTAGAAGCCGTATATAATGTCGGAACGCATGTATGCACTGGTAGGTGGCACCTACTTAAGGAATTTAAGCGAATGGCAAGACGCTTAGTTAAAACTTAAAACCATTCAAGTGATGCTTGGGATAGGTCCATGTTTTTCAGACTACTGATAGTCTAATAATACCCTTGAGTCCCTAGGTAAAGCATAAGCTTACTACGGTTTTGTTTTGGCAAATAACAAATAATCGTATCACATATTATCAAGAATTTGAGGCCCGAGAAAGTTTTACATCCTATTAGATTTTGTTAAAATAAAATACGACAGATTGACAAAAAGACAACAAGTATTCCACTTTCTATTTGGATGTGTGAAATGTCCAAAATTATTAATACGTAACTAATAACATACAAAACATTAATCTGAACTCCACTCCTAATTAAACTCTATCAACTAAGGTCATACCCAATCTCTAAACTTTCGGTAATGACCATTGCTTCATTTACTAAGTGATTGATAAGCCATCTAACAAGAAATAATAATTTAAAAGGTCACTATGTTATCTATACCGTGAATGTGGTTCGACCTTCGTTAAATTTAACATGTGATAGTGTAGTTTAGTCAAACAAGCTCTTCCCTTCACCTACTTCGGTGGCTATTGATCTAGAACAACCTGTCTGTTTGGATATAAACTTTACCAATTTTGTAATTGTAGTTACCTGTTACCTTATAAATAGCCGGCTAATTAGCAGTAGACCCATAGGATGGTAAATGATCATTACCTTTGGATATTATTGACATCTATAATATTAAAGGCATAAGTGTTGGATGGCAATCGTTCTTTACCTCTTTTAATTAGCATTCGTTCTGCCACATCATATAGATAATTCCTAAACTTTACCACCATTGTACTTACTAATACGATGTTAGGTAAGGGTTACTTGCCCAGGTAGGGATTGCTTCCTTCATGTAGCATCAACTTTAGAATATTTTGGGCCAGTTCTTTCTTTCTTTCTCTCTCTTCTTTCTTGGTCGGTAGCGCATCGGTGATGTAATTGATGCCTTTAGTATTACTTATGTTCATGGACGACGGTGGCCACTTATCAGATGGATCGTGAGCTAATTTGTCGACTAGTACTACCTACATAAAAAATATCGTCATCTTCCTCTTTGTTGTAACCAAAATAGGTATTGTTAAATAGTTATGTTACGTATTTTGTTATAACAGTCGTGATAATAAACATCGGATATCATCTGATCGTTTGTGCTATTAACACAAAAAAGACAACCTTAAATAAAAAACTAATTAAGAAACAAATTATTTTTAAACGCTATCTCGGATTGACATTATAGCTTTATCTTCGAGTACAGTGACCTGATTGGATAGTGAAACCTGTTATCGAAAGTGAGAATAATTTTAGTGTTTACACAATTGTTATGTCTAAGTTAAGTAGATGAAGTGAAGGATATTAACAATCTCAACACAGTTAGTGTTTCTATTATGACCTACAAATTTAGACTATGAATTCAGTCAATAGTTAAATGGAGAGAGAGCTAGTTAACAGAAAAAATATGACTATTTAACCGTTAACTCCATTTAACCTTCCTTCCTTAACTCCTGTAACCTTCCTCATTAATGTGCCGATCTTACAAAAAAACAAATTTCAAATCAACTGGCAGTTCCAGAGATAAGCGCGTTTTAAACAAACAACTCTTCAGTTTTATTATAGATTTTTAAAGCGGAAACTTATTTTACAGGACTATTTCGGATTTGACCGGTTTTATTCTATAACCAAAAAGCTATGACCTGGAAAACTACTTTCAATTTCAAATCATTGGACAGACATCTTCACTACGGTAAATAATGCAATGACAGACGCCTTTTTTCCATTACATGCCGTTTTCGATAGGCCGGCGTCATTAAATTGCCAACATTACGTTCGATGCACACTTTGAAAGCTGTTTTACCTTTTTAATCATTTTACAAAACAATGAACTTACGTCATCATCAAAAGTAGAACGCACGGTCTCGGTCATACTTCATAAGAGAGAGCAAGAACCAACATAAGACAACTTGACGAAGAGTAATGCAATGACGACAATACAGTGAATTGTTTACAACTGCGACTTAACGACATTGCCATTTTTGCTTTTATAGCAAAAGTAAGGTCGAGTACAACCAAGTGCGGAAGTGATATACAGAAATACATAAATTCAATAAAGCGATTAACATTGGCTTTTTGATTTGTACACAAATGCGTCATATAATAACGTAATTGATTTTTTTATCAAAGTATTTCAACTAAAATAAAAATTAATTTTTTAGGCATAAGAGCGATGACAACCGCAACCCTGTAAAATATTTTCTTCTATTTAACATGTTCTTAAATACCAAGTTCTTAAGTTCAAAAAGACTACAATCGAAGCCAACGAACTTTTCAGAGAAATGGGAATTTACAGGTAAAGTATTTATAACTACTTACTAACTTTACAAACTGTTTACATAAATGCAGTTCAAATAGACTCAAATACTGCAAGTGACATAGACAAAACACAAGACAAGTGGATGCGTGATATAAACGACGAGAGACATTGCACAGACAGTGTTTACTTTATAACACGTGTAATGTTTACATCTCATCATCTCTTATTACCCTTTTTAGAATTGATTTAGTTTTTTGATTTAACTCTATAACATACTCGTATTATAAGGAGTTTGCAATTTGTGGGAGATCTGATGCCTAAATTGGAGCGCACTGTCTAAAAAGATAAATAATGAAATGTTTCTCTTCGACTGTACTTAAGACGAGGAAACAATTCAAGGCTTTATCAGTTAACGCAATTTTTTGCAATTAACCAAATAATTAACACTTCATCAAGATCCATAGCGCTACTAACAATAAGATTACTGTATAAAAAGATACGCAAAATAATTTTCATGTTAATTTTGGTGATAATAGGACAAGATTTGGCTTGAGACTGTTCGAACGAATTTAATTTATCAGGGTAACGATTTCACTAATGGTTAAATGTCGTAATTGTAATTATAAAGATTCTCTGGACCCAATCAACCAATTTTAATGTAAGAGATAAAGCATTCCAATATTATTTTTTTATCACAATAACAAAAATATTACCGTGTCTTGAACACAAAGGTATACTGAGGTATCACCGTCATCTCAGGACCAGAAAATGAAGTACTAATCATTTAAGATTTATGTCTGAAAGAACTAAAGTCTAATCTAAACGCTGACTAGAGTATATAGCCCCAGAGCTACCGAACCATTTGACTATCCCACTTCCCACAAAGCTAGAAATTTATTAAATGATATTTTATTATCAGTCATTTAAGAAAGTACCGTTCTGGCAGGCATCTCGCGGTTGCGTCATGGTCCCTTAAATTTTTGAAAATGCAAAAAATATTTTTTTTTCATCCCACTCCCACAAGGCTACAATTTTAATATGTTGCAATTTACATATGTTTAAGTGTAAAAAAAAATTGCCAGAACATTTTGAGGGTTGCAAGTATATGCCAGAACATAGCAAAGTTGTCATCGGGAGAGCAATTCATAACCTACTCGCACAAGGCTCAAATTTTCAGGGAACATTCTTTCCATTGTTTAAAAAATATATGTAAACAGCCAGAACATTCTAGCGGTTGCAAGTATCTGCCAGAAGAGTATACAGGGTGAATTTTTCAAGTGAGCGTGGATGGACAAAGTCAAAACTATGAGGAATAGCGAAAAGTGGTCAAAGGAGTCTCAAGGCTGATTTTGACGAAAACCAAAACGGCATAACTAGATTTTTGAAAAATCAATATTATTAGCCAGGAATCAAACTCGCTGATTTTGCCTCATGAATTTTTTTTGTAGGGTAACACTGCTTTCTTCCACCAAAGTGTACAATCTGTGAGATCCAACGATAGTCCTGTACATTTAAATGACATCAAAAGCAGGCTAGAGCTTGAAATTATGCATAGAAGGATACATTTGTATGAAAATTAATATTTTTTGTATGGCAATACTGAAATTTATTTCCACCAAAGTGTACGATCTGTAAGATCCAACAATAGTCCTGTACATTTAAATGACATCAGAAGCAGGCTAGAGCTTGAAATTATGCATAGAAGGATACATTTGTATGAAAATTATTATTTTTTGTATGGCAATACCGAAATTTCTTTCCACCAAATTGTACTATCTGTAAGATCCAAGAATAGTCCTATACATTTAAATGACATCAAAAGCAGGCTAGAGCTTGAAATTATGCATAGAAGGATACATTTGTATGAAAATTATTATTTTTTGTATGGCAATACTGAAATTTATTTCCACCAAAGTGTACGATCTGTAAGATCCAACAACAGTCCTGTACATTTAAATGACATCAGAAGCAGGCTAGAGCTTGAAATTATGCATAGAAGGATACATTTGTATGAAAATTATTATTTTTTGTATGGCAATACCGAAATTTCTTTCCACCAAATTATACTATCTGTAAGATCCAAGAATAGTCCTATACATTTAAATGACATCAAAAGCAGGCTAGAGCTTGAAATTATGCATAGAAGGATACATTTGTATGAAAATTATTATTTTTTGTATGGCAATACTGAAATTTATTTCCACCAAAGTGTACGATCTGTAAGATCCAATAATAGTCCCGTACATTTAAATGACATCAAAAGCAGGCTAGAGCTTGAAATTATGCATAGAAGGATACATTTGTATGAAAATTATTATTTTTTGTTTGGCAATACCGAATTTTTTTCCACCAAAGTGTACTATCTGTAAGATCCAAGAGTAGTCCTATACATTTAAATGACATCCAAAGCAGGCTAGAGCTTGAAATTATGCATAGAATGAATTTGTATGAAAATTATTATTTTTTGTATGGCAATACTGAAATTTATTTTCACCAAAGTGTACGATCTGTAAGATCCAACAATAGTTCTGTACATTTAAATGACATCAAAAGCAGGCTAGAGCTTGAATTTATGAATAGAAGGATACATTTGTATGAAAATTATTATTTTTTGTATGGCAGTACTGAAATTTATTTCCACCAATGTGTACTATCTGTGAGAACCAACAATCGCCTTATACATTTGAATGATATCAAATCAGACTAGAGCCTGAAATTATACATAGAAAGATAGAATTGCAATCCCGATGGCAACTTTGCTCTGTTCTGGCACATACTTGCAACCCTCAAAATGTTCTGGCAAATTTTTTTTACACTTAAACATATGTAAATTACAACATATTAAAATTGTAGCCTTGTGGGAGTGGGATAAAAAAAAAATATTTTTTGCATTTTCAAAAATTTAATGGGCCATGACGCACCCGCGAGATGCCTGCCAGAACGGTACTTTCTTAATTGACTGATAATAAAATATCATTTAATAAATTTCTAGCTTTGTGGGAAGTGGGATAGTCAAATGGTTCAATAGCTCTCCAGCTAATACAGAAGAGGGGGAAGTGTTTCTTAAAAATATCTAAAATTGATTACGCGCCCATTCAAAGGCAGATATTTTTAAGAAAAACTTTTCCATACAACTGTAATCGAGACGAGGAAGCCACCCAAGGCTCCAAAGGTTCGTGTGCAATTAACCAAATCGTCAGCCAGTCATCAAGATGCAATTATAACGATAATTGCGAGATCATCAGCGAAGCTGTTTCGGTTTGAATAACGTGTATTACAGGCGTTTTTACGAGGCAGGAAATGGAAGAGGAGATTGAAAGAAATTATAATGGTAGTCACTTGAAAAAACTGCACAGCATTACGAGTTTATCTATGACATTAATCTGTCTGTAAGTGAAAAGTCGTCCATGAACATCAGTAATTCCATAGACGTCACCGAATCCTCGGCCTAAAAAGGATTGGGGGATTTTTCTTTATGTTAAATTATATTAATGACACAAGTTTATTATTGAATGCTGATCTAGGGTTTTCAAATACCATAACTATACAAGCATAAAGAAACCAGCGTAGCCAACAACACTTAATCAATATAAATTATTTATAAGTTACAATTTCTGCGTTTTCGCACGTCCAAATATAATTATGTTGTATATGCATGTTATTATCTCATTAGAATATTAGAATATTTAAACAATGTTAGAGATATATCACGATTCACGAGTTTGCGTAATCTTTATAAAAACCACAGAACACAATAATTATAATTGTAACTTATAGTTCTTAATTCGATAAAGTTCGATAATTTTAATTTGAAGCAAGCAAGTACTTTTGACTTGAGGGGACTGAGTTCCTTTATACAGACTTTACATATGCAAATAAACTCTCAAACACTCACACAAACACCCAAGACTAGAAATCGATCCCTGGACTCTGCTTCGCAGGCAAGGTATTCTAAAGGTAAAGGTTCAAACCGAGGCCCTAAAGAGTAGGAGACAAACATTCAAACTGGTAGTATTACCACCACACCACACATAAAAATACTAAGCTACAAACAGTAAATGCATTAAAATCTACGGCGATTGCTCAAAGAGACCAATTTGCGAGCAGATACCATCATTACTTCCAGTTACGAGTAATTTCTCGCTCTGTTGACCACAACCGGATGTATAGACTTAAATACATATAAACACATACAAATACCAACTTTATTCATTACCCATTAGAGATTACATTAACTGTTTCCACTTCTGGTTTTATATCTAATCACATTATCGAAATAAGTGTTCTTTCCGTGAAGTTCGCGTTCGTAATGTTTCCAAAGAAAATAAAAAGATGTTCCATATCTTTTCACCTATCTCCTAAGTATGCAATAATGATTTAAGCGCATTGTCATAATCCATTGCTTTAGCTGTTCCACTGTTGGAGTTGGATATCTTCAAACCCGTGAATAGCCTACTTCTGAGCACGGGAGATTTCTCCTCTAAAGGAGGCCTGGAGCATAAGTATGCTGAAGTCAGCATGCTGCTTCAGTGCGCATTGGTGGAGTGGAGTCGGATGGAATCGGATTTCTGTCTCCTTATAACTGTAAGTCTCCTCAACTTGCACACTACTCACAGGTATCCAATGCGGATGTTTAGTTAGTCAAATCAGTGACCAACAAATCAGTGACCAACAGATCAGTGACCAACAAATCAGTGACCAGAGTTATTTGAAATAAGTCCAAATAAGTAGTGTCCTAATTACAAGACCCTTTCCATGTACTTAAATAAAGGTTGCTTTAAAAGAAGAACACCTACACATAAGGAAATAGTGGGGCCATTCCTAAACTAATTGCTTATGTCCTACCACCTACAAGTTGTTGCTTTAAGCTTGCTCGCTTGCCCCATTTAATTGGACTGGCGTTCCATTACAGAGTAAGGGTCTCTCATAAAGAAGATATTATAGAGCCGACACTTTAAACTTAATGTAAGTTAGGCTAGTTTCACTCAATTCTATCTATAGGTAAGTAAATGGCTACAATTCTATCTAGAGTGATACAGCGTTTTAACCAAAAGCTGAGGTCTCCTCGTATGACAGTATTAGAGAACACTAGCAGATACATCCGATCCGACCTGTCAAACTATGTCGAACTAGTTTAGTTTGCACGTCATGTGACCAAAAATACGTGGTTACTATGTCCATCCAACTGAGACTATGCGAGCTATGTAGCTAACCTTTATTCGACAACGGATTTCCTCCTTACCAGTTCAGCCGTCCGAAATACCGGGCATAGTAAGCCAGCTACTTGGAGAGACAATGGCTTGCAAGGTGATTTTTCAGGTTTTACATGATTAAACAGCTGCACTCGAAGGCCGACATTAGCGCAATAATATTATTTTAATTAGATTACAAGATTAACAAAGTCAAGTTAACAAAGTCAAGAAACATTTTAATACGGATTATAGGTAGGCACAGCCGGTTTATGTAGGCAAACAACAACTTATTACGACTCTAGCAGAGCTGCCATCTTTTATAGGAAAACGACTTTTATTTATGTATGTCCTTCATTTCCTCTTTTTACTACTTTAGAGCATTAAGTCCAGAAAAAGCTTACACAATATGTTAGGATTTTTACCCTGAGCCTGCTGGGGGATTTTAGGTACTGATTTTAGTAAGTTACTCAATTAACAAAAGGGTAAGATCATCTCTTGGAGATCCTCCATTAATGGAGCAGCACTGCATAAAGCAGTAATCGCTTGTCATCTGTACATAACTAACCTTTAATATTTGTCCCTAAAATATTTAATCATGAGTCAAGGCTTACGTGAACTAACCTCAAAGCGCTTCCTTGTTCCCTCACGTCGACTCCATTAATCTGGTCATCACTCCGAGTCTGCAAGCCGGACATTTTCCACCAATCAGAGCGCACTTCACGCGCTACGCCACCAATCGGTGGGCCGATTACGTCATTCCGGCTCGCGTCGACCAATCAGCTTCGCGGATCATCACTGTAAACAGTTGGAAATTTAAAATTCGTTCCACGCTCAAGATAAACTTATAAGGCGGTAATAGCAGGAAGTTGTGAATTGAATTTCCGTTATGTAACAGTTAATCTGTGACAGTTTACTTTTGCATTATAATCATTATGGTCGCAGTCGTTAAAATCCTTTTAAAATTTTACCTTATTAGATATTGCTTGTTATAACCCGGACAGGCGATAGAAATGATTTTACAAACTAGTTCTTTTAAGTAGATATTTTCCGATGTAGATATCGGCATGGTTTATCCAAATTACACAATTTTTTTTAGAAAATACACACCAAAGCCTTCGTTATTAATTATATTCTCTGGTTCTTTACTAAGATTATCGTAGCTATATATATAGGTATATAGGTATATATATACATATAGGTAACTATATATATAGGTACGATAGGTAGACAGATAGATATCTATCTACGTTGTTTTCTAAGCCAATATTTCCTACTCAAGTCTTGTGTCTAACAGAAATCATTAAAAAATGTAAGCGATAAGATCATTTTTGTACGAACAATAATAATTAGTGTCGTTTTGTTGGAAAGGTGCGCAATAAATTTATTGTTTTAGGTTGTGAAAAATATATTTATTGTAGACTCGATTGATTAGTTAATAGTAGTTTAGTAATGATTAGTAAGATAATGATAGTTAGGTAGGAAGGTACATGTTCAACTATTTTTAACCTTGGGCACTAAAAATACGTCACAATTTAAGTATATAATATGTAAAACACAAAAAATGTTTTTACGGATAACGGATGTCTTTTATACTAGACTCTGAAACCATTCAACCGATATGCCTCAAAATGGTTTCATTTGGTAGGCAACAACCCGAACGTGGTTTGAGAAACTGAGACCACTAAAACAATGCATTAGCCATATTATGTCCATTGATAAAGTCGATTTTCCACTTTTCCCATACAAAAATTTAAAGATAATATGTAAAGATGGCGCATCAACGTCACATTTTGAATAGCAATGGACACATTCCAATTAAATTGGTGAAAATTAATGGCTACTATTCGATCACTTTACCGATGATTAGAAAAATTGGCCCTAAGTTTATAAAGTTATTTAACCTATCAATAAACAAGACATAAATCCTAGTTTATTTATTACATAAATTCTCATTGGTACGGTCGAACCGGCCCGATCTACGCATTAAATCATCCTATTGTACTGATTTATTAATATTGCTTTATATTAACAATTTTCCTGGGCTATTTTAGATCATATTACAAGGCAGTAAGTTCTATTCTCTTTTGAATGAAAACAGTTCGTAGTTTTTAATGTATGTAAGGGTAATAAATGACGCAAGTGTGGCTACAACGGCTACATTAAATTGAACTTATTTAAATTTGTTGTTCGAAAAGAAGAAGTGAGAACTTCTAGAATGAGACGATGGAAGACAAGACAAGAAATTATGTGTTTTTAAAAAGTAGTATAACATGTATACCTCATTATGTTTGATACCTCAGAATTTTCGACTGAGTCACCGATTTTGATGATTATTTTTTAATCGAAAGCTGGTGCTTGTCATGTGGTCCCACTTTAATTTGAACGAGTAGTTTTTGAGTTATTTTGAAGTCGGTTTTTTTTCTTGGTAAAATTCAGATTATTTATTCAAAAGCGCTAATCCGAATGACAGTCGGATTTTGAAAAAAAAAATTGTATATGAAAGCATTGAAAAACACTTTCATGAAAATGCTATGGGCTATATTAATATTTATAGTAGGTAAATGGCCTGTACCATAACAGACAATTTGTGGACAGGAAAGGTGGTCAGGAAATTCTGACTATTATCTAAACAGTTTCTTGAAAATAAAGGCGTTTTATGCGTACCTCTGTCAAATAAAAATAAATTCTTAGCAACACTTGATCTAGCTAGAGCGATTATTGAGGGATAGGCCAAAATTAATTTTCTGTGTCAGTCTCTGTGACTCGAACGATACAAAATATTTGATCCACGTTGGCAATTTGACGGCAATCGTACAGGAATTTAGATTAAAGGATATCGTGCATAGTCAGACAGGATCCAATTCAATCAGATTAGGCAATTTAGACCTGAAGAACTTGGTCAACAGTAACATATTGGCACGGTATAGGATAATAATTATTACACTGTATTTATATCCCTATTTTTAACCGACTTCAAAAAAGGAGGAGGTTCTCAATTCGACTGTATTTTTTTATGTTTGTTACCTCAGAACTTTGGACTGGGCGAACCAATTTTGATGATTATTTTTTTAATCAAAAGCAAGTGCTTGTCATGTGGTCTCACATAAATTTGAACGAGATCTGACAAGTAGTTTTTGAGACTGAAGTCGGTTATTTTTTGTTAGTAAAATTTAGATTCCATAAATTCCATAAAAAAATTAAGAGTTGAAATACACGCGTAAAATCCTGTAAGATATTTTTTCATGGGCTATAATGTAGATAATTCAACCTGTAGGTACAAAATAAAAGTTAATATGTATAACAATATTTTATTTTTGAAGACTGTAAGTGTGCCCAATACATAATTGTAAACCAATAACGTTACGTTGTAAAATACTACACTACAGTTTACACTCTCATTTCAAGTGTAAAACAACATAAGGCTTAAAATCACGAAGGTGGCGAATTCGGTTTGGAAGCTCGTAAAATAAAATATACGAACAAATAACAGTAAATAAGAATTCAATACTATTGAGATCAATTAGACGTATTCATACCTAAAATTAATGATTTGAAAAATAAGTAATTTTAAATAATTTAACAAGAAATATGTGTAAAAAGTCAGTTCGGGAACGCGTCCCAAACAAAAACTTCAAACTTCAACTTGCGTTAAAAATAGTAAAATCATACTTTTTATATTCTCAATTTTCATTAGAGTTTGCTTGTTTCCTAAACAATTATTATTCTAAGCCAGAATATAGAAAATAAAATCATTTTAAACACGGCATTTGTCAAAAGTTTGTCCGAGAAATCAAACGTCATATCCGTAAACGCAGCATTAGGCAGTGAAAACTTTTATTCTTAAACGCGACTTAAGGCGCTAGTGTGTCTTAGTGACGAGCAATAGTGTTGTGAAGTGGGCGTCATTTGTTATGTGCGTAAATAAATAACAATTTAAGTGGTAAGTACTGTTATGTTCATGTATTTTTCACCGTACATGAACTATACGTCATCCCGGGAACGGGTGCAATAGTAAATAATATTAAAATAACAATTAGTTAATAAGTATTCTGTAAAACTATCATTGTTTACTTCACAATAACCTAGAAATAATATGTCTAATATGGCGACCATCGAAATTGTAGGTGCGAAATTTCAAAAACGTCATTTCGGGAACAGTCATTAAGGGGACGTTCCCGGACATGATGACGCGGTTCCAGATTAACGTAGTGGTTTCTGACATGACTTATTAATGGTGAATTAATATTTAATAAATATTTGTTTAAATTAAAAGATCTTCTTTTGTTTTCAGTAAAAATGGAACCAAACGAAGGTGAAATAAAGAAGAAAACTAAAAAAAACTTAAAAACACAAAAACACAAAACTCGGTGAGAAGACAGCGCGGAAGAAAAAGTGTGAAAAAAGACCAGGCAAAAGCATACAGATATATAAAAGAACAACAAGATATAATAACAGAAATGAGACGTAATTGAATAAAATAATAAGCAGAAAGGAAAAGACAGAAAACAAGAAGAACAGTGATCAGATGACTCCAAAAAATAAAGTGAATGACTTAATCAAAGATATACCAGTTCCAGTACCTCGTGTAGTACAAGTATTATCTTATTTTAAGTCTAATGTTGATATATTTGAGAAATGTTAATTATTTTATTTTCTTGTGGCTATTATTATTAATATTGATTATAATATTACAACAAATAATATTTCTTAACAAGATTATAGAAATTACAAAAGTTAATTGTCGCAATTATTACTCAAAAATACCTTTACCTGTAAGAAAATCACCATAGTCATTCCGGGAACTCTACTTTTATTTGCCTTTATATACTAATTTCAAATATTATTGAACATTTAAATATGCACATACAAACATAATAAAGTTATTAATATAGAAATATCTAAATTTACTTATTAGGTCATCTATATTTTGTTATATTTTGAATTTTGTGCTTGAAATTTGAAACTTAGTTACTTTTTAATTTTCAATTTGATGATTTTTATAAATATCCATGTATATTCACCAAATTTCCATTTGTATTTAAAAAAATATAGTAGACTGCTATTAAAAATAATATTATTTTATTGTTTTCTATAAACATTATATTTAAAAATAAATATTTAGCTACGTTCCCGAAATGACGATTTTTGCTGTCGAGTTACCTTAAAATCGCTGTAATTTGAAAAATTGTGAAATCTAAGCGCGCCCCTTTTAAATATGTTAAGATTAATAACAAACCAATCATTTATACTTCTTTAATTGGCTATTGCTTTTAACATTTTATGCTCAAATTGCAAACCTGAAATTCGCCACCTTCGTGATTTTGAGCCATAAACAACGCACTTGTAAACTGATCAATCAAGTCCGTGCGCAATACGGGCAATACGTATACATTGGTTCAAGCAATTCGCGCCTGTTGGCTACTATTGCCACAGAGTACTAAGTTAGTTTGTATGTGGTTGCGTAATGAATATTAGCACAACTATGATTCAAGACAGAAGCCTCGAGTACATGTGAGAGGTTCGTGAGGAAATATTATCTTTTTACTGTTTACAAGTAGTGTTTACATCATGCAATGTTTCGTTTCGTTGCGTGAGCCCAGACAGCTAGTCAAAAGCTAGCACCCCACGCTCTTATAAGTTATTGTATTACGGTATATCACATAAATCGACGTACTGATCTGATGATAATCATGACCCAAAGGCAACATTGACGCCCCAAAAGGCAAAAACTGCCAATACAAAAGCAAAGAAACTGCTTCCCCTCTCCTATCTTCTCTACATTTTCCGCCTCTGAACAAGCTCCTTCAGAAATAGGAAGAGAAGTCATGTTCAGACAAACACAGACCATGTTTTATCCAATGTAGTTCATCACGCCTGCATTGCTTCCATTGATTTTACCTCATCTAGATTCATTCACACATTATACTCATAATTGTTCCACTGCTGGGCTTGGGTCAGATTCCAAGAGAATGGAGATCTATCGGTTTCGCAGGTTTCCTCACGATGTTTTCCTTCTCCGAAGAAGGCAATAATTCATTGAATTTGTAATGTACATAATTACTTATTCAAATCCTCAAGCATACTATAGGTAGGCTATCAATCACTTAGCGTTCTATCCGCGGTTTTGCCTGCGATTTCCAGAATAATAAGTACCCTTTATCCATCCTTTATTCTATTCCAGATCATGGCTTACTCGCGAGCAAAATTAGTTTAGTTTATGCGTGAAGGAATAACCAACATCCTCGCAAACTTTTACATTTATAATATTAGTAGGATAGCATAGCATACAGATCCACCGTCTGTAAGGTAACTGTAACGTAACACTTTCCATTACAATCACAAACACATACACAAGTTTAAAAACTTTAAAGCCAAAACTGACCAGTTTCCTATAAGTTCATTAGCAATTGAAATTCAGCTATTGTTATGTAAACAGTGTTTTGTCCTCGTGTCAGTTTGTCTGTCACTTGTACGTGTGGACAGTGGAACTCTTTTCCACATTTACATTTAGTGCAAGTATAAAGCGGTTGGACAAAATTCTCAAAAATAAAACTTTTTGTCTCTAAGAAATTAATTAATGTTTTTGATTAGTATGGGCGTTTTTCAAAACTCACTAATCTTTATACAAAATTAAGTTAAAGCAGTTCACCATTACCAGGATGATGGGTCCGGGGAGCCTGTCATCCGTAGAACATAGGTCCTCGAGGTGGGAGGCGCATCTCTGTTTTCCTGGTGCGTCTCCAAGTGTGTAAGGGACATCTCAGAGTCCCAGAGTGCCAGAGCCCTGGCTTGACAGGCATCGCTGGCTGGGTTGCGGATGTGTGCGAAAGCGTTCCCGGGACCCAGCCGTAAAGCGACGAGATGGAACACCGTGGGGTTTTAGTCGGTGGATAGATCAAGTCCGACATAACCACTGTACTCCCCGTGATACAGTGGTATCCATAAGGATTTCCCCACGAAAAAAAAAAAAAAAAAGTTCACCATTACCAATATACATTATGATAAATCTTTTGTTGTGGTTATATTGAGAATAAGAAATAATTAATTTAAAAATTAATTAACTTCACACGTAACCAGCTGTCAGTTTGATGTTTCATGCCTTGATGTTTGGTGCCTTTATAATTAAGATGAAAATTAATTAAAAATTACTCGGTCACTTTGCTTTACTATACCTAGTCTATCTGCCTTATTTACTTACGACATCAAGAAAGTAGAGAATGGTAGGACCATACAAACATGATTGGTATTCCACGAATCAACGAGCCCCACTACTTATCGCGAAACGGTATACACATACACTAAAACGTCTCTTTGTGAGGTGTCACAGACCCTTCATTCATACCAAATGTGAAGACCGCGAAACTTGCTTCGGGGAAAAACTAAGTAGCGGTAGGCCGTTCCCAGACTAATACAAAATTTTACACAAAACCTTAATGCCGTTTAGAAATCTGTTAACATATTTGTTACTTATGACAAGGGGTCCTTAAGATTAACAATTTAATATTGTAAATTTTACAGCTTACAGCTCATCACTTGGACATCATAAACACGATTTGAATAGCTAATCTAGTGTGACATCATTATGAGCCAGAGTTTAGTTCTGTTTATTTACTTAAAAAGAAACATCCATTAAAATGATAGAGAACTAACCAATATAGTGTAGGTAACGTGATTTTATATCGACCAATATAAATGTAGGTATGGTTACATTTATACGGTTTCTACAGAGGTTTGCTCAAGACAAACTTTAATGCTTTAACATTAAATAATCGTCATGATAATAGCTTAGAAATGTTTAAAAATACTCTAGATGAAAATTGAAATATAGACATGATTTTACACTTTCTAATTTAGAAAGAATTGACCGTCATTTTGTAAAGAAGATAAAAATTCTCAATATTTTAAAATTACTAAATAGAGAGAGATAATTTTATCAGTAGAAGACTGAACCACATTACATTACTATGAAAGTTTCCACACACACAGACACGCATAGTGGCAAACGACATACATATGACAATACAAGTATTACAGATATACAATATCGTGGGAATCATGATTTTACTGTTATAGCTGTTATTAAATGTACGACATTGATCTGCTAATTAAACAATCAACGCCTCCTACAAAAACTAAAACAAAAGCTTAACTGTTATGGTAACACGTCGTTCTAGAACCAATTAAATGTTAACGGTTTAATTGTAAAGATAATGGAGAACGTAGTAAATTTTAATGACTCGAGACGAGACATAAAAAGTCAAATTTATATTTATATGTTTCGTATAGTTATGTAACGTTGACATAAAAAATAACTTTATTCGTGAAAACACATAATAAGCGTCGAATCGTCGTAACCGAAATTTGATATAACTCCGCTCGTTCGTGAATGAAGTCATTTACGCAAAAAGACACGTCATGTTTACGAAAAACGACGAAGAAAGAAACTATGTTTTGAAGTGAAAACTTCTTTAGTACGGGGATGACTTGAAATTTTATGAAACGAAACTGTCCAGTAAAAAGAGACAAACACATAAATTCTAAAGTGAGATAGGAAGCATAGTACGGGGGTAGGGTAGAGGAGTGAGGGGTAGGGGAGCGGAGCGGAGCGGAGTAGTGAAACTTATATTTATCATCTTCCCGAAATTTTACATTCGTCTCATTATCTTGAAAACAAAAATTTTGAAGGTTTCACTTCTACCACGTGTTAATTGCACACATTTTTTTTTTTTTTGTATAAGCTGTTTAAACTGCGTGTCTAATGTCAGTCTCCCAATCAATGTCACTGTTAACAAAGACGTCCTTCACGTCGAACCACAAAACGCAGCGTCCGTTCCGTGCCTTATGTTAATCAACCATCGTAAGCTGACCTTAGACGATCGGCCTCTACTAGGTCGCTTGTGTAACTTCATAATCAATGTTTCTGAGTCACGACGCCAACGTTACGGCATATTTACACACAAACACACACAAATTTCGTTCCTTCCGTGTCTATTCGATTGTTGTGACTTTTTTAATAATAGATAATGCTATTAGTTGACCCAGGCTATCATTAATCTACATACAGGATAGTAATCTATAAAAAATTTCAGCTAACTCATATTTTTCTTGGTCTTCACTTGGTCTACACATGATATGGTTAAACCTTATGGTGGTCACTCACGGTCAGTCCATCGCGTCAAATGGCGTGATATACAGCCAAAATTTGATCGTGAATGTGAAAAACTGATGGCGTGATATAAAACTCTGGATTTCCAATGTTCCATGGCGTCACGCCACAACATCGCGCCGACGGATCGTGAATGCGCAAACCCACATCCATTAATTGTTCATTTCGCGCCGAGACGTCGAACGAAGGAGACAGTTCCAAAAGTCATTGTTTAATTTTGTGTAACAAAATGGCTTCCGAACGCAACGTCATGTCAACGTCTTTCGATTAGGTCAAACGCGCAAATGAAAGAGAATTGGAATGATCGTGAATGTGAATCATGTTTGGCATCCATCCATTTTGACATATGTCATATGGAGCCACGCCAAATGGCGCGACCGTGAGTGGCCACCCTTAGGCTTAAGCTTAATAACCGTCAGATATTGTATGACCTTAACCAAGCGACCTCCTATAGCCCACTTGTGTAATTCCAATGTTGATACTAGGTAGTGACAGTATGACGTGGGCCGTGTGTGGCAGCTAATAAAACCATTTGGGCGTATTTAATTATCATTTACTTTAGATTATTATGACAACCTTGTTTTGGGCCATGATAAAAACAAAATACACTTCGGCACTCACCACGCATAGTATAATCACTATATTTTAGTCACCATGTCTCAAGAATAAACAGTTAAAAATGACATTCCCAGCAGGGTATTGAAACCTGGGAAATCTAAATCGATAGGTCTACAGGTACATATGTACTTCAATGAGTGACAAAATTCCATGTAACATAAAATTCTTGTTGGACCCTATGGAGAAAATTCTAAGCCTTTACGAACTTTACTCACTCGACATACGACACTCCACCAATCCATCCAAGTCATCAAAATGTAATCCTTTTTTAGCCGCTTACCATGAATACAAGCGATTGGGATTTCGCTGGGTGGTACGAGAACATAGCCTAGTAGATTCTTTGCAAAAACTGGCCAAAAAGTAGCAGTACAAAATTTTAGCGTAAGAAAATTAACAAGCCACTCTACGCTGAGCAGCTGAGTCATAAATCTCAATTCAAGTTACAATTTTACGAGCGCACCCGTTCACAAATTCCCTGTACCGAAAAGGGGACACCGGCACTGTTCTAACTAAAGACGATTGATTCATCTCGCTCACCATAATACGGTTACCGCATTGCCGGGAGTCCTTTGGAGTAATAGAATTAAAATATTTATCAGTTTTTGTAAAGACAGATGTAACGATGATTTTGGTTACCCTAAACCCAGTCTTTTGTGTAAAATATCATACCAGCTGCTGACACAATTATCGATGATTATTTCGATGTTCTAAAATTTCAAAATTATTCTTTTCAATTTCGCTAGAAGAAAGCAGGAGAGAACACTTACTTGTCTTGAATAAATACGATCATTCACGCCTCCGTCCGCACTGTGTATCACTGTTCAAATATGTATGAAGTTATGGACTGTATGGACAAATAACGCAAAATTAAAATGTATCCGTCAGATTAATGGCCGGTCCGGCCAAAATCGAGCCCTGGACGCCTTAGTCAGCAAACTTGGTCACATTTATTTTTATGGATATTGGAAAATGTAGAACCAATAAACGTCTTGAGTCAAAAGTCGAAACTGATTCGCCGAAGAAATTCCATCGCTTTTTAAGAACCACTGTCTTTGAACAAATTGATGTTGATTGGCCGATCCGTCTCCCCCAGTGCTCTTAACATTTAAAATAACAAGGAATGACATTATGTCATTGAAGCATACGGGTTGGTTATCGTTATGTGTGGTATTGGGATGACGTCATCATTATTAGGCAATAACTGCCCCATAGCTGGGCTCGAGTCTGTCTCAAGAGGAGCAGACCTCTAAAATATTCAGTACTCTATTTTATTAGTCATCACCAAACACTTCGCTATCGATACCAGCAACTAGTATCACTGCTAACGCTTTCAATAACATTTACGTTTTAACAAAAACAAGAGATAAAAACCATGGTGTATTTATCGAGCTAAAATTAGCCATTCCTAACACTTCAACGAGTGTATAAAAACAACATGACTTAATCAGTGTTCAATAAAACATTAGGAAAATAACGATTGTTACGTTAAAATGTTAATATCGATCTAACAAAAACATAACGCAGAAAGCGGCTATGTTAATTGCATGTAAGAAGAGTTACGTCGAAGAAATTATAGGCAATAGCGGCAATATACGTATTATTTGCATAAGGGCCATTATGGCGTTGTAATGACTACTATTACCTAAAATTCGATACGGAGTGGATACTTGGACTTGGAGAACAATGGAGCAATATTGCTAAGTCACCCAATGCGATGTTTATTTTGAAGTCCAAGATGTAAGCTTTAAGAGAATTAAAGTTCTATGTTGATGTGTTGACTTGTTTCTGTATGACTTTTATGTTGTTCATGTAGGTTGATAATTTCCCATATTTTCGCACATGTCATCCCAATTACGACGCATCTGTCATGGTGTGCCTTAATAGTCATGCCGCACACGAAGTGCATATAAATAAATAATTAGTTTTGCGCTTACTTCTCTGGTTATTGGTTAGGCTAATATTTTCAACACCTACTTTAAACGATTACTAATATTAGCAAGTAGCGCAGCCTGAACTGATTTATTATATGAAAGATATAATAATTATTTAACAGTTTGATGATCAATAAGAGAAAACATTAAAATTAACTTCTCTCAACGAAATAATATTAATTATTATCATTTATTTAAACATGTAAACCGCTGTAAGTGTAAGACGTGTCGCACACATTATCGGTTACATTAGAAAGTGATCGACAATCACGGTTCAGTACGGGCAATTTAGACAATTTATACATTATACATGCGTTCCTACAAGCACAGAACCGCTAGCTACGATACAATACAGGAGAAAGGGATATCGTGCTTTGTAAATACTTTGATATCAATTTATATTACGATTATACCTTAGTAACTCAACCTTGTTGAATTTCGTAGTAGGAACAAACTATTTGTACTGACTTCAAATGAAACCGAAGAGTATGCTGGCTAGAAAGTGAAGTTTCCAAGACTTAGAGCATCTATCATAAATTGTATAGCCTTAGTGCATGATGGGATTCATGGGTAATGAACGCCACGGTAGAACATGATTTAACCTTACGTCATCATGAACCATTTCAGAACAGCAACGCTAACCAAGTTTGGCAAGAACTGCTTAACATACCTTTGAAATCAATGAAGGACATTCAACGTAGTGAGTTTAGGGAATAGATAATAATGAACTTCTAAGATGCAAATAAGTAGAGTATAGTACAAGTAAAAAATTGTTATCTTAAAAGATAAAAGAATAATTACCTATTAATGATTTGAATATTACGATAGGTTTAAGTGAACGGAAATGTGAAGAACAGCGTAATAAAAGAAAAATATTATTTAAAAGACTACACGGAAACGGCTTAGAACCTACTTATAAATAAAGGACCAAAATCATTAAAGGAAGAAATTCTGGTACTATACCTAGTAAGTTCTCCAAAAATTTTAATGACCAAAATTATCTCCAGCATAAATAACCAAAATTTGTTTGAACTGTAGCGAAAGTTGAGCGAAAATATCTAAAGGGTTATTATATGTGGCTGATAAAATACATCTGCAATTAGTACCTATCCTAAATTCAAAATCACAATTTTTTAAAGGATTATAACATGCTAACAATATGCCCAGCACAATAAAGAGAAATCTACATGTATCCGTCTCATGCATTCTAGAATCCTTATCGCAAGATTGGATGCTGCAGATAAGATATCTGTGGGTGGTGGATTGATAAAAGTGTGTGAGCCGTTTGTTTAACCCACATTCTTGCGAAATGTTTGCATCGACTTTTATAGTTTGTAGATTAAAGGCAACAATCATTAATTTCTTCGGCGTGACCTGTAACATAATAAAGTGTTGACAGAATGAATGGTCAGTTTCAATAAATTCGTTGAAATAGTTTTTCGATTTCTGAACGAAAATAATCAACAACCCAAAACCACAGAGCACTTAACACTACATTTCCCAAAACCTCAAAGCTACAATGATGAAACTTTTTGTTTCTTCACAAAAGATACATTCATAGTACATTTACATGGTGTTTAAAAATCGAAATACAATTACAATAAACTTTTTAAATTTAGTCTTCATTCTCCGAATCGAATTCAAATGTCGATTCAACATCAACTCTCGAGCAGTTCTAGGAATGGGAGCGCTGTATAGGTTTATGTGTAGATGTTCTGGGAATAGCGCAGTGTTTGCTGATTTGCTGAATCTGCCTTCAGTAGATGCTAGCACTTTAAGCGACATCCAAGAAAGCTTTTCTGCGCCCGGGTGCCATATACATACAGTCATATTTGTTCCTGATTCAATAAATTGCCTTCCTTGCTGCAAATATTTTTTTGGGGATAAAGTACACCACCAATTTCTCAATTAGGCACCCTTATCCAAATCTTACCAAATGATCTTCTTGCTTAATTCGAAAATTATAGACGGAACAGATATCCTTCTTTTTTGTCGTTTGGGAATTGTTAGATTTTTTAATTTCACTTTAAAATACTTGGCTCAGTATATTCTAGTCAGCTAATCTACTTTTAAAAGTTTAAATTGGCACGACCTTTGGATATGTTAATGTCATTACGTAGGTCATTTTCCTCGTGAGTGTCAACTGTCAAGTTAAAATGGTACACATTTTAAAGCTTTATCACAGGTCCTTACTCTGGTGATCCTAAGTGTTCATATTGGGAGAGGATACCCCACCCCAACCCAGCAAAGGATTGTAACAAGATTCAGGGAATTTAATATTATTTTATATATTTTTTCTTTATTGTGTAGCAAGCTTACTTTAAATTCACAGGAAGCACCTACCCACTTAATCGAGTAACGGTTTTTATACAAACACCAATACACTTGTATTGACTAATTACTTGCTTCCGTAATAAATCCGGACGTAGGTACTTAAATGGTAATCTCGTCAATATTTGAACGTGGTTAATGTTTTTAAAACATATTTAGGGTAAGATCTTTAGATCCAACTCACAGAAAAGCGTTGAAATGAATAATAAATTATAGACCACGATATATTATAGCTTTGAATTTAATTGAACACTGCCTCAAGTATTATAAAATTGTTGACATCTTCCCACAAAATCCAACTTCAACTAGGATCAAAGTCCTTAAAGTAGGTTACAATCAAAGAATGCCAGAGATAGACAGAATAACAGAGACAGATATTCTAATGCCTATAACCGAGTGACATAGACAGGAAGTCGATTCTCAGTACTATGCAGTAGAAAGCTTTATTTGTTTATGGTCCGATGTTCTAGGAATAGCTCGCAAGTATTGAATTGTGCTGAACCGCTGACACCGTCCTACTGGCATCACCTACTGCTTAAATAGGACGCACTGTGTCTGTGCTCGTGTCAGATAGTACAATGACTCTCGATGTTTTGATCGCAGGAGGATTACGTTCTTGGCCATTTCACCCTGTAACCCACATTTCATATTTGGACCAGTTGAGGAGAAAATTTAGAAACGAGATTATGAGTAAAATAATGTGGGTGTCTAAAACTTTAGCAAATTCATTTTTGGCGATCTGTGCGTAAATTTTTGCCAGTCCACTTTATGATATTTCTGTAACTTATTTCTGCGTTTATGTTTAATCAATTTTCACTAGCGACTCCCGCTCTGCAGTCGAAATGTTCTCTCACTCTCTCTTTCTTTCTCTCGTCTCACTCACTCATCGTAATTGAGAATGCCTGGTAAACATAATTACGCTGCTTCAATTCTAGTTAGTGGAAAAATTGCAAAGTTAGCAGAAGCATAGTTTTAAGATGTTTTGTCGTAGGGTAGATTGTAGTTAGATTTGATCTAACCCCTATTTGGCAAAAATCCTGCCGATCCGATCGTTGTCACGCACCCCATGCAATATCGATCGTGACTGGGCTTGTTTGCAATTCGATAACAATCTGACCTTCAGATCACATCACCCTTGCAATGAGGGGTGATTTCGTGGTTCAGTTTTATTATTTTAGTGTAGTGTCCTGTGAGAAAATTAAATTTCACTCAGTAACATGAGTATTTTTGTAATTTTTTCGCACAATACACTTTTTTAAACTTTATATCATTTAAGTAATTTTGCCATAATTTATATCGTAGCGTAGTACAACTTTGAAATATCCTTAATGTCAAATGAAAGCTGTAAGTTTCAATAGGAACCGCAATATATCTCTTCTCTTTACATGTTATCGATATCTTATTCTCTAATTTTGAGTGAATACAAACCAGTGTCTTCCTCGAATAACTAGCAAACTTAAGTCATACACATAACAAAAACTTATGCAATTTAAACTAGTATTCAACTGATAATAATGAAATTATTATCAACTTTGTTAATCGTATTTCCGTCACAAGGCTCGATGTTTTCATTCCTTTGCGTAACATTTGTTTTAATAAATGTATTATGTAAATATTCAACACTAAATGACTCAGCATCTAAATGATAAGGTCATTTCATGAAAGTTAATGTTTAGTGAAAGTGCCTTTCTTTAATCCTTTCCGTTTAGTCCACTTGACCCCACGTTTAAGGCATCTACGTCACGTTTAAATTCTTACCGTGTCCAACTGGCTGTACTAGGTACACGATTTTTGCATTAAATCTACGAAGTACTCACTAACATTATCTAATTGTCCTTTCCATGTTTTTTAACCATACCGTAGAATGAAATTTTACAAATTTTTCCGCCAAATTTTTAAAGCAACTATTAAAGGAATCTCGAAATAACTCAAAATAATTTATGCCTGTATCTAATATGTATATGTGTATGTATACCTGCATATGGCATATCTAAAGATATATATAATGATATAAAGATATACTTTGTACATTTAGTATACTTATTAAACACGCGTTTTATTAATTGAGATTTATTAATTGAGATATTTTTCATCAATAACAAAGCAATTTTCAACTACGACCGGAGCGGCTGTTTTTTTTTTACTTTTTATTAGTTTTATAGTTTATAATTTTACTAGACTATAGTCTATGTTTCAAATTATGTAATACTAATGTACGTTCGGCACAAATTTTCGAGTTTCGACGGCGAAATTTCGCTTCAACGTAAGATTGTCGGTTGCCAATCGGCGTTGTAGCAAGTAGAACTATTTGCTAGAACGCCGGACCTTTACAACTAAGATTTCACGGCGAGATTTTAACCGCGAGTGGTCTTGGTCTGCCAAATGAAGAAATACAAGACAATTAAAATTCTCACTTTGCAATTTTCCAGTATCTGCAAACCAATTCATTTTTAATGACTTTCTTATAAGATGAAATGTTTTGTTTAAAGGTTAAATTATCGTAAACCATCTTCCTGGGTCGCCGAAGGACTACGGAGCCAAAACCGTACAAACTGATTTTCCATTTTTACCTTGACAATTATTTGACAAAATGACATCAAGTGAATAAAAATACAAAGTTATGTTATGTATTTTTATAAATAAACCTTTCGGTGCTGCGACGCGTTGTAAAATCCCACTTTGAGTTCTTATAAATAAAGAAAGCGAGCAAGCAGATTGCAAACTGCAACCCACATTCTTTCTTAACTGCATTTTTCAAAATCCAACTAATGCTTTGTATTGCCCTAAATAATAAATAATCAACATCAATCATCCCATAACCTAAACTCATAATCATATATCTAAACATAATCTATAATACGTAATACTACTCATTTGTATATTCAAACTTGATTTACGTGTATATTACCACTAACCCATTATATCGGCATACAAATTCTTGTATAACATCGCATAATTACAAACTCCAATATCGAAGTATAACTGCGATGCAAATTCATCTCTATGACGTAAAATACATGAGTTAATTCGGCTTGAATAACCAAAACCGCGTTATGTAGGTGTCCAGTCTGGCATATCTTAAAACAAGTCCTACCAGTTCGAAATAGCGTTATCGGCAACAAAGCTGCGTGATTTAGACAATAGGATGACGACGTCATTAGGAATCTCAAATCATCCAGTTAATAGAGGTCGATACTCTACTGCAGATTAAATAACTGCGTACTCTGACCCTTATGCACATAGCAAATTATACTACTCACTGAACTCCCTAGCTACCTCTGTTACGACTAGTGTCTCATTCGAACAACCAATTTCTAGTATTTCGTAGCTGCATATTGAGACCTTAACGTTTGAATGTTCAATAACATATTATACGCTGATGGAACTGCTAAACGACGTGGTGTTGTAAGCCCTATGCAGTGCACAGTGCCTGTTTAGGTCCATAAAACTTTTAGCAATGTTATGGAAATAGATAAATATTATTAATTGACTAAATCTTCTGAAATGTAATCTATGAATTGTAAATTGTACTACTTGTTACAAAGGAGAAAGAAATCCGCGGTGAAAGAAACGCTATACTCGAGACATCTTTATGAGGTGGATAAAGGCGTGTGAAACAATAGCCCAAAAGTAATATTTACGTAAGTATTGGCCATCATAGGTATTATAGTTCTGCTTTTATCTATAATTTTATTAATCCATTTGCATATACTTGTACGCCAAATAATCCGGGTAAAATAGGCTATTCAAACAATAGTGAAAGTCCAAAACCGGTAGTTACTGAGATCTACGCGATAATAAATATTTAACTTTCGTGTGAATTACGTGACTAGGTAATAAAAACTGCCATCAAAGATCGCTTTATTGAAACTGAAATTGCTACCAGATTTATTGCCTCTTTTTTAATACATATAATATCATTGATAGAGTATAATTTTCATATTGAAATCCATTATGTAATATGTTACACGTGTTATGTATTATGTATACCTTAAGCTTTCGGAATGGGCAAATTGGGAAAAAATAATGGCAAAACTAAAATAGGCTCAGCTTTAGAACAGGGAATGTCGAAAAGATGGTTCAAATATTTTTTTTTAGGTAGATTATATTATTAAAAGACGATTACGAAAGTTTCACTTTACGCAAATTAATAGTTTATGAGATATGAATTTTTAAAATATCGAATTATTCCCAATTATTTGCTTACGTTTATGACATAATACGTCAAAACGCGACAGCCATCTTGAATTTCGTGTCAATTTAACGGGTTATCCGTCAATTTAGCTTCAATTTCTGACAGTAGCTGTCATAAATCAGCCATGACAGTCGTCAAATATGTCAATCTCATCATTCATCGTCTATACCACAGAGTACATATCTTCGTGTCCATTCTCGCGTGTGAGAACATCATTGTGATCGCGCTTGAGAATTTTCGTTGAATACAACCACTACTGAATTGAAAATAACAAATTGAATAGCACAAATATTTTAAGTTAATATACAACTATGTTAAAGTCAAATCAAATCAAATGAAAAAACAACTGAACTCAAATCGAAAGAAGGATAGGTTAGGTTATGGTTGTCTGATTTTATTTACGAAAAAATAGGAACCCCGCGAAGCGGGGTTCCGTCGACATCTGTGACATAGTCTTATTACGGCGTTAATAGAGTAGATTAAATCACATAGTATCTGTGACTGATACAACAGTTTGATATACCTTTGTCATTTCTGGCGTTTAATTTTGAATATAGAGCCTTAATTTTGTACTGCGGTTAGAAAAGTTATTTTCCATTTTCTCAGAAATGGTGCGTCGCTGAGAGTTGCGAAAGGTATCGTTGTAATCAGGAGCGAATCCTTTATATCTGTATGATCAATAAACACTGAAATAGCTTGATAAACTTACACCCAATTTTTATTTTCAAAATTTTTTTTCTCGAAAACTAAAAGTTTGCGTAAATTGCGGTATTCAAAAACGTGTTGTACACCCCCCCCCTCCCCCCCAAAAAATTTTTCATCGAAATTGGCGTAATTCCCTGTTCTAAAGTGCTTCCCTAAAATAAACCAATTAAGATGGTAAATGGTCACTACCACCCATGCACACCCAGGGTACTAATACTGTACCTAACAATTAGGACCAGCTTGCAAACTATTTTCCTTCATCGCAACCGTTAAGGTTGAAAACAATTTAGTATAGATTTTAAAAGCAGTGCTATGCTATAATCTAGTTTTGGCAGCACTAACGAGTTATTTTCGCATCTAAATCACACGACCTCGACTGGACTAATCCACTTTAATAGGAGACAAAGCGCAGGAAGACAGCCCTTCCCTTCAATATAAGGAACAAATAGGATAGGATCTTCCTGTCATGTAAAATTAGTTCAATAACAACAACAGCGCTAATAGGTGAACTACATCAATAAAGGAATTGCTACAAATAATCAAAACTTGGGATACTTCCCAAACGATATCAAGTCACAAGCACATTTTAGACTCACTATCGAAAAATGAGAGGTAATCATATTGAACCAATCCATGATAATATCGTAGAGTACCAGCCAACACAAATAACATAAGAAACCTTTCAAACTAAAACAGTACGCACATACTAAAACAGAAATGGTTTGAGTTCAAGAGATATGATGACATCACGTCTAACAGTAGACTTACCGCAATGTTATTAGCATCCACTCGCACAATGTTACATTAGTATATATGTATGTACTTACAAATACCGCAACATCAAATACCAGCTACAAAGAATCATTCCGTGACAAAACAATTTAAGTTATTTCGTAAAACACTAAGAATAATAATATAATAATAATATATATTTGTCTAAAAAAACAAATCATAACTTAAAAGTTCAATTTTATTTATTTATTTATTCATAACACACATAGCTCGTCGACACGTCAATCCCAAGAAATCAAAATAAGAGAGAGAATCTAATTCGATGCCCGTAAAAGTGGACGCGTTATGAAGATTTGTGTACAAATTGCAAAAGTTAAATATTGTTTCGATTTTTCATAAATGAACCCTATCAATTTATCTCTTCAGACTAAATGTCAATTTGCATCGAACTTTGTATGACTATGAAGTCCGTCAATTAAGTCATGAACATCCTCACAGTGGAAGTCTTCCTGAAATCGATGGCAGACTTATAACACTGCTGCTCTATTTAAGACTTTAATTCGAAATGGTTCTGAAATAACTGGCTATTACATAGCACGTAAAATGAATGCATGTACGAAATAAAAATTTGCTACACTTTGGCCTTCAGTTCCAGCTCCACAACTTACGTTGACGGTATTCTTCAAGAAGACATATTGTCTTCTTCAGTTACAAAAATGCTGAAAGGTCAGGAAGTTAGAAAACAGTAACATTACTGCAATGTAGTTTTTGTCCATTGAGCCTTTGTTAGGTGATCGTGGTGCGTGACCGTTAATTCGACGGCTCGTCGTTGACCGCGTCGAATGGCAGACAGTTCTAGCAAACGCAACAAAAGGTGGTTCTACGCTTGTGATTTCGTGTTACAAAATTCTAGATCGTGACCATATTATATTGTATTCAAGTTCAGCTCAGGAAATATTATGGATTCTTCTTCTTCAGAGTTCATTCGCAATATCTACCTCTGTCTCTTTTTCCGAATTCGCCAAAAAATTGTTCAAATTGTTCAAATAACAGAGTTGAGTGGAATTTAATGTCGACTCATCAAACAATAGACGCACTGTACAAAATTATTATATTATCGCGAACTACTTTCCAGGTAGGTAGACATATGTAGGTGAGTAAATCTAGATCCAGTTACATAAATACCTAAACTAGTAATATACCTGTTATTACTATAATAAGTGTTATGAAAAACATTTGCTGCATAAATCATTGTTTACCTAATACTTAAGTCTTTGGGCAAAGGTAGAATGTTGAGAAAACAATAATATTGATCTGAAAATCCACGACTGTTGAAATGTTATCATTTTGATACCAAATGCTGTTTTAAACAGACTAATAATAATTTGGCACACAACAGAATTCCATTAGAGTTGTCTTTCTAAGCAGCAGTGATAGCCTAGCGGTAGAACGTTGGTCTCCCGAACGAAGGGGCCCGAGTTCAAACCCTGGCACGCACCTCTAATTTTTCAAATATTATGTGCGTATTACAAGTTAATTATCACTTGCTTCGGTGAAGGAAAACATCGTGAGGAAACCTGCACACCGGAGAGTTCTCCATAAAGTTCTCGAAGGTGTGTGAAGTCTACCAATCCGCACTTGGCCAGCGTGGTAGACTATGGCCTAATACCCCTCACATTGTAAGAGGAGACCCCGAGCCCAGCAGTGGGATAATTATGGGTTGTTGCTTTGCTTGCTTTTGCTTTGCTTTGTCTTTCTAAATGCGATAAGCGTGAAATGGACGATGAAAATAGACTTATTATTTTTGGCGAGCGAGAATAGAATCTCGGATGTAAACTATGCATCAAATACATTAGAAACCGAAGAACGAATTGACGAAAACATAAAACTAGAATCCAAATGATAATGTACAAATTGAATGACACATCAGTAGCAGAAAAACATTTAAAAATTTTGCTTCAAGACAACCACAGATGTGATAACAGCTGGCAATTCATCTTGATAAGGGTTGTCAGTTTTAAAACTTTTAAAGTTAAAATACCCCGTAAAAATACGTCTCTACATAATTTTCCTATCTTTAGATAAACCAGTAATTTGAATCTTTGCCTAGTATCATGTCTACAAAGTAAATAAGTTATTTCAGAGCGCTGATAACCGTAATCTCGATAAACGTAAAGAGAGTTCTACAAGCCCTGGACATTATCTCCAGATGACAAATCGTTAACAGTACGATGGTTCGACGACCAGTTGTTTCATATTAGCCACATGAGACCGTTGCTTCTGTGAAACTAAGAATTTTATGATAAAGCTAGTTCGTGCGTTGGCTTCAGGCCAATTAAAAAGGCAAGACTGTAATTTGTATAAAACTGTAGATAAGGCTGTATTTGGTGAAACATTTATAAATGAGTCCTTCCATAAGGGAAAGAAGGGAGAGATGAAGAGTAATATAGAACGAGAAGGTGGTGCACATATTAAATATTATGTACCTATTGAGGTTTAGAAGTACGAATGTACGAAGATTATTTCTAGGATCATGAAAAAAGGACTTAGATTTTTATATATTACTAGCTGCCCGGACAGACTTCGTTCTGTTAAAAGTTTTTATTTTTATTTTGAGATGTAAGCTATCCTATCTTTCAAGTTGGATCAAACTGCACACGGTGTGCAAATTTGATTAAAATCGGTTAAGTAGTTTAGGGAGTCCATCGCGGACAAACAACGTGACACGTAATATAGATATATTAACATATTCATTCAAATTCAGATGTGTATTCCATGAAAAAGAGGGCTTGTCTGTACAGACATATTTAATTCAAGCTTATTGTTAAAAGATTTAAATCTGAAAAAGCATGAACTTTTTGGAATCATTTAAAAAAGTGCACATAAACGTATTAACCGGTATGAAAATCAACAAGATTTAAGAATTGATTCTAAATTTAACATACTGGTAACCAGCTGACCTTTAGTTCGTGGTGAAACAGATAAAAATTGCCACTAGCGTAAGACTCGCTCACAGATAAACAACGTTCGCAATGCGCTAGTGTCAATGGACTGGTTCACAGGCGAGCGTCTGACCGCAATATAATTGGCTTGCCAACAATATTACCAGTTGCGGTAAAATCAATAACTTCTGCAACAGGCATGAATCAAGTTACCTAGTTATTGTTAGTTGATTTTAGTTAAGTTTCTCTTCTCTATGAGCTGTTTCTGTGCTTATCAATATTACGTTAGACTTTTATGAATTCTTACTCTCTTTTAGTTTTCTTTTTCTTCTTTTAGGGTTCCGTACGAAAAAATCGAAAAACGGAAACTTATAGGATCAGTCGTGTGACGTGTCTGTTCGCCTTTTACATCCAATTTACTCCGAAAGTACTGGACCAAATGAGTTGAAATTTGAATGTGATTTTTTGTGACCCAAAGAAGAAGGTATGAAGTAAACAACTGGATTTTGAAAAAAAAAGTTCAACGAAATAAAAAAGGTTTTGAAAACCGTATCATGTCGCATAAAAAATACAGAAAATACTTCTTTACTACTTTGTGTAAAAGAGGTACAAAAATGTTAACAGCACCTCATTTTGGCATAGTCCCCGAAAGTTTTTTCTGTTTCTCGGGAGTCATCTTCGAACTCGGAATCGGAGTATGGCCGCTTCTATTGCAAGCTTCGATCAATTATATTGCAAGTAGGTATTACCCTTGGTGACCAGAACCCATTTGTCACAGATCATCCTTCTAAATGACTAAAACAAGGCTGAGTCACGATCAGTTAACCCCGTATTTCGAATTCGACTTTCTAACGCCTACAAGCCATTGAGTCAACGATGATACGAGAAATAAATTTGACGCTACTGTGCAATGGTTAAGGCCTGGAATGGCATGTCTAATTTATGATTGAGATCAACTCGATGCGTCTAATCTGGTAGCAGGCAATTAGTCTGCGTCAAGCTTCGATTTTACGATATGGAGATGGTAAACACGCATAGTCTAGCTATCTTGTACCGGTCATGTATCATCATCACGACTGTCTCTTGTAAAGTCAATCCCCTCGTCATGTAATAGGACAGATCATAAATTAGTTCAATTCGTTTAGTGTTATGCAATGGTCTCGGATTCTGTTTTCTGCATTGAACAAACTTTACATTCTGGTGAAAACAGTCTACTTCCTCCGAAGCAGAAATGCATCATGATGCGATGAGCTTTTGATTCGGCTCTATATCATTTTAGAGTTGGTTACATGTGTATCTCCAGGGTTTACATAGGCTCTTTCAGAAGATATTTTTATATGACCAATTGTCGTAATATAATCCACGATTATATAAGAAAGTCCTTCGGGAATGTGTCTGTCTAGCAACAGTTCGAGGACAAAGGTGATTATACTCAGAAGGTCTGCTACATAACTGCTGGATTATAATTTCAGTCACATCGCACGAGCCGCATTTGGCGCGAGCCGCAAACGCATGACGCAGTGGCACTGGTTCCTCACGGAGGCAATTAAAGATGATATCACCGTTTGATATGACGTTTGTTCCACTTAACAGTCGAGATCGTGTTTGTATATCGAAAAGGCTTTGAGTTTGTAACGTATATTTGATTACCAGCTTTTGCCCGCAGCTTCGCCCGCGGTAGTGGTTTCGAAACGAAATTTTTAATTATTTTATTCAGATTTATAAAACCAAATAAAAATAAAGTACACCTTATAAGTAGAATGATGGATAAATAATATTAGATATTAGATTTGATGATGCCCGTGGCTTCGCACGCGTGGATATCGATTTTTTACAAATCCCGCGGGACCCCTGAACTTTTCCGGGATAAAAAGTAGCCTATCTGTTAATGCAGGATATAGGCTATCTACATTCCAAATTTCAGCCAAATCGGTTAAGAAATTGTGGCGTGATTGAAGAACAAACATCCAAACATCTTCACAAACTTTCACATATTTTATAATTTCAATAGGATATAAAGCAAGTTATTACTATAATAGAGGCACTAGGTAGGTAAGTCATCCTTAGAAAGTATACTTATTCTTATAAATTTCATTTACCTACGTTCTGAAGACCATGCATCTTCAACGTAACTGGAGGAACATTGAAAAATACTCAAAATTTCCATCAATCTTAATATATATATAAATTACGTGTCACGTTGTTTGTCCGCGATGAACTCCAAAACTACTGAACCGATTTTAATCAAATTTGCACACGGTGTGCAGTTTGATCCAACTTGAAAGATAGGATAGCTTACATCTCAAAATAATGAACTTTTGACAGAACGAAGTTTGTCCGGGCAGCTAGTAGTACCTATATTTCCTAGAATTTGGTATCCAGTTCGGGTGTCAGAAGTTCTTATGCGTCTCGGAGACCTATCAGTTTTGACTCCTTAGGGTCAAAACACATTTATTCGGCTTCATTCGGCTTTTGTCCATAGTAAACAACGATTTTGTATGGAGACGCGTACGCATCCTTTCGGCTTTTCGGCGCCGATTCCGCTTTCGCGGTAAACAAGTAGAAAACGACGACAAATGTGTTTTATCAGTCGAGTGCTATCCGCCGCGTTCAGCGCTCTGCCGTCCGTTAGGACTTTAGACCATATCCCTAACTACATAAGGTCTTAAATCAATTTGCCCAAAAACTCGACTTATTGCACTCTTCGTTAGGACGGCAGCGCTGTAGTGCCGCGTTCGGCGCGTTCGGCGCTGTACTGCCGCGTTCGGCCGCGTTCAGCGCTGTACGGCCGCGTACGACGCCGAACGCGGCGGAACAGCGCCGCGCTGTAGGTAGGTACATGGAAGATTTTTGACTCCTTGGCCTTGTCGACAGGTTGCGACCTTCATAGTTCCCGCACAATATAGGAATCTAACAGTAACGTAACTCGGGCCGATTCTCGAAAAACATGCCTACGGCCGCGCCGACAGTATTTTAATTTTATCAAACGACTTGAGTTTCTTAGTAGTTTTGTATTTAAAAATGTTATATTTTCTATTTTAATAAATGCAATTCATCTATATCTATACAAATAAATAAAATTGGAGTGTCTGTTTGTAATATTAAAATAACCGCTTTTTACCAAGTGCATTTGGATGTATACATGGTACATATACCAAAACAACATTTTTCACAATTTTTGTCTGTCTGTCTGTTTGTTCCGGCTAATCTCTGAAATGGTTGGACCGATTTTGACGGGACTTTCACTGGCAGATAGCTGATGTAACAAGGAGTAACTTAGGCTACTTTTATTAAAATCAATATTACCAATATAATCCGTCGAGGGGCCCTACCACCAGCGGGCCGGATTTAGTCGCCTTTTACGACACCCATCCGGCGTGAGACTGGGGCTATTATTCTAAGCCACCCCAATACGGCAAAAGTAATAATAATCAACCATTTGATTTTTTTAGCCCCTTATTTGTAAATCTAGGCATTTTACTCGGTGGACTTATGAAAAATAAACAATTTAGGTACCTACTTATTGCAATACGTACTAACTTGTTTTTATTTATTTATCCTACATGCACTGATCTCCTTCGGCTGGACCGAAGACCTTGAATATTGAAATTTGATTTCTTAATAATAATTACAATAATAATATACAATAATAAAGTTGATATTAATCAATGACGCAATAATTATACAATACCTACTTACCTACAAGTTACTTACCTACAATAATTATATATGTATATCTACCTACAAGTACGTATTACATATTTTATTATATTGTATAGTATTATAATAATATATGTATATCTATATAATACGTATTTGTAGGTACGTATATAAAAATAGTCTTACCTTTGGGAGTCTCCAGGTAATTTAAACAATGATATTCCTGGGTGACTTAATGTCGTATTAAAAACCGCACAATATCTTGTATTCCTGTTTGCCATACTTATTAAATAGTCACACGCCGCACACGGCCACCACAGCCGCAGTAAGGAACTAAACTAAAAGAATTTGTTATTTGTACCGTGGGCCGCCCGGCCCCGGCCGTGGCTCAAACCACGCTCGTTCGCCACAGTTTCTGCCTTTTACTACACTTATTCCGATGTGCGTAGGTATGACGCGCGTTTCGACCGTTTGTATGAAGAGCGAATACTGTTAGATTCCTATATTGTGGTTCCCGTATAGATTATACCTACTAACGTCTTCGGACCAGGGTTGGATTTTGTACTATAATTATAGTATTTATACTATAATTTCGCCCTTTGTACTATGTACTATCCACATCTAAGTATAGTACACTAAAATACTATAATTTTATTTGGTCCCGAATGTTTAGTTTTACGTCATAATATTATGAATATTTCGACAGTGCGTGTATCCGATCCGACCGAATTCTTCTTGCGTTTCCTGTCTCGATGTCCTCAGCAGTAGATTTCTTTTGTTCCTTTCCACTAAAAGTAACTAATGTCATTCCCTATGATTCCTTCCATTCCATACGAAATTCAATCAAAGCGATAACAATCGCTTGCGAATTTATTAATTAATTTAATTTAATGTGTTAATTAATGTGTAAAAATTATTTTACGTATTAACGTTTATTTACGAAGTTCTTCCTACTTCTTGACTTGAAAGTAAAAGTATTTTGACATTTCAACAAATTGGGAGGAGGGGGGTGCAAAAGCAGTTGATCTACCGATTTTTTGCTTGCAACACTGAGTGTACTATAATTTTTTTATAAATTTATAAATTTATAGTTTTTATAACTTTTCATTGTTTTGTACTATATTTTTGAACGTACTTAAATCCAACCCTGCTTCGGACAGACTTCGCAGCGTATTCAGCGCCGTACGCAGCCGTTCGCATTCTTACGACGCCGTACGCGTAAATCATTCGGCGAAACGCGAATGGCGCCGAATAAATGTGCGTTGACCCTTAAAATCAAAATTTTACTAACAAAAAATAACCGACTTCAAAGTCTCAAAAACTACTTGTCAGATCAGATCTTGTTCAAATTTATGTGGGACCACATGACAAGCACCTGCTTTCGATTTAAAAAAGAATCATTGAAATCGGTTGGCGTGATATTGAGTTATTCGTCAATTTGTCGCGCACATCTTAACACAAATTTACGAGTTATGTGGTTTTCTCATGGATGCCATTGTCAGATCTCAATAAAATTTATGTGGGACCACATGACAGCCATCAGCTTTCGATTAAAAAAAGAATCATCAAAATCGGTTCGCCCAGTCCAAAGTGCTGAGGTAACAAACATAAAAAAAGAATACAGTCGAATTGAGAACCTCCTCCTATTTTTGAAGTCGGTTAAAAATACACTAAACTTACGTATCCGTCCCTTTTTCTGGGCCTTACTTGATGCACAAAATTATTTGACAAAGCTTAACTTCTAACGATAATATTAATCACCCGAGGAATTAACGATCTCTATAAAGGAAGCACTGGTGAAATTTTCCCACTTCCACGCCAGACATTGCTTGAATGTCGCTCACATACCATGGACACAAGCCAGGAGCCCAATTCTTATTTCGTAGAGATACATGTCTAACAGAGATATGTCGAGAGACATGTATCTCTACGAAATGAGAATTGCCCCTCAGCTTGTATGCTTTACTAGTCACCGTCCTCGTTTCGCTTCGGGAAACATGATGCTTACGTTCACGAATTAACCGCAGAAACCGTTGAAACTCGTTTTTATCTGCGTTTTATAATTTTACACCTTAACTCCATACATGAATCTTCTTTACTTTCTATTCCTTATAGAAACTTCCTCTATATTTTCAGGTATTTTATTCTCTTCAAATAGTGGCGTTCTGGTGCAGACGCAATTAACAGAATCAGCCATTCGAAGCCATGATTCAGAAGAACTCTTGCGAGAGATTGCAAACATCCTAACGTCATGTCAGGGAAAGGTTCGATTCTTAGAATACAAAAAAAATGGCTATAACAGTGTCACTATTGCAGGTTTTTTTTTTTGATGAGATAGTAAAAGTTTTTTTTTACCATCAAATCATTCATGCCTTTGCACATGATTCTCCATCAAATCTCAGATTACTTTGCCTTGGACGCGTAACTTAAAAAACGTGCAATATGCAAATGTGCACAGGCTACACTATAAGTGTAAAAGTATGGAAAAGAGTATAAAAAGTTTTAAAATCCCATTTCTCGTTTGTGAACGATCGCCCGAAGCCAAAGACGATCGAATCAAGCGCATCCAGTTATACGGGTTCGTGAATCATCCAAGATGAAATAAATACACGAGAATTAAATACACTGGCTCCGTAAATAAGAACTACTTCGAGTTATTCTTGATTTATTTTATGGAAATTAAGCGGGTGCTAAGCGGCAAGCACTCGACGCTTTGTCAGCGTTAAAAAAACAGCGCAGTCTTCATATAGGTAGCAGAACATTTTCATGGTTCGAGAAAGTTGGAAGGAATTAACCTAATACCTACGCAGCTACGTAGCGTTAATACAATAAGAGAAAGAAGGGTTTTCATAAAAATATTTTATTATAAATAAAAGCTAATTACTAAATCTAACCTGTAGATAAAACCTAAGATGGTAATGTATATAAACAAATATCAAAGTAATAAGTATGATTTTTAGAGTTTTAACCAAAACAGCCAACCACCACCAACCAACCAGGCTGTATCTGTTAAACAGACATCAATAGGAAAATTTCTCAAAATAGGTGAAGTAACATCAAATAAGGAGAGTAAAATAAAGTAATAAATTACAGAAGCAAGCGAGTTACGAAACCAAATTAATTTTGAAATCATCAGCCTTCTGATTAGAATACTAAAAAATTATGTAAGGTCGAAACTTAAAAAATCCGACAAATAATGATAAGCGTAATTAGCGTCGCTCATCAAATATAATTTTCAAGAATCATCAGGCAACAAAGAAATCAATTGAGGGAACTGATTGCCTTTACGTAAAGACCGTGACGTCAATCCATTTATGAAGGAAGCTTAATAGTTTCCTTTGCAATGAAATAGGACAAACTATTGGACAATGAATGCTTCATCGACATCTAAGATCAACTTGCACACCTGCAGAATTTTTTAATGCTATAATCCCATGCTTGATGCACTACGAAATAACGCACAATGTAAAATTATAGAGTTTATGAACCTATCACTAAGCAGAATAATAATAAATTAAACCTACCTGGATTCAATCAGGGTTCTTGAGAAAAAAAAAACATTAAAATAAAAGTAAGTTTACTATATTGATTATGATGAAACTCGAAGGTAAGTAATTAAGTTCAATTTAAATTGGGTACTACTAACATCATTTATGTAAAAATACCCATTCTAATTATGTAAATTTATTAAGTATATCCATAATGTTTATCAGTGTTAGAACTTATCAACTGAATTAAAAGCCAACATTGGGCTGTATACTTTTTGAAGTATGGATTAATAGTAACTAATTCATTTGGTTATTGATAATATTGATTTTCATTTGGTTACCTTTTTATACAAAACCATAAAAAACTTTGAATTTTACACAGAAAAATGCATAAATTTTAATAGGTTGCAAATAACAGATAATAACATTCTTGCAGGGCTAGAATCAGGATACTGATTTAGATGGTTTAGGCGCAAAATGTCCTTTTCGCGAAATGTTTGGCGGACGCAAAAGGTTCTATTCGCAGAATGTCCTATTCGCAGAATGTCCTATTCGCAAAATGTCCTTTTCTCAAAATGTCCTTTTCTCAGAATGTCCTATTCTCAAAATGTCCTATTCGCAAAATGTCCTATTTGTGAAATGTCTAATTTAATATGTCTAATTGTTTATCTTAGAGAACAGTAACATCCCTAGAGTTAGGCATGTCCTCATTGCACATGTGTCGAGCACATCGCTCCCAATTGCCTCCAATGTGGGAATTGAGTGATGTAACAATTTTAATGTACTTGTTTCTAGTTCATTCTGGTTAATGTTCAAGTACCTTGCTTAGAAGCTTGTAGTATTTAGTCAAAGAAGATTTCGTTCGAAAATAATTATTTGGAATAGTTAATAGTATCACGCGTTACTTTGCGGAAATCCATTGTTATTAAGTTAGTATTAGTCTACTTTGCAACAATTATTTGGAAATTGACATCGAAAAATTTCATGATTAAAATTATAATTTTAGCAGAGATGAGTCTTATAATTTTTGAAGTGAAAACTTCTTTAGTACGGAGGTGATTTTAAATTCGATGAAACGAAACTGTCCCGTGACAGTAAAAAGAGACAGACACATAAATTCTAAAGTGAGATAGGAAGCATTGTACAGGGGTAGGGGAGTGGTAGGGGAGGGGGAGGGAAGTTGAGGGAGGAGTTGCGTTGAGATGAGATGAGATGAATGGAATGAAATGAAATGAAATGAAACGAAATGAAATGAAAATTCATGGTACTTTTGAATTGTGCATGGCCTTGGCGGGACATACAGCAAGATGGACCGTGTGTAAAAGGTTTAAGCGCTGAGTCTAAATAAATATATGTGATTTAGTATATGAATAAAATGTTAAATAATTATCTAACTTTGCATCACTATGATCATTACTAAAACCAACAATTGTCATCTTCCCGAAATTTTACATTCGTCTCATTATCTTGAAAAGAAAATTTTTGAAGGTTTCACTTCTACTACGTGTGAATTGCACACATTTTAATTTTTTTCAGATGAACTTGGTAAGTACTTTAAATAGTAGTCATAAATCAAGTAAGCTGGAAACATAATAGCAGTATGCTCCATTCGTGATCTGAGGACTACAGACTCGTTTAGAGATGTTTTTTAAAAAATCAGTGCTTATTACATAAACTGTTGTGTAACGGTACATTTTGTATGATAAGATGTACTTTAAGTTAAGTATAATCTGATAGTTTTTATATAAAGAGCATATTTTGCCAAAGTAAGTTTATACATTACTACTTAAAATACAGACTGATTAATTTGTTGTAATTTATTTATATACCTGTTCTAGTTCACTCTGATAATGCTATAGAATTACTATTGCTTGATGCTTTAATAGTAGAAGGATTGCTATGTTTGACAACCCATTTGGCTTAATAATTACCCTGCCGGACTGCAGTGCCAAGCATCCTTGGTTCTATTCCCAGCAAGGCTTTGAAATGGTGACTTTGAATTTATGGTGTGTGTCCTTGTCTTTGTGTGTTATTCATGGCACCCACACAGTGACGGATTAACCCTTAATCAAATTAAGCAATTGCCTAGGGCATCACGTCTGGGGGGCACCAGAAGAAGCACAAAAAGCACAAAAAACCACGTTGACATACGGATAGGGGGGCCCACAGGCGTGGATTGCTTAGGGCATCAAGTAGTCTTAATCCGTCACTGCACCCACAACACAGGGAATCTTAGTGAGGGGCAGTGAGTCCAGCATTATTTATTTATTTGTAATGTTATTTTTGCTTTGAAGTATGTACTTGGCCACTATCAAAAGGGAATGTAAGCAAGAGATAAATGGAACAAATACAGTGTTATTATTAGTACTTGTAAATGTTTATTAAAGTGAAGAAATGAATTGATATAGAAACAAGAACTACCTACAGTAGAATCCCGATTATCTGAATCTCGATTTTCCGAACATTCGATTATCTGGACTCGTGTTACGACTCTACTTGCTGATTTAAAAATGTTTTACCGCACAACGAGACACATTACAACAAGTTTATACCCACTACCGACTGCCCCTCTCATTTCTTTGGGTGATAGTTTTTGTTATTGTTTGAAATAAATCATTGTAAGAATCATAGATGACTTGAATAGTACCAAGAGATAAGATGAAGAAGAGACTGAAATTGGAGATCTATGTCAAATACCATCTCACGCAGAAGCTTTTGAAGCCCTAAATATTGCGTTTAAACTAATGTCATGTCATGCAGGAAAATGTAAGACCATAATTTTTACTTAAAGTAGGTAGGTAATAATTACATTCGTTGTAACTTATGAAAACGGACCCTGAGTCTTATTAGAATAAATTAACATAAAGATAACTTAAGCACCCATTCTTCATAACAATGGAAATTAAATTCACAAGAACTGCAGCAAATTTTACTAATATCGAGGTCATACGGTATCGTCACCAAAGAAAAAAAATCGGTACGAAGGACTAACAACGGCGTATTACTTGCAAATTACTAGACATTTTATAACTTTTATAAACTTTTACTCATAACAAATTTCAAGTAATTATAACTTACCTGAAGGTGGAGAAAGTGTTACCGAGAAAGCAGAATCTCTTACAGCACACAATTTTTTAAACGTTATACACAAACGGACGAAAATAATCACAAAAAGACAACCAAAAACCACAACTAAAGTACGATGACTTCACATTTGAAAAATCTGTTTCATCAAATACAATATAGTATCACAGCGCTTCACAACACAATCGTAATATAAGTATAATGTTTCCGAAAAAAGTTTTGAGACGGCAAATAATAAGTAAATTAAAAATGTAAACAATAAAGGAATCTGTCACAAACAATACCGCCCGCGCTGAGAGACTAACCAAACTGAAGTGAAGTGAATTACAAGCTGTCATGTCAAGTCGCCAACTTGTCCTTTCCTTGTCACTTTCGATGGTTTCGTTTGACCGTTTGGCATGTTCGTTTGAGTCCTGACCAGTGTTACCAGATTAAAATTATACACTACCGTGTTGACAGGTTAGAAATACGGTGTTTCAGATCCAAATTACCGTGTATGGATTTAAAAAATACCATGTAAAGACCATGTAAATAACATGTAAGAGAAAATGCTATGATTTTTCGATATTTTTTATTTAAAATTCAATCATCTAAAATAACAACTTCTTTCTCGTATAAGTCGTATATGGCTGCAGTCATTCCCCCCCCCCCCCCCCCCCAGCGTCATCTCGAAATTTCCCTCTTTCCCCCTAACATTATGTCTAAGCAGTAATTTATTTAAGTAAGTATAAGTAAAAAGAAGCTCACCAGGATAAATTGAATTAATTCATCAATCCAATCAATGATCTTCTAAATACATTACAAAAAAAAAAATCCCATAGAAAATTCCTCTAAAAAAAGGTAACTCTTGAAACATGCGTCAAAAAATTGTACCTCTAGTGAGCCCCTAAAAATACCCATCTTCATCTAACTTACCCCCAAATTTAGGTGGAAAACCCCCAAGCTGCATTTTCGTTTTGTTTTACGTATCTTTTTTTAATAAAATTAATCCTTCTGAATAATTATATAAATATTGACTGTAAAGGTAATTCATAATTAAAAATACCGTAGAAAAGTACACGGTAGTGAAACATTACCGTAGACCGTGTTTTAGCCAAAAATACCATGCATCTACGGTAATTACCGTGTACCTGGTAACACTGGTCCTGACTGACCAATCTGACCATAGAGAATGAAAATAGTGTTTTTAGAGTAAGTGAACCCCCCCATGTAAGAGGAATATTCTAATATGATACGCCGGTCACTTACATTCGCACGAATACGCGAACCCGCAAGTGTGGGACGACCTTCGCGAATGATTATGCGAAGTTTTTGACACATTCGGGGTTTTCCAAGCTGTGTCGGTTTTTTGTCGCACATCAAAGCGCACGAACCTCGAACCTTCGTGTAGTCTCCCACACATTCGTGCGACCAGTTGCGCACACGACTAAAAAGGTGATGTATCTCTTAATTTTCCGTGGTTCGTGGCGTCTAATCGTACTACCATTTATTTTCTGTATTGAAAATGGATTTGAATGACAACAAAATAATAAAAACAGCAAGATTGAACATTCGTGAACAAAGTGTAGGAGGAAGCGGAAATGGGCTTGTATACTCATATGCGAACCCATTTGCCTGACCGTCCTTCACATATGTGCAAACATTCGTAAAAATGTCAAACATTTGCGCGCATGTGAGTGACCGCGGTTATGTTAAATACAAAGATGTATGTATGTATTACCAGTCAAAAAAAACTTCCCGTATTGAACTAAACCTAATTTACCATATAAAATTTATTCATGTGTACCCAAATCTCATGGCATAAAAGCCAAACAGGAAAAAGCGTTTCTCACATAGCAATGGTAATTTGACGTTTGTTGTGTAATGAGACGAGTTGTATGAAATGAAATTGTATGATTTCCACAAATAAATCATATTATTATTTTTGATAAAATATGATGTTGCTAAATCCTTTACTATCAAAAGCTAGATAGGAAAAAATTCAAATGATTAAGAGTAGGATTGACTAGACAGTAACCTTATTAGTTTTCGTGAGTTTTTTTTGTTTCTATGTATGTTATGGTAAGTAACTTTTCATAATACCGATAAGAACAGAAGTGCCTATGTTCTGGCAACATTTGTGCATTTTGAGTTGTCAAACTGGTCCTTCAAATTATGGATATGACAATACAAAGTCTTTTTTATTCGAAGAAAATAGATAGGTATAAAAAGAAAACACCAATGTAATGTATGTCGTTGTTTTTATTACATTCTCACCTGAAAGTAATAATAGATACATACTTATTTATAAAATTAATAAAAGATAAAAAAAAATACAATTTTACCTTCCACATTAGATTCTGAGAAACCTTTTACTGTTCTTCTGATGCAAAAATTTGTTGACATAAAACAAAATAAAAATCCAATGTTCTTCGTGAGTAACTAATAAGTTATATAAAAGCCGTAACCATATTTGATCGAAATTGGTTGAGTTATTAACAAGGATCTTATAATCTAGCTAGAACACAGACTTCGTACCCGAAGACGAGACGACAACTGAATGACCATTTTCAACCAATCTCAGGCTGGATTGAGGTTTTCCAATAATAAAATTGTAGTGTGTCCACTTGTTCTTTAAAAAAATTCTATTGATATTTTTTTCTGGTGGTAAAAAATTATAATATTAAAATAACAAAATTCTCAAAAATTAACAAATTTCTTCAAAATTATCTTTATTTCATGAAAACTGACGTTTTTATAAAATTATTTTTATATAAGGTGATAATAAAATGAAACAATATTATTTATTACGGTACATTACTTTTATTTTAAGCACACCGCTGACCGTACTTATAAAAATGTTTGAACACAATCGAATGATTTATCCTGGGACTATAGATAACATGGACACAATAGAAAAATAATCATTCAATTGTAACGCACGTCATCCGTCTTCAGGTACCTCTACGAAGATTGCAATCCAGTTAGACTATTATATCCATGGTTATTAATAAGAATTTTTATATCACCAATAATTCATATTTTTGTTTATCACGGGTATCTGTTATTACACATATGGCAATACACACCTGAAAATGTCAGGCAGCCGCGGGTTGTCAATAATTGAGCCATAGACTATTCCGTTTAAAAAGAGTTTTAGAGTAATATCACAGTAAATGAATCTATACAGTATCGTAACTCGGGCCGATTCTCGAAAAACATGCCTACGGCCGTGCGGACAGTAGCCGCGCGCTAGGGCTGTCCGCCGACAGTATTTTAATTTTATCAAACGACTTGAGTTTCTTAGTAGTTTTGTATTTAAAATTTTTATATTTTCTATTTTAATAAATGCAATTCATTGTGAATAAAAAGGAAGTGTTCCATAAATCCATAAACGATAAATGATAAACGATAAATGATAAACGATAAATGATGAACGATAAATGATAAACGATAAATGATAAACGATAACCGATATTTATTACCGAAAAACTTTTTAATTCGAATAAATCGAACCTAAAGTACTGACTACAAACTTGCCAACTACTTTCTTTGTTAATACTAACATAAAAATTGTGTTCTGTCAAAGTCATAGGGGTCATTTGTTACTGAACCACCGCCACCCCCCCCCCCCCCTTCCCCCGCTAGCGCAACGGCTCTGCTAATATGCCCAGGTCTTGAAAGACGGCCTTGATTGGCGCGAGTAATGCCTACGACATGGAGGTACAGTAAAGTACCATTATGGAGGTCGCCCATCCAATCCATTCAATGTCCAACTTCTGCAAACGTTGCTTAATATTTTTTTATAGAAATAGCCGGCAAACGAGCTGACGATCCATCTGATGGTAAGTGGATATCGTCGCCCATGGACACCAGCAACACCAAAGGCATCACTGATGCGTTGCCGGACAAAAAAGAGAGAAGAAAAGAAAGAAAGAACTGGCTCTAAAGCCCCCAGCCGGAACACGACGAGTCGTTTGGCGGCTGACTCATCATGCTCAAGGGTGGTAACTATCCAGGCGAACCCCATGGAGGAATAATAGTAATAATGGTATTAATTAACAATTAAAATCAATATTACCAATATAATCCCTCGAGGTGCCCTACCACCAGCGGGCCGGATTTAGTCGCCTTTTACGACACCCATCCGGCGTGGGATTGGGGTTAGTATTCTAAGCCGCCCCAATACGGCAAAAGTAATAATAATCAACCATTTGATTTTTTTAGCCCCTTATTTATAAATTCTAGGCATTTTACTCGGTGGACTTATGAAAAATAAACAATTTAGGTACCTACTTATTGCAATACGTACTTGTTTTTATTTATTTATCCTACATGCACTGATCTCCTTCGGCAGGACCGAAGACCTTGAATATAATAATTTGATTTCATATTAATAATTACAATACAATAATAAAGTTGATATTAATCAATGACGCAATAATTATACAATACCTACAAGTTACTTACCTACAATAATTATATATGTATATCTACCTACAAGTACGTATTATATATTATATTATATTGTATTGTATTATATTATATATACTATATGATACGTACTTGTAGGTACGTATATAAAAATAGTCTTACCTTTGGGAGTCTCCAGGTACCTAATTTAAACAATGATATTCCTGAGTGACTTAATGTCGTATTATAACACCCAAAAACAGCTCAATATTTTGTATTCCTGTTTGCCATATTAAATACTTTTATAAGTCACACGCCGCACACGGCCACCACGGAACTAAACTAAAAGAATTTGTTATTTTTACCGTGGGACGTGGCTCAACCCGCGCTGGTTCGCCTCAGTTTCTGCCCTTTACTACACTTATTCCGATGTGCGTAGGTATGACGCGCGTTTCGACCGTTTGTATGAAGAGCGAATACTGTATAGATTCATTTACTGTGGTAATATTATATCCATGGAGTTTACATACGTATGGACTATTGAAGAAGAAGGAGGACCATCCTCATAATATTATTATGAAGGGAAAGTTGAAAAAGTGTCCAGCTGTTTACAGAAAATAGAGGTTCCATGGCCATTTCTGAATGGCGCTAGTGTGAAACAAATAGCGATATGAACCAGGAACATAGCTGTCGTAGACAGAGTGAAGTTTGCTATTAAATTTTTAAAATATTTGAAATTTTAAAAATTTAATAGTACCCTCCACAGTGCCAGTACCTTAGGCCAGTACATACAAAACTTCAACTATTTACGCATGGAAAATAGAAAGAGAAGGAATGCCATCTCTGTATATGAAAAGTGTCCGTAAAAACGCGTTAAATTATGGGTGGCACTGCGGTGCCATATCTACATATTTGGTGGACACTAGCGGCACTAGAGCCATTCATTACGGGTGACGCTGCGGAGTGCGGATGCACTAGGCATAACTCCGCAAACTTGACTCCATCTACAACAGTGTTATGTTCATGGTTCACTATTTGTATCACACTAGCGCCATTCAAAAATGGCCATTATTGGAACCTCTATTTTCTGTAAACAACTGAACACTTTTTCAACTAGCTTTAAAATAAATAAGAGGGTTTATATATCAAGGTGATCAAGGCCATTGGGCGCTTAAAGAAAAAAGTTAAGCGATAACAGAGAGTCTTAAGAATTTGCCCCCTACTGGATTAAAAATAAGATTTAAACTCAAGATCCCAAAAATTCTAAATAAATTTATACTGCGGTATATTTCAAACTTGGTTTATTTGGCGACACAAGATTATAATTTTTACTACATACCTAACTAGATACTTATACATGTTAACATAAAAGCTTATTCAGTTTTAAAACGTGGAACGTCTGCGCTGCCAACTCGCATCAGTAGACATAAATAGATATCGCCAATAAAGTTAATGTTGTTTTCGGGAAGATCTGAAAAACAATCGATCAGGTTATAATCTTGATTTTGTAACTTAGTGTATATTTAGTTTGTCTTCAGTAAAGCGCATGATAATAATAATTAATAGATATAGTTAGTACCTTCAAAATACAAGGTGCTGACTAGACCAATTTAAAGTTATTTTTTTGCAAAGGAAGACCTTTTCATTCAACATTTTGGAAAGTAATTGTAGACGATTTACCTGATTTTAGGCGAGAATCGACGCCTTCTTACGATATTGTTAATTGATTTCGTTTCTGGAATCTTCTCCTGCAAGACAATGATATTATAAAATAGAGGCTGCAAGATAAAAAATATTGTAAGTATGAAGTATAGCGTTGCACTTAAAGCCAAATTACTTTTTTAGCGGTAATAATGATTATCGTAACAATATAAAACAGCACCAAAGAATTTCAGTTTCATAGTTTTCTTTAGTCCTATATGGCTATTGCACATCTTTTATTTTGGTAGTTATTATAAAATACGCCCCTCAAGTTGTAATCGGCTACCCGAGAGCCAAGCAACAGGACAGCTATGTGTTACAATCCTTGCAATGAAAAAATAATTATGAAATGATTCTACCTCAATAGTATTGTCTCTGAGATCTTCCCTTGGAGGACCGTATTCTGTGAAGCCTGGTGGTCCATATTCTAGAAACCCTTCAGGGGCTTGATCTACAGACCTGAAACAATTTCATTTATGTTGTGAATGCTTTGAACATATTTACTGTTGGTAAGAAGTAAGAGATAATAAATTATCTCGTTATGGAGGCCGTACACGATAAAGTGTACTTGATCAAGCGTCAAGCGGACTTGATGCAGCAATCAGCATCCAGTATACTTACTTGACCGTGTATGGGCACAGTATAGCTATCATAATATAGCTATCTGACCATATATATATCTCACACACACTGGATGGCGCGTAAAGTCAAACTGTAAATTTGACAAGTCAAACTGCAGACTTGATCAAGTACACTTGACCTATGACACTGACACTAGGCCTATGGCCTCACTTTCAGTAAACATCTTCATCTAGACATTCTATTGCTTACCCAAATATTTCTTTAATAACTTGAACTGGCACTTCATGAATGGTTTCAGCCTGTAACATGTAAAATAAGTTGTTATCAGATTCGATTACGACAAAAATAAAATAAATTACAGTTAACGATTATGTACCTGTTTGGATTTAACTTCGTTTTCTAAACTGACAATCAGTTCTGGAATATTCTGAACGACTTCTTCAACCTTTGTGACTTCTCCTTCAGTTGTCTCTACTTTTTCCGTAACGGTGGAAATAATATCAAAATTGGCCTTCTCTGTACTTGTTGCAGATTCTGTAGATGATTCTGTGAGCTTACTGACATCGAAATTTGATTTTTCAGTTCCAATTGCAACCTGGACGGTGTCGTTATTTTCAGAATCTTCACCTTGAAGGACTGATTGGACGGATTCTTGTTGCTCATCAACTAATTTCTGCGTTTCTACAGCGATATCTCCAGTAACCTGATTTTCAGACTGTACACTTGCCTCATTAGCTACCTCCTCAGTTAATGCTATAATGGCTTCCGTTGGTTCGACTAAATAACCAAATTCATGAACGGCGTCGACAGATCCAGCAGTATCAGCCAATGTAGTTGTTTCAACATTGACCTGAAGAGCTTCGTCTTCAATATTTGCAATAGATTCTGTTACAGTAACTAATTGAGATTCAGTTACAGGTATAGGTTCTTCAACCGATTTAACTGTAAAATAATAAGTTATTGAATTTTATCTTTTCTATTATTTAAGACGACATACAATCCACTAGATGAGAAGCAGGTTCAAGGCAATGAAAATGGTATATCTATTATTTTTGAAGCATACTAAGTTTATTTCGTTCATGAAAATAATACTTATTCATCTTAACTTTTTTAATAACATAATAAATACCTTCAAGCTTTTCTTCAGTAACTTCAGTTACTACATTAGAATTCTCCTTAGCAACTGTTTCAACTACGGGGGCGATAAATAATTGTTCATTGACTACATCCGGCAGCCCTTGCTGGGATATATCTTGTGATATCTCTTGTACTTTGGGTGGTCCATACTCACGAAGAAAATCAGACCCTGATGCTTCTGATTCACTGAATACGACTTCTGTAACTGGTTCTTTCAGTGGCTTCTGTAAAATAATAAAAAATTGTGTTTTTACTTCTCTATCTCTTGTCTTTTGATAAGATATTTTTTTTGCTTTGGTTTTGCTTTTTTACTACTTTTTTATTAACAGGATTACTAAACCCATTTTTGTATTTCGTAAACCCAAACTCAGAGTCACTAATGCTTTTTAATCGCTCCTTAGTAAATAATCACCGTAAAATAGGTAACCGTTAGTGATTCTGAGTTGGGGCGTTAGAGTCTGAACACCTCTGAACAAAAGTTCATCGATAGTGAATAATGACAGAACACGAATAAGAAGTTAGTGTACTAGGTACTTACCGAGAGTTCTGAAGGCAAGTAGAACGAAGGACCATCTGGTTTCCAACCACTTGGAAGATATGGTCCTGATCCCCGTGCCGCCACACAAGCAAAAACTAAGGAAATTACACCTGAAACCTGTTGAGTGAAATAAAAAACTTAGTCAATTTTCACAGTACTGTAAAATACTTTTTATCTTGATTGGGTCGTGATGATACCTGGAGATTGTATAATGTGAAACTAAAAAACCGAAACAGATTTTAAAACTTTTTTGGGTAACTTTAATTTAACGATAGTACAATACTCAAACAATACACGTATAAGATTGTCAATATTAACAAGTGTAAGTTTTCATTGAATTTACAATTATTGAGTTATTTCACTCTTACATAAAAGGCAGTTAGAAATTGAATTACCTTCATAGTTGTCGTTGAGATCCTTTGAACACCGACTGATACTCCCGTCTCCACGGCCTGCGATTATATACCGGAGTGATCAGTTGAAAAACTACAAACAATACGATGATCAAGTCAATATTTGACGATAGATCTAATTATTGGAATTATGGCTCGTGCAAATCCAAATGTGAATTTGGATCGCTTCTTCAAGGGCATGATTCTTTTGTGTATTTGAACTATTTTTATAAAAGTACCTAAGTATAATTGCGATAATTGTAAATGATTAATAATATAAGCATCAGTTTGGGATTAATAAAGGGTTCATTCATCCCTGATCCCAAGCCAACCTTCCCAGCTCACGGTGCATTGCTCAACCACGAATGATCCTACGGTGGGCGGTCCCTGTGCCTTTCAGTTTCATCCCATTGGTATTTTATCTTACCCATTTGGCCAACTGCTACCCTCCATTCTGGAATCGACCGTGAAAATTTTTTTACGTGTTTAACTCAAAGTGTTGGAGACTTACGCCCCAACACAGAATCACTAACGGTTACTTTAATCGCTCCTTAGTAAAGAATCACCATACAAATTCTGTATTAAGGAGCCATTTAAGTAACCGTTAGTGACTCTGAGTTGGGGCGTTAGAAATTAGAAATGCTGTTCTTTTTTCTGCCAACATATTGGTGATCGGTGATACGTTGGTGTTTGGTGTTACTGTCCAATGTCTATAGGCGACAATGACGCTCTTATGATCCGGTGGCTCGGATCTTCTATTTAATTTTACAGAACCACTCGCTTACATTGAATGAAATCTAGTGGTGTCAAATTGAAATATTTATTGGAGCCAAAACATTAAAAAAGGAAGATGTAACAAAAAAATTAACTTTGTAACTTAACAATCTTAATCTTCTCAGATATTCTAAGTACGACTAACGGCCGGTCTCAATAATGTACTAACAGATGGAAGGCTGTGAATAGGGCTACCATTAGTATGTTATCTGTCATATTTGTCAATTTTTGCCTCTGAAAAATTGACAAATATGACAGATGACAGCCCTATCCACAGTCTTCCATCTGTTAGTACATTATTGAGACCGGCCGTTAGGCTATAGGCGGTACGACTTAGGCAACCAGGCGCCTAAGCAGTTTTTATCTTTATGCCAACTCTATGATAGCTTATTAGATAAACATTAAGTGGACGTACGTGACGCACAGTGATAGCCTAGCGGTAGAACGTTGGTCTCCCGAACGAAGGGGCCCGAGTTCAAATCCTGGCACGCACCTCTAATTTTCAAATATTATGTGCGTATTACAAGTTAATTATCACTTGCTTCGGTGAAGGAAAACATCATGAGGAAACCTGCACACCGGAGAGTTCTCCATAAAGTTCTCAAAGGTGTGTGAAGTCTACCAATCCGCATTTGGCCAGCGTGGTAAACTATGGCCTAACCCTCGCTTTCTGAGAGGAGACCCCGAGCCCAGCAGTGGGACAATTATGGGTTGTTGCTTGCTTGCTTGGACGTATGAGATTTTGTTCAATTTCAAATACTCTAAAATGTCTAGCTATTTTCCGTTAGGGGGTACGACATTGGCAACATTACCCTATTTAACGTTTTTTGTTAAGCTACCTCTATACTACATGGTTTCAGTAAATCATCTACGATAGGCACCAGTTTATGTGATAAGATCTAAGCACAGTTGTTTATTACTTGTTCCTAATTAAAAGAAAATAGGAATATAGTAATTTTTATTATAGTACCTAAGTAAGTATATAGGTAGAATCCATGGAAATGGGTGGATTTAACTCAGAAGTGATTAATCGTAATGACATGACGAAATTAAAGTTGATCGACTAATATTTGATCATTCTACGTTTTATTTGCCTATCATTGTCATCAACAAGATCAATTTTATTATAACTTCCTTATTTAGTTATGTGATTCGCTGATACGTCATTGAGAAAACAGTTTTTGGGATGTTTCTAAAAAGTTGTAGAAATGAAGTAGGTATTTTCTAAAACCTGGTGTTTATATTTTGTAAGAAAGCTTTAAGGACAAAGGAAAACAAGTAAATATCAATAAAATAAATATTTATTACAAATTTTACATGCATAAAATATACACAAAACATACCAGACCTTCATAATCTGGTCAAAAAACAAATAAAGCAATTAAAAAACAATGCAATAAATATTTTATAAGTTGCTATCACAAAAAATCCGGATGACAATAAAGGAAAAAGAAGAGCATAGACAAAACGAGTCAATATCCGCCAGAGCGAGCGTTGCCATGGTTACCGTGGCCTCCATGATTGAAGCCGTTTCCATGGTTACTACTGCGAACATTGTTCGCGTTCGAATCATAGCCGTTTGAGCGGGAAAATTGGTCTGCGTCTTGGTAGGAAACGCGTGGTTTGAATCCATGTTCGTCAGCTTCGTAGCTTACAGTCTGAAAGGAGAAATAATAATTATGTTTCAGCCCTCTATTTTATAATATCATTGGTTTCAGCCTGATTTTACTGTGATATTGCAGAATTATAATTATTTGGCCACTTTGTTAAGACAAAAGATATGAAGAAGGCCTCGTTATGTACTGTGTGATACATCACTGATTTATTTGTTAAAATAAAATATACAGTAGGTACTTATTCTATTTATAAACTTATTATAAGACGGCCTGCCATAATTTTTCAGTAAGTATCTATGAAGAAGCAACAAAAAACTCCCAGTGCAAGCATAATACAATTTTATATCTTGCTGTAACCTCCACTTTGTTGTAAAATGACTCTAATATGAATTATGATATGATAGTGGTGATGATGATGAATGATTTGTTTAACGACATAAATACGAAATTCGCGAAGGATTGGGAAAACCATAGAAACGGTTCTACCTAAAAGCAACATTACCTGCTTCCTCCCATCAGGTAAGACCACATGGTACTCCCCATGCGCTCGCTCTTCCTGGCGTTCCTCATGGTGTCCAAAGTCAGTTCCCTCATGGTGGTCGTTCACCATATACCCGAAATTGTAGTTAGCGGGCTCCTGTGTACAGAACTTAGTATAAGTACTTTCCTTAATTTTGAACAAAGAATAGACATAGAGTACTTATACTAAATTCTGTCTATTTTGCGGTCTTTCGTGTTAATGCCTACGATTTTAAATGATTACGTAGGTAATTGGTGATGGGTTTCGAATTTCGATCGTAGTGATAGCTTAACGTGATTCTTGAGTGTCACATATCAAAAACTACTTACCCCGGTAAGATCTAATGATAAGTATCATTGTACTTTAATAATTCTTAAACCTATATTCATTTAAATTGAATAATACAATATGTAGATTTCTAGATGTAGAAGCATACATTAGATTTAGATCTTAAAGCGGAATAAGCAAAGATTATGATTTGTGAAATACCTACATGAATTACCATGCTGTAAGTACGAAATTAACTTGGGGTCAGTTTCTAGATGGGAAGTTATCTTAGAATCTTTAAATGGTTTTTGATAAATGATAAAATGATATGGTCATTGAATGATTATCATGGATATTTAAAATAGTAACTTTAAGAAGTCAAGTTATCCTTAGAAAATAATTAAATATTGTTACATAATTAGGTACTTGAAGCTCCTTTGCTTTCTCATAATGAGATTCCTACTAAAAGTCATTTCCACTTACTCCGCTGAGCTCATCCAGAGAGTTCCTTCCAAAAGCACCCGCGTTGTGATCGTATCCTTGATGGTCACCTAAGCCTCCCTGACGGCCATTCAAGCCCCCTTGATGACCACCCAAGCCCCCTTGATAACCACCTAAACCTCCCTGATGACCACCTGAACCTCCGAACCTGGCCTGTGCGCCATGATTGTGGCCACCGCTCCTATAAAACAATTTAGTATATTCTTAAGTATAAATAGCTAATTTCCGTGACACAAATACTAAATAAAAAAGATACATAGACATTATAAGATCGAATATAATGAGTGTAACCAGAAAAATATTAAACGTAAAAAATAATTATTTAAAAAACGAATTCTTTACTACATTTTGACCTTACGACCTGAGATTATACATTAATATTATCTGCATCAAATCTGCCCTAGCTAGGAATTGAACCTGAGTCTTACTTGCAATCAGGTTCTGCTTCGATACTAACTATGCTTTTGTTATCAAATTTCTACATTCCAGCCATGATACAGAAACTCACCTAGCAAATCCACTATCAAGGCCATGACCTCCATGGTTCCCATGGGCTCCCTGCCCGTGCCCATGACCCTGGCCTTGGATACTCCTAGCAGCCACGATTTGCGGCGCTCCATCAGAGAACGCGGGGCCAGATGGACCTCCTTGGGAATAGCCAGCTCCTCTGCCTAATGCCGAAGGTGGCAGATAGCTGAAACGAATTTTGAAATAAATATGTTAACTTAATTCATTTAACAGATATCTGAAGAAAAGTAGCGATTATTTTTTGAATTTTTACCTATTAGATGGGGGTGGTTCTGCCAAAGAGATCGAAGCAACGACTGCTAAAACTGCAAAGAACTGAAAAGACACACATTGATATCAATTAAAGTTATTATACTTGTCTTCAACATCGCCATTAAAGTAGTCAAGATCTTAAAAACAAGAATTTTAGAGCAGAAAGCATGTAAAAGTCCACGTTTTTTTTCACAGTTCTCGATTTGTTATATTCTTTTTCAATATTTTTATTATTTTGAATGATGTGATATGCCTCCATAAAATCAGTCAGACTGCACTGCATACTATATTGCTATTCTTTTTTTATTGTAGATTGCATTATTATATAGCAGATTATTATTGTAATACATCTTTATTAATTGATTCTTTGATTTTCCCCCATGACAAAAAATCTTTCCAAAATGATTTTGAAGTTGAATTTGAACTTATTTGTTTTTATCTACCAGTTAAATATTTTGTAAGTTGAAAAAAGTAAACTAATATTTTTTTTAAATTCAGAACTCACCTTCATGTTGCCAAATCAACTTGTACCAAATAAGTTGTACGAATGAATGACACAAAGACACAAATCGTCTGATGCACTTGTCCTAATTCTGAAAGCTTATATACTTATCTTGTTTCTCGAGTAGGGGTGAAATATCGTCTCTCATTAGCGCTACAATAGAGCTTTCAAGGTACGCTCTTTGTGAGTTTAAAAATATATGGAGTAGATGTGACGTGATTGTCGTTTTAAAATATATAATAGTAATCAAATGTTATTGACATGTTTCATACTACGCAAAAGTTAATCACGTTCTCCGAGTCGTGTTGATCCGTGTTTACTTGATATGTATTAGTATTTATCTGGTAGTAATAAAACCTATGTTTAAATTAAAACTATGTTTATTTTAATTTATTAATTTCAAACCTTTACCTTTTTATGGAAATAGCAGGCAAAAGAGTAAGTGGCTATCGTCGCCCATGAATATCAGCAACACCAAAGGCATCACAGATGCGTTGCCGGCCAAGAAAGAGAGAAGAAAAAGAAAGAAAGAACTGGCTCTCAAGCCCCCAGCCGGAACACGACAAGTCGTTTGGTGGCTGACTTATGTTCAAGGGTGGTAGCTATCCAGGCGAACCAAATGGAGAAATAATAATAGTAATAATGGTATTAATTATCCCTCCGAAGGCCCTATCACCAGCGGGGCGGATTTAGTCGCCTTTTACGACACCCATCCAACGTGAGATTGAAGTTAGTAAATGGCTAAACCTTACCTTGGACAGTACTCCAAAGTAAAGGAGGAAATAGGCAATATTGCGATCTCTGAGAATATAGGCGGAACGCTTCATAAGTCATACTTTGCTTCATGGTAAGTTCACTACAATACATTTGCAGCAGACCTGAAATATTATATTAAAATCGAAATTCTATAATACTGATAATGTTAAATATGCTAAATAACGAATAATTAACTAGTAAGTGCTAAATGAATGCTAAATTAATAAATGTTATTTAATAAAAATGTTTTTACACAATCGACTCTACATCTTTCACAGTGCCAAATTACAAGGGTGAGCCCACAACGAGATGTCGTGAGCCGAGACATAGCTTCCTAACTTGTCACACTAACATACAAAGCATAGGTTTCTGGTATGTTAACTAAGTTATAAATGGGTCTGTAGCTGCATTGTATAATATAATATCTATTAGCTATTCTATCCCATATTATGCAGGATTCTTACAGCTCTGTAACACCATTTTCATTAGCAAGCCAAATTCCAAATCGTCAACCTTGCAATTTATTTATTTTTTAACCGACTTCAAAAAAAAGGAGGAGGTTCTCAATTCGACTGTATTTTTTTTTTATGTTTGTTACCTCAGAACTTTGGACTGGGCGAACCGATTTTGATGATTATTTTTTTAATCGAAAGCTGATGGCTGTCATGTGGTCCCACATAAATTTTATTGAGATCTGACAATGGCATCCATGAGAAAACTACATAAGTCGTAAATTTGTGTTAAGATGTGCGCGACAAATTGACGAATAACTCAATATCACGTCAACCGATTTCGATTATTCTTTTTTTGATAGAAAGCTGGTGCTTGTCATGTGGTCCCACATAAATTTGAACGAGATCTGACAAGTAGTTTTTGAGAATTTGAAGTCGGTTAGTTTTTGTTAGTAAAATTTAGATTACTATGCAGAATATAAGTTAATAATCTATTACAATTTGCAAGTCTATAGTAGCGTTGTAGCAAAATAGCTCCATCTATTCTTGAGTCCAAGACAGCATCCCTGTTAGTTCGTGGTGCACCATGCTAAATAACTGATGGCATCCAGGCCAGGCCCCTTCTGTAGGAAGCCTCCGCCTCTGTACCACTCAGTTTAATCCCGGTACTTAATTAATTTTAAGTTAATTTTTATTAACTTTAATTAAAAGCTCTGAATTGACATTATAATATTCGTCACACGGTGACGTCATCCACTTGAATCACGCTATCGAAGTTTTCTGCATCGATAGCTTATACATAAATCTTTCGGTTAATCAGTAGATTCAGTAAGCATGTGCTACACGGTTATAAACAGTGGTTTGAAACAGAAAAAACAGATTTGCGCTTTGCCGGCTACACGGTTTAAAACATGTTTAAAACCATCAGTGTTTTGTAGAACGTTGCGTGAATAGGGCGTCTCTACGCTCGCACCGTATATTCACTACAACGACGTCATGGCGCCTTACCTATCTAAAGAACAAAGAGTTGGGGTGTGTCTTGCTCTTTTGTGTGCAATTGAAGAAAAAAAAAGAAAGAAAAAAAAGAATATGGATGAAGCGATGGTTAAAGGAGAGTGTTTGTATCAATATAGCACTTATACGTACCGGTCTGTCAGTTGCATGAGTTAGTTGAAAATAAAGCATCGCATTGTGAAGACGTATTTATTATTTCTAAGAAGTCCTACGAAAAGTGAACCTTACATTGCAAAACATATGGTCGACATCGAGCCGGATTGCACTCTTAGAAATAGATAAGCGAGAACAAAGGCCGACAAGCTACGGTGACCGAGCGGCGAACGTTTTTTGTTGTAAACAAGTGCTACGAATGCAGTAATAATCATTACGCATCTATTCATCTTTGAATCGGAATCAACGCTTTGGATTATTTTCGTGTTTTACATCAAGCTATACAGTGAACGTGTTAAACAATTGAAACGATGAGTCCCCCATTAACTAGTGAACAACAACAGTTGATTAATACATTGGAAGATACTTATGGTTTGCTTCAAAAGACACAAACTAATTTAAAGAAATGTCCAAAGCAAAGATTGACTCGAGGATACATAGAATCGAAGATAAAGTGCGTAGAAGATTACTGGCACACGTTTAAAAGTACACATCAACACTTAGTGAAGGTTACGCCGAAATGTACACGGAATGAAATACCTTATTTTTTGAATGAGGATTACTTTATTGTGGAAGACTTGTACTCGTGCATTACGGGCGATCTACGAGATATGTTATCGCCGACGACGTCACAAGTTACTTCGACTCCCTGTGAACCGAATAAGATATATGAACCTTCCGTAAAATTACCACGAATCGAATTACCTAACTTCACCGGGTGCTACGACGAGTGGCCGACGTTCCGTGATTTGTTTACATCGCTGGTACATAACAATACGTCTATAAGCAAGGTTGAGAAATTACATTACCTGAAGGCGAGTGTCAGCGGGGAACCCGAGGTACTACTGAAACATGTAAATGTGATAGAATCGAATTATGAACAAGCATGGGACATACTCAAACAACGATACGGTAATAAAAGATTAATTGTTAATTCATTACTACAAAGACTATTTAATCAGAAGAAAATTACTACCCCATCCGCTAATCAACTGAAAAATCTATTAGACACTACCACTCAATGCCTAAATAACCTAAAAAATCAAGACATAGCTACAGATTTCTGGGATCAAATAATTATTTATTTAGTAGTACAAAAATTAGACGGTGACACACACAAGAGCTGGGAGGAATACTCATACAAAACGGAATCTCATATTTTACCTACTTGGGCTGATTTAAGAACCTTCTTGGAGACTAAATTTCGTACACTTGAGATGGTGAACCCTGCACCCATTAAGGAGAAGTCCGTGATTAAGGCGAAGTCGTTTCATGCTACAACACTGGATAATAAAAATATTTCATATACGACTAAGACATGTATTATGTGTAAGGATGACCATACTTTGTGTCATTGTGAGGACTTTTGTAAACTGCAACCTTCAGAACGAAGTGAATTTATCAGGAAGAATAGATTATGTTACAACTGTCTGTCATCAGGACACCCAGTAATAAGATGTCGTATTCCGGTATCCTGTCGAATATGCCGTCGCCGCCATCATTCCTTATTACATGAGTCTAACAGTAACGGATCACAGGATAACGTTGCACTACACCATAGTCAAATAGAAGAAGAGGAATTCAACCAAGACGAGAAGGACTTACCTGAGATGGCAATACCTACTCATTTTGCTTCCGAGAAGTCTACAGCTTTGCTTGCGACAGCATTGGTTATAGTGAAGGGACGTAGATCAACAGTATTGCGTGCTTTAGTGGATCAGGGTTCACAAGCTAACTTTATAACAGAGAGAGCCGCACAGCTGTTAAAGGTCAAAAGATCCCAAGCGAATGGTACCATCACTGGCGTCGGGAATACGACGACTGCAGTTAGTCAGGTAGCACAAGTTGAACTACAATCTAGATATGAAGAGAAATATAACCTAAACATAAAGGCTTATATAATGCCTACCAGACTAACGTCACAATTACCACTAAAAACAATCTCAAATGCACTACAAACCTGGCCACATATACGCGAGCTCAACCTGGCCGACCCGAGCTTTAATACACCAGGGCGAATAGATATGTTGTTGGGCGTAGAAGTTTATGCTGAAATTTTGAAAACGGACATTCTGAAGGGTCCTCCAGGATCACCATGTGCCCAAGACACCAGCTTGGGTTGGATCTTATTTGGAAACATACAGGCAGAAACTTCACAAGAACAATTACTAGTTATGCATCATTACTTCAAAGCAGATGATTTTTTGAAGACATTGTGGGAAGTAGATACAGACACTAAGAGAACATATACAAAGGATGAAGAGAGGTGTGAGCAGATATATAAGGAAACGCATTCAAGAAGTGAGGACGGAAGATACAAGGTAAAACTACCATTTCGAACGGATGAAAGGAAAATATTACAAGGTAACACGAGAGAAGGAGCGTTAAAGAGATTACAACATTTAGAGAGACGTTTTGATAAGAATGAAGATTTACGAGTTAAATACACGGAAGCAATTAATGAGTTTTTTAAAATGAATCACATTGAAGAAGTACCGGAAGTTGAGTGGGATCATCCCGGTGTATATCTACCTCATCATCCGGTATTCAAACACGACAGCGAAACTACACGTATCAGACCTGTATTTGACGCCTCGTACAAGGGTACCAACAACATAGCACTCAACGACGAACTACTTACTGGTCCTCAATTACAGGAAGATTTGAGATCACTAGTGATGCGATGGCGCTTGAAAAGGGTAGCGTTTGTATCTGACATACAAAAGATGTTTCTTCAAATAATTGTTGCCAAGGAAGATACAGATTACCAGCGTATTCTTTGGCGATTTCATACACAGGATCCAGTAAGGGAGTATCGATTGTTACGTGTTACTTTTGGCACCGCCAGTGCACCATATCTCGCAGTCAGGACACTTCACCAAATAGCCACAGATGAAGCCCAGGATAATCAGGAGGCAGCTGAAACCATCAGACAAGATTTCTACATGGATGACCTGATGTCAGGCCAAGATACAGTTGAAGAGGCTGTTAGCGTGGCCAAGGACGTAAGTTCCATTCTTAAAAGAGGAGGTTTCACTTTACAGAAATGGGCTTCAAATGAAGCAGAATTTCTAAAGCAATTTAAACCTGAACAGATTAGTACACACGTCAATTTTGACATAAAACTGCACGGGCTCATTAAAACACTCGGGTTATCCTGGAATATGGGAGATGATACGTTAGAGTATAATTTGAAGTTGCCATCTGGGTCCAATATTATTACAAAAAGGAAGATATTGGCTGAAGTGCAGACACTGTTTGATCCTCTTGGTTGGTTGGCTCCTGCACTTGTACCAGCGAAAATAATCATCCAGAAACTATGGCTTCAAGGCATTAATTGGGATGAAGAACTTGACACTGAAACTAAAAATGAATGGTTACAAATAAGAGAAAGTTTGAAACATGTAACACAAATAAAAATAAACAGATGGTTATGTACCACTCAGAAATTCATTACCAGAGTGACGGTTCATGGTTATTGTGATGCATCGATGAAGGCTTATGGTGCTGTAGCCTACTTAAGAGTTCCAATGGATGATGGCACATACAATACTTACCTTATAGCCGCGAAAACGAAGGTTGCTCCTATTAAAGCGTTGTCGCTCCCCAGACTGGAACTGTGTGGTGCAGTACTGCTCTCCAGATTACTAAAAAACATCAGTGAAGCAATGCGAATTCCAGTGAACCAGATATTTTGTTGGACTGATTCCACGATAGTATTGTCGTGGATTCAAGGAGATCCAAATAGATGGCAGACATTTGTTCGAAATAGAGTGATCACAATTTTAGATAACATTGGAAATAAATGGTATCATATTCAGTCACAAAATAACCCAGCAGACGTCGCATCACGTGGAATGTTAGCATCTGAATTAAAGGATTACACTCTCTGGTGGCATGGACCCGAACATCTGAAAGAAGAAAATATTATTATGGAAAGATCAATTAAAGAAGATATAGATTTAGAAAGAAAAAAAATTAATACTTACCTGAACGTTCAACATGAAGAGCCTTCCATCTACAATAAGATTTCCCTTTTTGACAACCTACCTGAATTATTAAGATCAATAACATATGCGAGGAGATTTTTAAATTACAAGAGATTAGAAGGGAATGTTTTACAATCAGCCATTACTACAGAAGATTTAGAACAAGCTTTACAATTATGCATAAAAGTAACTCAAGAAGAAATGTTTAAAGAGGAAATTGTAGATCTGCAAAATAATGGTAAAATTAAAAACAGAAGCACATTAAAAACCCTTAATCCATTTTTAGACTCCAATAATATACTCAGGGTGGGCGGACGCTTAAAAAATTCTGACTTAGATTACAATAGAAAACATCCCATTATTCTAAACGATAAAGGCTCACTCACTGCACTTATAATCTCTGAAGCCCATAAACAGACACTTCACGGTGGAGTTGACCTAATGTTAAATTACTTGCGCTCTAAATATTGGATTAGGAAGGCTAAGAATCTCGTTAAACGTATCATACACAGATGCATAATATGTGCGAGAATAAGCGCAAGAACTCGATCGCAATTAATGGGTGAATTGCCTAAGGTGAGGGTAACCCCAGCACGACCTTTTATACACAGTGGCGTAGACTTCGCTGGTCCCTACGACGTTTTGACGTCAAGAGGCAGAGGCGTAAAAACAAATAAATCATACATTTCAATATTTGTATGCATGTCCACTAAGGCTATACACCTGGAACTTGTGGGGAATTTAACATCTGAGGCATTTATAGGAGCATTTCGGAGATTCGTAGCAAGACGTGGCAGATGCACAGACCTATGGAGTGATCAAGGCCGGAATTTTATCGGAGCCAATAAGGAATTAGCTGATGCTTTTAGCCAAGCTAAACTCGATTTTGGAAATGAGGTGTCCGAACTACTAGCAGAAGATGGCACTCAATGGCACTTTATCCCTGCATACAGCCCTAGTATGGGAGGGCTGTGGGAAGCAGGTGTAAAATCCGTTAAATTTCACCTAAAACGAGTAATGAAAACCCATTTAACGTACGAAGAAATGACAACGCTTCTTTGTCAGATTGAGGCATGCCTAAACTCCCGACCCTTATGTCCTATAGATAGCGACGATATTAATGGGAACGTACTGACGCCAGGGCATTTCCTCATTGGGGAAGCACCGGTCACAATCCCATCACCAAGCCTGAAAGACGTTTCCATGAGCAATTTATCACGTTGGCAATTTACTCAAAAATTACTCTCAGAATTCTGGGAACGATGGCAACAAGAATACCTTACCAGATTACAGCAGAGACCTAAGTGGTTGACGCAAAGAGATGAGTTCGATATAGGCCAAGTAGTCATCATAAAAACTGAAGGGTTACCGCCAGGAAAATGGCATCTTGGACGGATAGTTGAAAAACATCCTGGTCCCGATGGACTTACTAGGGTCTACAGCGTTAAAAGTGGAAATAACGTCATAAAACGAAGTGTTTCAAAATTATGCTCAATACCTATTGATGGTTTTGATTAAGATACATAAATTGATGAATTTATATTTATTACATTCAATGTTACTCCAATTTATTCAATGCTAAAGATACATAGAAACAATACATTTATATTTGTGTCGCAAGATTATTGATTAATTTGTTTAGTCGAATTACATTTTATTGATCGCGATAAAATTGTAAATTTGTAATATTATTTAAATATTTTTCTAAAAAGTTCTTAAAGCCCTTTTTGGTGGGCGGTATGTTTGTATCAATATAGCACTTATACGTACCGGTCTGTCAGTTGCATGAGTTAGTTGAAAATAAAGCATCGCATTGTGAAGACGTATTTATTATTTCTAAGAAGTCCTACGAAAAGTGAACCTTACATTGCAAAACAGAGAGATTAACCCTTAGTCATATGAACTTAATTAACCTTCTGGACTTTGATGACATACATAACTTTCTAAGATAAAGATTTCTAAGATAAGCTAAAATATCCCACGCATTTTTTTTCTGAGTCGAGTCTTTGTACGACTCGCATGTTAAGTCTCAAAGGCAGGGCAATTCTCTATATAGCTCGAGAAGTTCTGTAACTACTTCTCGTTCTTTTTCTTCTCGTGCCATTTTGAGAACGTCGTCGCGTCGCCGCTGCAACGTGACTGTCGTTCGCGAGGTTTTAAACAAGCGGCTAGACGGTTTCAAACAAGTTTTAAACCAACGCTTCTACCAGTGGTTTCAAACCCAAGCCTTGCTGCCAAGGGTGTTTTAAGGTCAAACGACATTTGGCATAAAACAACTATCTACACTGTTTTAAACCTCTGTTTCAAACCGCCGTTTAAAACCGTGTAGCACATGCTGTAGGGTTCGTAGTATCGGCCTCTGGTCGTCATCGATACCGACTACTCGTGTCACGTGTGGTATCGATGGGTAAGGCATCGATACACAAAACGTATCGGCCTTAGGCTACGTCCGCACAGACAGGCGGCTTGCTTAGCGCCTAGAGCCTAGTGGTTTCCATTCTGACTACTTGCTAGGATACAAGGTGGCCGCACTGAGAGGTGGTTTGCGTGGTGGGTCACTAGGTGCCTTGGTCATTTTGCTTGTCGGCACGTTGACGAAATGTCACTCTCAAAAATATCTTACAAAATTAATGAAATAAATGCAACAATTTCTCGTTTCAGCTTTTAGTTTATGCCATACTACTCAGTATCGAGTTATCGAGTAAGTGCGGGGAATGGGGATCACTTCTTAATTGGAGCTTAACTGTATCAGGCGGGTCTCATGGGTAAGACCTTGTGAAGCACAGATTTTTCCGTGGGAATGAATTATAATATATTTGATTACGGGAGATGTAAGACATGTAAGAATACACAAATAATTCATTGAAAAGTAGATTTATTGAAAAAACGAGCAACACTTACAATAGTCGCTTAATAAAATTATGATGTGTAACATGTGATATCTTACCTTGGTAATAAGTAACATTAACATTAGTATAAATGATTTTTGGTGACGAAGAATAATACATTTTTAATCAAAATTGTATTTTATTTAATTGACAGTAGGAGCGAGTCAGTCATTTTTGGTCCAGTGGATTAGAGATTCGACAATGAATCTTTCTTATATTGTTATATTTTTAAAATTTTCATTGATTAATTATTCATAAAAATATTTTGATGACAACTCCTTAGTCTCCTTATATATTTCATCATATTTGAAGTGTTCCCAGAGGAATTTAGTGTTTTAAAACACAACTTGCAATACGCGTAGTCCTTCGCCTTTTTTTCAAAACACTGACGCCTCATTTACGTTATTTAACTTAATAATAGAAAAAAGTCCTTATCGTTGAAAATAAAAGGTTCTTACGTGCCACCCTAGATTAAATAAAGAACGCACAAGCAACTAACTATTCTTTCTTCTCTTACTGCATTCAGTCTTGTATTGTATTGGGTTATAGTTATCTGGGGGCACGGCAGTGCCCCCGCCAAGTCGAGCAAAAAAGCGGCACGGCCGTACCATCCTTTTCTCGAAGCAATTCAGGCCATTTTCGACCCCCTATAACTTCCTTGTGGATAAAGCTAGAAGTCTGAATTTTCAGCTACCAAGCAGTCATGGTATAAACACGCTATATTTCAAATTTCATTCAATTTGATTCAGTAGTTTTAGAATTATAACTAGTCAAAGTTGCTTAATTTCGTCACTCACTGACTGACTGACCGATCATCAAAACTCTAAGGCACTTCTAGCAGACATAGAAGCTTCAAATTTGGAACACAATTAGTGTTTAGTGTATAGATCAAGGAAAAACTAAAATATTTTGCAATTTCGCTCCAGTTTTCTAGATATATCAACTGCATAAATAACTTTGTAATCCTATATAAAGGTATAGGATTACAAAGTTACATTTGCAGTTAATGAATCACTGTACCTGTATAACAAAGTTACATTTGCAGTGAATGAATCAGTGTACATGTATATAATATGTGTAGATAGGTACCTAGATATAATGGAATAATTGGTGTAGATAGGTACCTAGATATAATTATGTTCAAAGATAACTTGTAAAAGGAAAAAAAGTAGGACTATCTACAAAAAGAAATGAGATGCCATCAAAAACATAACTTGTAAAAAAACCCAAGTCTCGCAACTCAGTTCTTCTACCGTAAAAACTTGTGAGATCCATGTAATACCAAGTCGGTTAATTTATTCAGTTCCTACTTAAGGTTCCTTCTGTCTTAAGTTATTACGTAATTAGCTAACCTAACAAGTAACAACATCTTATAGTGACCATATCAATATTGAAAATCTTTTATGTTTTAAATAAATAGATTGACTTGGCAATCGCACTAAGCAAATATAATATGTAGGTAGATTTACTTGTGAGATACATTGTGTTTTCATGCGATGGTCAAGTCGATCTATTTATTTAAAACATAAAAGATTTTCAATATTGATATGGTCACTATAAGATGTTGTTACTTGTTAGGTTAGCTAATTACGTAATAAGTTAAGACAGAAGGAACCTTAAGTAGGAACTGAATAAATTAACCGACTTGGTATTACATGGATCTCACAAGTTTTTACGGTAGAAGAACTGAGTTGCGAGACTTGGGTTTTTTTACAAGTTATGTTTTTGATGGCATTAAATCTTTCTATAAGGTCAATATCGGTCCCGATGGTTATAGAATTCAGGTATGTATTCCCTTCTTTTTCCACTACCAGGGCTCTTTTAAAAGCTAACTAAAGGAAAATAACTTTTCCTTGTAATTATTTGTTTCCTCTCTTTTTTTTCTTACCCCTTGTTTACTTTTTGATAAAAATACAACTCTTCCTTTAATGTAGAGTGGAACAGAAGATTACTAATTCAGAAAAGTATTTTCACCAAAGTCAATTTTATCGCTGAACAACTGTATCAGAAACACGAAAATGTCATTGGTCGAAAATTGTATTACTCAGCAAAATAAAGGTTTAAGCATAACTATTTAACTCGGGACTTCCCAACCGGTGGGGCGTGCCCTCCTGGTGGGGCGTAGAGAGATCTTAAGGGGGGCATGAAGGGTTCAGATATTTTAATCTACTCATAAACTCTCTAATAAACTCAACATTGTTTATGATTTAAAACACTTACAAACAAATCAAGTCGCGCCATTAAGACGTTAATTATTCAGAATCAGCAATATAGCACATGACCAGAAATCTATTTGTCGATGTTCTGCAATTACCAGAAGATGTCCAAGAAGAATTTCTGGAGATGAAGGCAGATTCGACTATGAAAGATGACTTTCACCTCTTGACTTTGGAGAAATTTTGGATAAAACGCTTTCTGCTTAATCCAAAAGTTGCCACTCTTGCTTTGCGAATACTTCTGTCGTTTTCCTCGACTTATTTGTGTGAAACTGGATTTTCAGCATTAGTGCAGATCAAGACAAAACGCGAAATCGTCTTGCAGTAGATAGTGATTTGATGATAACTCTGTCAAAAACTGAACCTGATATCGACCAACTGGTTCAAAAATTGCAGGCACAAACATCGCATTAATTAATAAAATAATCATCATTATTTTATGTTTTAGTTAGTAACACATGGTAACATTATACAATTATACATACGATATACCTAACATACCGACGTACCATTTTGACATTGTATTTTACCTCTTGGTCTAACAGGGGTCTCATCTTGTAATAATTGATAAATTACTTTTAGGTACCTAGGTACCCATTACGTTGAAACTTAATACTATGATATTCTAGAAAATAATAATATCAAATGATGTGGGCTTTCTCAAGTAAAGAGTGAATAGACTAAAGTGCGTGTACCATCCAAGTACCATCCCAGACTTCATCACCATTTAAGTACTAGCAGGTGAGATTGCAAGCATTAACTAACAAGGTAAAAATGGGATTTTATGAAGGTTATAATTGAAATACAGCTTAATTTTCACATGTAATTACATATATTTCGTTTTATTACATTTTATATAAACAATATCACAAGCTCCCTTATATGCTATGCAAAATTTTTGTACATTTTCAATTTGCTAATAAATAATGAGTATTTACATTCGTCAATGTCATGTTGATCTAAATTCTAAACAGGGTCGAAGCAGGATTATCTTAGATAAAGTAATTATCCAAAATAACATACGCCTTAATTCAGATACCTACAGCAAAATCGTTATTTGTCGAATTTTATTAACATTGCTAATGCATTGGTATCAGGCGTTTTAACATTACTGGCTCAAAGTCCTTTTCATGCCTAGTCGTATTAACTCTAAATCTTTATTTTCCTATGATTCCATCATTGATCCAATTCGTAGCCTTTGTCAATTTTCAAACCATCTATAAGTTCTAGTCACAAGGAGGCAGGAGCTATTACTATGTTAAATATTGTGTCACACAAATACGTAAGTTATAAACGTTAAGTATATCTTTCCAAAATTACGACTCATTTTCAACAATAAAATCGTTCCAAAATATTTAACTTCAAATAATAAAAATGAAACTGTAATACAGTTGATAATTGCATATTTGAAGCATCCTTTGCTCTCGTGATGTCAAACTTCAGTTGTTATCATGATTTCCTAGTATCCCCCCTCTCCAGATCGCGCGAGATCCGAAGCATTTTCGTCGTAGCCTGCCCCTGATCTTCCAGCCACGCCTTCAGCCGGTTCCACTGATATCCTGGGCTTGAAACCACGTTCATCCGCTTCGTATTCCACTATCTGAAGGTAAATAAAAACACCATAATAATATTGTGTCATACTTAATTTTAATTCTCGTCTTGGACAGAATAAGACGACAATAAATGATTGCCAAATTCTTTAACTATTTCCACAGTATACATAATAGTGCGTAGCTGTTACAATTAGGTTTTCATTATGAGCATAGAGGCCAAGGAATGCATTGTTGTCTTATTCTGGTTGAATTAAATAAAGAAGTTCAGTGGACAATTTTTTAAGTAACTACGCAACAAAATACGACGTAGATCACGTTACCTGTTTGGTGCCATCAGGAAGAACCACGAAGTAAGAACCTTCAGCTTTGTTCTCCTGTCGGGTCTCCGTATGACCGAAGTCACTGCCGGTCTCGAAGTCACTCACTTTGTAAGAGAAGTCATAGTTGGCTGGTTCCTGAAAGAAGTTAATGTTGAAGTATATGGCAGACGAGTCTGAACCAGGACCAAGTTTTTCTTACATTATACCAGTAGTCTTCATCTAGTGTGGGAGAATGCTATGAAGGATTATTGAGAATTCTTTTTCTATATGGGTTTACTATTATCTTTTCGTGAAGCTTACCAGGCTAGTTACCATCCTTGAGTCAGTCGCTAAATGATTCATCATATTCCGGTTGAGGGTTTAGGAGCCAGTTTTGTATTCTTTCTCTCTCTTCTTTCATGATCGGCAGCGCATCGGTGATGCCTTTGGTGTCACTGATGTCCATGGATGACGGTAGCCACTTACCATCAGACGGATGACAGCTCGTTTGTTGAATAGTTAAATAAAAAAAAAACAACTTACCTGGTTTAACAACTCATCCAATGCGCTTCTAGCGTAGCCTAAGCCTTGGTCAGATAAAGCACTGTGCTGGTTAGGCAGCCCGTACTGGTCGGAGGGCATGTTGCGAGCTGAAGGCGCTCCATACTTCGTTGATGGTGAAGATCTGGAATTATTTTTAATCATTCAATTGGTTCGGTTAAATTGATAATTTCCATGTCCTGCTACTTGAAGATTTACTGCATAACACAGTGAATAAGTTGCTTTCACTTCTATTACGTTGAAATAAAGAAAAACCAGTTGCACCCACCCAATATTAACATTTTTTATCATGACTATGTAGTGAAAATATCGTACCTGGCAGATGAATAAGATGATGGAAAAGCGCCTGTTTGCCCAGCACGGCTTAGAGGAGCCCCGTATTCTTGAGAGAGACCGCGCTCATTGGGAGCTCCATAAGTTCCAGACAAACTTCTCTGATTGGAAGAGTACGAAGAACCAGAATTGTAGCCTTGAGAATAACTATCAGCATTCCTTGCACTTGGAGCTCCGTATTTAGTTGAGAGAGGTCGTGGAGCGCCATAGCTTTGAGAAGGGCTAAAAGAGGAACGGCCTTGAGAAAGACCCTTTCCAAAAGACGATTTGTATGAGTTATCGAAAGATCCAAAACTTTGGGCGAGGCTGTTTGATCTGCCCAAGGGAGCACCATATTCTTGCGACAAAGAATTTGAACCAAATTGAGAATTTCTGAAATTGGGTGCACCATATTTTTGGGAAGGGTTCCGGGAAAATTGATTAGATCCAAATCCTCTTAAAGATGGGGTCCCATACTGTTCGGAGGGAGTTGAGCGGAAGTTAGAACCGCTGTTGAAAGAGGATGAACGTTGAAAAGGTGCTCCATAGGAATCGGATGGGAAATTTCTTGATGCACTATATTCTTCAGAAAGACCACTTCGTTGGTTAGGTACTCCATATTCTTGAGAGAGTCCTCGAGCATTTTGGTTGTATTCAGATGAAGTGCGAGCTGAAGGAGCTCCATAATCTTGTGATAGTCTGGCTGATGGTGCACCGTATTCTTGAGAAATTCCGCTACGAGAATTAGGCGCCCGATATTCTTGAGATAGGCCATTACGAAATCCAGGGGCACCATATTCTTGAGACAAGCCAGATCGAGTGTTGGGTACACCATATTGTTGTGATAGTCCACTTTTGCTGCTGGAAGGATAACCTTGACTAGATCTTTGAAGGTCTAATTCTTGGTTATGACCGGATAATGCCGATGCATAGCTGTCTCTGTAATTTTAGAAGAAATTTTGTTTCACATTTTGAAATAAAAGTGATTGCAAGGGTTCATAGCTTACTAAGCAGCTTACCAAGACGAATTGGAAATGAAGCAGAGTAAAAGTTAAAAATATTATTTACAGAAAGTAAACTAGGTAAGTACTCAATAAAATATTGACAAAAAAATAAGGAAATTATACGTACTCGACGGGTGGTTCGGCCAGTGAAAAGGCGAGAAGATTTAAAAGTAAAAATATCTGAAACAAATGATAAATAACAATTGAGTATAAAACGTAGATTTTTAATTGTGTAGAAAAGACTTAGGTAAATAGGAGTAATATAAATGAGAAATAGATTACTGATAGTAATATCTTTGATCTGCGACCCACCTTCATTGTTCCGATATACAGGAATCGACAACTCTGAAACAAAGAACATGAATTTATTATCTAAGCATATTATTTTAAATCCAGTTTGATACGATTGCTTAAATGCGTAATTTATGATAAACAAAAGAAGTAAACGGCCATTTAATCCCTCTTTAATTTGGACCTAGATATCAATGTCCTTATTGATATTCTTTGCAACTGATAAATGCGTTAATATTCCTTAAAACCTGCTTCTCAACGCCAGAGCAAGAAAGCTTTTGGTTGATATGATTGAGGATGAAGGCAGTGGTGGAAGTAATATGTTCTACTCAATAAAACACTAACTATTATAACTGACTGACTGACCGACAATGCACAGTCTATATAAGTGGACCTAGAAAGATAAACATTATGCAGAGGATGCTTATTTATAACGTGTGGAGCACTAAGGAATTAGGACTTTTGAAAATTCAACCCATAAAGAGATAAAATAGAAGTTGAAAAGTTGTTTAAAATTCCGATGATTTTTAAGTAAACAGTATCAAATAGTATTCTATAGCTCAGAACATACCCCAAACAAGTGACTTAACAAACTGAGATGAGTCCACCGAATGATGTGTTGGGCTAATCGTTGATCTATTTATACCAAATGCAATTTGACAATGCCCAATCGATACCAACGAACCTATTCCATCTTCTCGTGAAGTGGTATCGCATCATGAGCTTTATCCCGAAGTAATAAGCCGTGATAAAGGTTCTATAGGTCGCGAGAGTGTGGTCTTGAAAGGTGTATTGTGTGTGAAGCCTTCGTGACGACATGTGAGATTTCTGTCATTGTTTGGATGGATGGTCGTGTTGATCTTATTGATCGTTACTGAATCTAGATCACATATCAATTTTTATTGCTGGGTACAATGTCACATGATGAACTTATTGTTAGTATGCGCTTTGGATTGAGCTGTTTGTAGATTTGCTGTTTATCAGCTGAAACAGCGGACTAATTGTAATGATAAAGTTAATCTCGTAAAGGCATATTAAATAGGTAATAAAATAATTTAGTATGGGTACGTTATTTTCGTTTCGGTAGGTTCGACCAGGTTTGTATAGGTAGGTGAGTGAAAACCTTTATGGATTCTATATTTAATTGGCGGATGGATAGATACACAGACAAACAAATAATTCTAGAATAAAAACCTGTAGAAAATATTAAAGTAATTATATATCACTCTCCCCACCTCATTGTGAGATGCACTACACGTTTCTAGCTATGTTAGTATTATTAGGTACATCGTTTCCGATGTGGTTTCGGCAAGAATTTATATAGCTCACATTCACCCATGAACCTAACAATTGGTTAATAAACTATGCATCGTGAATGTGTCATTTGCTCCATCATCTTTAAGCAACATAATATAGTTTGGTATTAAGCCACTCGTCCCATGTAGACCAATATTTCCTAAAGTGGGTGACAACCTGCATCCCTTGTGAGCGGAACACTAAAATTTTGAGAGACTGACTATCAGCCTATTGCACAATAGGTATTCTTCTCTTGTTGTACGGAACCGTACATGTTATTATTAGTTAGTTACCTATTGTATTATAATTGATTTGCCGACAGTGCATTTAATATTTATACAAAATTACGAAGAGTGCATTATTGACAACCGCACGAGACAGACGCGGCGAGCGCGAGTCGTCTAACTGGACGATATGATCTACAACTACTACTCACTAACTTACTGTACAGGACTAACTGGTACTGAACACTTGTGTTAGACATAATTGAGGAGACTTATAGACTGAAAATGATGCAATGTTCAAATAAAAATTTTCGATGATAAATTGATAGTTAACATAGGATAGGCCACATAGCCCACATAAAACATGAGGTTATAAGATCAATTCGTTCAGTAGGTACTAGAACTTGGTAAATTACGAAAAAAATCGCACATGTTCCTTAAAAACATGCATGTAACAGTAAAATTCCTTGCTTCAATCTGATTCAGAATTTAGGCTCCATTGTCCAATCATTGTTTGGGATGCTCAAACGAGTTCATGCAATGTCACTTATGATGAGGGCTGGTGATACAGAAAATAAATCTTAACTCAATCGCCAGTCGAGTACCTTATTGCTATGTTATGTTGTTTTATTTGATCAAATAATACATCAATTATTAACCTCCTTTTGACGCTTCATAACATTAAAAATTAATTAGGTATTCTCATTAAATTAAAAAATTCGGTGATGTATATGAAAACGTAACACTGGAAAAGGCTAAAAAACACAATAATTACCACACACCATGGCTTTTCTTCATTCTTCTATCGATAGGCTAGGAATATTCGATTTCTTACCGATAAGGCCACTCGTTGAACAGTTATACTTACAGAAACAGCCACGTGTTGAAAACTTACTTACAGAAAATAACTTTATTACCGTAGGAGCTATTGCGCGCGACGTCATGCGCGGAAATATTATTTTTATCTTTATACAATCATTTACCCCCTTTTCTAACCCTTTTGGGATTTATTTTAAAAATAATCAAAGTGCAAACACAAAAGTTACCTCTATACAAAGTTTTATGAATCTAGGAGTTCTAGGTCTATGTAGTGGTTTCGGCTCTGCGTTGTCTCATTTTCTGTTAGCGTCTTGTATGATATAGAGTAAAGAGTTTCGTTGGTATTGTGTATTACATTTACCTTTTCATACTGTAAATAATTTAATTGAAACTGCTATTTCGATAGTGACTGAAAATGTAGCATGAAACGTAGAATAATTAAATGATAGTTAACCATCAGTTATTTGCAGTGTAACTGGCCATCATTAGCCATATAAGGACGTCAAGCATCGTGAGGTAGATCACAGCTGTGAAGTCCATTATTTTAATAGCTCTATCAATTCGTCTTTACATAATGTCGGCCGTGGGGTAAGGTTACCTCGTATAAACACAAGTACTTATCGTACTGAGCAGGACAAGGCGATACGTTATTATTTAAGAAGGAACATGTTTACCGAACCTGCTTGCTATTTTTGCTGTCACTAATAGGAGCTGTTCATGTTTTATGTTATTTCCTACTTCATAGAGATGTACTTAGAATTATTTATATTTACAGAGTGAACTTTACAACTGTTAATTTTAATCAAGTGTGATGGTTATGTATGTAACTGAAGATTCTACGATAAACAGGACAGACAAAAAGACAAGAGAATGTTCGGTTACTGGTTTATTAAAAGTCACTCTATATTATTATGTACACACGCACTTGTTTTGAAATCACAGAATAAACTTTTTGATAAATACGTTAAACTTCTAACTTTATTCTACTTTGTAATACGTGAGGCATATCATAACGGCAATCCAGACTCTTTGTCATAAACCTTCAAAGACACATCTGTATAGTAACCTATTTTAATAATTTCTACCGCAGTCTTTTCATTACTCAAGCCGCCACTACTCATAACATTTTCAATACTAGGAAACTTGAAATGATGGCCTTTCAATGTTTTCCGGTAATTAACAGCCACGTGGCCTCTTAGCGTTGCTTCATACACTACTTCAATCTCCAAGTATCCTCTGTTCGCTGTCAAGACCGCTTTTATTGATTGCCATGGTTGTAATTCAGTTTCCATACCAGCATTGGTCCCAATGGTTATAGTTTCAGACTTTTCTTCACTCTCTCCCCAACTGGAACTGTACGAAAAGCCAGTAGTGCCTGTAGCTTTGGCAAAAATAACGTTCACACCATATTCAATCTCTTGGGATACCACGATTTCGTTATTCCTAGTCCAGCTTGTTGAAACTGAGTTTTCCACGGTTTGACTCATACCCGTGTTCACTTTTATGGTGTGATTGGAAAAATTATCGAAATCATGAGACATCACTTCAACAGGATTCTTTACAATCCTTTTTACAGTTGCTGCCTTTACCGTCAAAATCCTTGATACTTGCTCCCATTTATACGTTTTGTAGAGATCTCCCCAAGGCGTTGGACTTTTTGCATAGACGTTCGTGGGTCTCACTCCATAGAGGTTTGTAACTGCTGTTTTAAGTGCGGCATTATCGATTCCAAACAGTTTTATCTCGTGATCAGTTACAACTTTTATATCATAACCCGAATAATTTATAATTACGTCACTCACATTTTTACTAGCACTGATATCTATGTTAATTTTTCCGTATACTGTTTTAAGTAAAACAGTTAAAATTAGTCCCCTAATATCCATTCTTGTTCTCTACCCGTTTACACTAACATATATGCTGGATCATAATAATATTTTACTACTGATTTAATATGAATAACCTTGACCTTTTTATCGTTTGCAAACATTTCAAATAAAATGTTTGGGGTTCCGTCTATGTACCTACATAGTTAAATTTTGTCGTGTCCATTGGGTACTTATAGCTTTGTTCAATTTATATGAATGGCTTCAACACTGCTCCACGGATTTGTGATGCGGCCGGGTTAGTGACCAACCCAAATGTCGAAAGTTTTCATGATTCACAATCGGATCACCTAAAAGAACGGAGATTACTTCGAATAGCCAAATGATAATGGATGGTTCCTCAAAATCACCTCGTTTTTGATTTCCTAAATACCTATGTAATTCGTATTTTCATATTCTTATAAAAATATTGTAATAACAGTAGGTATAACATAATATTGATCAGAAGAATAATAATTCTGAATTGATTCAACTTGACCTAGTGTCACAAAGATAAAGCATCTTCATAATATTGATAACATACATATAATATACATTTATATACTTAACATATATCCTAGATTGACCTGTAATTTATTAAATTCATAGTTTTTTGATTTCGTCGCTGTTTTGCTGTGCTGCCTAGATATGGAGAAAATTGCTTAGGGTCAAGGGTTTACTCGAACTCTGAACCGATAAATTAAATGCGAGATAGTCAGAAGTCTCCTGTGATTTTTATTTTTATTTTGGTTGTATTTCCATGCCTAAGAAAGCACGTTAAGTCGTCGGTCCTGGTTTTTATCATAAAATAGCAGTTGTTAAGTTAATAATAATAATAATGAATAATAAACGCTTACACATGCTTACACACGTTTTTTGACCACCCTGTCTGTAGCCTAGTTGGTAGCGACCCTGCCTGCGAAGCGAGGCGTCCCGACTCCCGGGTTCGATTCCCGGCAGGTATCGATATTTGGATATTTGTATCTACATATTAGTACGCATGCTCATACCTCATACTCCCGCAGTAGATTTTCACCTGTGTCGCGGGTGGCGTCGAATCGAACCCGGGACCCATCGCTTCACATGCAGGGTTGCTACCATCTAGGCTACAGGGTCATCAAATTATTTTGGAGCGTTATTTTAGAGGCCTTCGAGTGGCATAATTATGAAGACTTCCGACACTTGAGTTGTCCACTAATCCCGCCACTAATCCCAACATTCCCAACGCCGTGTCGTGGTGGATGATGATCTAGACTTCTTCAATAGGAGAGACCACATTGAATAGTGTCGTCCTTTTCTAAATTTAACGGTAGGCCAAAGAAAAGCTGCTTCAAGTGCGTGGTATAATCAGTGGTTGGTTCTATACAGAACGATTAGTTACAAACTATTGAAGTTACGTAAAAATTATATAACAAGTCGCAATTTAATGTCAATCAATAAATATGAGTAGTAGTTGTAGGTACAATTATTTATTGTGACGTTACGGTTGAGTGCAGTCTTGTTAGAGTTCAAACAAGTTAGTTATTTCTAGATACATCGTAATACAATTTTAATCTCCATTAAAATGCAGTTAAAGTGTAATCAATTTGTTCTTAAATACACAGTGGCGTTACTGTTTTTAATCGCAAGTTCTTATTCAAAAATTCTTTTGAAAGTTAAACCAGCAACTAATAAAATTGATGCAGCGATCTCTTTCTTCGGTGTCGATGATAAAAAAGTGACTGAAAAGGAAATAAACATGTTTAATATAACAGAGAATAACTTAAAACGTGGTATAAGGGTCGAGATGGGTAGAGTACCTAACGATGTATTTATAAGAGATCCGACTCCTTATCATAACTTGTATGAAAAATATAAGTGGACAGAAGTGAATAGAAGAGTTCAAGTGAAGAAAGCTGAAGTTTTTGATATAGTAAACGAAAATATTACATTGGCGATTCACAGTTTTATTAACAACACACCACGAAAAATAAAGAAAATGATTGGAGCAAGAGAAACAGTTGAAAATACAATCTCTTCTTCTTGGCTTAACCAAGGAACACCCGAAGATGAAATTTATTACAACATTAATGTGACTTTTGGCAAACAAAGCTTTGTTTTCAAAAATCGGCGAAGGTATAATTATTTTGAAAGTTTTACTATGCCCTTTGGACTACCAACAATTGGTTACATTTATCTGGACCCCGGTCAAGCAGCATACATGGAGTTGACAGCAGTAAAAACTATTTTATTACTAAAAATTGACTACTCCACTTTGTTAGTTGGTAATGTCATAGCGAATTATGCTGAAGTGTATGGAAAATATCATTTTTGGGCACCGACCGTAGCGGCCATTATGAAGGCAGCTAAATTAAAAAATGAATTTGTCACCACTGAATTCATTGAAGTTCGATGTTACTTTGATCCTCGTATTAAGATTTTCAACAAAAATACATTGGCTCCAGTACAAATTATAAAACTCATACCATTTCGTCCAAAAAAAAAAGGAAATGAATAGATTGTTGTAAATATATATTTTTTTATTTGTATCTACCAACCTGCATGTAAGTTTGGCTGGTTTTATTTTAACCTATCTATCCGTTACATGTAGGTATATGTCGGTTAGGCACGAATCTCCAGTGAAGGTCCAGGGACGGACCTCCTCATTGAGGAGGTACTCATTCTACAACGCTTGTCCGATGCAGAGGCTGGCATTAAAAAGAATGTCATGTCCTATTTAGATTAAGGAATTGTCAAGAAGGAAGACTGATGATTATCGATCACGTAGTGTTGAAGTAGGTAGGTACTTTGGAATATTGATGTGAACGTTAGGGGAACTGGAAATATATCATGGAACAAAGCAAAAGGAATATTATTCAATAACCAATATCGTAGAATACCTCTTCTTCCACATATATAAGAAATCAGACTATGACAGCTTTAGAATTATTGTTTTATTAATACCCAACTGAACTAAAGACAACTGTCTTTGGCTGAACGTATTTACGCCGACGTCATGTTAGAATTAGAAGAAAAAATTTATCTGCGAGGAAATGACATGTCAAAGTCAAAGTCACTCACCACCATGGATATATTACTCTAGCTGGATACGTAACTTCGAAGTGGTACCAGATGATCGATGACGTCATAACAGAATGACCATTTTTATATTGTATCCATGTTAACCAATTTAACCATACTCCCCGGATATATCATTTGATTGTGATTTTTTATAATGGTATAAAAACATCTAAGATAATTAATATATTAATTATAATATAGGTATGTAGATGCACCGTAACTGTGTACCTTAATTTTCAGTTTACTCTTAAAGCAGTTAATTAAATTCGGTAATTTTGAAGAAATTTATTTATTTATTTATTTATTTATTTATTTATTTATTTATTTATTTATTTATTTCTTAGGTAATCCTACAGCGTTTACAGAATTACTTATTTTATACGAAACAATTACTTAAATGCTATGGCTAAAAACGGATTACACAAAAAATACTAGTAAATTTTTATGAACAGTTATTCTAATAAAATTAGTTATTTTAATAAAATCTATTATTTCAATATTATAATTTTTACCTCTAGAAAAATCACCTATAGAAAACACTTTGAAAAACCATAACAAAATAGGAAATAATCTTTCCAAGTGTGGACACTATAATTATGAAAGTCAACCTCAATCCGGCCTGTGATTGGTCGAATGGTCATTCCGATATGACGTCATCGAACTTCAGGTACCTCTACAAAGTCTATTATCAAGATAATGAAATACTGAAATATCCATGCCACCCATGCCTCCACGACTGTCAGTACTGTCACTCAACTTCATTCAGTCAGCATTCAATCAAATCTAGGGTTCGAAGTATCGGCCTCTGGTATCGATACCGAGTACTCGTGCGGAATCGAGGGTAAGGTATCGATACTACTCAGTATCGAACCCCAAAGTATCGATACTACTCAGTATCGAACCCCAAAGTATCGATACTACTCAGTATCGAGTACTTGCGAGCATCACATTAGGAGCTAAAAAAAAAAGGTCATCGACAGTAAATTTCATATCACTTTCTTCAGAAATCGAAGCCCAATGACCTTTTTTTTTTTTTTTTAGTCCGAGCCCTGAACATAATGGACACTAGACTCGGCCCACAGTAATTTATAATGGTTTTGCATTGCCAACACTGAAAAGTACTCAGTTTTATAAAATTACTCGATACCGACGTTTCTTATGAGTACTTGCGAGTGAGTACCATGTAAGAGTATCGAGTACTCAGTATCGGGTATCGGGAACAAAAGTATCGATACCTACTCAGTATCGAAAGTATCGTTCGAACACTTCGAACCCTAATCAAATCAAATCAAACGTCAAATGTCAATGAAACTTGAAAGTAAATTAAAATAATTTAAATTTTATTCCAATAATTATTTATTTGTGTTTCTGCCGTATCGGAGGTGTGTTGTGTTAATGCTAGTGTTAAAGTCGTATTAAATTAACGTTACTGCAAAATATTTAATTTCTCAACTTTAAGTCATCCAAATCCGATTACAGTTAACTTCTGTGCTGGCCACGTTAGTGTGACAAAGTTCAATGTAATTTGCTTTGAATTTTGCTTAGTATTTTGATATTTTTCCGTACTTAAAGTATCTTTAAGTAAGCAAGCTCAAGTAGTAATTGTTTTTTTAATATATTACCACTTAATTTGTGTTTGCACGTGTGTTAGTTACCTGATCTTCTTGTTTTAATAACATGATTGAATTTCAAGGAATATTCTACTGTATACCTTTATACACCATTGCGTAAGTAATCATTCATAATTTAATTTTTATGACAGTATTGCAGCAGGTTTGATCATCACTTTCGATATTAACCCGTAATAAATAACTTCATAGATTGTCATCTTGGATAAAAAAATGTTCTACCTATAATGAATTAAAATAGTAATTTTACAATACCTAGATATACCTATATTTGTGTAATTTTAATTCATAATCATAGGTAATTATTCATAATCACAGTGGTTATACCAAAGTTTAGGACAACTCAAATGGCATCACTATGATTCACGAATTTATTAGTGGTTTCTTTATTTTGAAGCAATTGGTAGGAATTATAATTAGAATAGGACATGAAGAATATTCAAATTACATCCAGGTTCACCTCAACCCCCTATCTGATCAACCATACCACTATACTTCTATTATTGTTTATTAAATAATATTTATTACAAAAAATTACTGTGTATGTTTTTTCCATAAATGCCATAATTTATGGAGTCACTATCTGAAAGACCGTTTCGCTGATAGACAATTCACGTTGGATGACATGAAAGCAAGGTACCTAGATAGCAGAAAGACATTTTAGCTACATGATGTTATGTCATATAATCTAAATTTTACTTACAAAAAATAACCGACTTCAAAGTCTCAAAAACTACATAGTTGTCAGATCTCGTTCAAATTTATGTGAGACTACATGACAAGCGCCTGCTTTCGATTAAAAAAAGAATCATCGAAATCGGTTGGCGTGATATTGAGTTATTCGTCAATTTTTCGCGCACATCTTAACACAAATTTACGACTTATGTGGTTTTCTCATGGATGCCATTGTCAGATCTCAATAAAATTTATGTGGGACCACATGACAGCCACCAGCTTTCGATTAAAAAAAGAATCATCAAAATCGGTTCGCCCAGTCCAAAGTTCTGAGGTAACAAACATAAAAAAAATACAGTCGAATTGAGAACCTCCTCCTTTTTTGAAGTCGGTTAAAAACTTCCATAAAAACTGGTTAATTGTTCTGCTATACAAGTTTTTGAACTACAACTAGTTTAGTAGCTATGTTTTATGGAAAAAAATATTAAACATACTCACCTTGTTCACAATTACTTTTTTAAATTTAGCCTTTATGGAAATGAGAATTCATGAAATACTTAAATGAAATCATCATCATTCTGAATATTTTTACATCATTTTACATTTTAAAATGTTTCTGCGAAATTTGGTTTTGCATATTATGTATTAAAATAGGTAATTATATTTTTTTAACTACTTATTTATAAAATTATTTAACATCATTTGAGGTTTTTTTTTATTTTGCTCAAAAATCTTAATATAACAAGCAATTATTATGACAACTAAATAGGTAAAGAAAATATAAAATAGGTAATTAGATTTTTTTAACTACTTACTTATTTATAAAATGATTTAACATCACTTGAGTTTTTTTTTGCTCATTAACCTTGAAATAACAAGCAATTATTATGACAGCTAAACAGGTAAAGAAAATAATTAGTCAGTTGATACCTACCAATGACTGTAATTTGCAGCTCTGTAATATGCCCCATGCAAATCCTTTGCATATAAATTTTTTTGTTAATTCTTATACGCTCCAACTCAGAGTCACTAACGGTTACTTAAATCGCTCCTTAGTAGAGAATCACAATACAAATTCTGTACTAAGGAGGGATTTATGTAAGTAACCATTAGTGACTCTGAGTTGGGACGATAGTCTTATATTTTGTAGGAAGAACTTTATTTTTGCAGTAATATAAAAGGAACCATTTTACATAATATTGATTATAATAATGTAATTTTGAATAGTTGTTCATCAAAACAAAGCTAACTAATACTTCTGTGGAAGTTAAGTGTGGTCTCTGTAGCTTGTGGTTATGTTTGAAACTTAATCTTTCATCCTATCATCATAGCTTAATATTAGTATAGTTTATTGTGTAGTGGATGTTTAACTTCTAGCGAGTTTACTGATTAAAGACATACTCATACAAAAAAAACATATTATATATGTGACGAATTGATAACCGCCTCCTCTTTTTAGAAGTTGGTTAAAAAAGGTTGTTTGTATTGCTATATTCTCCTTAAGATATTAAAAAATCCTTTATTGCAATTGCAAAATAAAATCTGTAAAGTTGGCATTAAGGGGGCGTCCATAAATTACGTGAGGTTTTTAAGGGGGGGAGGGGGTCGAGTCAAATCTCATCTAATCTTACGTTGGAGAGAGGGGGGGTCTCGGCAAATATCACGCAATTTTTTTTCTGATTGAAACAAAAAAAAATTATACTATTTTGGTCCATTTAATCCAGATTGTACATGCTTAAGATTTAATCTTAAGCGTAATCGTAATACGATTAAGATCATTCACTAAATAAAAGCACGAAGCAATTTTTTTTTCTTTTTACAATATCAATCCAACGCGTTTACGTAAGAAACCCACGTTTTGAAAAATCTCACGTGAGATTGGGGGATGGGGGAGGGGGTTGAATAAAACCTCACGACATCTCACCAGGGGGGGAGGGAGGGACAGAAAATTTAAAAAATCACCTCACGTAATTTATGGACACCCCCTAATGAACTAGAATTAAAAATAAAATGTTTGCAATAATCATAAACCTCTTTTTTTCTGATTTCTTTTAAAAAAGAGAAATCAGAAAGTATCACTAAAAACTATCAGTAAAAACCATTGAAGTATTATTACTAGCGTATAGAACAGACACCGCGAACACAATGTATGTTCCAATGAATTGACGCCGCGCGGCTTCAATGTCCAATGGATTCGTTCGATTTTGAAAGGAGAACAGGGGCTCAATTTTGAAAATAGAACCTCCCGGCGGGGACATACATTTTGTTTGAGATGTCTTCTCTATGTATATACCTTAATGGTAAAAACTCATATTGAAAAAAAAAATTGGAACCAGTGAAAGAGATGTTTAAATATTTTCCTCAAATTTTCAATGCTGATCAAATGACCACTGGCCAAACACTAGTACCTAACTATCTACATTAAAAGTAGCCTTTGTAAAAAGCTAAATAACACAAAACACATAATGTTTTTCACAGGATCCTACTGTTAGGCGCATCCTTGACTGCTGGAATATTCGTATTCCACGTTGCTGTGGCGCCTCTGGTCTTCAAGTACTCCAAAACCTTTAGACGGCACCTCATCTTCGCTAACGCAGGTATTGTCCAATAACCCCTGTGAATTGCGTCTCTATTTGAAGCGACCATATTTGCAATTATTAAGTGAGTTTTTGTGTTATTTTTTTTATTATGCGTGCGTATTTTTCTGAATATTAAGTCATTGACGTACTTAATATATTTATTCGTTTCTACAAAAAAGTTGTTTCTAAATAGCTGTGATTTGTGTATCTTTGGTTAAATTTATAAGTACTATTATTTAATTTTCTTCTGTGGTTAAATTCAAATTGAAAATCATTTACTCCCTTCACAGTAACCTGCTAAAAGTTCTATCAGTTGTTGGAGGTCACTTGGCTTCTTCCAGATTAATCTGCCTTCGTTATAGCCCATCGAACCTTCGAATGCGAACGGATTATACGCGAAAGGTAAATACGCATAATGACAAAATATCAAAATTTCAAATACGAAATTGTCTATGCGTCTGACCTTTCGCGTATAATCCCTTTCAATTCCCACGTTAAAAATCCGTTTGATTGCAGTACAATGGCCCTTACACATAGACTTCGAAGAGCCCTCAGCGAGCGGCGTGGAGGGTGCCAGGAACTTCTGTATCGAGTACAGATCGAAAGTTGACGACTGTCCTGTTAAGATAGGTAAGTCATACAAACTACCAACATTCATACATACATAGGGTTTTTAAAAAAAGGTGTAAAAAGATTTCTCCTTCGGCGACGGTGACCACTTACTATCAGGTGTCATTTTCGTCAGCCCGTTGTCTGCATTACCGTCTTCGCTTATAGGGATCGTATCGGGAGTCGATCGAGATTTTACCTATCGAACTTAGACATAATCGCAAATCTTAAAACTCTACCAAAAGTGTCCACTAATGTCTACATCTACACTCTCTATGCTGTGCGTAGAATTTTTCTGAGATTTAGGTATATAGGCTCTAAAGTCTAACCATATTTTAGGATAATAAATAACGAATTTCTGATTGTGAGGTAATAAATTGAACCTTCTTTTTTTGATTATGCTTAAAAAGAAAGTTTGAACATAGATTTTTAAGTCCTTTAAACTGTCTTTATGAAATGTAGCATTAGTACAAGTTTTAAACACTGTTGTGAGGTTTGCTTCATGTTACATGCTTCCATCCTGTATATATCTTCTATACAAGTAAAGCCTAGTGTGGGTATTTTATTTCTCGTTAAATTGTAAAGTTTCTCATTCCTCTTTTGTCCGGTGGAACACTTTGCAGACTTCGCACTGCGACGATCGATTGTTGACGCGAGCCAGACTTGATAAAACTAGTTGTACTGCAGGTACTGAAAGAATTTTATTAAATTACATTAAGTATACTGAGGTATTTGATAAATTATAGTTTTATAAACATTTATGTAATACTTTTCGTTATTCGCTGGATTGCTCGATTGGTTGGGGCTATGATATATGATGGATTACTCTTTGAAGCTTTTATTCCCTATTTTAACCCCTATCCATGAATTTACAAAATGTGAATTGACAGAATGTTAGAAGTAGTACGAGCATTAAAAAATAATTTCAGAAACTACTTAATTAACTCATTTTAAAAATTAATTCACCTATAGAAAACATGGCTTTTATGTAATGTATGTTCAAAAAATTAGAGATATTTTTAAGGTATCAAAAATTTGCCTGTTAAAATAAAATAACAACTCTGAATAACAGTCGCAGGAAGCTGATGCAGGAAGTTTTTACTTACGGTATCCAAATATGCTTGTAGCCTTCGAAAGAAACACGAAATATTAATAACATAGAATCTATTGTGTTGTTTATATTTAAAACCGAAGAAGCAGAGCAGACTAAACTAGCGAGTTTAGTAACTCATTTAATTATGTGTATTTTTTCGAGCAGGTCAGTGACATGTAGTTCAAATGGGCAACTAATTCGAGTTAACTTTTTAAACAGCTATGGATGTTATTGTCATTGTTGGATCTGTACTAATTTACGGTTCCGTATAAATGTTAAGAATTATTGGTAAATAAAGGTTTAAAAAATGTTGGGGGTTTACGAAGAACACTTTTGGATTTCGGAATTCCTTTGGGAAATATTCAAATTTAAAGTGCTAATTTTAGTCATGTATTCCTCTGATAGCGAAACGGTTGATGTTAGATATTATAATATGTGAAAAAATTAGTCGTATTAGCATATAATGATGAAAATTAAATTAAAAACTATCACGGCTGTATAATCTATACCTGTCCAGTTATTGAGTAACAACCGATCAACTTACAACTAGACACCCTACAATGCGAGTGGCCTGAAGGCCGGTTTTTATTATAATTTAAAAACTTTCAAGGGCTTTTCATTTAATCGTATAATAATATCATCTTACGGCTTTCTTTGTTTTGTATTCATTCTTGGCCGGCAATACATCGATGATGCCTTGCTGACGGTGTTGCTTATGTTAGTGGGCGATAATGACGAACTGGATGACTTACCATCAGGTGGCTGTTTACCTTGACGGTTATTTGCACAAAAACAAGAAAAATATGTGCGTGTATTTATGACATACGAAGGGATTTTTTGTTTGTTTTTTTAGCGTAAGTTAATAAAATAAGGTTTAGGCAAAAGTTTTATTTGCACATACATACATACAACTGTATTTTCCGTTTTTTACCTGAAACTTAGGCCAATGCATAAGTAACGGGCTTTTTCCCGTACAGGACGAGACGGGACGGGACGTGAAGTTTTAGAAACATCGTTTCATAGAAAATGTATACCAAAGTGCATACGCAGCGGAATCCCGTACGGAACGTGGCACGGGAAAAAACCCGTTACGTATGCATTGGCCTTTATTTAGTTAACAATCTTACAAAATAAGGCAGATACAAAATGGAAAGGATTAACGTTTCACTTCAAAAATATTTCTTCCTTTCCAGGTATTTGGCATATTTTACCAAAGAGCGCGTATGAAAGACTGAAAGGAAGTTTCGAAAATCCTGACGGAGAACAGTTAAATAAGTTGATGGACAAGGAACTAGCCGAAACCAAGGATCCTATAGTATTATATTGTCATGGTGAGTAAAAAGCCTAAAGTCTAAGGCCGTCTTTACATTAGTAAGTTTTACTCACGTAAGTTACGTAATTAACTTACTGCTTTGCAAATGTAAACACACTTTGTAAGTAGCTTACCTTTATTGCTTTACTTGTTTATAGTTCCGAAATATACTTAAATTTTACGAAAGCAATTTACAAGTGTAAAGCTGGCCTAAGTTATTTGGCCTTAGCAAGTTGTACTTTGGGTAGCATGGAAATAAGGTTTTTAATAAAATTATAATAAAGTCTACAGCTTAATTTAACATAATTATTATAATTTAATTTCAAGGCCAATTACAATTTACAGCCGCGATGACGGCCGAGGTATATTACGTAACAAAAAAAAAACAATTTTTAAAGTTCTAACGTTAAATAAAAAAGGCCTTGTTTTAATGGAAGCCGAAACATGTTTTTAGGATTTATCTCATACATAAAGGCCTTTTTTATTTTTTTTCTGTTTGTCGTAAAAAAGCCGACTGACTTTAACTGTGTTTGAATTTTTAATTTCAGGCAACTCAAATTCTCGCGCCGCTTCGCACAGAGTTCTGCTGTATCAGTTTTTCCAGAAGATGGACTTTCACACGATAGCTTTCGATTATAGAGGTAATTACTTTTAATGGTCGCAAATGAGCATTAAGAGGCATGGCATCACCGATGCGTCGCCGGCGAAAAGAAGAAAGAAAGAAAGAACTCTCAAGCCCCTAGCTCAAGCAAAAGTGTGTTTTTTTTGTATAGGAGAGAAGACGAAAAAGCATACGGGCCACCTGATGGTAAGTGGTTACCGTCGCCTATGGACATGAGCAATACCAGAGGAATCGCCAATGCAACGCCGGCCCTGAACGAGAATTCTTTTTACACCTTTTTAGCCATCCAAAAACAAAAGGTAGATTAAAAAAACTGCCTCAGAATACTTTAATACGACATTAGAAGAAGTTTCTACTTCATAAAAATAGTTAAAAAGTATGTTCGGAAGGAACTTCGAAACGTTGAAAGTTAATTAAATCGGTTGACTGTTGGTTCGTGTTCGTGATATGCATAGGAATCGTGAACTGACGCGTCTTATCTTATACGGTAACACATTAGCATTTCATTGTAATTCGGTTTTAACGACACATAATATTGACATCTGCTTGGTAGTGACTGCCTGCGAAGCGAGGGCTCCCAGGTTCGATTTCAGAAGTCACGAGTACCCGTAGGACACCTTTTTTGTAAAAAAAAATCAGTTGGTTCAGTTCCCTTGTTGAGGATAAAGATGTACCTAATTCAAAAAAAATTCACCACTACATCAATATACCATTGAAAATTGTAGTTTGGGAGTGACTCTGAAAAGTTTGGAGAAATCACAAGTCACACTGTCACTCTTACAATTTCCTCTTATCTCTCTTTGCAGGGTATGGAGACTCAACAAACCTCCAGCCGACTGAAGCCGGGGTGGTAGAGGATTCCCTGGTGGTGTACGACTGGCTCCACACCACCCTGGACAAGGGGGAGAGGAGACCACCTTTGTTTGTGTGGGGTCACTCTTTAGGTAAAACGCAGATTCATTTTGAAAATATATCAAAGATAACGTTTCATTGGTGCATGGTTAAGTTAAATTACCTAATAAGAAATGTTTTCTATACTAATATTATAAAGAGGACAGATTTGATTGTTTGTTTGCATTGAATAGGCTCCGAAACTACTGAACCGATTTGAAAAATTCTTTCACTGTTGGGAAGCTACACTATCCCCGGGTGACATAGGCTATATTTCATTTTTAAAAAATTAGGGATACTTAATAAAACTCCAATAATGTAACCCAAGGTGTTAAAAAATAAGAAATCCGAAGCAAAGCGAGGGCGGTTACTCGTCTCTTATAAATATAAAACAGATACTGACTTAATATCAAAAAAGTTACATCTGATATTAGTGTCAAAAGTTTTCAGTATATATTTTAATAAACTTTCAGGTACAGGTATATCGTCTCACTTGCTGGGCAATTTGGACGATCTGTCCAAGTGTTATCTGGAGAGATCTAATCCGTTGCCGCTTCCCAACGGGCTGATACTGGAGGCACCCTTCAGTAACCTGGCTGATGAGGTGGCGCATCATCCACTTGCTAAGGTGAGGTTGGATGGATGGATGGATCTATCCAGTTGTTTGAGTAAAGCATGTTTGTTTTCAATCGCTCATAGCCCGGTGGCTTGAGTTGATCGTATCTGATCCGTTAGTTGGAAGGGATAAACTTCAGAAGGCCGATAACCGAATTTCTATTGGATGGGTGACCGCTATTTGAGCTATTCCGTGCTTTGGAATGCACGTAAGCTCGTCAGTTTCGGTTGGCTTAACCCATTAATGGCCCACTACTGGGCACGGGTCTCTCCTCTTGAGGAGGCCTAGAGCATACTCCACAACGTTGCTCCAGTGCGGATTGGTGGAGGGGTTAGTGGCCAACCCGAGTGTTGGAAGTTTTCAAACCGCCCGAGGGCCTCCGACATGGCTTAACGACTGTTATCTTATGATAACAACCAGTTTCGGTTATCATCAAATAACAGTGGTTAAACCATCTCGGAAGCATTGGGGTGGTATGAAAAACTTTTACGACCAACTCTTAACACCAACCCTGGAGCAGCGTGGTGGAGTATGCTCTAGAGTCTAGACCTAAGTTAGTCCTTTAAAGGGTTGAAGCTATTTATTTTATTTAAAACTTCAATACCTCCAGCTGGTGACATGGCTGCCATACTTCGAAGCAACATTCGTAGAGCCATTCAAATCGAATGAGGTGCACGAGTTCAAAACCGACTCGCATCTTGGCAGGGCGAAGCAACTGCCGGTACTGATACTACACGCCAAAGATGACGTCGTCGTACCCTTTATTGTGGGGCTTAAGGTACTTTTTGTAATATTTGTCAAAGTATGTGCAGGATCTATAAACCGCACTTAGACTTGGACTTTGCTCAGACAACAGTAAAAGACTTTTAATACGAAAAGTTAAAGAAAAATAAAACGGCTAACGTTAACGTTGATTTAGAACCATTATTTTTGTTCGGATATTGGATGTAAATAATAAAAATTTAAAGTCATATAAAACGGCTAAGTTATACTTGAGTTCAAACCATTATTTTTGTTCGGATAGTAAAATTTTAAGTCTGAGCAAAGTCTAAGCACGGTTTATAGACCCTATGACTCGTCTGCTCATTGGTTTTTTCTTTTTTTTCCTCCTTTTCTTCTTGGCCGTCTAACGCATCTCAATTCTTTGGTGTTTCTGAAGTCCATGGGCGTCGGTGACCCCCATGTGACCACTTACCATCAGGTGGCTTGTATTTCGTTTGTCGGCTTCTGTTTTAAAGTAATCAATAATTTTTTACTTGATGTTTGTCAAACTATTGGCGAGATCTATAAACCGCACGTAGACTTTGCTCAGACAACAGTAAAATGTACTAGATTTTAGACTTTTTTAATACGAAAAGTTAAAGAAAAATAAAACGGCTAACGTTAACGTTGATTTAGAACCATTATTTTTGTTCGGATATTGGATGTAAATAAGAAAAATTTAAAGTCATATAAAACGGCTAAGTTATACTTGAGTTCAAACCATTATTTTTGTTCGGATAGTAAAATTTTAAGTCTGATATGTCAGGTCATTCCGTATTGCAATAGTTGTAAATAGTTCCAAAGAGTGCAATTTGAGGTTTAGATTCTTAATAACTTGATCTTTCTTTCTTCTCTTTTCTTTCTAAAATAAAAATATATAGGTATACATATTTTTCATATTTCCAGCTTTATAGATCTATATTAAAATCTCGTTCCGACGGTGGCGCCACTGTTAAGCTTCACGCTTTTGAGAAGAAACAAAGTCTAGGACACAAATATATTTGCAAAGCTGAAGATCTCTCTGAAGTCATAGGGTAAGTAACATTATGTCATTAAAAACACTGGAACAAACAATAAAACTTTATTTCTTTCTTCTCTTCTTTGGCCGACAACGCATTGGTGGGATTACTGATGTCTTTGTGGTAAGACTTGTGTATAAGACTCGTCTGCTCATTTTGTCTGTTATTCATATAAAAAAACTAGCACCCCTTATTCATAAAAACACGTCCAACATCAAATAAAACATATACCAACCTCAAATCGACTTCTAGCAACACATAAATCTTAAATGATAATCATCATTATAACCGGCCTCATGGCCCCGTAACAAACTTTGCATTAGTTTAAATAGCTAGTTAGTTTTTAAACTTTTTAAAAACCTCTTAGTTGAGCGTTTATCTGAAAACTTGGGTTTTAGTCGAATTTATAATTCGAATCCGAATTCGACCAAGCATCAATGTTATACATCCTTGGAGTAGTTAATGAATAAATGATGAAAGTACACGTAAGTTAACTAAATATAACGTATACAAAGCTCTTTAGTAGCGCGCTTATAAGTACATACTTAAATAATCTGATATACACCCTGTATCTTAATTTTGATTGTTATAGTGTGACTATGACTACATTTTTGTATTAACCAACCCTAGAAGTCAACGAGTAAAAAAAAATTAGTAATATTTTTATTTTAATTATTATAATTATTTCTTTTATCAGGTCTAATTACTAATTATTTTTGTTGCAGGGATTTCGTAAAGAGCCACCAGTGAAGCTTTCCTGTCCGTCTGTCCGTCCGTTTGCTACGATACGCTTAATTTTACTTCAGTCGGAAATGCTTTTATATTTATTTTTGTAAGCTAAGCTTAAAGGTGAATAAATTGGAGGATGAATGGGTTTTTGTTTAATTCAGATGTTTTTATGGCCAGCATAGTATGCTAGTAATAATACTTTAATGCATTTGAAACAAGTTTTGAGGTAAAACCTTAACACAACACAATATCAATAGCGGAAGTTTTTATATCTCCATCGTACTTAACCAGTTGATATTTCCCCTCGGTCCCACACTTCAATTGGTATTTTCCTTTATGGTGCCCACACCTTAACAAAAGAAAATAGGCTTACATATGTACACAACTCAAATCACATTTAAAATGAAAAGTGTATGTAAATAAAAATTAAAATAATAAAGTTTATATTTCGGCCGTTTTTTTTCAAATCGTACTGTTTGGTACTCTGTCATCAGTATATAATTTTGATTATTAAATAGTATTATCTATGCTCTGTCAGTAGTGATTAAGTACTCTGTGACAACACTGACAACTAAAACCACAGAGTCCTGCTGAGTCTGTGCTGATAGCACAGAGTACTTAATCACTACGTTTTATCTGATAGCACTGACAAGATTCACTTAAAAATGTATAAAAATTGTAAAAAACGCTAAAATAATATAAAAATTAATAATTAACAAAAAAAAATATAACAAGAAACCACTTCAAGATGGTTTTCGGGTATGGGCGTTTAATTTTTTTTCTTATTGCCATCCGTGATGCCTTTATTTTATTTAGATAAAGCTAATTATACCAAATTTTAAAGTGGTATCAGAAAAGGCGGCCTAAATACTTAAAGCACTATCTACCAGTAAACCTTTAACCTTAGCAGAACGCTTTAGTGTTACTGAATTCCTGAAGTGACGGTGAACAGGTTGCCTTTGTCGGTGCCGGCTATTCACATAATCTTACATTATAGAAACGAAAAGATTTTGTTTTTGGTATCTGGCCGGATACCGGATAGTTACTTTTTAGCCCTTTTTTCTTATGACTCCCTTGTTATAACTTAAAAACAAATAAACACTTTATGACAATTGCAACAACAACAGCGTACCACTTGCAGTGCTATTACTACCAGGCGCTTTTCATTGATGTCCTCTGTACTTGAATGTTTTATCTACAGCTGTTTAAACAACTAAAACGTCTTATGATACGTATTCCAGCGTAATCTTAGTAACAGGCGCCTCGCTGACGGCCTGTGTTCTGCTAGTCCAGGTAGCGGTGTTGCCCCTCCTGTTCCGCTATAGCAAGACTGTTCAGAGAAAAATTATTTTTGCTAATTGTAGTAAGTGGCGTTTGAACTACTATTTGAGACTGAATTTATGACGTAAAGCTAAGTAACTTATTCTTCTAAAAAGACTAAAGGCTGTTAGGATCAATAGGAACTGTCCATTCTAAAAAAAACTACCCAAAGGGACTTCCTTTGGGTAGTTTGTTATGTTTTTTCACCAAGTCTACATCAAGTAGAGCGATTATTGAAAAATATATTTTTAGTCTGAATGGATAGGTATTATCTTAATATATATAAATTACATGTCACTTTGTTTGTCCGCGATGGACTCCTAAACTACTTAACCGATTTTAATCAAATTTTCACACCGTGTGCAGTTTTGCAACTTGAAAGATATAATAGCTTACATCTCAAAATAATAATAAAAAACTTGACAGAACGAAGTCTGTCCGGGCAGCTAGTCTTTTAATATAAATGTACCGATTGTTCAGATAATTGAGAAGAGATTGTCTATTAACTATCTATTTGTTGCAGCTTTTTTTGCACATTTTATACTTAAATGTCGAAAGTTTTGCGATGATCAATGTAGCGATAGGTATACGATGAAAAAATATTGGTGAACTATTATAAAATAAGAACTCTTGTTTCAGTAAATTTTCCGAGAAATACAGATTTTGAGAACCCTTCCAGCTGCAATGTGATAGGTGCCAGGAATTTCAGTATTGACTTCGAATCCAAAGTTGATAATTGTCCCGTCAGAATAGGTAACGAAGTGTTGATTTTGTATACTCAGAGAATAGAGTCCTGAGTAGGTATCTAGTAAATACTAATAAGTAGGTCAGTAGTAAATAGTAGGTAAAACGGATATCCGGTAACTGTCCGGTATCCGGCCTTTTTTTTCACTATCCGGCCGGACACCGAATAGTAATTCAGTATCCAGCCGGATAGTAAAATTAATAAAATTCTCATTATTTCAATTACAAGGCAAATTATAAAATAATAGGTTATGGACACCGTTTATTCTAAGCGTTTATTTATGATTAGAAGTCAAACCAACACTATGGGTTTTGTACAATATCTCGGCAGCTACTTTATCGATTTTGGCAAACGCATAGCGATGGATATCACTCAAGTATTGTTTATGAAATGGTTGTAAAGACACTAAGCTCTCGCAGTTACTGTAAGACCTCACAGTATTGTTTGTTAAGGGCCTTATTTCTTATGTGGCGACGCCAACAGAGGATTTGACCGAATGCGTCATGATAGATGGGCCAGACTGCCCAAGCTTATACTACATAGGTAATAATTATTATCTATTCTGCGCTGATACGTGTGTGCACATTTAGGTTTAAAGATAAGTACATTTGGAAGGCATTATCGATATTATCGCTCACGATTACTATCGTTAGAGAACAATCGATAAGCTCCGCGCACTATTGCATCGCTGTCGCGCTGGTATAATGTCCCCTGCAATAAGCAGAATATTAAAAGGTCAAAGGTCACACAAACCCTGAAAGTGTGGACTCTGATATGACCTGCAGAGGCCTGCTAACGGTTAACTTGCTAACTGCGGTGTTCCGCGGTTGAAGTACAATAGGTACGTAGTTACATAATACCTACCCAACACTCAACTATGAGTTTGATTCCAATCCCGAAGCATGCAGTAATTAAATTATGCAAAAAGAGGGGTGTTATATAATAAGTTTTATAAGTTTGACATTATATCTGTCTGTGCCATCGTAGCTCATAAACGAACGGACCGATTGTGATGCGGTTTTTTATCGTAATATTTGTACTTACTATTTCGTATTTCTTAGGAGTCTGGCACATCGTACCCAGTTGCCAGTTTCAAAAATTAGTCATGGTGACAGAGTACTCTCAGTTGGACTCCAGGCTACACGAGGAGTTGAAGATAGTTCACAACACCATAGTGTTGTATTGTCATGGTAAAGGTCTTTGCATAAAACCAAATCTACCTCAAGTAAACTACACCCCAGGCCCAACTCGAGTTTTCCTTGATGAAAGCAAAATTGAGCCTAATCTAATGTTGTGTGTCATAGAGCTGAAATAAGAAATTGTACGTTCTTAATTAAACGTATCTTGTGGGTTTTGAGTTTGACCCAAAACGAACAGACAAACAAATCCGAACACCTAAATGATAAATGGTTATCTTCGCCCATGGACAACAGTAACATCAAAGGTACATATTATGTTGCTGACTTCATGGTCGATTGTAGAAGAATAGTGATAGCTACTCCCACAGATATGTCTATGGGTACCTACTCCTAAATCCTACTCCTAAATACATAAAACGGTTAACATAGTCTTCGATTAAACTAGGTGGCCTTTATAGCTTAGGCCAGCAACATTCAGAAGGGATGGAATCGAACACGTATTTCCCCCGTTAACATCCGGGTCCATAGTTTTTTAACTTGCACACTCATACACTAGGATTCCGTGTGTCGCAGGTGGCATGGACAACATAAATAAGACATCACAATTCACAAATCTCCATAAGCTGAGTGGGTTTATTATTACTAAACATTTTATATGAATATTTTAGGTAACTCAAGCCACAGAGGGACTCCGCATCGCCTGTCAATGTATAAGGTTTTCCAGGACTTGAATTTCCACGTCATAACTTTTGACTACAGAGGTAATCCTTTCTGTAATTAACTTATAATTTATAAACTTAGATAATTGTAGGAACCTACTTCAAAAACTTGTTGACAGGAATTTTGAGGTTTTATTGTACCTAGAAGCGTCCTGAATTCATAAAGTATTGTCGACATTAAAGCTGTCTTAATAAACCTGATACAGAAAATGATTTTGGCGTACCCTAATTTAAAATAGGTAGGTACAGATGATCAGCTTCTTCAATAACATTAAGCTTCCCTCGCAAAAACTACTGGACGGATTTTCATAGGTCTTCAATTCGCTTAGCACACACGTTGACTATGATTTGGAATAACACAGGGTACCCCGAAAAACGCGGACTAACAATAAGTCGCAGGCCGAGCGCTAGTTTTTCATATAAATACCATTGCCGGGAACTAAACCCGAGACCTCTCGTCTGGCTAGCACTACTACTAGCGGGCTTGGTAAAATTATTTTTATGTGTAAATAGGTTACGGAGATTCAACACGTCTTCGACCCACGGAGAAAGGACTAGTTGAAGACACTTTCCAAGTCTACTCCTGGTTGATGAGTTCCTTTGACAAGAATATGAAGCCCACTGTTATCATCTGGGGACACTCCATAGGTAAGGTCCCGCTATTGTACTCAACAGCTTCAGGTAATAGATGGAAAGTCCATAAACTTCATGCTTGCTTTCGCTACCTGTCTGCTGCCAAAGCTTCGATGGTCCAAACTCCAAAGTATCCGAAACTTTTAGCTTTTAGGTACGTATACTATGATGAATTTAGTTTAAAAGAGTAGGTAAGTGATTAACAGGAATAGTAAAATGTAATATTTATACTGTGGTAAAATGCAAAAAAGTATGTTTCTAAAATTAGGTAAATATGTATTTTGAAACAAAGACAAGGTATTTCTCCATGTAAATACAATAGCAACCAAATCATGTCAATGATAGTTACACCTAATGATGATGAAGGAATACAAAGAGAGATGGGCAGGTACAATACCACAAAATCTGTGATGTTTGTAGTTGCTCTACATATCGTCGAACCAATTCCTATCCCTACCCCTTGTTTATCATCAGGAGGGACCAATGCCGCCAGCTTTATTTATTAATGTCTGTTTGCAAACTTGTATAATTACAAAAATACTACGAAAGCTGACATAGTACGCCGAAAAATTTAACCCGCCACCGGTGACGTCAATTTGACTTACATTTTTGGTGACGCCGGTCCCACGCACCGGGATTTTCAACTTAATTTTTTTTCAAGAATTAACTATTAACTGACCTTGTAGATAGCTTAGTGTTAAAGTTAGTTACTTTTAGGTCAATAAAACAAAGGTATCTCATAAATCACAGCTTGTTTACTAGGATTTATACATATACACTCAGAACACTGCTTTAATGACAAGTTTGGTGATATAACTTTTTTTTAATTAAAAAATAATAACAATCGTATAGTTTTATAACTAAATCAAGTTAAATCAGTCTTATGACAGTATAAACTGTAAAAAAATTAAACTACAACATTAACCTTAGAACAAAAAAAAATTAAAAAAAACGTACTAATTTACTTTACTTCTCCCTTGAGTTTTTTGTTTGATTTGGTGTGGTATCTTCTGGTACGCCATCATGTTCATCTGGTGACGATAGCAATTCGTTGTCGTCATGTGTTATTATGTCATCAAAGATCCTGGAGACGACTGTTCACGTTCAAAACTCATGCTGAAACAGAGTTTATGAAAGGATAAACCAATTTATGCTTTAATATTATTATGATGTATAATATTTGTGACACTACGAATAAAACCACGTAAAAACTTGCTGATTATATATTAACTACTATAAATGTGCAAAATTTAATACACAAACGTGAAATGTACAGTAAAAGTTAGTACAAAATGCGAATAATAAAAAATCATTCATGTCCTTTTCACTTACATGTTTGGTGACGCCGGTCTCACAGACCGGGTTAGCATCAATACTCGGAAACCTGTGCCCGATTCGCCGTCATGGGGTAGACTGGCTGCAGAAGGCGTCCAATAAAGCAGCTACCCGAAAGCACGACCCATATCGATGGCGGGTGTTAAAGTTATAATAGTTTTTTTAACCACCCGGTCTCACAGACATATGCGTCACCGTTGGCGGGTTAAGTTACTAGGAGCTATAAAGAGGACATAGGTACTTTACAAGATTCAGGTTACAAACTATAAAGATGACATCCTTTACAAGATTTAGGTTACTAAGAGCTATTCATAAAGAAGACGTCCTATATTAAATCCCATCAAAAACATGAATGTAAAGTAAAAGCCAATTTTAAAAAAAAGAATTGAGATCTAAATGGGTGCCAAGTTCTGTGTAGAAAAGCCTAAAATTTTAGTCACAAAACATGTAATTCAAGCTCCACATTTGACTTGGTTAGTTTTCACGTACCTATCTCGACTATAATATTATATTTGCATAATTATCTTTATTAAGTCTGTTAGGTTGATGACCTATGTTACTTTTCTAAAATTTGGTTTGTTGGTTGCTAACTAATGAAAACTAGCCAATTCAAATGTAAAGCTTGAATTACATGTTCTTGTGACTAAAATTTTAGGCTTTTCTACACAGAACTTGGCACCCATTTAGATCTCAATTCTTTTTTTTAAAATTGGCTTTTACTTTACATTCATGTTTTTGATGGGATATCATTACTTTTTGTACAGAAATTATTAGTAGGTACTTATTCATAACGTTACTGATTAATTTTGTTACCTTATACATGAACTGTAATAGTGCCCTTCAACTAAATCCGTAGTTAGTGCACCGTGGTCCAAAATACTTATTACTTCATTATTTATAAGTAATGATCTTCTACTATTCATGTCCGCTAAATATTGAAATAATAATTAATACTAAATCCCAGTCTGTTATAATAATAATAAATACGATACGATACGATAGTAGTAATAATAATAATAAATACGATAGTCGAATATACTCTTATTAGTTATAAGTAGTTTGTGTTCGATGAGATAACGTGCCATAATATATTTGGAAACAATACTTCGAATCACTTTAAACTGGTATAATTTCGGAAATAATACAAAATTTAGTGGTGTACATGCCAATTGCCATACAAGATAAGAGAAGAATAATTTTTCACACATTAAAAATGAAACAATGCAATACACTGGAAATAACGGCTACTGACGTCTCACTAATCTGTACGTAAATAATACGTACGTACACTGAACATCTTCCCCCCGTTAGAAGCTTCTCAAAGTACTAAAACTGATATGTTTCGATTAAAAAAATTTAAGGGTGGTATTCCACTCCTTATATATATTCCACATAATGACCACCTGTCATCAATTTTGATTGCTGTTCATAAATTTCAGGCGTTATAAGTAAGTGTTCCTAATAGAATAAATTTTTTGAAAAATTATCATAAAATGATAAAAATTTACTACTTTCAGATTTATTCCTTTGTATTCACCCGACTACCTATCTGCATGCCAAATTTTAACTTTCTGGGTCACCTGGAAGTTGGATATAGTTTTGATCTATAGGTCAGTCAGTGTTAAATTTCTCGATTTTTGGACGTTAATATCTAAATAACCGTTTGAGATGTGTATATGAAATTTGGAAGACGTATGTATTTTGCAAGTCTTAATAAATGAGCCAAATTTGACAGGTTCATGTTGAATAGTTTTTGAGTTATGAGGTGGTCAAAAGTGGCTCCAAATGGTTCGTGTAATATTACACACGGTGCTGCTCGCCAATTCTGTTAGCTAGAAAATTGGCTTACACGCTACCGCGTGTTTAGATATAGGATATATTATACAGGTTACTAATAGTTATACGGTTGCCATATTATGGCAAGACTGAAATATCTGGACAAAACTTCAAAAAGTCGCGATTTGTCGGGACAAATTTTTTTTTTTTTTTGGAAATAGTCTGCAAACGAGTTGACGACGAAATACAATGGCTAGAGCGCGTACGGCGGCGGAGTGAATTGTCAGGAAATGTATTTTGTCGTGACTCTGGACATCGTGAAATATCGGACAATCCAGACGAATCCCGACCATCTGGCAACCCTAAATACGTCTTCCCTTAATGTTCACACACCAGGTACAGCCATAGCCGCGAACCTGGTAGCCCACATGTCGGAGCTGTGCTGCCGCGTCGACCAGCCCTGTCTGCCGCTACCCTCCGCGCTGGTGCTGGAGTCGCCCTTCAACAACATAGCAGAGGAAATTGAAAAGCATCCTTTGTCAAAGGTGGGGTTGACTGATCCATAACTATCTAGCTTACACACGAGCTTATGAGCCATCAGATGGTAAGTGGCCACATTAATAAACCACTATCTACTGAAAGTAGAAAATGTGACATTCTTTGTCTTTCAAGCATTTTTCGATTTTACACCAAAACAATTGATATGATTGACATTCCGATAGAATTTTAATTATGAAGATCTTGGGCAAGACGAAAATCATGTCGAATGTTCATGTCACACCCGTACCGGTTGTTGTTGACGGTGCTGCTCTCGAAATGGTAGACGAGTTCATTTACCTGGGACAAGTAATCCAAATGTTCAACTTCAAGAAAGAGGTCACTCGAAGAATCCAACTTGGCTGGGCAGCGTTCGTAAAACTACGACATAATCTTCTCCCCCGACTAGGTAGACTAGCAGCCTAAAGAAGACAACGGGGAACAGCTGGATCCAGAAGGCCCAGGACGGGTTGGAGTGGCACCAAATAGGATAGGCAGTCCAGCAGGGGACTTTAAAAGGCTAACGTGATTATATGATGTAACCTAACCTAAGTTACCGATTATAGCAAAAATCCCATTTCCTTATCCAGTTCGTGTCGTGGCTACCATACTACAAGGACACCTTCATTAAGCCGTACACCAAGTCCTCGGAGTACAGCCTCACCACCGACCAGTACCTTTCCACCGTTCCCCAGCTCCCCATTCTCATCCTGCACTCCACTACTGATAGGATTGTGCCTTTCCAATTGGGAGTGAAGGTACTACCTACGTTCTAGTTTTCTACAAAGCAAAGCAAAAGCAACAACCCATAATTGTCCCACTGCTGGGCTCGGGGTCTCCTCTCAGAATGTGAGGGCTAGGCCATAGTCTACCACGCTGGCCAACTGCGGATTGGTAGACTTCACACACCTTCGAGAACTTTTATGGAGAACTCTCCGGTATGCAGGTTTCCTCACGATGTTTTCCTTCACCGTAGCAAGTGATAATTAACATGTAATACGCACATAATATTTGAAAATGGTAAGTGATCACCGTCGCCCATGGACATCAGCGACACCAAGCCAGGGGCCTGTTGATATTATTATAATTCCTGATTCATGCTTCAGGGCATTGAAATCAGTATTTGACACAGTTGGACTTGGACTGTAACCAACAACCATCAATAAGCTAAAGCCTTCTCAGCCCACAGGAGAAATCGTTGCCGTTGACAGATATTTAAGCTAATAAGATTTTAACCCATATCTAATTTTTCGGCGACAGATAGGCACGTACTGGTAGGTAACCATGCAATTTCCTAGGCACGTCCCCGCTCTGTACGTTCATGGGGACAGTTCTGTCATGGATGGATAGTATGGATACTATGGATAGCGGTGATGTGATCCAATATTAATGTAATGTTGTAGCTCCATGAAAGCATAGTGGCGTCGCGCAAGGCAGGCGGTGCGTGCCTGGAGTTCCACGCCTTCGACAGGGGACACAACGACATGTATGAAGCTCCTGACTTGCCTCACGTTGTGCAGTGAGTACTGAAACCAAAAATGTTTTTATTTTTTTAAATCGTTTGCGAAAATTCAATCATACACGCACGTGACGAGAATAGTGATGGAATGGATATGAATGTGGATGGACGAAGGGGACAAGGACGACCAAAGAAAAGATGAATGGATGTATGTGAGAGATGAGATGGATGTATGTGAGAAAGATATGAGAGTAGTGTAGAGTAGTGATGACAAAGTGTAGAGATGACGACTGATAGGGAAGTATGGAAGGGAAAAAAAATATCGCGCGGACCACATATAAAATTAGGAAATGGGAGAGAAGATGATGAAATCGTTTGCGATCGAAAAGTTACTAAATCAGTCGTTTTATTTTGCGCACGTTTTATGGAACTGAATTTTGAATTTTCTTATTTTTTAAGTGTCTATTTTGTAATAAATATCTATCTATCATCTATCATAACATAACATAAGGTATCAATGCTAAGTAATAATAATAAAGCTGAAAAGATTTTTTGTATCTTTGTTTGTTTGGAGGATTTGAAAATTTTGCTGTATGAAGTTATTTTATAGGTATTTATAGGTATTTTATATTGTTACAGAAATTTCGTGACGCGGATAAAGAAGAATACATGAAAATTAAATCGGTGTAAAATATAAAAATTTAATCGTAACTAACTTTATTGTCACAATTAATCATTTAAAATCTGTAGATTATTAATGAAAATAAATAAATGTAACTTTTTCTAATACCAACCTTTTATTATTTACCTGAAGAATCATGAAGAAACTGACTGAAATAATTATAATAGTTTGTATAATATTAGTAAATTGATCTGGTACCTATAAATGAAAGAAACTGCAGTATGTTTTATACAGTCGCCGGCAGTAGGACCCACAGAACATCTAATAGTAGGACCTATCAGTTGGTAAGCTGGTGGACACTCCTAATGTACGTTAGTAATATTAGTTCATTGCTCCTAAGTAATAGGTACCTGGGTCACAGTATAAGGATATTGAATCCTTTACTGTACCTGGGTCCTGGCCTCATTTGAATGTTATTGTTGCGACGGATAGGATACATATTTCCTTATATAACTGTATTTATGGGTCATTGACGGCGGTTCTTTAAATAAATTATACAAATTGGATGTGATTCTTTACGTGTTTTATTAGGGATCCTCAATGATAATATTAATGGTATTTTGAAAGAGTAAGAATTCTGTGTATGACCAAACATAAATTGACATAAAATGTATTTTAGGTAGGTACATACATAAATAAATTTATCTAACCTTGTTAAGGAACATGATAAATAAAATATTTAAAAATTATTAAAAACGTCCGTTCATTTGAGTAATGCTCATGTCAATTCTACGAATTACATAAATGGTCCTGCATTTAATGAAAAAAAAAAAATTTGCTATTGTTTTAAACATACATTGTCATGTGAAATCTTTACTTTACTTGATGACTTTTCAAACAAAATTGTATGTATGGCCATAGTTAAATCTCAAGTAAAAAGTTAATATATATTATATAATATCATTATACAGACCCCTAACAACCATACCTACCAATTTCTTGTACAACATTTTTAAACCAGAACCAATAAATCTTGTCGAGAGCGAGCCGCACAGTAGCCAGCAAGATATTTATTGTCTGTGGCGGCCAGTGCGGGGCGCGCAACATTTACATTGTAACACCTGTTGCGTTTAATAATAATCTAATATATAAAATTCTCGTGTCACGCTTTCTTGAAGTTGAACTCCTCCGAATCTTTTGCATGCATATCGACTAGGGTGGAGAATCGGACAACATCTATTTTTCATCCCCATAGATGTTAAGGGTGGTCCACACCTAAATTTATTTTTCATTTTTTTAAACTTTAGACAGAACGAAGTCTGTCTGGGCAGCTAGTAATAATAATAAATCTTTAATTCAGGCAATGAGGCCCATAACATAAATTCCTTACAGACTAACATACATACAACAAAAATAGACTTAAAACAAATTCACTTATTCGCGAAGTGAGACGCGCTTTCGGTGACTCCCTTTGGCCACAGCTCCTCCTTCATGAAGTCTGACAGGTGCTCGGTTGGAACACGCACAACAAACGAGTTGAAGTTCACTAATAATTATAATAATTAATACGATATTCTAAACCGCTAGATATAAATAAAACCAATAAATTTTTAACAACTATTTTTAACAACATAGCAAGAACATTTCTTCAAACATAATCTTTCTCTTCTCTCTAAGAGTACCAAGTATGTAATAATAAGTATTATGTTTTTGAGACGACCTAATTATAAGTATCGTTTCCTTAACATATTGTACGAATACCCGAATTTTCAATGGAAATGAGCCGACAAATGAGCTGACAAGCAAGTATTTTTTTTACACAAGAAAGTCAATGCTTGACTACAATTCCACCAGATGGTTTATGGTGCTGAAGTCCACGATGGTAGTAAGCGCATTAACTTAGTAAAAGCCACTCTTTTCTTGAAGACTCCCACAACGTAAGTGGGTTGGAAACTAATATATTTATATTAATTAATTTCAAATGTTTACGACTCCTGTTCATTAAACAAGTGTGAATCGAAGATTTCTTTATGGGACGCACCGCTCTCGAGTCTCGGCACAATGAAACGGAAACGAGTCCGTAGTCGGTACAGACTGACTGCATTTCGAATAAACTATACTTAAGGGTGGGTACTGATCACGGAACACAGACAACAACTGGTGTCTACTACTTCTCGAAGAGATTGAGCTAGTCCATCCATTTATTTGCATTATCTTCTCGCTCGGCTATACCTAAGCCTCTTCCAAGCTAGCCCCTCTGTCCACGAGAACAGCAATAGCAACTGATGGACAATCAGAGTCGAAAAAAAATACTAATAATCTCTAGGGAATTTATTGCATAAAGTTTTGAAATAATATGTAATTATAGTAATTACGTAATCATAATGGTACATCATCTTACCTATGTTTCAAAAATAACTTTTATGCCCTTTCAGTAAGATTTAAAGTCATTTGCTTGTTGCACAAAACCAAATTATCCAGAGCATCATGTCGAGAAACTACCGAATATTTGACCGAAAACCAATTTAAAAATGTATTCTGATAACTATACATTGAAAATTATGTCCAAGGTATAAGGTGTATAGTGCCTTAATTTTAAATTTCTAAGCGACTTTATTGTAACCCCTACCAAGGAAGCGTGAAAAAACAGTAGGAGTAGAGCTCTTCAAACGATTTCTGAACGCAATCTCGCCACATGGCGCGTTGAAAATGGCGCCCTGTGGCGAAAATTGGCGCGAAATCACGACTTAGGTTGTGGATGTTTGCCAATATGATATAGGTAAGTGCTCTCTTTTATTTCAAAGATTACAATGAAGGCTAGTCACTTTATAACTAGGTATAGTCAGTGAGTCGTAGAAGATGTAAGTACCTTTGTAGGACTAGCTACCTACCTACTTATTAGTTCGTTGTTTCACACTAATTATTATTATTTGTCTTATTATTTAGTACCTACCTAGGTATACGGTACTTAAGTAAACTTTAGTATAAGTAGGTAAGGATTAGTACCCTATATATACCTAATATGACTTGTATCTAGTGATACTAGTCATATTTATTTTAGCATTCGATATGGAAAGATCTCATTTGGGGCTATAGATGGCTATCACCCTTTGTGTTGATGACAATACCTATACCTAATTAGTCTAATTACCTAGTAGTAACCTTTTTTATTGATCTCAGGTAGTAACCTACCTAATAATAATAATTAAAAAAAAAATTGCAAATTTGGATCAGGTTTATCTTTGTGATCATTGTGAACCAATAGTACCTCCAAAACCTATTAGCCCTAGAGCTATTGAACCATTTGACTATCCCACTTCCCACAAAGCTAGAAATTTATTAAATGATATTTTATTATCAGTCAATTAAGAAAGTACCGTTCTGGCAGGCATCTCGCGGTTGCGTCATCATCCCTTAAATTTTTGAAAATGCAAAAAATATTATTTTTTTATCCCACTCCCACAAGGCTACAATTTTAATATGTTGTAATTTACATATGTTTAAGTGTAAAAAAAAATTGCCAGAACATTTTGATGGTTGCAAGTGTGTGCCAGAACAGAGCAAAGTTGTCATCGGGAGAGGAATTCATAACCTACTCGCACAAGGCTCAAATTTTCAGGAAACATTCTTTCAATTGTTTAAAAAATATATGTAAACAGCCAGAACATTCTAGCGGTTGCAAGTATCTGCCAGAAGAGTATACAGGGTGAATTTTTCAAGTGAGCGTGGATGGACCAATTCAAAACTATGAGGAATAGCGAAAAGTGGTCAAAGGAGTCTCAGGGCTGATTTTGACGAAAACCAAAACAGCATAATTAGATTTTGAAAAAATAATATTATTAGCCAGGAATCGAACTCGCTGATTTTGCCTCATGAATTTTTTTTTGTAGGGTAACACTGTTTTTTTTCCACCAAAGTGTACAATCTGTGAGATCCAACGATAGTCCTGAACATTTTAATGACATCAAAAGCAAGCTAGAGCTTGAAATTATGCATAGAAGGATAAATTTGTATGAAAATTATAATTTTTTGTATGGATATACTGAAATTTATTTCCACCAAAGTGTACTATCTGTATGATCCAACAATAGTCCTATACATTTAAATGACATCGAAAGCAGGCTAGGGCTTGAAATTATGCATAGAAGGATACATTTGTATGAAAATTATTATTTTTTGTATGGCAATACTGAAATTTATTTCCACCGAAATGTACGATGTGTAAGATACAACAATAGTTATGTACATTTAAATCACATCAAAAGCAGGCTAGAGCTTGAAATTATGCATAGAAGGATACATTTGTATAAAAATTATTATATTTTGTATGGCAATACCGAAATTTCTTTCCGCCAAAGTGTACTATCTGTAAGATCCAACAATAGTCCCATACATTAAAATGATATCAAAAACAGGCTAGAGCTTGGAATTATGCATAGAAGGATACATTTGTATGAAAATTATTATATTTTGTATGGCAATACCGAAAATTTTTTCCACCAAAGTGTACGATCTGTAAGATCCAACGATATTCCTATACATTTAAATGACATCAAAAGCAGGCTAGAGGTTGAAATTATGCATAGAAGGATACATTTGTATGAAAATTATTATTTTTTGTATGGCAATACCGAAATTTCTTTCCACCAAAGTATACTATATGTAAGATCCAAGAATAGTGCTATACATTTAAATGACATCAAAAGCAGGCTAGAGCTTGAAAAAATGCATAGAATGATACATTTGTATGAAAATTATTATTTTTTGTATGGCAATACTGTAATTTATTTCCACCAAAGTGTACGATCTGTAAGATCCAACAATAGTTCTGTACATTTAAATGGCATCAAAAGCAGGCTAGAGCTTGAATTTATGAATAGAAGGATACATTTGTATGAAAATTATTATTTTTTCTATGGCAGTACTGAAATTTATTTCCATCAATATGTACTATCTGTGAGAACCAACAATCGCCTTATACATTTGAATGATATCAAATCAGACTAGAGCCTGAAATTATACATAGAAAGATAGAATTGCAATCCCGATGACAACTTTGCTCTGTTCTGGCACATACTTGCAACCCTCAAAATGTTCTGGCAATTTTTTTTTACATTTAAACATATGTAAATTACAACATATTAAAATTGTAGCCTTGTGGGAGTGGGATAACAAAAAATTTATTTTTTGCATTTTCAAAATTTTAATGGGCCATGAAGCAACCGCGAGATGCCTGCCAGAACGGTACTTTCTTAATTGACTGATAATAAAATATCATTAAATAAATTTCTAGCTTTGTGGGAAGTGGGATAGTCAAATGGTTCAATAGCTCTCCAGCTATATGAAATAACTAAAAAACGTCGGTTTCGCAGCCGTTGTAGAAAACCCTAATTATCTATAGGAAAGTGGGTTCCTTGGTGCTAAACTGGGCATTTTTAGAGTTCTTTTGAACAGAGATTTTTAGAACATTTTTTTTATCAAGGACTCTAACGCCCGCCCAACCCAGAGTCACTAACGGTTACTTAAATCGCTACTTACTACAGAATTTGTATAGTGATTCTTTACTAAGGAGCGATTAAAGTATCCATTAGTGACTCTGACTTGGGGCGTTAGACCCTTAGTTAACAGTACCTAGTAATAGTCGATAAACTTACAACTTCGGAACTCTACATTACTTGTGGCCGCGTTAATATACTGAATTAAGTAGAGAAAAATTTACATTTAGATTTTTTCTCATCGACATTGACACTATTTTACTACTTAGGTCTATATCTACCTAACTATCTACTGCTCTCGTCAAAATAATTATTTTAATTTCCACAATGTTTGCACACCAATAAATACTACCGGCATTTACATAAAAACAGTAGGTAGGTACCTACCTAGGTATAATAAAACTAACTTAATATAAAATAAAAATACATTTTAATAATTTTAACATTATGTAATATATCAGTAAACCATTAAGTTACAATTTGGACATTTCAATTTACAAATAAACGAATTAATTGTATAAAGAATCCATTATAAAAATGGAATGCCTCGGGCGGGCGACCAACGACATCCACAACGCCTATTTAATTAAATGGACAAATCTAAATGGCGGGGCTTAATGAAATACCTAAATATTTTACATTTATCTGCGAAACATTTTTGTTGATTTAATTAAGTACCTATTCTCTAGCTACAAGGTACTCGTAAGCGTGGAGATCAATTTTTTTTTGTACTTTAGTTAAAGTGTGATCTAGAAAATGAAACTTATCTAATATTTTTTTAATTTTACGTTCTATTTTAGGTACCCAGGTATTAGGTTAAGTCCCCCCCGGGGGTTGCCCGCCTTGTCGTGGCGGGGGGGCTTAGTAACCGTGGACTGGTCACCCACGGTGAAGCTAAGAGGCAACCAGGGCCGGCCTGTTTGGGCTGCCGGCTGGCCCGAGGAGGGCGCGCTCCCAGCAGGCTGAACAAGTCCGCTGCGGACGCGCGTGGAGGTGGGACCGCAGAAGAAGAGGAGTGCCGGTATTACGGTGCGCCGTTCTCCCTATCTTCTGCGGCCGTGGAGGGATCGCAGGGGGAGAGGCGTGTTGGTATTACGGTGCGCCACTCTCCCTACCCCCTGCGAGCTGGCGGGGCCGTTCCGTCGAAACGGCACTGGTGGGGCCGCAGAGGAAGAGGCATGTCGGTATTGCGGTGCGCCGCTTGCCCTATCCTCTGCGGCCGAGGTGTGGTCGGTGGAAGAACCACAGACCTGATCTTCCACCGGGTACCAGTTATCTGGTACCCATGGCCTCCTAGTAGCAGACTCGGGGGGAGTCTGCTACGGTACTGGTGGAGGCCGAGGAGGGAGGCGCACCTTACCATCTGGTGCGCCCATCGTGGAGGGCCTTCGGGCTTCCGTGATGGAGCCGCTTGTGGGCGGCTGCCGCTGGCGGGGTCGCGGATGTGTGCGAAAGCGTTCCCGTAACCCTGTCACAAGGCGGCGAGGTGGAAGGTGGGGGGGTTTTTAGTGGGTATACCGTGGGTCTCATTAGCCTATACGGGAGTCCCACATAACCACTCGGGTGCCCCCTGTGCCCGGGTGGTATGCGTAATGCATTTTCCCCCCCGAAAAAAAAAAAAAAAAAAAGGTATTAGGTTAAGTCTTGTTTGTAAGTTTCAAAAAAGAAGTATTTGTGTTGTTTTATAGGTAGGTCCATGTTCAAGTTTTAGGAGTCTCTACTTTAAATACAATACTATAAATATATTTTTTTACAAATTTTTATTCAGGTATTTCACATTTACGTACGTTACGTAGGTAGGTCTGTTTACCTATAGTGCTTCTGTGCTTAGATACCTACTGAGTATTTATCTTGTACGTACAGCAGCCAGTGACTAGGGTGGCCATTAATAAAATTACGAAACAAAGATAAACTTAAACAACTGTCAGCTATGGCTTCCAGACACTTAGGGTAGGGCCTATTTTAGATATTAGGTAACAAAAAAAATTTTTTTAATCATTAGGTACCTAATTATCATCATCGTCACTCATACCCAATAGCTGTTCAAATGGTGGGAAAGATCTCCCTGTCACAATGTGAGGAGTGAATATAGGCTACAGTCATCTGGCATGCTTGGCCAAGTGTGGTAGAGTAGACCTCACCTTCAGAACATTAAATGGAGCAGGAACACTCTTAGGTGCCCACTGCTCACGAGGTTGTCCTTTACATAAACGAATGATCATAACTTTATAATGCCGACTAAGTCATATTTTTTTAGAATTTTTTTTTTCTTTTGTAATATACCTTTACGTAGATTAGTAGGGTTGCCAGATGGTCGGGATTCGTCTGGATTGTCCTGACATTTCACATGATGTCCAGACAAATCCCGACAAAATACAAGTAGGTACAAGGCCCTACAAAATACAAAATGTCCCGACAAATCCCGACTTTTTGAAGTTTTGTCCAGATATTTCAGTCTTACCAGCTGGCAATCCCATAGCTTACCCAAATGAGCGAGGTAGTGCGAGATATCATCCCAATGTCGAGAGTTTTAAAAGTTTTTGTGTGGCATCAGGAAATTAGGTGATGCATTTTTATCTTGACTTGACAGTGGCTACGACAATATCTGAATGAGTTGTAATGAGAATTATGATTGATTTATTTTTAATTTTTTTATGAATTTGGCAGAGGCTTCGAAGTTTCGTTTATCATTAACCCCAAACCCACCAATGTGTGGCCTTGTGTACTTACTGCCTATTCATAAAAATGAATAAGGAAATGATCCAGACCGTTACAGTTTTCATTAAAAGTTAGCCTAGATCCTTTACAAACGGTGCAGTCACAAGTAAAATACATTTAAATCATTAAAACTCACAAACCTAGTAAAAACATGAATCTCAATATCATGTCGCCCCCGCATTTGCTCATAAATCAAAAATACACCATTATTTATTACCGATTCAATTTCACCCACGCACCCACCATTGTTTATCCGTACATACCAACCCATATAGCAGAAATACCATGTCATGAATGCGGGGCAAAAAAACATCTCCTGGACCTTTAAATAAAACAAAAGAGACTATAAGACATGTCGTTAAAACAATTGACTTAACGTCGATAAGAAACAGCACATCACTAAATCGGGCGCACGCCATTTTGAATTTTCGAAATTATAGTTTAAGAGCGTGTTTCGTTTTAAGCGTGCGAGAGTTACAGCGATTCTGTGCGAGGCGAAGGAAAGTGGTTACATATTTATAAAATGGAATCGATTTTTAACCGAGCCAATGGTTGCGCTTGGTAAGAGAGGCGGGATGCGGACGCTCCACCCAAGCTGATGTCAGATCACCGTCTCGTGACGTTTTTCGCTCATTCGCTCAGCGTCCGCCGACGTGAGCGGTCGTCCGTTAAAGGAAAATGTAGAATGAACTTTGTTAATTTTCTGTTTTGATGTATTGGAACCATTGGAGGTTTGCTTTCTGTGTAAATGGATTAGTTGTATATCAAATATGGTTTAATGATGAATGAATTGGTATTGAACAACGTCACTGAATATGCTTATTTTTTATATAAACTGTAAAATAAGAACTATGTAATCAAATTAATTATTATAATATTTATATATGCTTTGCAAGTGAGCAGACATAATCAATGTAGAATAAGTACAAATACCTATTTCACTAACAAAAAAACACATTTAGGTAGAGAATGTAATGATTTGATGTATATTTTTTTTTATTAAATTAAATTAAACTCCATTAAATAAAAGATCTTCTATTGATAAAGATAACTTACAAAACAATAATTTAAATTGTTACACTTGTAAATAATACGAGATTGTTAGATATAAGGTCCTAGGTTGGTATCTTGTTGCGTACCTGCCTAGTTACTTTCAAGTCGACTTTAAAATTTGTAACAATTGAATACCTACTTAGGTGCCTATGTCATCTTTAAATATCTTTAAAAAATTCATCGATTTTATATAGGTACCTACCTATACGTATCTAAATATTCTTCATCTTGCCGCCGATTTGCAACAAAATAACAGATTAATATGAAACCTTTTCGATATCCAGATTAATGTGCCTAATCAGTTTAAGTATAAATCACTGTTGATTCCATGAAAACTAATTGTAAATTTTTCATTTTGAGGTCATAAGTAAAATATTGGGACTGATCAATACCAGAGGATACCAGTATCTAGCACCTAGTTCGTAATCTAATATTTTTGACCTAGTAGTTTTATCTACCTAGTAGACGCCTAACGTAAAAATGATTATAGTGGGTAAATATATATTTTTGCTAAGTAGTGCTCTCTACAGCTTGTTGGGAAGTTGTAAAATTATTAATAACTTTAGTACAGACAACGAATGATTGGGTGCCTATTTTATTTACTTAAAGTATTATACCTACCTAAGTATTATTGAGACAAGTCTGGCTCCCGTCCTTGTGGTGTAGTTTATTGAACAACAGGCAAGACAATGGCTGCCGATCCAATCTCTTCGGTTTTTGGACTAATAAAATTATCATCCAGTTTGTAGGGATTTTATCAGCCTATAAAAAATAACAAATATGGTATCTGAGTACACCCTATTACCTACCTGTACCATGCAGCAAAGAAATTCTAAGAACTCAACTTTAATTATTTTAAGTTTTTCTCAACTGAGTACCCAGTGATTAAACACTTCTTCTGCAAGGTAAAATTAAGTGTTACAGGTATGTCTAATAAACAATGCATTTAAAGATGTTTTGAAGCGTATAATCTAATAGAATTTCTGTATAAACGTGTTAACTGCTCACCTACAGTGTTATTAATATTTATTACCAGCCAATTAAATGAGTACCTTCCTTGATATAAGTCCATTAACATTTTATGTTTAACAAACATGAAAGTATATAACAGTTTTTTTTGTTATCTACTATGGAAGGAATTGCTCAAGCAGGTATGGTCTGTGTCAGTCCCCATACCTACTCGCCATCCATCTTCTTAGTATAGCCATACGCCGTCAATAATATTTACTATAGTATAACCCAACGAGCTACGGCTGTGTAATAAAAAAAAATGTATAAGATAGTTATTATGTGACAACTGACAACTGTATACTAGGCGATCTGTTTTTTATATTTTCTTGGAGAGTTTTTCTATTTATAAGGGCCAACATCAACTGTCCATTCGAAGAAAGGTATTTATATTTGAATGTAACGGAATTATTTTATTGTATTCGTCAGCTTTGGTTGAAAAAGATATCTTTCGATAAAATAAACACAGCCTCCTGGACTAGACTGAATATCTACTGCAGAAGTTTTGTTGTAGACCGAAATTTATTTATATTCGTTTTCAACTTAATTACCTGAAGGGGGGAATTTATAAATGGATCTTTATTTAAATTCGATGCAAAGTTTTTAACTGTTCTTATTTTACGCATTGACGGCATAAAATAAATTGCTATAGCGAATAATATATTTCACAAGTTGTACCATAAAGAATGACATAAAATTAGCAAAGCGAAGATCTATAAGGAACTGTTTATCGTAAACTTTTTTTAAGATACATAAAAAAATATTAGGCAAAATAATCATGACTAAGGAACCGAGCGCATCCGAGCCGGTGGAATGTCTCTGCCGGTTTTCTTACTTACCTTTTTAGTTATTCAAATCGAATCACCCAAATTAAGTAGCCATAAACGGAATCAGCTTCCCAATTTGAATATTTCATTCGTGCTTACGAGCTCGTCCATTGATTTGTGTGTGGGAATGTGTTTGTGTGCGTCACGGAGCTAGGGACCTTTACTTATCGATAAATTACTGTGGTATCGATAAAATGACAGCACACAACAGAAAATATACTTTTAATTAATTTCATAACATTTCATTAGTTATTATCATTAAATGCATTTATTACAATATTGATTTTACGACTAGTTAAGATAAAAATAATGGAAAAATGGTTTATGTTGCTCGACAATTTTTTGATAGGTATTATAAAGATAGTAAAAACATGTTTTATGTACGCGTTGATAAAACAGGTAAGAATTCAAAATTAATTAGCAGAAGATAAATGTGCCTGCAACAGTAATAACGCGCTGTAAATGTGAGTAATTGTTATAATTACAAAATAGACTAATCATTAATCAATGTTATCGACACCGATAAATGCGTATAAAGTCAACACGCACATCCCTACGTCTTTTGTCGTAACGTGCCGCGCGTTGATAAGGAAACATTTTAAATTAGTAGAAGAAGAGAAAAAATACTATAAAATTTATTTTTTATTTATATTTTATCACGCGCACACAAAACGGGTAGCCGCTTGCTACCAGCAAACCGATATAAATTATATCATTTTTCACTGCGACAACCCTAACGGACGTAAAAAATGACGTCCCATTCAGTTTCGAGTTTGAAAGTTTTGCCGCGTTTTTTATTCGTTTCCGGGCGATGGGATTCCTTCGCTCTGCGCTTCGATTTAAAAAAAATATACAACTTTATACGATGAACAATATCCATTGAATGTTTTAAAGGCCATGGTTGCAAAGATATTAAATTAAACTAGCAATGTATGTTAATGTAAACACTTGATTCGGAATGTAAAATTTGTTTATAATTTTTCGAAGGTGACCTTAACCTGTCGGCCTTTTTTATGATTGGTTTCTTGTCAGTGGACAGAAGTTGGTAGTACTTGGTACGGTATCGGATTCTATGGTCAATAATGTTGGAATTTTAAATAATTTGGACTACTCGCTTATTAATCAACCGAGGGGTCTCTGAACTTTGATATAGGTCATCTCTGTCGGGACGTTTTTTTGATCATTCTAAAAAATACAATTATCTTTATCGTCAAACATCGAGTATGGAAGCAAGACAATAAATAAAATATTTACTTTTATTTATTTTTAGATATGGAATTAAATAGATGGCCCTGTAATATTTTTTTCTATACTTTGTATAGTAGGCTAGGTACTACTTTGTAGAGCAGCTATATTAAAATAAACTTTATAGACTAGTATTTTTTAGCAGTGCGATTGCAATGTTTATACGGAAAAGACCCTCGGAAAGACTGCTCATTGTCCACTAACGAACAAGAATAACATTCAAGAATGCAGTCAATTCTATTGCATTTTATTCTATTTGAGGTTGGTTGTAATTTATGTAAAAAAAGCAACAACCCAACTGCTGGGCTCGGGGTCTCCTCTCACAATGTGAGGGGTATTAGGCCATAGTCTACCACGCTGGCCAAGTGCGGATTGGTAGGCTTCACACACCTTCGAGAACTTTATAGAGAACTCTCCGGTGTGCAGGTTTCCTCACGATGTTTTCCTTCACCGAAGCAAGTGATAATTAACTTCTAATACGCACATAATATTTGAAAATTAGAGGTGCGTGCCAGGGTTTGAACTCGGGCCCCTTCGTTCGGGAGACCAACGTTCTACGGCTAGGCTATCACTGCTTATTTAATAGAATTTATGTAATAGAAGATAAAATTAAATGTATTCTTCTGTTTTTGGTTCCATTTGCATCATCACAGCTATTTTAATTCCTATATGTTTATAAAATACAACGAAATTCTGTACTACATGTAACTGAACACATAAAATCAGACAGGTTTAAGTTTTAACATTCGTAAACATTATTTTCCATTTTGCAATCGAGGATGCCTGTAAATCAGTAATCTGTACAATTGTTAAAAAGGCAGCCTTTCATTAGAGTCCAGGTAAGTGGCGGGCTAGATGGGCTGACATAAAGCAGGCCTATAAAAAGGCCGTATATCTAACAGCCTCATACTAGTCGGTAAGGCCAGACCACCGACATTCCACTCCTGGACCTACAAAGGTCTGCCCTTTGGAGGTGACATTCGTATAGGGTAAAACCGGGATAGATGCCGCAGCGGGATAGATGCCTTATATTCTAAAAACCTAACTTCCCGAACTCGCGACGAAGAATTAATTGTATAAGTAGGAGCCGCAGTCACCCCGCACCTTAGTTACCGACGGACAATCGTGCAGTAAGGACGCGTTTCGCTTGTGCGAACAATTATCTCCGCGGCGACATTCACGAACACGTCAAAGATTTAGAGGTTTGTATTTTGCGTTGCATAACTTTATAATTAGTAATAAATTTCGTTATATTTTTTATAAAGTCAATATACTGGTTCATTGAGTCTGCATGTAAGTGTAAGTAGATGCTATTTTGTTTATAATTTATTTAAAAAATACTTGGGCATCTATCCCTAGCAAAAAGGATAGCTGCCCTGATTTTTTAGAGGTATAGGTGCCTTAGGGGTATCTATCCCGCCATATATGAAGTAAGTGTATATTATACGCTAGTATCTCCTAGTCTATTAATCGATTCCGAGATTTTAGAAGATATTAGTATTGTTAACATTGGTGATTCTACAATTGCAGAGATTTTAGGAAACGATATAGAACAAGAAACACCTTCAAAATTCTAATAGAAGCATCACCTATTCCAAAAATTCCATTGATGTGGCTGAAAGAAAGTAAAAATAAATAAAAATAACAATAACAATAAGATAGACAAGAAAAACAAGACTGAAACTACCAAAGAACTTAAGAAAACAAAGAAAGGAACCACCAATAAAGAACAGGACAACAAAAATAAATAATAAAACAAAAGAAAACAAATTCTTTTAGTGAAAATAACGATGACAACCTAGTTGATTTGTGTGATAAAGAAAATGATAATTATTTAAAACTATGCCAAAACTGGGTATCACTAAAAAGACAATTTCAGTTTTTCAATTCAACAATTCAGACAATTCGACAATTCCAGTTTCGACAATTTCAGTTTTCAATTTTATTTACAGTTCAAGCAGCGAAGATGAAGACAATCTACCTAACTATAAAATTAAAGGAAAGAAAACTAAAGGTTTGCCTGTAAAGAGTACTAAGAGAGATGGACAGGATAACCCTAAAGAAAGAAGTAAAGATAACTAACTGCATTGAATGTTTTGAAAACTATAAAAATACGTAGTCGCGATCCGACTGGATTCAATGTGTAATGTGTTAGAACTGGCTACATGAAACCTGTACACTTTTCAAAAATTATTGCTCTAGATGTGGAAAATTAAAAGCACTATCCGGCTAAACTTCAATTAGATTGGATAAAATAATGAAGATATCTTTATTGTGTTATTTTAATATAAAAAAGTGTGATTATGCAATGTGTATGTTGATATTTAATATGAATATTTTATAAAAACAATTTAGAATTTACATTTCTGTTGAATAAATGTTTGTAAACATATAACAATTAAAAGATTAAAAATACACAAAATGTTTTTTCATTATTATGACTCATGTCTCTTGGAGACAATTGCTGTTTTAGGAGTAGAACTAGCTAAAATTCGGTTTGAGTTTTTCATTTACATGGGCATCTATCCTGCACTGCAGGCATCTATCCTGTTCAGTATTTTCATGGTGAGGCAACTATCCATATAGGTAGGCATCTATCCTCAAAATAAGTGTTTCACGAAAAGCTAATTTCTGCAAAATCTGTATTTGATAGGTTAAAAAATAATAATAATAATTCAACGTAAAGGATTGAGCTACATATACTAATAGAAATTATTTGTATAAAATTAATATTATTAAAATTAAGTGGCTATTTCAAAAAGTGGGGCATCTATCCCGGTTTTACCCTACGGATACAAAATCGAACTTAAATGAAAATTTTAAACTTCAAATTAGAAACAATATCTACTAGTAAAATAACTTAGGTTAATTAATTAATGTGACTTCATTTTCTAATTTTGATCACATAGGTTAGTTAAATGAGCCTTAATTTTCTCGTTTTGATAACTTACCTATATGAATTACATGTAATAAACCTGATTTTCTTCTTTTGAATACTACATTTTCTCTTTTTGATTCCTTTTTAATTAAATGTGCCTTCATTTTCCCGTTTTTCTAATATAGATTTTTAATGAGGCTTTATTTTCTCGTTTTGCTCACACAGGTTAATTAAATGAAGGTACCTTAATTTTTTCGTTTTGATCGCATAGGTACTAGGTAAAATAAGACGTGTCTTCATTTAGTAGATACCAACAAAATTTAATAGTAGGTACTAACACTACTAACTACGATTGATTCCAGAATATTCCAACTGAGTTTCCTAGCTCCAGGGAGGTAAAGGGCATAAAATCCTCGGTCGCAGCGACGGCCGGTACAAAGATAAACAACCGACAAAAATATCATAAATTTATACACCGAGCCGCACTGAAAAGTAAAAAAAATCCATATTTAAAATATATCTCACTTTTGTTGCCGCCGCCACCCGATCGAATGTTATGGATGCGACGCGAATGACACGATGCCACTAATCGGAATCTTACTTAAATGTACCTAGATATTTTTTGATGTGGTAGAATATTAGGATATTAGAATATTAGGATGCTTGTTTATTTATTTGTTATACGTAGGTACATAATATATTTTTATGTTAACAAAAATAAATGTTACAATGATATATATTAATGTTAATGGCAGGATAAAACATTAAAGTAATATATCACGCTGTATTTCTTTGAAGCTACAACTGAATGTCGTACTTAAGGCTACTTACATGAATTTTCATTAAAATAATAACACAATAAATTAATAATAGTAACTTAGCTAATTAGAAATAGTATTGTAACATTTGTCACACCATGCGTAGGTACTAGGTACTGTAATTACTAGTTTCATTATAGTATTTTTTTGTCTATGTAAAAACCGAAAAAAGTGTCAACAAAGTTGCCTTTTCTTCCAGTATTAATTTGTTTGACAACTTCATATATTTACAACTTGGTACATTTTAGTCTCATCGACCATCGTAGTATACTGATATTGTCATCCAATCGAAAAGTTCTAGGTGCGATGCCCGGGTGATGTAATTGAAAATTAAATTAAGAATACACATTACATTGGTTGTGGATATTTTAAATGTTTAAAAGGCAGATAATGATCCCTTCTATTAATACCAAAAATATTAATGTCGTAGGTAAGTGAGATATTAAATGAACGAAACAATATAAAATATTCGATTGGAAAGCATTCAAATTTTCAATTTTCTATTAAAACTATTAAAGGATTTGCGACTGTCGACATAAGTAAAAACATTGTAGTAATTTATTATTACGTATAAATAAATACTATATTGGCTAGCTAATCCAGTTATGTATTGGTACAAACGCAAAACCCCACTAAATTAAGTATTCATTTAAATGGGTAGATACCTATCTACCTACATCAAGAGCGACAATAATCTGAAAGACATTTAATAGCTTATTCTTTCATTATAATTTATGATAAAAAAATAATATTAAATCTACTCCTACTAGGTACTCCTACTTCGTCAACAGTCATTAATTATATTTCAAGTCATTTTCCTTAATTGCTGTACATAATGTGTACATAGCCACTGCCTTTACTTCGCTATATAAAATTCACGTATTAATATTTTATTTACATTATAAAATAATAAACGCTCTAAGTTACATAAAAGCTAAATATCTGCTCAAAAAATTTCGTAACAAAAATTAAACGATCGCCTTGGCCCGTAATTTGTCATTGTAATGGGCAACGAATGATAATTTTAATATTCAATACCTTACAAAATACTGGCGTGTACTAAGGTCTTGTCCACGTTTTGCCTTCTTCATTAGTTGGACAAAACCAACGACATTTACCATAATATGTCACATCACAAAAGGACGTATGACCGATTCACGTGGAAGAAAATTGATCTTTGTTTAAAAGTTGTTAAGGTTGAAATTAGGTTGTAAGTATTTAAAGTCGTGCATCATTTCGATAGGTGTGAAATGTATGACATTTGAAAATGAACGCTCAAGGTTCGATTTCGATTTTTTGAATATTGAACTCCGCGTTCAACGTAATAAGTAGCTTCTTTATAGTAGCCTGCCGTTATGACCAGTAATTTTATTTTACACCTCCAGACACAAAACATCTATTATAATAGATTTTTTGAAATTTAACAGAAATTTCTTTTAAATCAAAACAACACTGATTATCCGTATACATAATATTCTGGATAAATTAGACAAACATACAATTTCATGTAGGAAAAAAGGTACAAGCTTCTGCAAAATAAACCTATGTCCAGTAATGCTTCTTTAAAAATACACAGAATTTTAAGGTCTATATTTTATTAGTGCTATGAAATGCATGTTTATTTAGGTAAAAAACCTAAGATGATTTTGATCTTTACAGGGTTTACATAAGATGTGTTCGAGTGCCTAACAACCTAAGACCTAGTTAACAAAAGACTCATCGTTTTCTTAACGATTGACAACACATTGGTGACACATATTAGCACAGCACTAATGTCTTTGTGAAACGCTAACCTCAACATCAGGTGACCCTTTGCTCGTTTTTACAACACAAAAGTACCATTTAATACTTAAGGATAATATTATTATTATTAAATTAAAAGTCATTAATATAATTACGGACATTAAAATGGGAACGGGTTCTTCTCCTTCTCTCTCGGTCTTCTTTCTTGGTCGGCAACACATCTGTGATGCCTTTGGTGTTACTGTTGGGCGACGGTGGCTACTTACCATCAGGACTCAGGTGGATCGTCGGATCGTTTTTTTATTACAACAAATTAAGATAATGCTTGACCACCATCCCATCCCATCTGCTGGTAAGTGGAGATGTGGTCGATGATGGTTTAAGGTTTAATTAGTTTGGTTTATTAATTTGTCGTTTAGTTACATAAAAAACCTAAAGTTCCATTCGGACGCACCTACCAATTATTAAGACTTAAAAGTGTAATTCACTGACCTCTTGATGACGGTGTGGTGGTATCATAAATTATCTGTAGACGAAATAGTTTTGGCGGTATTATGTATGTATTTAATTATTAATCTGAAGGTCACAATGCGTCCTAGTCCTATGTCATAAAGAAAGATTTTTATTATTTTGTAATCTCGTGAATGTGATAGTTTATAACATTTCTAACACTCGGAATTCGGTAGCAATCCGGTTATTATAAATTTAAGTACCTATCTGTCTCTCTCTATCGGAATTCGGAACTCATAAAATTCCTACCAATGCACCACAGAACAGCTAAACAAACTCAATTTTATACAGTTTGCCAACTGAGATTTGGACACAGATCAATCTTATAGCCGGCTATAGCCAGACGGGCCAGACCTTTATTTTATAAAATCTGAAAGTTTATGATCTGTGTAACATTATTCCCCAACATAGGCAAGAACGCTCCGGGACTATGTAGTTTGGATGAAGGTTACTTTGGCAGGTAACAGATAAAAAGGTGTATAAAATTGGTCCTAAAATTCGATAAAGTATAAAGCTCAGTTTTTTATGTTTCCTTCAGAATAATAATAGTAATGACATTTTCCATTTGCCAGACACTTAGGAAAGTTTGAACTCCCTGCCAGACTCCCCTAAAATCATATTCTTTTTTAAATTTCCAAGAATTCCATTTCTTTGATCATTGTTGACTTCCATGTAATTTTTGTAAAAATGGCTACTTAATATATCTCATATTTTTTCCTTACAGTAGTGTACTTTATAATATCTATGACGAAATCGTCTTTCCTAGGTAGTCAAAAATGTCGACCCGCAATAAATATTCAACATTGGAGGCGTTGGACAACTGTTAATATTTACACTATTGAATTACATTATTACACTACATTCAACTTTGTAACATAAAAACTTATGCTTAATTGAGTTTTGGGTGGTTCTGGTTTGAACAAATGCCGTCTTTTTAATTATTTAAATATTAGCTATTTTTTAGGGTTCTTTAACTAGTTAAATGATAAAAATTAAACTCCAAGAATTCCTTTCTTCTTAGGGAAGTTTTGCAGTTTTATAAATTAACTAACAATTAAGTACAAATATGTTCTTTAGAAATTTAGTACTTATTAATAGAAGCATTAATATCTCCATAGGTATTTAACAAAACTAATAGGTAATCAATAATCGCGCCAATTTTTTTGCTACTAATAAAATTTATCACAGTGTGAATTAAAAGTTCAAGTTTGGTAAGAAAAATCAGTTTGTGGACCTAAATTATTTCTCTTTCTGCGATCTGCCTTTCTAAGAATCTGTCTTTATGCGAATAACGGCGGTTTTCAATAATCTATCCATCCATAGTCTCGGGATAAGTTTACCTTGTAATTAATTTTACTGACAAGTAACACTTAAATATTGTGATTTTTTTTTACCGTTCCTATGCAACTAACGCTCCAACTCAGAGTCACTAACGGTTACTTAAATCGCTCCTTAGTAGGTAAAGAATTTGTATGGAGATTCTTTACTAAGGAGCGATTAAAGTAACCGTTGGTGACTCTTGAGTTGGGGCGAATGTGACTTTAAGATTTTAAGGATAGAATATTATATATTAAAATCAGGAGATTCTCCGTCTTGGGTTAAACCCGGCATAAATGAAAATCCCGTCCCGTAACCCACAGGAAAAGAGATGCCCATTGCCCCCACTAGATTAATGTTTGTGTATGTGTTGTATGTAATTAATTGGTTTCTGCGCGGCCTGCACCTGAACTGTAACTTTACTTAGAATAATTTATGAGTGAATGGCTGCTTGCTTCTGTAAAATGGTAAGTAATATCTATGGATGTGTCGAGTTTGTCTATGTATCTACTTATACGGTTAAAGACATTTATTTTCTCAAAATAATTACAAATTCGCTTATGCTCTTGGATACTATTCCTGTTGCACCTACTACAATTGGAAATTTTATGAAAAATCTGTGGGAAAACAATCTTGGCACTTCATTTTATTGAAATATTAGTTTTTAAAAATAATTAATACCTAGTAAATTTTAATTAGATACTTTCAGGTTATTTAATACACGTAATTATTATTAATGCTTAAATTTTGTCTGCTTAATTTTTAAATAAAAAAAAATACGATAAAAAGTCCCTGTAATTTTGTTTAGGTACTAAGCAGTGATAGCCTAGCGGTTAGAACGTTGGTCTCCCGAACGAAGGGGCCCAAGTTCAAATACCGGCACGCACCTCTAATTTTCCAATACTATGTGCGTACTCGTATTTAGATAGCGTTTAAAGATATTTAGGTACGCCGTTAATTAATAGATATAATAAAATGTACCTACCGATATTATTTTATTAATTTATTTGATTTGACGATCCGTCTGGCGCAAAGGCTACCATGTTGGATCGCCGCATCGAGGGTCCTGGGTTCGATTCCCATCGAGGCGCAAATTTGAATGATGAGTTTGAATTTCTGTTCTCGGTCTGGGACTCTGGGTGTGAATGTCCATGTCTAATGTGTTGTCCATGGCACCCACGACACAGGGAATCCTTGTGTGGGGCTATGAGTGTGAAGCGTTATTAATATTATTATTTTATAGTCATAGCCACAAAAATTGTAGATTAAGACATTTCATATGAATTAAACTTCCGATGCAAAAAGACACAACTGAAAATTCAAGTTTTTTTGTAATACAACTTCTTACAACTTGAATGTGAATTAACAATACAATTTCAATTAATAATTTTAAAATGAAGTGCGAAACCCTTATCTTAAGTAACCTTAAAAAATAACGGTAAAAATCTTTAAAACGTGTTAATCCCTCAAAAAATCTTACTTGACATAAAATTGTTCTTGAAACTCATTTCTGGTTTAGGTAATAATCCATGACATTCGAATAAAGGTGGTATATTCAATTAGTTACTGAATGTTGGTAGCTACCACTTTAACAATATTATCATCATCCTAATCCACTGTTCAGTTTTGTTTTCCTGCAAAATGTACTTATTCAATGGCATTGTCCTAAAACAATGAGTGAATGATAATAGGGATAAGCAGTTGTTCTTGGAGAATCGTCAACTTGGAACAATATTGTTTTACGATTTGTCCTTTTTGGATAGGCATGTAATAAAAAATATCACCTACATATAAATTAGGTAGTCAAAGAAAACACACACTAATGATGTGTTGCTAGTTAGCGCTTGTAATAAGATGCGTCAAAGTAACCTAACATTGAAAACAGACAAAGAATTGACGCTAGCCCAGCCAATGATACATTTTATAAAGGTGGGTAATGGGTATTTTTGACTGAATTTAAAAAAGGAGGAGGTATTCAATTCGACTGTATTTTTTATGTTTGTTCCCTCAGAACTTTCGACTGGGTGAACCGATTTTGATGATTCTTTTTTTAATAGAAAGCTGGTGCTTGTCATGTGATTTCACTTAAATTTGAGCGAGATCTGACAAGTAGTTTTTGAGTTATTTTGAAGTCGGTAATTTTTTGTTCTGAAACTGATTATATATCAATTTTTCAGATGTCTTTTGTGTAAGTTCGTTGAAATTGGGTGGTAGTATAAATATATTTATTGGAGCTTTTAAATATTACTACAAGTTATAAATACCAGCTTTTATCTTGAATCAAATGACAAACATCGATTTAATTCAAGTTTACTCGTATATTGATAGCATTTCAATACTAGACTAGGTCATTTATAATCAAAGTCTCGACCACATCCCGCACGTGCTCTGAGCCTCCGAGCAACGCCCCATACAGCTTAAACAAAGGGCCTTTGCATCAACAATGGCAGACCACCTACAATCACACCTACGCACCGGTGCAAAACTACTCAGTTTAAGCAAAAAATCTGTCGCCAAATAGATAATAAACAGTCGTTATCGGTTTTTCTTTTTTTTACCTGAAAATATACGGCTAGGGGTGGGGCAGAGAGGCGAGGGGCGACGCGCGGCAGTCTGCCTCGAGCCGCGAGCGCGCATGTATCGACGCTGCGTTACCCACACACAATAGATATCTTAAACGGAGTTACGGGCCGCGTTGTTTACTATCCCCGTAAAGAAGCCTAATTCGACAACGAACTACACGTACGATATATAGATAACAAAAGAACACACATTTTTTAATATTTTTTACTCAAGATAAGGACGTGTAATTGGTAATTAGGAAATTTCAAGTCGATTAAAGTGCGTTTTTTATCGATAAGATAATTTTATGAGACGACACACTCGTGCGGTGATCGTGGCCAGTGATTGATCGCTATTAACCTTTTTCAAGTGCGATTTTCCAAGTTGTCTGTCAGTGTTTACCGTGGAGGTTTGGATTTTGGCGTGCGGAGGTAAGTTCGTGCGTGACACAATAATTAATTTTTGTTAAATTTCTTCGCGTGATGTGAGTCTCGTATTGCCGCGATACTGAACAATTATAAAACATGATCGATAAGAAAATAATTTATTTCAAATTGACGTGATACAGTATATTTTTTGGAACTTACTCATGGTTACGTAAAACAGAAATTATATTTGTAAATTACTGACCTAATTAGATTTAGTTGTAAATTGATACTAAGGGTAGTTAGTACCTAACATGTCAAAAGATTGAGTAGCTGATAAGAAGCCTTTTCTTGAAATAACATTTTATTTCTTTGAGTACCCACGTTACTTTTTTGTAATGAGTAGGTATATTTGGTTCGGTATATAACTACATAGTTATTGTTAATAGGGTTTTTTATTAATCCCTCCCTATCCGTAACAGATTTGTGATAAGCAGAACAATAAATTTTGCCATTCGGATGCTTTTTCCTTTTCTTTTTTAAACTAAATTAGTAAATTGCCAAACATTATTATTGCATTGCATTGCTTTGTGAATCGAGTATAGATAAAATCAATATAGTAGGTAAATAAAAGCTTGAAAATTCAAGAAAAGGTACAAAGCTTTTGAAATGATAACGCAGTTTAAGAATTATGAGCAGATGATATTTATATTTGGTATTATTTGAAATATACGAAAAATACTGAGAAAGTCCTCATTCATGTTGTAACAGTACTTACCTACGCTATCGTCAACTACTTTACAACGCAAAAGAAAATGTTTCCCATGAAAATTGGAAAAGTGAAACTTTTCATACAAAATAAATATTAAATAATTCAACATCGCCAGTACACTGCGTCGCAGGGTGATGACGTCACGCGAACATCGAGGGCCGAGTGCGTCGCAGTTTTCTTCTGATTGGTCGAATATTTTACGTGTATTATTTTATAGGTACTATTTTCTCATTGGTTGTTCCTTATCTCAACTTTTGTATAAATAGGCATACATTTTGTAAATAAAATCATTCTACTTGCAACCTTCTGAAGAGTCTCATTACTCTCTCCAACCTTAGTAAATACGTCGGCTAAACCACGCTAAATTGGTGACCCTGTAGCAGTACTTACCTACGCTATCGTCAACTACTTTACAACGCAAAAGAAAATGTTTCCCATGAAAATTGGAAAAGTGAAACTTTTCATACAAAATAAATATTAAATAATTCAACATCGCCAGTACACTGCGTCGCAGGGTGATGACGTCACGCGAACATCGAGGGCCGAGTGCGTCGCAGTTTTCTTCTGATTGGTCGAATATTTTACGTGTATTATTTTATACTATTTTCTCATTGGTTGTTCCTTATCTCAACTTTTGTATAAATAGGCATACATTTTGTAAATAAAATCATTCTACTTGCAACCTTCTGAAGAGTCTCATTACTCTCTCCAACCTTAGTAAATACGTCGGCTAAACCACGCTAAAATGTCATACCTACTAGGCCTATTTGTACGTATAAAAAATTACATAAAGCACATTATAAATTTGCATCCATTAATAGAGTGTTTACATACCTACTTAGATACATGATTTATTAAGTATTGATTGAATAAAATCACTAAGAAATAAAGTCATCAGTTTTGTTTATGTTTATTTTATGCGTATTAAGTACCTAACGCGTCCACATCGCATTCCGAAAATGACGAATTTTTAAGTTACGCCGTTGTTCTTTTGGGATATTTTTGTTTAAATGTTTTTCTAATTATTTTCTTTGATAGATAATTTTAATATTTATATATCTTCTACTTAATTGTTTGATACTATTTCGAATCACATCTAACAATAAGTTCAATGCGAACGCGACGGTAAACCGTTAAATAAAGGTAGCAAGAAGTGGGCAATTAATTAAGAATGTGTCTACGTATCAAAATATGCTTAGAAAAGTTATATATTTACGTCATTTATCCTTTGCATAACATTTATATATCAATACAATACAAAAATAAAATACAAAATAGGTAATTAATATTCATTGTTAATATGAAGTAGGTACCAAATTGCTCATTGGTTGATGACGGCCTGTGTAGATAATAATTATAAAATAATAAAACAATTTAAATAATTTAAATATAAATCTAATAATAAGTCATGTAATGGGTAATTAAATCATAAGTATGTGGGTAATTTACATTTAGACGGTAAAATTAAAACGAAAATAGGTACCTAGATACACACACCCACTATTATTTCAGCGTTAGTTTTTTTTTTAATTATTTAAAATAAAATATTAATAGGTATAGGTATTAAATATGTAAATTTTTATATGATGATCATTATACCTACCTATTTTATTTACTATTATATTATGATTTTGTAAATAAAAAAATTAACCTCGTTAGGTACTTACTTTACTCATAAAAGGTTAAGAAACATTGGAAAATTAACCGAATTATAATTTTCATTGTTGACAAAAGAATAAGAAAAAATAATTACCTATTGCAATTATTCGTGAGTTCCGTTATTTTTTCAGATTTATAATAGGCCTTTTTGGCCTTAAACGGCTACATACCTACGGCTACCATAGCAAGGTAGGGTCGTCGGACATTTAGGCCCGCAGGGTATTAACTGGTAGATATAGGTAATTAAGTCTATTATAAGATGTCTGCGCTGCGCACAGTGTGTTATAAACCTCGATTTTGTTTCACTTTGTTTTTATTCGAAAATACTATAGTCCATATCATTACAAACGTCAGAGTAAAACTCCCAGTGCGATACAGCTTTTAGTTTTTTTCCAAAACCGTTTCAAAGTTTGCCTTTTTCGGGCCTAAAAATTTACAAAATAATTTTTTTCAGAAAAACCAAATTGGATACTATAAAAGTGATTATGCCATTTAATTGTGCAGATATAACTATACTACCCTTAAAATATTTATCCATTTACTGTGGTAAAATAAGGCGGAAAATGTATTTTTATCATTTTCGGTCTTATTTTTTTTTCTCAGATATAACGCCGTATTAGATGACGATTTTACATGTATCGATAGCTTACATAATTGACTATTATCTGTATTAAAATCATGTTCTAATTCCGTGTTATTCAAAAGTTATAACTAATTAAAATTATATCCGGATTTTTTGTGCTTAGGGTTGTCACATCAAGATAATATTTATTACATCCGGTATACATTTTTTAATGTTCCATAGCCTTTTATTTTAATGACGTTTTACATAATTTGTAGAAATATAATATACTTGATAAAATGTTTAGGGAATCCGAAAATCAAGTTAAAACGCTATCAAGTTTTTTATTTATTAAGAGTGGCAGTAAAATCAACCAATTTGGTGAATATGATCAATCGTCCAATTTTCGTACTCGCTGTCTTTGAACGTCGAAATTAAGTTCACACAAATTATATGTCTTAGTTTTAGCACAGAAGAAAATATAGTACTTATAAATAAGTACAGAAGGTTCACTAAGAAAATTTCCGAAAAATCATTTAAATAAAAAGTGACTCTTGCTCCAACGCAATAAAGTGATCAGATCGCACAGCGCTAATCAAAGACGCGTAATGAAGTAGTAGTAGAAGTAGTGCGCCTGTTAAAATCCAACGAGTTTCCACAGCAAGTTTCGGAAGTTGAAGAGAGCGAAAATTTAATTCTATCCACCGAGGACTAAAGTTCAGTAATAATAAACTATACTTAAAAATTACCTAAGATGCTCATAATGATTGCTGCCATTTATTAATATGAACAAACCTTGTATGGGCGTCTTAGAGCAAAATGGAATAATCATTTACTTGACATGAATAGTTGGATACGTACGCCAAAATTTGTTAAAAATCCCTACTCATTTTCATTGGCGTTGATTAGAAATCATATTTAACGTTATAATGTAGTAAAAATCCCAGCACATCATAATTTATGCAAAATTTAATAAAAATATAGACATAATGTTTTATGAAGGGGCCTAAATCTAAACTGACGTAAAGTGATGTGACGGCTTGAAACCTTTTATAAAACCAACATAATCGATACATTACTATAATGTAAATTTTACATTGTTAAAAATGATTTACTTGCATTTGAATTTAAAATTAGGTACCCAAGAATACTACGACGAATTGGATGCTAACAAAGTACATTTTCCCTTATGTATGGGCACTTTGCCATCCATGGACAGTAACTGCAGATAATATATTATATGTAATTATGTATTTAAGGTTGCTGTAAACATTTTTTTTCAACAAAATAATAATTATGTATACATGAATGACGTGTCTTATGAAATAAACAAGAATTTATTTTATGCGCCGTAGTTTTTTCCCTGACGCTCATAATATTATTATGTCAAAATATTATTATGAAACTAAGCGGATGCCTTTCATTCTATCATGGTCTATTTTTTTTTTCTTTTTCTTCTCTCTTTCTTGGCCAGCACTTACCATCAGGTGGATCGTTAGCTCGTTTGCCGGCTCGGCTATTTCCATGCATACCTAGCAGCATCAGTTGTTAGGAAGAAACAATAAAATAATATTTTATTGAAGTCGTAAATACATATTGAGAATACGCGGTACGAGATAGCTCAATCGAGGTAGTAGGTAGGTACCTAAATATTACGGTTTTTAGTTTACAATTTAATTATCAAATCGAGTAGAAGGTCTTACAATTTTGAATCCATTTGTTGCAAAAATTGGTTTCTTTCGTGAACCGCTTTTTTGTACATCTCTAATATCACTGTGATGGCAAACGACAAATTAGGCATCTTAGTTCGGGATGACATAAATATAAATCATTAAAATAGTGATAACAATAATTTTAAATTAATAAATAATAATATGCTAACTATGTTCCTTTTACCTCTTCATAAAATAGGCAAGTAATTCATTTGCGGGAAATTGTATTCGAATGTTAAAAATATTGCCAACGGATGGTGACACAAAAAGTGAGTGTTGATTATTTCTAACTACACTGGAAAATGGTAGTAGATTTTTTGATATTATTATGGAAACTGATCTTTTTAAAAATAAATAATGTTAATTCTGGTGTTATCGAATTTTTTCAGTGTTTTTTCGGGGTACCTTACACCTCTATAAATCTTAATATATATAAATTTCGTGTCACGTTGTTTGTCCGCGATGGACTCCTAAACTACTGAACCGATTTTAATCAAATTTGCACACCGTGTGCAGTTTGATGCAACTTGAAAGATAGGATAGTTTACATCTCAAAATAAAAAAACTTTTGACAGAACGAAGTCTGTCCGGGCAGCTAGTATATTTTATAACATAAATTACGTAATATTGAAACTTTTTGCCCGGTTGAAAAGGGATATATGATATTTTTCTATATCACATTGTCTTTTGGATGCCTCGTTAGAATCATGACAAAACGACTGATGACTCTTAAAAATCAATTAAGATTTGAAAGATAAAACAATATATTTTATTATATTTTTTTAAATCCAGATACCAAATATTATTATTACCCGGATTTGAAAGTGCCAACCCTGAATTAAAAATTTAAATGTCATTTATCTTTTGAATAACACGGAATTAGAACATGATTTTAATACAGGTAATAGTCAATTATGTAAGCTATCGATACATGTAAAATCGTCATCTAATACGGCATTATATCTGAGAAAAAAAAATAAGACCGAAAATGATAAAAATACATTTTCCGCTTTATTTGACCACAGTAAATGGATAAATATTTTAAGGGTAGTATAGTTATATCTGCACAATTAAATGGCGTAATCAATTTTATAGTATCCAATTTGGTTTTTCTGCAAAAAAATATTTTGTAAATTTTTAGACCCGGATATAGGCAAACTTTGAAGCGGTGTTAAAAAAAAACTAAAAGCTGTATCGCACTGGGAGTTTTACTCTGACATTTATAATGATATTGACTATAATATTTTCGAATAAAAACAAAGTGAAACAAAATCGAGGTTCTTAACACATTGTGCTGCGGTCTCAAGATTCGGTTTGAGATGCTAAAATATGTAAGATCGTATGAAAATTTGACATTAATTCTGAGATCCAAGAGAAAGTTCCATGTTTATTTAAACTTTAAAATACTACTATTTAAAATACTATGTCCTTGTTTTGTGATTGAAAAATAAAAGAGAATATCTAAATTGATTCAGCATTTCTATTTTTTAAGCTTTTCGAACCAAAATTAATTTATTTAGTTACACGGTACACCGTGTATACCTAATTATTTTTCAGAATAGATGGAATATTTTTACAATTAATAGATATGCTATGCTATGTACCTACCTACTGCAGAATTTGCAGACGAATTAGGGCCTTATAATTAAGGTTCCCTATTTTAATAACTTATTCCACTCACAGAGCTCCATTGTGAGCCTCAAATTAAACATTATACACTGAATTAAATAAGTCATACCTATCTATGCCTTGATAAACTCCATTTTTTTGACAAGACTACTTGCTTATTTGGTAAATCGCTTTTATGGAAATTACTTATTATCATTTTGTATCCACCTTATTTTTAAATTACAAATAACAATAAAAAGGCGGTGTTAAGTTTGATGAACAAATTGGACTCTGGTAAAAAAAATGGAATACGCGTCTTTAATCATCGTTTAATCGAATAGTGAGTGCACTGGGCACTGCGCACCTTCCTTTATCAAATTTTATTATATTAAATACAATATCTACCTATGTAATATACTTCAAAGAACTTAAAAAATCCGTCATTAAATCAAATACCTACCATAAAGTAATTTTATAAATTAAATAGGTAACGTTGTAGCTAATACAAATTATTTTTTATCATTAGGTGATGTCTTGTCTTATCAAATCACGTACCTCAGTCAGTAGGTAGTCAGCTTGTAATATTTTGTTACTGATAATAATTTGATAAGCAGTCCCAAATTACTATTAGGTATTATTTTAAGAAAATTAATTACGTAGATTACATACCTACTACTAAGTAGTAAGTACCTAAGAGTATCTATTAGGTAGGTAGTGGGAATAGCTCCAATGGGCTTGTCTCTCTGTACCTAGTCTGTGGATACATACTTGTATTTATCCTTTTTTAAGGTTCCGAAGAAAAATCAGAACTCGTATAGTTTCGTCATGTCCGTCCGTCGCGTCCGTCTGTCCAAAGCATAGTGCCAAGAGCCCAAGACCCTTAGTGCTAAAAAGCTGTAATTTGGCATGAATACAAATATTTATTAAAACTCCAAAATCATGGAATAAAATATTTAAAAATATTCAGGTAACATGGGGATGAATTTTTTTCGACACTTACCCCCGGGTGTGGGGTATCGGTGAAAAGGTCTTTCAAAAATATTATGGGTCTGTTAGAACCATTTTTCATTCAGGGCCCCGTTTGCGAAATATTTTGCTTTAAATTGCCAATTTTGCTTAGAGTCAAGTCCCCTCCTGCCAGCTAAACGGTTGATAAGTGAAAAAATCTCAAAAATAAGTTATATTGTATATTATGATGAATTTACAACTAAAACTATCACGGCTAGGTTAGCTTCAGTAGTTAATGAGTGATCTATACTAATATTTAAAGAGGAAAGATTTGATTTTTTGTTTGCATTGAATAGGCTCCGAAACTACTGAACCGATTTGAAAAATTCTTTCACTGTTAGAAAGCTACACTATCCCCGGTGAACATAGGCTATATTATTATTTAAAAAAAATTAGGGATCCTTAATAAAACTCCAATAATGTAACCCAAGGTGTAAAAAAATAGGAAAACCGAAGCAAAGCGAGGGCGGTTACTCGTATTCTATAAACTTACACCTTCGGAACCCTACATTGCTCGTTAAAACTTGCTCGTCTGTTTTACGTGTTTTATGAATAAAAATCCTGTACATAATATGTTATTGTGGATGGGCTGAAATAATATATAATATTTTGATTAGAACTTAGAACATAGGTATCATGTTAGGTACTAATTAGTAATTAATTACCATGTTAAACCACGACAGGTGGAACATAACATCCCAAACTTAAATTCCAGACGACAAACCGGTATCAAATCTGAAGAAATACCAGATTTTGTTCGAAGGTAAAGGTAATCCAAAGTTATTCCGGTTCCCTATAATCTTGAAACCTGTCGGATACACTTGTATTTTTCCAAGAATACTTGACCTACCAGAAACTCTTTATTTCTGTTTTATCTTTATTTTGTCATATAAACAAAATGGCTGCCAAATCTGCCAATCATCAGTTTTTCGTACAGATGTTTGTACTGGTTGTCACTCTTTCACGCAAAAACTGCTGAACAGATTTTCATGAAATTTAGCACACAGGTAGATCATGATCTGGAATAAGATATAGGGTACTTAAAATCCCTGAAAACACGGACAGAGCCGCGCAAAACGCTAGTTTTTACATGTACCTATTCTTATATTTAAATTAAATGTTTACTAATTGAGTAGGTACCTAGGTAGGCTACACTCGAATGTAGAGAAAACTAGATAATTTATCTGAGACAGACATTATCTTCATTAGCTAGGACTCAGGAGGCTACCTAACATTTATAAGTAAAGAATTAATATCAATGTTCAAACTGAAGTAACAAAAATCTTATAGGTAACATTGCGAGTCACAACATAAAAGGCCTCATTCAAAAAGCACTTTTTACAAACCCATCATAACCAACCCCCAAACTTAGGGGTTGAATATTCAAACAACTATTCCGAGCACAATGGGGCCACCCTCGGGGCGTGGTCGGACCACGCCTCGATGTAATTTATGATTTTTGACTCCCCATTTCCACCGAGCCAGAATTCTAACGTTTCTGCGTACCTACTTCTCGTTCGTTTCGTAAGAAATAAATTGAATGGCGAGAGTTGATATTCAGAGAGTAACTAAATATCATTATTATGTAGGTTATATTTTCAATAGATAGGCCTTAGTCCACCACAGGGCAGGGGTCTCACACACTCAAGGCTGTCTTTAACCTACTGGAGGCCCTGGGCATATTAGGATAATGGGGCCCCAATGACTTTGTCAGAACACTATTTTGTTAGAAAAAAAAGTAGATAAGTAAGCAATGCAAAAGCTAATAATAATAATAAGCAAATTGGTATGATAGTCAGTAATTTAAGTCGATTTATTCGAATAAAAAGTTTGTCGGTGATAAATATCGGTTATCGTTTAGTGATCTGGCAGGAACTAGGGGGGCCCCTATCGATCACGGGGCCCTGGGCACGTACCCAGAGTGCCCAGTGGGAAAGAAGGGTGTGCACACACTCCACCACGCTGGTCTAATGCAGATTGGTGGAAACTGGAAGCTGTTAATTTCTTTTTTTACGACTACTAAGTACCTGGCTGTTACTTTTCTTCTTTTCATGCTGAAACTCCTGATTACGTAGATGAATAACTTTTCAACTCTCCTTACTGGCTCTCCTTACCTCTATACTCATTGTCTAGTAGGTGCCTTGGTACCTAATCTTGCCACAGATTAAATAGCATTCATCCTCTTCTTTGTAACATACCTACCTATATTATATCCTATTTCTTTTACCTTAATCATCAGCAGTTACCTAAAAGATAACAGGTATTCCTTTGTCAAAAAAACAATAATAATTTTCATAACATTCTTTTAATAATTTTATATCATTTAAAATTTGATAACATGATAGAGGTTTAGTGGGTTTATTTCATTGGAATAAATAGAGAAAGTTCCAAAGTAGCCAAATAACCAAATAACAAAAGTAAACAATTTTTTTACACTACATGACTGCCAAAGAGACCCAAAACTCAATAATTTCACTGATTTTCGTCGGTAACTTCTTCAATGAAATAAACTGTAGGTAGGTACTCTTTATCTTTTCCAATTTAATTGTAAAGTTGCAGGAATTTTTAGCGGATAATCACTAAGTTCCTCTGAAGACTTTCTCTTCAATGCTTTTTCCGTCCAGTTTAATTAAATTCACCGTATTAAAATAATGTATGGAGATGGGTATTTTCTCCGAAAATTTGGATACATTGCATTTATTTTAAAAACAAAATACCTAACTGATCTCATTATTCTGATTAAGTTACGTATTTCGATACCAATGGAATGTTTTTGATATCATTTATTTGTACAAAAATAATCTGATGACGACAAGCTTCAGTTATTTCGGTAATTTAAAAGTTGTTTTTTATAATTGGTCTGTTTTCTTTTTATTTAGGGTAATCTTTTAAAGATTACTTAGCCTTGATGTGGAGACACTGGTTTATGGAACTTTTACTCCAACAACCCATCATAGTGCGTTTCACGTTTCTTTCGATAGTTAGTATGACAGTAGGTACCCTCATAATATTGCCATGATCTCGAAAAGTCTTTATCATACCTTAAAAGGTATAATAATCAAAAATAAATAAATAAGTAAAAAAAATAAAAAAAATATTTCACTTATTTATTTATTGCGTTGATGTCTTATAATCTTTCTTCATTCGGGATTATTTGTTACTTACAGATGTTGGTTGCTTAACTTTGCTCTATCCTGCTCTATCATTAGATTAATCTTATTTATTACTAGCTGACCCGTCAGACGTTGTTCTTTAACATAACTGTTTTTGGTCGCAGATGGTCGGACTGACATGAAAAAGTGATAAAAACCATCCTTGAAGCGTATATAGGTACTTATATTGTGTAAAATTTGAGGTCAGTGGGGAAGAACTTTTCGATTTTTTGAAGCGTAACTACACAAGCCAACTTAACATTTTTATGTACAGGGTGTCTAGCAACTAACTAGCGATTATTAAAAGGGCGTAAAATATACTTAATTTTATCGACAAAAATACCCACATGTCTAGCCCTCTTCGTTTTAGAATGGCCGCCATTTTAATTTTTTTTATTCCTCAAACTATTGTCATGGGAACCTAAAAGGCTTCCACTAATGGGGTAGGTTCTGCTTAAAGAAAGAAGTTACAGGCCTTAGTGGCCACTCTAGCCAAGAATGGATTGGTAGATTTTACACATCTTCGAGACATTATCATAATAGGTATGTGTCGATTTCCTCAAAATGCGTTCCTTGTTTCCTCAAGATTTTTTGTTCAACGAAGCAATTGAAGTTTAAATTCTGGTATTTTACTACTGGTTGTAGTATTAGAATCCCATAAGATCTGATCATCTAATTATTATTTTTTATGAAGTTTATTCCTCTGTCTCTATTTGTGTCTGTAGTTTTCCAAAGGCTAATTGCACATCATTAAAAACGCCCCTTAACATTCACAAGGGGTGGTTGTTATAAACGATAAACGATAACATCAATTGTTTGATGTTCAATCTAACCCACGATTGTGCAATTGTTCATCTCAAATAGGTACCTAATTAAGTAAATTAAGTTAGTTAATTCATAAATGAATATTAAAGATAAAAGAAATTGGGATTATATCTCACAGATTCGGGATTATATTGGATAAAATTGATGGAATTTTGTTTATACAAAGTAATGAAAAAAAGCTGCACCTATGTTAAGCGAGAAAATATTATCTACCATCTGCGTACCATAAAATTAATGGTAAGTAAGGTAATGGTAAATCTAGGAATCTATCATAAAACTCAGGAAAACACCATCACATTTTGTTTAACAAACGCCAATCGTATCGTAAAGTGATTTAATGCTGGCATGATCATTTTGTTGTATTGATAAACTATGTATGTCTATGTGCTCGGTGTTGTCAGTTGATTGAAATATAGGTATTTACTATGCTTACTATTATTATAGTTTATATCCAAAGTAGGTACTAATGGAAAGATAAATAGGTAGTTTAAGTTAGGATTCGCTATTTTATAAATTCATTCAGTAAATCGCTAAATCTGACCCTTACTTATGAGAGATATGAAGCAACGACTACTATTCGTAGATATTCATTGAAGTAAATTGTATAATTCATAATTATTGTATGAACATGGTCTGAAGTCTAAGAGCCTCTGCACACGGCGTATTTTTACAGCGCCGAAAATGCGATCGTACGAGGAAACGCCTCATCCGCCTCATCCGCCTCGTCATTTGCAGGGCAGATTACGCGCGTTTTCGTCGGATGCGCTTCAAAAACGCGCCGTGTGCAAAGGCTCTCACGTCCATGTCTGACATATCGCTCACACAACGGCACATCTACGTTTATCATAATTTACAGGAACGAGGATCAAAAATGTTATAAAAATGTTTAAAATTTATTTATGTGTTCTTTTTACGATTTTTACAGATTGTATGGGTTTGGTTACTAGCATAGACATTAATACATATATATTTACCACTATGTATACCATATAAGAAGCGCTCATAGCCCGGCGGTTTGCGTCGATCCTATGTGATTGACAAAGTTAAGTAACAGCGGGCGCGGTCGGTAGTTGGATGGGTGACCGCTAGTGGCAAAAATTTCTTGAGCGTTTCCGTGCTTCGGAGGGCACGTAAAGCCGTCGGTCCCGGTTGTTATCATAAGATAACAGTCGTTAAGCCATGTCGGAAGCCCTCGGGCGGTTTGAAAACTTCCGACACTCGGGTTGGCCACTAACCCCTCTACCAATCCGCACTGGAGCAGCGTGGTGGAGTATGCTCTACGCCTCCTCAAGAGGAGAGACCCGTGCCCAGTAGTGGGCCATTAATGGGTTGAAGCCAGCCATACCATATAAACTCAATTTCGCATTTTTTGCAGATGTGCCATTATATTACTAGGTGAGCGATAGGTATATAGTTCTTTAAACAGCGTAGTTGATTTAATTTGGTCCGGCGTTGCATCCACCCTGTCTATAATGATTTCCATGCCAAACATAAATTATTTATTTATTATATCGCCAACCGCGAGTTACTACTTCAAATAACCCACTGTATCCATTATCAGATACATATATAAACATTTTCTGATTAACAGGCATTTAATTTACTAAAACAAGGGACTTACATTCATCCCTTAATCTGTTGAATCATCAAATCAATGCAATAAAACCTACTAAGCTTTGATTCAACACTCGAACAGAAGTTCTCAACGTAATCTAAATTCTCCAAAATTACATATAATCTGCCAATACAGTCGCATTACGCTTGTTATTTTCAACAAATACTGTACAATCAGGTGTTATCGATAATTACCGAAATGTGTCGATAATTCGCGATAACGGGACAGCGTCTCCTTGATAAGATCGCCTGTCAAGATGTCGATAAAAACTCGATCGATCGATTTTGTAATTACAATTATTATTTGTTTCTGGCCAGGATTTGTCCACGTGGCCTAGGGCTAGAAGGTAGGTAGGTACGTTACGTATCTAACATTGTGATGATTGCAAATTGTAGATAACAGTAGATAATTATTTTTGTCAAAGATATAGGTACCTACGTTGATTTCTATAATTAGGTCCTACTACCTACTTATTTATTTATTTATTTAATCTTTTTTGAACCAAAAAATGCCAAAAATAAGCAGCATTCTCTAACAGTCGACCTTCAGGATTTGCAGAGAATGGTTGAGGGCGGTACAAAAACCATAGAAAACAATCATACAAATATTTATAGTAATAATGAATAGATATGGGAGGGGAAATTAATGATGAACGGAGTCAATGATACAATCACTAGAGAAAAGTGAGACTAGATAAATATAATAAACTAATTAACTATAGGTATAATCTATCTATAGATTGTACTAGCTGCCCGGACAGACTTCGTTCTGCCAAAAGTTTTTTTTTAGATATAAGGTATCCTATCTCTCAAGTTGGATCAAACTGCACACAGTGTGCAAATTTGATTAAAATCGGTTAAGTAGTTTAGGAGTCCAACGCGGACAAACAACGTGACACGTAATTTATATATATTAAGATAAGTACCTAGTATTATGTTTTCTGTGTTATTTAAGTATATTTTGTCAATCTGTAGTGTACATTTGTACCTACTACTCCTACTAGCCTAGCCATGTCCTAGTAGCGCCACGTTACACGTAGAAAGACCTAGGTAGCGTTAGTGTTTATCTGAAAGAAAATTTTTAGGTAGGTAGGTACCATTAACTAAATACCTGCTTCATCTACATCTAACTATCATCCTACATCTAACTAAATACCTACTTCACAGTCTTCACACCTTCAGTCAACAAAAACTTGATACAAAAACTAAAAGAATAATACGTACCTACCTACCTATCTGTTTTTGCTCGAGATTAAAGTAATTGCTTAGGTGTCAATGCGTTTTTATGACTGACATACACCTTCATATATAAGGTATATAAAACTAGCACTCTGCCCGCGTTGTTGTTGTCCTCGTTTTCCGGGGTATCTAATAAGTTCCCTGTATCCTATTCGACATAATGGTCTATCTGTGTGCTTTTCATGAAAAATCATTCAGTAGTAACTAGGAACCTACCCCCGGCTTTGCCTGCGTTTTCCGGAATAAAAACTAAGTACCCTCCTTTTTTATATCTCCTCCTTTTATTTATTTCATCACTTATCATTACAATTTGTGTAAACTTTTTACCTTCTCTACGTACACCGCTACCCTCTTTTTTTATATGCTCTAACTTTTTTCCTCTACCCAAAGGTCACCTGGAAGAGATCGCTACCTGAGCGGTAAGGTTTTTATACCTTACTTTATTTTAATATGACTATGTTTATCATTTTATTCGGTGTACAAATAAAGAGTAGATATTTGTATTGTATTTTGTATCGTAGTCTATAATATGTTATCCTAGATCATGGTCTACCTGTGTTTTATATTTCATGAAGATCCGTTCTGTAGCTTTTGAGTGAAAGAGTAACTAAGCATCCTTATCATCTTTACAAACAAACGCATTTCGCATTTATAGGATATTAGCAGGATTTTAGGTAGTGGTGAATTACCAACGCAGTTTCTATTCCGAATATCGTAAAAACCGTCTTTATCGTAGAAACGATCTGCAATGCTATCAAGTGAGCCACTGATTGTATGTTTGTATTTCCGTGTCTTTAGATAAGCATTGATTCGTAAGGTAAACCAAAGACAATATTTGAAAATAAATGTATTAAAGACATTATTTTATATAGCGCAATACACATAGGTATGGACAGAGGTACATATGATTCACATAGGCGTAGGGCTTAATTGATAGGCCTAATGGAGGTCATACACGATCAAGTGTACTTGTCAAGTTTGCAGTTTGACTTGTCTGCAGTTTGATTTGACGCGGCATGCAACATATTTCTAGGCAACCCATTCGCGACACTTTTCTTTACATAATTATTATGATATTTTTTAAAAAACAATTTTTATCCGGTAAGCAGGTGGGTGCAGAAACGCCTCTAATAGGGATGTTGACTAATTTTAGGATTCAATTTCATTTTATAGATAGAACCTTAAGATTCACGAAAAAAATATTATAAAAATAATAATCTTCAATTTAAAGACAAAAATTGATAAATAAAAATCATTTTCAAATATCCCGCCAAAAACGTCACGTGACGTCACTAGCCGATATTCAATACTATCTGTCGACTGAAGTTAGTTGCACTTTCATATAAAATAGGAACAATGACGTCATAAGCTCCAAACGGCGTTTGAGGTCACGTGACAGTGAGTACTATTTTTAACATTTTAAAATAATTATATTTAATTTATATTGATTGATTTCAACAAAAGAATAATATTTTAGGTGTTTAAATGTTTTCCTTGATACTTTAAACATAAATTTATTTTAATTGACTGATAGTGTCAACATCCCTATTTGGAATATCGGATCCTGTACAACACTTGTTTTTGTGAAAGAAGTCGTTAGGAAACCTGCATGTAATATAATCTAAGAGCTCTCCAAATCTGATGTCATAGGAGTATGACGGCCTTCAATGACATGGTTGTTGGTAATGGGTTTGTGACCCTGGCGCTGGCGGAGTCCCGGGTTTTACTCCTGTCAGGGTGACAGTTCGTTGTGTCCCGTGTCATAATTATTTGTTTAAAATAAATCCATGCGCAGGTGTTATAGATAAAACAATTATTTCCAAATGTTCACCAGATTAGTTAAGTAACTACCTACCTAGTCGATATTTTTAACGATATTATTTTAGTCGTCTGAGAAGATAAGTAGGTACTGATTAGATAATTTGAGTACGTACCTATCTACTTCGCGCATTGTACATTCAAAGAATGCTGTTACAAGTTTTTTGACCTACCTATTATTTTAGGCTAAACTGATTGATAGTGCAACATAGACACTAGAGAGATACAACTGGTACAAGTGAAAGGTTCCAGCTACGATATGGCAGGACATATTAAATTCTATGATTACGATAAAATAAAACTAATCGTCACTAAGTCTTACCCAACTCACTTTTTAAGATGGAAAAAGGGGATGTTATAAAATTCTAAATATCTCCGAATATCAAGCAGTTACCAATTATCATACTGACAATCTTGTTGTCTGATTCAGTCGTTTTGTACCCATAATATCCTGATTTCCAAAGGCAAAATAATTCTCGTAGTTTTATCTCGTGTGTACCCTACAGTTCTAAAATCGTATCAATTGATTGAAAACTAAAGGACGTACCTACAAGGTAGGTACCTACTTACCTAAGTTTCAACAAATATCGGTCACGCAGTGGATTCTCAATTCAAATAGTTCTGTTTTCTAACTGGTAACTGTTAGTTTATCCATTTGACTGTCCGCCCGACCATCGCGTACCACGGTAGCACAATAGACGCTGACTCGGCGGTTCTGCGCCCGTCCAATTATAAAATCGTGAATGCAAGCTTAAAAACTATAGTTACTTACACGTTGTTGCTTGATGAAATATCCGGGATTTTCTGCAAATTCCTAGATTAATATTTGTTCTCTGAGGTTTTTTTTATTGGGGTGATGAAGTAGGTTTTTAAATTTCTTTTGAAGGCCTTTCCCAAAAGCTATAAACTAAAAAATATACTATCTACTACTACTACGGCTAATACCTCCATCCTCAATTTCCAGGAAAATTTGTATGAAATCCTAAATTTTTAAGCCGATAAAGTTGGATAAACCATTAATTGACTTTTATGAGCCCACTTCTCGATAAAGGCCTCCAATAACTTGCCTTCTGAATCCAGCTGATTCTTGCTGTCTTCTCCAGGTTGTTAGTCCATCCACCTGGTCACATATTTATAAATACCCGATGCTTCAGCCACCCGAAGTTGCTGCGTGAATAGCAGACGTGTCGGACTGACGCGTCTGCTATTCACAAGACCCCGAATTTCTTGTGAACTGACTAACTCATCAGTTATCTTGTTAACATAAAAATAGAACTATGTTAATAGAAAATACAAACGATGAAGCCCCCCCATCATGAAAAAAAAACCTATGAACTTAACTGGAATCGGTTAGGTTAGGTTAGGTTAGGTTGAATGATTTTAGTTTACGAGTAAAATAGGGACAACTGTGATGTAGTGTAATTAAATATTATAAAAATTTTGAAAATAATGATTGTCAAATTGTCGATAAAATATTATTTCAACCTAATCTGAACTTTGATTGAAATGATTCTAATAATAATAATAATAATAATAATAAAGACAACATTTAAGTTACCTAGTCACTTGGTTCAGACCCGTGCTAGGTTCCTAAATACCGTCCCAAGAGGACGAGCTTTAACTTAAAAGTTAAATTTAAATAATAATAATAATCTTTATTTCAGGCAACGAGGCCCATAACATAAATACCTTACAGACTAACATACATACAATAATATTATATACTTAGAACTAATTCACTTATTCGCGAAGTGAGACGCGCTTCCGGTGACTCCCGGTGGTCGTCGACGTCCACGAAACTTTCGGAACTTTCGAACTAATGGGCGTGTGGTAAATAGCAGACGCGTCGTCACGACTCACGACCCGTCAAGTATTTACGAGCGCCCGAACGGCAGTCGAAATGTCGCGGATGGCTGAAGCGTCGGGTATTTACAAATATGGCACATGGTCGGAGGAGTAATAAAATGGAAAAGGAAATGTAAACTATTCTTGAATCAAGTTATAGTTATAACTCTTAATATCCACGTGAGCTTGATTTAAATACACCGGTTCTATTACAATGTAGATCACACAGAACATCTAATAATTTAGGTGTTCTGTGGTAGATCTAGTTTAATATTAATATTTATGCATTCTTGTAACTTAGTTGCACTTAGCCTTGCTTTTTCATTTGTATTCTTCTTTTTGCGTGTCTACACTATCTACTAATTCCAACTGATTTAGGAAATTGAATAGCTTCCCTTGTTTACAATGATAGATAACTTCTTTGATCTTTCTTCTGAGAGACTTAGATAATTGATAGATCTTTTTTAACCATTGATAAACGGTCTAATAAATAACATGCTTATAAATGAGTAGGTACATATAGAAAAACTTGATAATACCGAATAACAAGGTACTTAGACTTTTCGAGCAACAACAGATAATGCTGTCGGACTACAACATACAAGTGTTGTTATTAAAATGTATTTGTTAGTTTGTGTAACATCGTTATTATTAATAGTGTATTACACAATATGTTTCTTTCATGTCATGCTGAAGGCACAAAGTACAGTGAGCACAGGAGTTAGGTATTCAGGGCATGATTTAAAAACCTTCTGTAATGTTTAATATTACAGAATGATTATTATTAATATCAATATTAAATGCTACCTGTATACATACGTAAGGTATGATTTAACTCTGCTAATAACGTAAACGTATGTAATACTAGCTTTTGCCCGCAGCTTCGTCCGCGGTAGAGATCGATTTTTTACAAATCCTACTTACTTTTACTCAGTTAGATTTAGTTGCCTATGACTTAAGTAAACATGTATCATTTGATAGCGTGATTCAGAACTTGCAAATGAATTTTACTAACGCCATCTATAAACAACACCCAGATCTATATCTAGCAACTAACAAAATATCGATCTTCCCATGGGGATGTTCTACCGCGGTAAAAAGTAGCCTACGTTACTCTCCACCCTCCTCACTATCTCCACACAAAAAACCATATCATATAACAGCTTCGATGCGACGTGAAAGACGGACAAACAAACAAACAAATAAACAAACAAACACACTTTCACATTTATAATATTAGTATGGATTAAACATTACGGAAGGTTTTTGAATCATGCCCTGCTACTAGGGTTGCACAGATGAAAAGACTGATATATCTGGACAAACTTCAAAAAGTCGGGATTTGTCGGGACAATTTTTTTTTTAAATAGCCGGCAAACGAGCTTATGACGAAAAAAAATGCCTAGAGCGCGTGCGGCAGACGCGTTCTGTTGAATCGCGTGAATTGTCGGGACATTTCGTATTTTTTCGTGACTCTGGACATGATGTGAAATGTCGGGACAATCCAGACCAATCCCGATCATATGGCAACCCTACCTGTTAGCTATCTGTATTGCTTGGTGTACACAGAAGGTAACGCACCTAGACAATAGATGAACATATGTCGTTTAAGTGTCCCTACCCAATGTCCAATGTCCAGTACATTGAATCTTGTACCTTTTCGGCTTATATTAATAAGAAGAGATCAAGAAGTATTGGCATTAGGACCTCAAACAATCGGAAGAGTCAAATTAGGAGCTTTTCTGTGTTCTAAAAGGTAAGTAAGTAGGTACTATAACTTTGCTCAGGCTGTTAAGTAGATAATTATAGAGAATTATGGAATTACCTCTTAAGGTAGGTAACAAACAGTTTTGCTTTTATAACAATGATTACATTTATCAGGCGTTTTATATCTTTACCTACGCCATAAAATTAGAACTCTCCAGGTGAATCAAAATAACGTTTCACTACGTATTCCTTGTGTTATCATATCTTATCGGATAAGAGATGGCGCCAGTGTGTTCCTATGATGCCAGATTCATGCTATCGAAGTTTTGTACGTCGGGAACCTTAATCAATCGACGATAGATATCTATCTTCATACAAGATACAGGTATTTGATTGTTGAGATATATTTTCTATAGGTACTAGTGGTTCTTCGACTAGTAGTTCCTTTCAGGGATGAGGGACCATGTGACAAAATTTCTGTCTTACCATGGACCACCAACTATCGTTCTTCATTCAATCTCAATACGAGTAGGTAGATATAGTATATCTGATATACCTATAGATAAGTATTCCAATATTTTATTACAGACAGGAAGGCTTTGCGAACTATTTCAGATGCGTCCAGGGACCACCAGTGTCCAAAATGTTTGTGAAATATTCCGACGGGACTATCTTTTCTTTTGAAGTCATTGCTTCGGTCACAAAACCATCGATCCCGGTTCTAAACCGGAGTCATTAAACTGTGTCGGTCTACTTGTGGAATAAAAACTTACGGCTTTTAGGTATGCAATTAACCCTTCCGCTTGATGGAGTGTGCTTTAGGCCTCCTCAGTGAGAGACCGGTGCCTTACAGTGAGCTATTTACTAATGGTGACAATTGACGGTGGCGGGCGTGCGTGTGACGTGCGTCTAAGCTAAGTGGACGAACGTCTTAATAAATGAGTTGCATGCCTCTATTCTTGGCAAATGTGAGCGATATAAAAATTACTAATACCATTTTGTAATCACATTTTTGCAAATAAATTGGCATTTCATTTCATTATATCTACGTCACAGTAAAATGCAACTCGACCTATGAAAGAATTTCGTCCGGCAGAAGCCGCCAAACCACTTTAATTACTGTTATTATCCCAAATAGTCGTAGGGATCACGTTTTTATACACAGGGCGTCAGGGGGCGTCGCAACCCCCGAGGTAATGAAAAGGGCGTACCACTATTTACCTACTGTTGTCGTGATGTGTTCAATACACGGGTTTATGTGACGAACATCTGCCTTTTGAAAAACATAATGAAAGGGTGTTTATGGTTTGTCGATAGCTAGCCAAGCTGAATGTTAGCATAATTTAAATTAAATTTATTTTAGTTCACAGTGACCTAAACGCGCACTTAGGTCATATCACGCTTTTCGTGGTCAACATACTCAGGAAGATTATTATTGAATATGCGCCTCGTTGCATACCTAGAACACAATGATCTCCTTAGTGACCCTAGCGCTATAGCCTAACGCATACCACTCTACCGCATTCTAGCGTATCTTACCCACTCGTATCTGGGGCGAGGACCTTAAGAATAATGTAGAGGCGGTTGCCTTTATCCCTTGACATTTCGAAGGCCTTCGATACGGTTTAGCATGTTAGCCTATTGATCATGCTTCCTGCGTATGTCCTATTCCCTGGCCTGATCAGCTGGGTTAAAGACTTTCTGAGTGAACGTTCATTTAGAGTCGTTATCAAAGATTATTCGTCCCAAGCAACCTTACATCACAAACAATTCCGGACTTTCTCAGAGGTCTTTTATCTCCAGAACTCTATTCCTGCTGCATATCAACGATCTGGTCGAGCGATACCTGACAAGCTTCCGACCAGTAACGACCAAAATACAGTCTGAAGAGAGGCCCGGGTTGAAAGAGTGAATCACTGCCTGAAGTCACCGAATAGGGCGACGCCAACCTTGTGAAATTCAACGCCACAAAAACAGAAGCATTTATTTTGGCCCTACTTTTCAGAATGTATCCTTGAAATACTCCCACCACAAGAAATTGAGATATCCTTGAACCTTAAATTTGAGCGGTTTATTGAATCCAAAGTTAAGGCAGCTGCCAGGAAACTAGGCGTCCTAGCAAATGTGTTGCGATATTTCAAGTCATTTCAGCTTTTATCCTTGTATAAAGCATAGCTTATAAAGTACAGCTGAATTTCATCTATCAGTAAAAACTATTTTGCGATTCAAAAATTCTCAAAAAATTAAGGTCGTGAACTTTTAACACGAAAACCAAACCGAATTGAATAGATTTAGGTGATATTTGCAACGAACGTGAATAAAACAGTACTAAAGACGTTATTATTTCATTATCCTATTGATTAAAAACCTTTTTGCTATCCAAGACGTCCTACTTTACAATATAAAATTAAATTTAAATTATTAAAAAAAAATTGTTTAATTCCGATATTGATATCGGAATTCCGATATTAGCATCAAATATCGAAAATCAATATCGATATTGAAAACCTTCCGATATTACAAGCCCTAGTATACACAAGGATGTAGCCTATCGACTCGTTAAAAAAAAACAATTGGCATGGGGCGTTTCCACGTCTGTATGGACTTTGAAAGTCAGGTGCTGGTACGGCAAAATAGAGGTCGTAACGCATATCAGGAAATATAGATACGGGCAGTATTTGTCTCGTACCGCACTAGCAGAAGGTTTAGATCTAATGCTGCCGCAGCGAACGTGTTAAAATACAATAGTTATCTATTTTATCTATCGTTTCATATGTCTACATTCACCCCTACATAGAGGCTACCAGTAAGAGTAAGAAGTTGTCTCGGAAACCCATTGATCAAGACCAATCTGGCTTCCAGCGTCATTATTCAAATCAAATCAAATCAAAATCTTTTATTCATATAGGTATCACTGATACACTTATGCACGTCATTTTTTAATCTACCAGCTTTTCGGAAAGGTGCTTTGTCAAGGAGGAGAAGAAAAGCCGAAAGAAACTCCTCAGCACATCTTTTAAAATCATGAAAGGTTACATAATATTATGTTCTAACCTACGCGGAACTGGATGCGGCATTAGTTTCCAGGCGTCTTTGTCATTAATATATTCATTTATACTATAGTATCCTTTGCCGCCTAGCTGAGATTTCACATATCTCTTAAACATTTGGATAGGTAAATCACGTATTGACCTAGGTAATTTATTGAAAAAAACGTACACCGAGCCCCATATAAGAACGTTGTAGGTACCCTACTTAGGCGAAAAGATGACGTAACCAAATTATGTCTGTTTCTAGTGAAATGATTATGCGTATCACTATTCTGCTTGAACATACCTAAGTTGTTTTTACGAAAATAATATTGCTGTAAATAAATTGAGAGGCTACTGTTAATATGCCTATTTCTTTAAATTTCTCACGCAGGGCTTCGCGTGATTTTAATTTATAAATGGCTCTGATTGCCCTTTTCTGCAAAATAAATATAGCATCAACGTTAACGTTAGCCGCTGAGCCCCACATCAATATACCATAGGACATGAGACTATGAAAGTATGCAAAATAAACAAGTTTAGCAGTTTCTACATCAGTAAACTGTGTTATCTTTCTAATGACATAAACTGACCTACTTAGCTTACTCGCGAGAGCCGTTATATGGGTTCCCCATTGTAGTTTAGAATCTAAGGTGACACCCAAAAAAACCGTGGATTTTTCCATAGTTAGAATTTCATTATTTAATTTGAGGCTTTTACTAACATTCCGTACATTAGGTAGTGAAAATTCAACACACTTAGTTTTTTTAGCATTTAGCAGCAAATTATTTGTAGTAAATCAGTGTGATAAACGAGACAGAGCATTGTTTACATCGTCAAAATTCATTTTATTTCTATTCGTCTTAAATATAAGGGAAGTATCAACAGCAAACAGGACAATCTCTGCATTGCATATTTCTTAATATAATACGGCAGATCATTTATATATACCTACTAGAAAAAGAAAGGGGCCTAGAATCGAGCCCTGAGGTACACCCATAACAGATTGAGATCCCGATGACTTGGTATCATTTATACTAACACATTGGATTCTACCCTTCAAGTACGACGCAATCAAGTTGCGTGAATTATTCTTGATACCGTAGTGACTAAGCTTAAGTAGAAGTGTTTCGTGCTCAACACAGTCAAATGCTTTAGACAGGTCACAGAATACCCCTATGGCAATGACTTTTATAAGGTATCTAGGTAGGTAGTAGGTATTTATACAAGCGAACCGTTGAAAATATTTTAAACCAAACAAATAGCAAACAGTAGTTAAGTACCTAAATCGTGACCAGTCAATTTTATTGTTTTTATGCATGTATGGCCTTGGCTTATAAAATTAGATTTAGATATTATTACTACGTACCTAACCTACCTACCTATCAAACGTTGAATATCAATGATCATGCGGAATAGATACCACAATAATATCAATAATGATCTATGCACTGGCATTTTAGCGTCTCAACCATAAAAAACGTTTTTTTTTTTTTTTTACTTAAAATAAGTTAATGCTTGACCATAAAAAACGTTTTTATGAAGATTTAAAGTTTTTTAGTACCTATCGTTACTACTTTAATCACAGTAGAAATAATAGTGCCTACCTAGGTACTTATGTTTAAAATTAAATTATTTTTAACTAGGTTGATATTCATCTACAATAGATACTTGACTACAGAGTACAGAAGACTATTAATATTAAACAAAGGCAGTCTAGAAATATTGGCAATAGGTTTTATGGCTGAAAAAACCGAATTCAGTGTAAATAAAATACAGTGCAACCTCGATTTAACGTAACTGAAGGGAATTAAGTACAATTCGTTGTATCAAGTAATTTTTATAATGAGGTTTGCTATATAACTTGTGGGCACATATAATGATTTTTTAAATATTTACAGTTTCAATATAATATTTAAATGATATATCGGCCACTTACATTTCTAGGTATCAGCCTAATCTATATATATAAAATTGAAAAGAGATACACTGATTAAACAAAAAATCTCAGAAACTACCGAACCGATTATGATGAAATTTGGCAGGGAGATAGCTTATGCCATCTATACATATTATTATCATGATTGGTTGATGCACCTAAAATAAAATAAAATTGGAATCGATTACACTATAGGTACCTAAAGAAATAGAAATTCATCTATTATGTTTATGGCAACACAATCGTACATTTTGTTTTGTTGGTACCACGTTTCGTTCATTTGTGAATGAATGCGAAAAAGAACGATAAATTAAACTCACTCATTGTGGTTCGTTTCTTAAAAGTCACGTAGAGGAACTAGATGCGTTTAATGGGATTGGAATTTTGTCGATTTGAAATTCATTCATTTTTGAATTAGACGAACTCAACTTACCTATCTAGGTTTGCTGTGGGCCTACAGCTACTTATGTAAGCAAGTACTGGGTAGGTGTCTCTCATTAGTGTATGCTAAATCTTACCTAATGCTAAGATATAGAACCAGCACGCTTCAATAAAATTTTATATTACCTATCAAAGCATTTGGATCTCACTAGACTAACTAACCTTTATCTATAGCTCAGGGAATTCTAATTCTATCACAATTGGTTGATACTTACCTACTGGGTATCTAATGGATTGGTTCGCACAATTCTACGGGTTTGGTATTCACTAGGAAATCGCTTCACATTATTTATAGGACTCGATCCGATCTGAACCTAATAAAATACCTGTACGTTGGTAACACTTTAAATGTAAGCATGGCTTACGAAGCTATAGACATCTCACGTTCATCTTAAGTCCCTTTTATACGCATGTTGATGTCTCTTTCAGTGACATATTATCTCTCTGGAACGATTTCTAGTCTAGTAGAGCAAAATTTATTGTAGTGTTTTGGTATTTGCATTTTGTATTTTTTTCTTATTAAGTTTTCACTTATCTGCTAATTTTTTTTACACAAATAAGTTAATGTTTGACCACAATCCCACCTGATGGTAACTGAAGATGTGTTCCAAGGTGGTGAGCACATTAACTTATTGTTAGTAAAAGCCTATTCACTCTTTTCTTGAAGACATCCACAATAATTCTCATTTCTATCAGTTTTTTTTTTACTTTTTTTTGTGAAAACAATATTTTATAAAACCATATTAGATAGGTAGGTACCTAGTGTAGACTGTAGGCACTACCTGCTATAAAACACTGAATGGTTTGAATAAATATAAATTTTAAGTTAAACAAAAATGTATTAAAGTTATTATTAAATATTAAAGTAGTAAGTAGGTAGAAACCTATAGGTACTTACTAAGGTATGTCAAAATATATCACAATATTGTGTCTTATGATATTACCTACGAGTATGTACAAAACTGTCTACAATCAATGAAAACAGTTCTACAAAAACATTTCAAAACACAACTTCTTGAAGCGGTTACTTAGCGGCAAAATATGCGCCCATTCTTACTCGAAAGCTTCTTGTACGCACTACACTTCTATACATGTTTACATTTGTTTACTAGGCGGGAGGATTTAGGCCACGCCTCCCCTCCCTCGCTTGCCGTCCCTTACATACTGACGCTTCGAACTTTCCTTCTCCCTCGCACTTGAACTATCGATTTTCTTTCCACGGCGGTGTGTTTACTCGATCGAATTCCGTAGTCGCTGCGTTTACAGTCTCCCAATAAATATTAGGTTGACTTCACGCGGTCGGTTTATACGAAATTGCACTCGAATTTATGTTGGCAGCACTGAACTTATGCGTAGGTATTTTTGGCGCGCTCTTATTATTCAGTTCATAATGGATGGATCACAGCTTATAAATGACTGTTCTCGATAGACTACGGGCTACGGCACGTGCTCGGTGTCTGTAGATTAAAAAGATTAATTGGGTTTGAGATTTATTTCTGTTAAAAGGCTCGCATCTACATACTTATTCAATTCTTAGTTGGTAATCTTATTACTAATGTAAAAGTTAAACGTAAAATTTAATTCGTTTTAGTTTATGTGTACCTAAGATCAGTCTCCTAGGTTGTCTTAGTTTTATCTTGAACCGAAACGAATCGTGCTTTGACATTTCATTAAATGAAATAAGTAGATAACAAAATAACATGAAATTTCATCATCTCAAGTTAATTCAGACAGTAAAAATCTCTACCATCTTGCATGAGTTGATATATGATAGGGCCTACTTAGTAATGGCACAGAAGAAACAATAGTACTTATAAATAAGTAATGGGTTAGATTGTGGTTCGGACACGGACCCTAGGACCATTCTAAGAAGTATAATGTACTAAAGTACTAGAACAGACATCGCGAACAAATTTTGTGTCGCAACGGGAGGTTCTATTTTCAAAATCGAGCACCCGTTCTCTTCTCAGAATCAACTGAATCCACTCATCAAAATTGGTCCATTCGTTTAAGAGCTACAATGTCACAGATAGACACACGAGCACACACTAAGACACGTCAAACTTATAACACCGAAGGGTGTTATGGGCTTGACCACTGTTTCGGATGCAAAAAAATGTAGCTAAACAATCACAGTTTACAAAATACCCTTATATTCCTAGTTCATCCACTCAACACAGCCACATCCTCTCACATGACATTCTACTATTTTTCCGATAACACCACCCACTGCAATCTCCACTGCAATTCAATTTCAATCCACAAAATAATCTAGCATCAACATCTAAGTAACACCCCCGTTACAATGATTCAATGGCTTCGTATTCAGGAAATCGTATCAATTAATATCACATTCCACGGGTTCGATTCCCCGGTCGCCTGTCGTCGTACAATGATCACGTGCCGAGCATTGTTGGTGGAAATTAATGTTGCAAATTGATACCCGGACGTGAAGGGTTTTAGTTGGGTCTCAGTTTATGCATTTGGTTTAGATTAGTTAGGATTGTGCTCAACAAGAAGTAGGTAGGTATACAACCAATGTTTTTGTATGTATAAAAAGAGTAAAATTGTCAAGTGTACGCAGAATTTGTATTAGTCTAATTACACCCACTTGTTGTAATTTCATTCAAACATGAACGGAAGAAGAAAGATACAGCAAATTTAACAGGGACAAATTTTCAGAATTGAGGTGGCAATATTTTGAAAGATTTTAAAGTTATACTTTACCTATACTTCTTTAGGCACGTTATGAAATAAATGAAAAAATGATGAGAGTGAAATTTTAAGATTTGTAACACGGACGGTGACACAAAAACGAAGGTAACGAAAAACGTCACGCGCGTTTTTAAAACCGCTCGTTTTGAAAAAATGATTATTTTGTTATTTCTATACAAAGCTCGAATTCGTCACATTCGTGGATTGAATCTACTACCTTTGTTATCTACTCCCAGGCTTCCACGCTATGAAACTGTTGAAGATAAGATCAACATGTTAAAGAACCGAGTAGGCAGTATTTATATACAACTGTAAGGCTTATTTAAGGCGATATTTCCAGGAATATTTTTATTACCCAACCTTACAGGATATCTTTGCTTATTAGTTTGTGTTTATACTGTAGGTACTTAAATTACTTAATGATCGATAAATAATTTTCATTAAGGTTAAGCCTTTAACAAACATACAGTTTAATTTGTAATCCGGTATCAAGAACCAAGTACCTACCTAAGGTAAAATTTAAAGATACTTAAAACAGCAAAATGGCTAACCAAGATTCTGAGGTAAACAAATATGACTCACTACTCTTACTAGTAAGTATAGGTACTTACTAGGGTAAGTAGGTAGTAATAAAATGATGCCAGTAAACTCAACAGTAATACGAGTATATTTATGACCCTATAGCTTAGTCCAGTTAGTAGAGCTAGTACCAAGTTCGATAAATGGTTGCTGTTGCCTGCGAAGCGAGGGGTCCCGGGTTCGATCCGAGGGGCAGATATTTATGTGACAGATAAATATTTGTACTCGGGTCATGGGTGTTTTTATTGTGATGTGTTTTAAGTTCGTCCATGCCACCCGCGACCTAAGTAAAAGCCTAATGCGGGGGGGGGGGGGGGGGCTTATGAGTGTGAAAGCGATTATGCTTAGATATGTTTATTTTCTAACGTGACGTTTTTCATGAGTTTCACGCATTTTGAGCTGAATAGTACCTATTGGTGCTAGAAAATGTATAGTACATATTAGGTACGTACCTTATGTATTGGTTGTCTCCTTAACAACGCAATATCTACAACGTGTAGACTTCTCTTATAAACAAGACAAGCTTCAACTGCTTATTCAATCATTAAAGAACTGAAAAATCCCGTTAATTAATATAACCCAAAATAAAAGCGCACAATTCAATATTTAATTTTCGTTTTGGCACGCTCTCGCACGCCCTTGCACGCCCTCCGACCGCATCCACGCGCGGTGTTTGTACCGCGCCATTAGTCCTCCCTGGAGACATTGCTGATGGCACAAGGCACAGGATAAGAGCGGCTTGGAAACCATACTAAAGAACCTGTTATAACGTTGCACATATCGCACCCTCAGTGGAAAAAAGACATAAGATGAAAATTGCAATTTTACAGGAGAGCAAAAAACTGTTAAAATATCAGTAAGTAGTCCAACGAATTCACGTTACGATTTCTTGCACAAAACCGTCAAGATTAATGATAAAAATTTGAAAAAATTGAGCATATGCAGCTTTTGTTCCTCTTTCCAATCATATTAATGACTGAAATTCAAAGTAACACGACTATAAAACAGTAGGTAACCTACCTACCTGTATGTACCAACCTGTTATAAAAAATATGTAACGTTACCTACGTTACCTACGCCTGAAAAGTTATAGAAACATGTCGCTTATGTACAGTTTCAATATTTTTGTATTCAGTCATTGACTTATTAAACTAAAAAGAAAGAAAGAAAGAAAGACAGAAACATTTATTCCGACATAGGCATTGCAACAAACTAGGTCAATGTATGCAGTAATCTTTTTTAGAACAAAAACTTATTATACCAAATAAAAAAATATTTTTAAAATATTTGAAAACAGAACAGAATGCTATCCGCTTAAAACGTGTACCAACCGAATAATATTTTATGCCATCATTGTGCAAGTAATGAGTGTATCCGGTTACATCCGCAGGGAGCCAAGCGATTTGCTTTTAACATTTCATTCGCCTGTCCGACTGTATCTTTGCCTAATTGTTTTTATCCTCCGGGAATTTGTTGTTCGAGACTATTATCCACATTAGGCTTGATATTTGATTCTTACTATGTACATATTTAAGCAGAATTAAATGCTTTTTGCATCTTTGTGTCTCTTTGTGCTATCAAATCTTTGTTTTAGGAAATTAGGACAACAATGAGCTAAAAGAAATTGTGTAATGAGAACATAAAGTTGAATATGTGATAGACACGAAAAATAGAATTAGGTATTTTTTAGAACTACGTAGGTACCTAATTAGATCATTAATCATGAGTCTGACGACAGAAAAAATACTAGTCTTCATTCATGTTAAATAGTAGAAAAATAAAAATATTATTAATTACCTAAACTTTTTTTATAAAAAAGAAATAAAGTTTAGGGCTTTTACATGCTCTATACTCAAGCAACACCATTTTTATATCAGGTTGTCTTGTAGCTACCTATTTCATTCATAACTTTCATTATATATACATCTGTGTACCTAGTCTGTACAAAATTTTAATGTCGAAAGAGATGTTTCACTTACAAAAGATATTGAAAAGATTCCTGTCTTCGTTCTTCGATAGAATGTTTAGTGAACTGTCATAGTAACAATAGATAACGTTGGGTTTGTCAAAAATACGCGTGTCCAATATCAATTTGTGTTATTTTTTGCGCTTCCGAAGTGAAAATAAATATTTCTTGCTACCGAAGTTATGTTTTTTTGTTATCTTTAACGTACATCGTTCACGTTTAATCGAACTGTATGGAATTATTATAACATTTAATTTTATGCCTTATACATACCTATTTGAAAGTTATTTTTCTAAAATTCACAAAATCAGCACAGTATACCTACCTATTAGTTATCTCACTTATCTATTCTGTGGTAATATTAAAAACACCTTCTGGGTGATAATTAGTTACTATTAGGTAAAGACATAAATTTATAATTGGTGAAAATATGTAAATAGGTAGATACATATTGTTTTAAACTGGTTATAATTATAGTTTTAAAGGATATTTTGAATACATCTATAAAGTGCTATAAAAGTGTACTAATCATCAAATTTCACTTTCATAAACCCACATACATTTCCCTTGAGAATTACCCCATCCCCAAACTATTTTCACCCATCCATTCACCGCAAATACAAAAAGTGCCGAAAGTTCTCTTTGTGGTGTCGACAAATGGTTCCTTGGAAATTTTAGAAAAAATCTTCACTAGCTTTTGTGACAGTAATAGTGTGTTCCGAAGCGCGAAATTTGTCACAAAAGCAACCTCAGTAGGCAATTATCACGCCCCGAATTATGTCATTGTCACAACATATGGGGTAGGCTGTACTGGTTAGGAATGTGGGATTTTTGTTGAACTAATGTCGGTGTAATAGCTTAGGTATACCTGGATACAACTAGAAGCATGGAACATACTTAATCATTTATCTTTTTTTGAAATAAATAAAATTTTAAACGGCTTTGGAATTGATACGCCTGCTATACCTACCTACTATAACACTATAAGTAGGTATAACGTGAGATGATTATCTCTATTTTTATTAAAAAAAACTTTTGGTTATTTTAATTTGACACATTCACTGGTAAAACTAGGATTTAACTGTTATCAAATTCATTTTAATCTATCATTTGAACCATATTATTGTTTTCCTCAGTCTTACACTAATCAATATACATAATAGACAACAATTCTTTCACGAACTTTAAAAAAATCTACAACGAACAAGTGTCGAAAATCGAAATCATGTTGAAATAAGTATTGAAAAGATCAACGGTGACTTTGTATTTTATAAATCAGTTCCCGATCACTCCCGCGCTTTTCTTCGATTTGTCAATCTGACAGCCATGGCTGCCAACTGCGCAAACACGAATAATTACAAGCAAGGGCGCGAAATGTTTGTTTTTCTTCTATCCACACAATATGGACGGTGTTTGCGTTGCGATATTATTTATGGCGTTTCGTTTCATTGCGCGGACAAATAGATTCCCGGTGTTATTCACACTGTTTTTTTTGGCGGAAATGTTGATGAATTGGTTATTGCTACGTTTCAATTCGTTTCACAAAATATTGCTTTCGTAATTTATTACACACTGTAGTCAAGAATATTCAAATGAATAAAAACAAAATTTGAAACTTTAATCTTTAACTAATAAAAGAAGTAGGAACACAATTACACATTATTACGATACTCACATTATTACTAATTTATCTAGTTACTCCTAGTCCTAGCTAATATAGCATTAATTGTATCAACTATCATCATCATCCTAAGGCATTGTTATGATTTTAGTTAAATTTATATGAGCAAAGAAATATTTTTTATTTATATGAAGACAATAAAGAATGAATAATAATAGTGATAATAAAGTAAATCATTATTTTTAATGTCATGGAATGCGTTTCCACTTTCCAACTTCCATTACTTCACGCTTCCGCCAAGTACCTAAACGATTTCTCCCGTTTCACTTCAACGACAAGCCGCTATAACGAACTTCGTTCCAATAATTATGTATCTACGTTGCTACCAGTTACCACCCAAGTATGTAGGTACCTTTATTGAGTCAAAGAAATTTAGTCATAAAACTTTTCTTTAAACAAACAAAAAAATAGTCAGTGACGCGAAATCTCTTCTAATATTCGCGGCTTGTCTACATAAGAAACACTGCCGCGTCGTAATTTTTTTGTCATTTGTTACACAATTGAACACCTTTAAGAACTCTCGGCGGTAAAGTCTAAACGCAAAAATTTGTCATGCAGAAATCTTTATACGAATCAATACTTGAAGTATTTTAAACACTGCGAATGTAGGAATAAGGTCGTATTTATTGTTTGCTGAATAGTGAATAAAAAAATAGATTTTATCTCTGGTTTTAGGATAATCTTTTGTTGACAGATCTGAGGTACACCAGCCCCACACTAGTGAAGTGCAGTTCTGAGAAGTCTGAGTTTTGTTGTAGATGAAAGTAAAATGTTATTGTGGCTTACAATGTGACACTTTTTTAAAAAGTAATTTTTGTCTATGGATTTCGTTTTCAAGAATATTGTGACCACAGACTTACAAAGTTCTTCCAAATCAACATCAAGACAGCGTCTATGTACCGATAGGTTGATTTTAATGTGAAACAAAAACTAGTATAATAATTTATTCACTAGGCACTTAATTAATTTTATTATTTTATTTTATTGATATTTTATAGAGCAGTGATAGCCTAGCGGTAGAACGTTGGTCTCCCGAACGAAGGGGCCCGAGTTCAAATCCTGGCACGCACCTCTAATTTTCAAATATTATGTGCGTATTAGAAGTTAATTTATCACTTGCTTCGGTGAAGGAAAACATCGTGACCTGCACACCGGAGAGTTCTCCATAAAAGTTCTCGAAGGTTTGTGAAGTCTACCAATCCGCACTTGGCCAGCGTGGTAGACTATAGCCTAACCCTCACATTCTGAGAGGAGACCCCGAGCCCAGCAGTGGGACAGTTATGGGTTGTTGCTTTGCTTTTTTTTTATTGATAATTGTAATATCAAATTTTAAATAAACTTCAAAAGTATGTAAAACAAGAAAAAGAAACAAGAAATCGCACTAATTGAATCCCACCAAAACCATTTTCATGTAAAATGTTGCCAATACGAGGCCATACAGGCCATATTATTATGTCTCTACATCAAAAAGCTATCAGATCTTATGTAGAGCCATATTCTAACTCTACACTCCCTAACCTATAGCCCTATTTTCACAAACTCTACACCTTAGTTAAAATATGTGGCGCCGTTTCGTAATGAACAATGAATATATTTTTCACCTTACGCCCATGTTTTTGATTTCCATGAACGACGGTGACCATACTGACCACTTACTATCAGGCGGCTCTGCACATTTTTCGGCTAGAATGAAATTAAATGAAGGAAGTGAATACCTGTATTATACAAATTCAATTCCACATTATAAGCCCTACGCATTTAACAAATAGTTTAGTTGAAATTAAACTTACCTTATAAATAAAGAACTTGAATAAAAGTTATATTTAATACTGTATTAATTCTAAAACGAATCAAACTTATAACAAAGTGTTTTTTAACAAAATAACAGTTATTAAATGTTAATATCAAGCTAGTATTATATCGAAATATTTTTTACGTATCGTATGTCATCGCAACGATATGCCTCGTCAACATTATCCACACAAAAGAATTAAAAGCGTGATACTGCCTCCAATTTCGCAAAGGAATCTCAGGTAACAGCTCAGAAAAAAATTAAAAACGTGACAAAATGTCTGTAAACATGTACCTACGTCGTCGGTGCGGCAACTTTATAAAAACTCTTTTCAATTTTGCAATTCGAAATTCGAATCCTTGAATGATCGTGACGAATCTAACGTTTGGGCGTTCCACGTGTTTAAATTTGTTATCTGTGGCCTCTGTGTTGCAATAATGCAGAAAATTTACCATTATACTAGGTAATTGCAAAATAGTTTATAATTGACGCAAAAAATATTATTGCTTATGAGTTGAATTGTGTATCGAAAGGTTATTGTAGCATTAGCGTAAATAATTGCAATAGTTGTTCAATATGATATTGAAGCCGTGCTGATGTTGTGCTTCAATGAAAGCTTGCTGGTCATGTTTTGATAATAAGTATGGCTTGTATGATTGTAAACCGGAGGGTTCCAAATAAAATAAGTAACTTAGTTTCTAAATCAAAATCAGACTAATGATTTTTATTTAGAAACTAAGTGTTTACGTCTTTGTACTAAACTCTTTTTCACTGAAGGTTCTTACAAAATTGTACTTATTTCTAAAATTCTGGAAGTTCCAAATTCATGTATAACTTTTTTGTTCCAGAACCTAAAACGATGACGACGCGCGCGCATTTCAGTGTTAAAAATTAAAAAGAAAAAGCCACCAACCATGTCCATACATACACGGAAGAGGTTAATGCGGTGACTATTTTGCTAAGCTGACAAGAGATGGCGCTGTTGACCAACTCGTCGGCCAGCGGTCCCACCGCGACTGGCCCGGCGGCACCACAGGCCCACCACTCGACTACACCCTTGCACCATTACTTCCACTACCTCAAGCAACCCTCGCCGTTAGCCCAGAACCCCTATGCTCATCATTCGAGTGCTCATCACATGGGGATGGGACCCGGACCCCTTGGGGGCTTGGGCCCGTTCGGACTTACGCACCATGGGCTAGAGGCAGTTGGGTTCCCGCAAGGTAAGTTTTTGGACCTCTACTTTATTCATTAGAAAACATAAATGATCAAATATCTTTCGTATGAAAAATTATACAGGGAGTTACTAGAGAATTGATATTAAATTGTAGTATCGTAGTAGATATGTATTATTATAGCAATTTCATAGTTGCACTAGTCGTATGTTAGTATGCTGTAGGTACCTTATCTAAAGTTACAAACAAATTCGATACTTACTTGTCGTCGTTCTTAAAGCTTTTAACGATTAATTTATATTCACTACTTAAGTAGACACTTACCTGCAACAAACTGCATTCAAAGCAAATAAGTGCTATTTATACGCCTTTCGTTAGTCGAACTAAAACAAATCTGTCGCTGTATCATAAAATTTTGCCACCATTAACGCGATATATCTAACCAAACATTTACTATGAAATAGTGTAAAAATTCTGTCGACTAAATTAGCATTTCTGAATATAACTCACAAACCTAAACGAGGTATCTTACCGTGGTCTTAAACGGTTATAAAAATTATTGTAAGCATTTGTGAAATAAATTAGGAACCATGGAATGACAATTTTAAGCTGTGGATATGTCATAGCGAAAGGAAAAGCCAGTTGATTTTGTGAAACTTTACCAGAGATAGTACCAGCCCTGATATCAACACTGATATCACCTGATATGATTCCAACATATTTCGTCACACGCTCGAAATATTCTTATCCGTTTTTCCAATCGCGCAAAAAGGATACCTTCAAAAATCATATGGATATGAGCTTCACAAGTCAATTGACACCTAAAACCACATATCGTTTATTTTTGTATCCTGACAATACTTTCTACCAAATTACTTAATTCCTTAACGCGACAATATTCTTACTTTCCCTCCTTCCTTTTCTTCTTTTCTGTAGGAACATTTTGAATTCAGAATTCCATTAAAAAAATCATTTGATGGACAGGAAAACGTTACGAATTCCCATTAAAATTCCATTTCTCGGAGCCTTGAGATAGATTAGACAACTCGTCCGAAACTCATTTCAGTTCAAAGTTGGAACGGGAATTGGATATTTGAGAAAATGTTCTTATAACTTGACGTTGAGAGTACGTCTAGTCTCAAAATGCTTATTATTAAAAAAACTGCTCAGACGTTTCAGAAATGTTCTCTTGTACCAAATGTCAAGGTTTAAATACACTCGTATCTGAGGTCTCTGATTATAAAGATGTAATTTTTCTTGAGTTCTTCACTAAACCTCTCTTGTTTGTTATCATACGAAGTTCTACTTAAATTACAAGATAAGTTAATTATTATTTAGAACGTGAGATCAAAATAATATGTTTAATATAATTTCTTGTCGTCAACTCATAAGTGGGCGAGCGAGTTTGACTCACGAAAGACATCGTTCATTGGAATAGTCTTGGGCTTTCAGTAGCCCTGACTCGGAAATACGAATATTACCTACACTCAGAGCCGTATTTCGTAGAACTGCAAGCAAATTGACCAATATATATGTAAATAGATGTATTAGTAGTGTATTATCTACAAATTGCATTAGTTACATAGTGTTAGGTTTATTTATCATAAATATTATGAATAAATAAATAACAACAGGGTTTCGATATTCAATGTTAGTGGGAGTTGTATTTATAGTTGTTGCATTATTTATTTCAGATCTACGACTGAAACTAACTCAATCCACTGGTTTAAATAATAAATCTCTTGTTTCATCTCAATTTCTTCTTTCAATAGCTTATTACTTCTTTCATGCTTCTTTCAATAATAATTCTTTCAATACTGTGTTGCGAAAACCACATTTGAACTAGTTCGAATGTAAAGTGTTATGTGGTGCAAAAAAGGATCATTTTCGCTTTGTGCCTTCAGAAAAATACTATCAGTACCTTCCCATGCTACACCTCTAAGCCATCCAAATAAATTTATGTCCAAATATTTTTTGCCTTACATTACAGCTAGTAATAATTTTAAAATACATAGATACTCTGCTTATTGAGAGGCAACGCACTTCACAACACCCACATATATTTACCTACCTACAGCATTACACGTGGAAACATCAGTCAAACTCCGTGCTAGGTACAACATCATAACTTTGGCAACACCACACGGCATCGGAACTCAAACTGTTCTAATTAAACTAACAAGACTCCCGTCTCGGGCGTACGGGAGCGCTGCAGGAGTAGGGAGGGGTACGGAGGGGTATGGAGGGGTATAAGCGGCTTATGAAGGGGCTGTTTTGATTATTTCCAAGGATGTCTTCCTGGTACGTAAATTATGCAACGAGAACTGCTTCGAAGAGGTTCCCTGTCTGTTGTTGGTGATCTACGCATTGAGTTTATTTTTATTTCAATAGTCACTTCAGTTCGTCGCTATGGAATAAGATGCTTGTTTTTCTAAAAATGAAAAGGTATGTTTATAGTTTCGGCATGTCCGTCCGGCATTCGTCCGTAATTTGGCAAGGATATTAATATTTATTAAAATTACAAAAATTAAAATATCTTTTTTTAGGGTATCTCGTACCTGTAGTTATGTCCCTGCCATCTAAATGGTAGGTGTTGGACATGTAGAAAAAATGATGGCAGTAACATAGAGGTATGATTAATTTACCTGCACCAATCCGCACTGGAGCAGCGTGGTGGAGTATGCTCTAGGCCTCCTAAAGAGGAGAGACCCGTGCCCAGTAGTGGGCCATTAATGGGTTGAAGCCAAGCCATGATTAATTTACTATAACATTAATACACATATCTAACAATCATACTATCCATACTTTCGCCGCAAAATGACGTCATAAGAAAAAAGATTAGGATAGAACAAACAATAGAAAGGGCAACACAAACGGAATTTTTGAGTGGAGATTAAATATCAGCTTCTCAGAACAGGGGGCTTGTAACATTTGTTAAGTCTGTGGCTGAATAGATTTAACAATAATGTCTACCTAGTTACATCAAAGACTCCTGACATCAGTGGTTCTTAACCTTTTAGGCATGAGGGACCATGTGACAACATTTTATCTGGCTGTGGAACACCAACTATTTCTTTATTCCAATCGTTCGTAATATTATTTTAAGCAAAATATAAAGTTTAATAGCGCCATGTCGTTTGATTGTCAGTAGGCCCGAGAAATACAGAAACGATATTAATTTTTATGTAGTAACATGCGAATCGGCCGTACCTACTCCATACAGTTACATTAAATGTAACTATATTATTAATCTTCATTTATATAAATTACGTATCACGTTGTTTGTCCGCGATGGACTCCTAAACTACATAACAGATTTTAATTAAATTTGTACACCGTGTGGAGTTTGATCCAACTTGAAAGATAGGATAGCTTACATCTCAATTATTATTTATAGTACGGTAGGAAATTAACCTATGACGTAGTCTACGCAGTTACGTTCTACGTCGTAGCACTCCGCGAAATCGTTGAACTCTTTTGTACCAAAAATTCGATAAAAATGAAAATATTTTTTTTATGTTAAGATTATAACTTACAGCCTTGTATCTTATTTAATAGTGATCAACTGCTAAGAACGCGGCTCCGGGTTCGATTCTGGACAAACTGTTTATGTGACGTACCTAATGGTTGTTTTCAAATATATTATCATATATTCTTAATCTTAATAAGTTTCCCATAAAAAACTTATGATTTAAAATGAATTTTTCCCGCTGATTATAACATATTAATATAAACGATTTGTTAAGAAATAGGTAGACAATATTGTTGCTTCTTGTAGTGAACAAAATAACTTTCTGATTCATAAAAATGATACGAGCGTTCGAGGAATAAGAGCATTAGAATTTTAAAAGAAGAAGGAAAACAATCTTTAGAAGGTCCGATATAATGAATCATATCTCCTTCGCATTGTATCAATGTGAAACAATTACATGCAAATGTAAAGATTAATAATTTAAATAAGTTACTGTGTTCATAAACTTCCATGTAAAAACTAGCTTCAGGCAGTAATTGAACCCAGGGAAGTAAAACTAAATTACTGTCGTTTTTACTTTATTACATCTGGAAAAATAATCCCTTCTTTTTGGCCTTACAAAAAATGTCTCTCAAAGAAACCTACTACCTGGTGTTTGCAAAAAATATGGCAGTTTTTGGGTACAACCCTTTTTGGGATTAAAAATACGCGCGCTTTTTACCTACACATTTCGTTCACCTATTCATTTTATTATCCTTAAAAGGGTGTTAGACGAAATGAAGTTAAGAGCGAAATTATGAACAACCAATATAATAATGAAAGTGAGTCACAGCGACTGGTTGACTTTTGGCTGGGAAAAGAGTTTAGTATGTAGCTAAGAATTTACGTTAGGTAGTTTACTTTTAATTAATCAGGAGTACTAAAAAGGTATCTTAAGTACAACCCGTCTTATTCTTTACCCTTTACTGCACATGACATCACAAGAATCAGTTCTTTTTGGAGTTTAACTCCTTTAGAATTGATTTTTATGTAAGCCCGCGCTGCGGTATAAAATTCTATGGGAAGTAAAATCAAATTTTCTCCGTAACATAAGCGTCGTAATTCGTAACACAGAATCTAGATGGCGTTGGATGGGTGATCAGTAACAACGCCAACTAATGGTAATAATAATCTTGGTACATCACATTCTGATGATGTGAAACATCATCATCATCCGTTACTGATTTGACGATTGCAAACTAGATGGCGTTAAACTCTAGTCGTGCGTCGGAGCTAACGCACATTTTTTTTTTCTCTCTTGGCAGGCAATGCATAACCGCTCATTTACACGCGCGGCTTGCAGATCGTCGCGTGGTTCACGCGCGCGTCTAAACGGGGCATCAGAATTATTTGGTGTTACTGATGTCCAGGCCATGGGCAGTGACTTACATCAGATGGCTAGTATACTGGGTGGTCGGCTTTTATAGAAAAAACATACAAGTCCTTCAGCCCAATCCATTCCACAACGTATAGGGTAATCTTCTGACGAGTTCGATGACAATAATGACTATGTCAATCTATTTATATAGGAAGGAGTACGATCCAAATATTTATTGTTGTCACCTTAACCTGCTAATTACGCGTAATATGTATTTAAAAGCTAAACTATCAATAGCACTTCTATAAATAGCTAATAGCTTATATATATAGCTAAACTTTAACATCTGATCTAGGGCATGCAATTATCCGCTTATTTTCGTATCCGGATATTTCGGATAATTTATGAATACTATCCGGATATATCCGAATATATCCGGATAATACGAATAATTATGATAACACTTTAAGAAAGCTAAATTCAAATAATTTATGAATTAAATCAATGTTTTTATTACAAAGACTCATTCAAAATTAAATTCAAAACTTCGTTAGATGTATCAGCGCGCTGCTAAGCTTGATGAGTTTCAGTAAAACTCAGGGTGAAACTGTTTCACCCTGATATCGCATTTGGTCATGAACTCATGAGCAATGTTATTAGAGTACTTCATACTTTTTCACCACTTCGAGCTGGTACTGTATTTATCTGAAACCTAACGCTTACGAATATTTCTGATCTTGTATCTCTTCTAGCATCACTGTTTTTTTTCGGCCGATGAAAAAGCAGACGGGCGAACTGATAGTAAGTGGTCAGCGTCGCTAATGGACATGACCAATACCAGAGGAATCACCAATGCATCACCGGCCCTGAAGGAGAACTCTTTGCATCTGTTTCGAAGAACCCCGATGTTTCTCTTAATTTCCGAAGGTTGAATGGTAGAAGCCTAGAGGTACCTTTTACATAATTGTAAGGTTCAAAAGTTGTTTAAATAAATAAATAAACCCCATGTCATATGTGCAATGATGAAAAGCCTGAAGTAGGCATCAAGTCAAACTATTCCTCGGAGCACTCACCGTTGTAAAGTCAGTAGAACACCCAGAGAGAACCGATATTTATTCTGAAACTCGGGTGTTTTAAACAGTGAGTGACTCGTGGTTCGTTGACAACTCGGACCGCGCGTTTCTGTATAGCATCGAATGGATTAAGCTGATATTGTAGTGTCCTTGCCCAGAAGTGAGAACAATACTACATGTGAGGCCTGATCTGAGCTTGTGTAAGTGAAGTACTGCTTAGTTCAGGACCGAAAGCTTTTTGGGAGATTAGCTTAGCTTGCCTTCTGAAGGACGCCGATAATGCACATCATCGAGTGATGTGACGTCAACTCCCAGAATCCCAAAACGTTTACTCACGATGAGTGCGGTACCCTGGAATTGAGGCGTTATGACAAATGGGGTTTTCTTAGCAGTAAACGCGCAAACTTGTGTCTTCACAGTCAACTGGGAACGCCGGTATTTATAGGTTTCATAAATATCTGAGCAACAACCGTCTACAATTACCTTGATGTGTCGCTCAGATAGAAAAATGGCTACCCAACTGCATAACTGCTCATAGATGGTAACTTCGTGAGAAGGCCAGACCCGGTCTTCATGCCTTAGCGATATCTATTGCGATCAATAGCCTGAGCCCATCAGTACTTAAGATAAACTAGAAGATCACCAGCTAAACGACCGTGGCCAAAACCGTATTGTCGATCATTGGTCACCTTATGATCTTCCACATATCTTGAGATCTGCGTGTTATTTCTGAAGCAGGGATGTTATCGCTATAGGCCTATAGTTAGCCGGGTCAATAAGATCGCCATTTTTGGTTGTCTGGTCAACTCGACTTCTAGGTAAACTGTATACTGTCACGTGAATACCGTCAAGGCGAACCCTCAAGAAGGAATCCTTGTTCCGGGAACACAACTATGCACGGATGTGTCCTTAAAAAGTCCAGTTGACAACTAGAACAGAATTTTTTACTTCGTACTCTGTCACTCATTCCTTTCAATATTTATGGGGAGTATACCATGCTAAAAGCCTTTGTCGTAGCTTAAAGATCAATAACCTGACTCACAGATGATACCAATGTTTTTGCGTCAAAGGAGACGGACCTTGCTCACCTTTTCCGCAGAGCAGAGCGAAAGAGTGAACTTATCGGGCTCACTCTCGACAAGAAGAAAACCGAAATAATGCTTATCGATCTCATCAACTCTCTAGGAGTAGAGAACTTTCGTACGTTGAATTCGTCAACGAGTTTGTATACCTCGAAGGTGTACTTAATATCCAATCAAAGAGGATGTGGGAAGGAAATCGAGTCAAAAGCGAGAAACATGGCTAAAAATGCTATAAGCAAATTAATGAAATATGGCAAGATCTAAAGATCTCTAATGTCACCAATACCAGCTCAAGACATTCGTTTTCTCGATATTTTATATGCCAGGGAATCATGGGCGCATAGAGCAAGAGTGAAAGAAAATAGATGCTTTTGAGATGTTATGTTCGATCAGGAAGCGTTACATACCACGGTCTGTCAAGATTACCAATATTGGCTCAACGCGGCAGCGTAGCTTCAATAGACTAGACTTACGAATATATTATCAGGAAATCCTTGTGTGTTTTGGTGACATTTACTGTTGCAATGCAATCGTCCTGAGAAGGTTGGTCACCAGGAAAAGTGAAGGGAGTTGATAAGAGTAGTGAAGGACCTTCATCAAGGGCACGACCCTCAGTAATAAGGATGCAACACAGAAGTAAAGTATCAATTGTAAAGTGATAGTGGCTTTGCCTTTTATTTCTCCCTCCAGCAGTTCCCAACGCTGTTCGATTTCTGTAGTCAATTGCTATACAACTGCTCGACTTCTGCTTAGTTTTTGAGCTGTGCTTTATAGAAAGCTTGGCACGGCATGTAGATTCGCCAGAACCAGGTTTCTGCTCGATGGAGCACCGTGAGCGAGTGCTCAACCACCCAGACCAGCCGTTGCCTTTATTTCCTACCTACATATTATGTATTGATTACATCGCCTTTTCTGTGTTGCTATTATTGAAATTGCAAACATGATTAGGGCATGGCTTGTACACTTGCATTTATTGTGAAGAAATATCGGGATTGGCTTTTTTTATTTGACATTAAGTCGTATTTTATGCGAATATTGTATCTATTCTACAGTAATACAGTTTAAAATGTTATATTTCGGTGCTTTTTACATATTTCAATTGAAGAAACGTATAAAATAATAAAATTAATTACTAATTAAATAATAAACAGCCCAATATCCGGATATTATATTCAGCGGATATCCGGATAATTCGAATATCCGAATATCCGGATAGTAAGCCCTAATCTGATCACATTAAGCATTGCTCTGTTTATTACTTAAAGTGATGTTACCACCTCGTCTCATACTATTTTTATTATAGGTATTGATTCGAAAAAAAGAGGTCATTCTAGTATATCGTATGTTTATACCATGTTATACCGCAGCATTCATTGATTTCAGAAAAAGGATGGTATAAAACCAGGTAAAGATAAAAATAGGGATATGGAGATTAAACCGAGTGGTACGGAGCATCAAAAATAAGCATGGCATCTCGATGATTCCATAAAGTGAATGCAATATGTCTAATCTGATTGACCACCTCAGAAAAGTCGTAAAGCTTGCATTGACACTAACTATTTATTCGGTGCGGGGCTATTAAACATTAACATTAACATTAACGAAGCACTCCGATACTATACATTTAGTATTCAAGATTCAATAAAATATAAATACTTCACTTCTATCAATCTGGTTCTATACTAGCGATGAATCCAACTACTTCCTCTGAAGAATAGTATTACTATAAAATCTCTGAACGTCAATAAAAGCCCTATAAATCTGTAAACAAAATTAACGACTCGCGACCTATTAGATTTAAAGCCCAATACACATTTAATGCGGGAGAATAAAATTAATCCTCCACCGAGTTCCTTTAATCCCCATACTTCTCTCTCTTTCATTCCCGTTCTGCGATGTATAGTCCCTCTCACCCTCAAACCGAACGTTTCTCGGCGTAACGATGGCAGCTGGACGTTCTTTTTTCAAATTTTTTTACTGTATATTCTTTTTTATTGGCGTCCCTTAGAATTTTATCGGCCTGTTGGTTTTTTTAATCGGTTGTCGGTTTAATTAATCTGTATTCTACGACGGGGGCGCAAATGCGGAAATAGATGTTAGAGGGAAATGTTTTAGATCCGGATGACTTCTACAACATTGACATAATTTGAAAAAAATCGGTCAAATATTTTATTCTATATGATTACAGTGAAGTTATTCGAAAATATGTATTACCATAATATGCAATCTCTTTATATTTGGATAAGTATTTCAGATAGAGCAGTCAACTATTTGAAACTATAACTAATAATTATAATTCTCATGCGTAATACGCTTAATTACACGTATAATTTATAAATAATAACTTAATTACTAATTATAGTTCTCAAGCGTATCAAAATTTACAAATCGTAAATAATGTTCATATTTGCTTTGGTGGCTTCACTTTCGTGTACTGAACGCTCTATCTGAATGTTATTTATACCTGACATTGAAAAAGCGAGATAGATACGTAACCAAATAAAATCATGGAAGTAACTCATCAGTATCGAGTTACAAAATCGATAATTCGGGCAGTATGTCACGGCTTCCGGGAAGCCTCAGGACATCACTCGACACTAGGGTTGCCAGATAGCAAGACTGAAATATCGAGATAAAATAAAACTTCAAAGAGTCGGAATTTTTTCGGGACAAAAAAATTTTTTTTTAATAGCCCGCAAACGAGCTGACGACGAAGAAAAAGGCTAGAGCGCGTGGCGTAGAAACGCATACCTACTATTGAGTCGTGTGAATTGTCGGGACATTTTGTATTTTGTCGGGACTTTGGACATCATGTGAAATGTCGGGACAATCCAGACTAATCCCGACCATCTAGCAACCCTACTTGACACCCACTTCGTTTCTTCTATACAAGTATCTTTTTTTAGGAAATTAATTAATTAAGAATTAGGATATTACATTAAACATTATATTCATATATTGGAAATCAGTCTCATAGTTCAGTATCTAGAAATCCTTATTAATAAATCCAACCTCATCTCTCCATCCATCATCTCAAGATTGAGTTTGAGATGTTGAAATTATGTCAATTCGTATGTAAAAATGACAATAAATTGTAAGATGTAAGATCGCACTCTTGAGCTGCGATGTTTTTTTATGGTTATAGTCTGAAAACGAGCTGATGTTCCACCTGATGGTAAGTGGCTGTCGTCACCCATGGACATTGTAGTTGCAGAAATTATTTTGATGACTTAAATAGTACCTTCTTAACTGAGTTGGTTTTTTCAATATTGCGAAAAAAAATCTGTTGCAATGATATGAATAATGCTTCATAGAGATACAAAACTTAGACTTTAAGGAATAGGTACCACGAAATAGGTATCTACCACGGAATAGGTACCACGAAATAAGTATCTATATAAATACGAATTTTATAAAACATCGAATTATGTAATTAATTAGCGATCTAATTTTCTTCGTAATAAAATATCGCTTCTTGATGGGTGATAATCCTAGGATAGTATCTAAATTAAAAAACAATTCTTGAGGATAAGCTGGTTCTAAATTTAAATTATTAAAGTGGTATTAAAGTATTGGAAATACTCGTAATCTACAGTCATCTATTAAACTATTAGAACAGTTGGTAAACAGATTATTAATAGATGACTAAAATAATTAGCCAATCTTAGTGATAGATAACTAAACTCATGACTAAAAATAACTGGTAGCTTCAATCTGCTTCATAGAAGTCCACGTGACGTTTCAAAAATAACCGCGCAATGCGACACGGGCCGTCGATAGTATTGATTATAGAATCCCTGTATACGCCTCACGCGATGAGACCTGCCACTGGTACGAGTAGCTGCGTAACTTGGATGCCTGTAATGTATACGGACACAGACTATACAGTTTCAATAGACACAACTAAGCATGCAAAATCCATAGTCCATTGCTCTAGCTACTCTAGCTCGAAGGACCAAAATTTTTTTTTTGTAATTTTTCATCAACTTTTTAGTTAATCAGTCTAGTACAGAGTATAGTTATAGTATGGCTTGGGGCATTAAATTATTATGTAAAGTTTTCTTTCTGAATTAAAGCATAAATATTACCGATATTATCATATAAAGTTTATAGAGAAATCTTTGCTTAAAATAATATTTCATCAACTTTTGCAATAGCTTAATAGCCAGGCTTTAATTTATTTTATTATCTTTCATTTAAAAACTGAATCATATACCTAAGTTTCCACTAACCCATCCTACCTATAGCTCTTCAGCTCTTCATCTTCATAAACCTTTTTGTACCTTATTTAAAAAAAAACCTTTTTGTACCTACCAACCAAATTGTATTTTTTACACATAACCACTTGCATTATACAATATTTTTTTAAACTTGATCATATTCATTTATCACTCTAAAATTTTTGTGCGAAGGCCTTTACGAGGCAATCTAACTTGTCAAGAATTCAGTTTTACAAAAAATTTGCTGATGCGCCAATACAAATGTAATGATATAACGGTTTTAAAGTTAAACGTGGAAATAAAAACCTCACTTTACTCTCAGCTCCCGTCATTCTTACACCAAAGCTAAACCCACAAATGCAAAGACGATTTGAAGGGTAAAATATTATAACCATTTTTAAAATAAACAGAGGTCCTTCACTCGAAGAAATCGAGGTCACTCGGGACCTCGATTGTCACGCGAGCACACTTAAATATATTAATAAATTAACTATCATATTTTATACCGGAATGCCACCGAATCTGTACAGAGCTGCTAATACCGCCATTAAAATTATGTGCTTTATTAAAAGGTAATTTATTGCGAGGTGTCCTTTGACTTTATTTATTGCAGTTGGCAAATTTTGTCAAGGATTTTTCGTTTTAAATTATAACTGCTACAATTTTACTAATATATGAGTGAGTTGATGCTCTAGCTAGATGGTAGAATGTAGTTTAGTTGAACCGTATCTTTGTAAATATTGTAATTTTTATACTCTACAAACATAAATTACTGCAGTTGATACATTTATGTTACCCTGAAGTTCATGAAATAAAAACGCCAATTCTTTGCACATTGTATCTGTATATTGTAAGGAGCAATACAGCAGGAGTAGTCATACAAAATTTCGCCTGACAAATTCTGTGTCAAGCCTAATTAAATTACCAGTACGGTAATAACAACTCTCATTAAATCCGAACCATCATAAATAATATTAAAGTTATCATTTATGAATTCCAACACTGAAAGCCGCTACCGGCGGCGCCCTTTGACGTGCCGCCATCTTGCGACGCCATATTAATTTTGCTTTTTTTGTGAACTTAATGCAGTGCTCTTGTCATCGTCAGCGGTTATCGGAGATACGTCATTTGTAGTGAAAAAGGAAGTTATTTGCTACCTTTCGATGATATTTATTACATCGATATCATCGGAGGCTTATCGGGCAATGCTACTCTACGCATAACTTACGTGTATGGATGAATTGTTTTATTTGAATGCGTAGCAACCCGCAACTGACTGCAATAAGGACTGCAGTCCTATTTGAAGTGGTACGTGGACTTTATTTATTAGTGAGTTAATTTAATTAGAAATTCATTTTTGTTTTGTACCCACTTAGATTTACCTAGGTTAAGGCGATACTATCTGCATTATATTTTTGTTTGGACAGATGTTTGTTCGCGGACTGTCACATTTCCTGTGCATTAAATTTTTGCGTTTTGTGCAATGTTTGTCGTTCCCAAAAATTCGGAAAACAGACATTCATCTAGAGCTAGTATTACTATCGAGATTCGAGATCTACAACATAATGCCTTATCAGCATCCACCGCACGCATGTGACGTAATAATAAAAATAATATCATTTATTTCGGAAATACATTCATAATATGGGTTAGTAGCTTTCTACTAACTGTTAACTGCTACTAAACGTTTGTGTTTGACAGACGTGTTGTGATAAAAATTGTCGGCGATTGACGAGTTCACTGAATGAGTACTTCATGGTCACATAGCTTTCTTGGGTCCGAGGTTCGGTTCTCGACCTAGAGATATTACTGTAGGGATATTATTGTACTATATTACTGTGTATTTTCACTTAACTAATGAATATTTCATTTTGATCTCAGGCTCAGATTCACGATAGATATGAGATTACAAGGAGTCGCGACAAATGAGACCTAGTGTGGGATGGGAATATGGCCGTTTAATTGGATTAATTCCTTATCATTAACGACAAAATTCATGCACATTTTACTGTAATACGATATTTATTTTGTACACCGATATTAATAAATATTGAGAGTACCCGTATTACAGTAAAATGTGTTCAGTATGACATTCACATGGGTTTCTTCAAAACAGGTGTAAAAAGAGTTCTCGTTCAGGGCCGGCGTTGCATTGGCGATTCCTCTGGTATTGCTCATGTCCATAGGCGACGGTAACCACTTACCCTCAGGTGGCCCGTCTGTTTCTTCGTCTGCTCTCCAGGCTATAAAAAAGTCCACGATGAGTTAAATTTAAAATGCATGCAGTACCTACCTACTAATATTATAAAATAAATGTGAAAGTTTGTGAGGATGAATCTATGTTTGTTACTCTTTCACGCTAAAACTACTGAACGGATTTTCACGAAATTCAGCACACAAGTAGACCATGAGTTGGAATTAGATTTAGGGTACTTATTATCCCGGAAAACGCGGACGAAGCCACGTGTTTACGTTAGTACTAAATTAACCATACACAGTTGACAGTATCATCACATTTTATCGACCGTCTTTCAAGTCAATCAAAATTGAGTTCTCAGAGTTCGGTAGTTTTTTGCTGCTTCTTGGTGGAATCAATTACTCGATCACACATGGTAGAGTTTTATTGAAACAATGGCGTTGTATGACTTTTAAAAAGTGTTTATTAAAACCATTTTAAATAAAATAAAAAAATATTTCGAGTCTCTGAACTACTCTGAAGAGTCTACTCAATCTATCAAAACTCAGAAGCCCGACTCCCAGAAGCTCTGAACCTCAACTGACATGACCCATGACACGTCGATTGACGCCAGCAAAAACAAGTTGAGAACTGTCTTGTAACTTGTAAGTGGCCATTATAATGAGTCAATTTAAGAGATAACATCGCACTTTAATGGCACTGAGCAGGACAGTAGCGAGGCGCCTCAGGGTGCCTCTGCGGGGTGTATGGTGTATCTGACGTGTCCATTTGCAACTTTATACAGCCTAGGTAAGGTGGTACCTAGCGACCAGGTTTTAGTCCAAGTGTTATGACGATATGCATGTAGTAGGTACTATCTATTTTGTGGTAATGCGAATTGTTAAAAGAATCGCCGAACACTATATTCAATTAGTTGGTAGTGAGCGAGAAGATCAAGGTTCGATTTCCGGGACAGATATGTGTAAGTGTGACAAATTAAAGTTTAGTAGTGTGAGTGGGTGTTTGTGTGCGTGTCAGTAGTGCTAGTGAGCTTATAACATAATATTCATAATTACATTTTAATACTAAAAAGTTCCTATTCGAGGTTTATAACAAATATATCCAAGCTGTACCTACAAAAAAGTTCTATCTACATTACGTAGGAAATATATCTTCACCCTATACACCAATTTTATGACAACGATGAACACTTGAAGACCTGAGTTCAGTTTGCAAGGATCTGTTAACGGAGTACCTATATCCAAAGCGTTAGTCCGTCATGGCGAATTAAAGAGTCACACGCCCCGCTGTGTTACCCGCGTGGGCATTGCCACTGGTGGTAGCTTACGCCATCTTTACACCAATCGATTATTCATTATTACACGGTTAAACGCCATACACTCGTTCTTTCTTGGTGTATGGATCGAAGTTTAATTGTTTTTATAAATTATATCTTATTCTTTGATTCGAATACGTAAATGCGAATCACTGCAAAACATTGAGACCTATGTCTAGAAATGGGGCAGCTATGACGATGACATAGGTATGTCATATCCAACTTTTTACATTTGTTATTACTTATGATGGGTTTTGGCCATTACGAGGAACAAAAAGTATCATTATTACTTTTAATGTAACCAATAAAGTAAGAAGCATCCATTATCTCTTTATTACGTTTGAAGGAAGCTTTATCCCCTCTATTTGTTACCGGATCGTTCACACAAACATTAAAATCGAATTGCTTCCATCAACAAATTTGCACATTAACACTCTATTGCTCACCCTTACCAAGAATCAACCCTCCGATTGCCACAAGATTGGCCGTATTGATACAATGTTTTCTGTTCCTCTCTTTCTTCGTATAACGGACAGGGACGTCGAATGCCGCCTCTGTGCAAACAAGATACCTACGAGTAAGTGAACCAAAATTAATAGATGTACTGTATGCGTTGTAGTAGAATAAAAAATATTTGCTTCAATAAAATGAAAAAGAAAAAAAAGCCTATACTTACCTTACCCCGTTTGTGCTGGTCAAACCAAACTTAATTAGATCTTCTTCATCTTAACCTCAGGAGTTGAAATTTTTCATATTGTTTTAGTTCCGATGAGAACGTATTTACTTTAAGCAGTTCTGATACTTCTTAGGTTGGCCTCCAGACGTGAGAAACGTTAACGGTTTAGAGCACAGTAACAAGTTTTTGTAGTAGTGCATTGATTAACACTAGGTATATAACCGTGAATGTATTTACTGTATAGTTTTTAAACTATGTACTTATTTCATAAATAATTTAAACATTGTAAGTAAATATAGTTAAAGCATTAAAATAAAATTGCAAACAGTTAATGAGGATATGCAAATTTTAAAACCATTTTAAACACCTCCTTGAAGTCGATTTTTTAAGTCATATTGAATAAGTACTTACCTAAGTCTTAACCTAAGTCTAAGTACCAGATTTATAGTAGAACGATTATGGTTACAGTATAATTTAACCCTTTTGCACATTAAAACCAGCATTGTTTTCTTCGAGTAAATCAGTCATCGTAAAAATCACACCCAATGTAACACATTTAAAGATTGATCATTAAAACAAGTAAACAGGTGTAAATTGAAACAATTTTCCCTGTGCGAGTTAGCTCAAGACAACATAAACACCCTTTTATATTCAAAATCTTGAAAACATTAGCGTGTGAATCGTCACTTGGTATAATTTACCCCCAGCCAGCCAGCCAGAGGGTTAGCTTGAGTAACTCGGTATATTTTACCCCAGAGTGTTAGCTTGAGTAACGCCGGGATTGTAGCCGGTTGATTGGGTTAAGTAATGTTTTGTTTAGGGTGTTAATGTCCCCGTGATGTAAGATTTATTTTTTCTGTCTTTCCTTGTTATTTAAATATGGATGAGTAGGTATTTCATTTCTCTGTCGTCATATTTACATGTCTGTTGCCAACAGGTCTTTCCAGTTTCGACAGAAGTGCATAATTATGACAAGTTTTTGTTGCCTTATTTTAATTATAAGTTAGGTATAATGATATTCTACAATAAAATATATATGAGTTATTGCGTATACTTATTTTCTTCGTAAAATTGTAGATTTAAGTACTTAAAGAGTAAAAGACCAAACCAAAACGCGATACGAAAAACATTTTGTTCTCACGGATTAATTTATTGTGGGTCTTGACGCACAGTCTCAGTTAATAAAACCAGTTACCTGAATATGTTAATACATAAGAGTATGAATAATTGATCCTTTTTGCAATTATGTTCAGAGCCATAGTTATGTAATAACCCTAAAAAAATAAAATAACCCTTATTCTTTTCATTTTTGTGTCACATCCAACCTTCAGTTAGTATTTCTCAGTACCTCAATACGTTTAGTTTGTCCGCCGAATTTATGTTCTATATTAATATTTATGAGCTTATCTTTGGAAGTTTATATATAGAAATTAAAAAGTTTGACCCACGTGATTTGAGCCATACCAAATATTATGTATTCTGTGGCCATACATACATGCTAACAAAACTAACAAACTGAAAAATAATACCTTGACATACCTATATACTTTGCAAAGTTTCACTGTTCTGTATGTCACATCATAGGTAGGTACTTGACACAAATGGTTCCTGCAACAATGTTTTAACTTCTCTCTGTATTTTTTACACAATAGGCATTCGACTTGTTCATGCGTTTGTTTTGCAAAAAGTGGTGTGAAAAACGGCACTCTCCGCTGTTTGTTTATGCAATGGGCTTGTGAGCACCCCGTCGCAGCTTAAGGGTTAGCTTGGGTCAAAAATTGTTTATAAATTTAAAAATTTCGAATGGACTACTTGCTTATTTTAATAGAATATTACTACATTACTAGTAATATGCGTGCAGCTTTGCCCACGTTTTCTGCTATAATACATAAGTATCCTTTTGATTGTGTATACCTAATTATTGTTATTATAGGATTTGTCGTCATCATCATAATCCATAACTGTTCTTTTTCTAGGCTCCATAGTCTTACGATGAAAGAAATTAATGCCACTTTAATTCAAACTCAGGTATATAGGTTTCCTCACGATGTTTTTCTCCGAACCAAGTGCTACTTCACTAAGTATATCTACTTCATTTAAATCTGTTACGATCAAAACAACGGATGGAATACGTTTCATTTGTGTTTCATTATTACCCCACAAAAACGTCAGTTCAATTTTATTTTATTTGAGTTTTTTATTCAGTTATGTTTTTGGGTATTCTCGATATTCAAAGATTCTATAGCATTACCCCAAAACTAGATTCATAGAAATATGGTAGCACAACGTGATAACCCCAAAATGTTCGGGCAACTTTTTAGCCATTTTGCCGGTGATGCCACTCAGGACCCCGTAAAACAACACGGCGGAAGACGGCACAAACACGCGTTGTTGACTTTACAATTAGCGGACACTCATGGGGTGGAAACGACCCCGGGCGCAAGAAAGTGTTAGTGCTTAGTTTGTTATTAAAATATGAAGTTGGTCACGTGTTGTGCATTAAGAATAAGAATTACATTACAGCAAATTCATTGCACATTTTGTTATTATGTGAATATGTTATTAGGTTTATTTTGCACACCGATATACATTTTTACGTACATGTGACGACATCGAACTCAGTGACGTCACGTGAAACCTGAATCACGCTATCGAAGTTTTCTGCAACGCTCACATTGACACTCTAGCTCCCTGGCTAGTGGCTCCCCCGCTAATGTGTGTTATTATTATGAAATAGTATTAAATAGAACGCAATAAAGATAGTTGTAGTGAAGTATGTAAACAAAATTTCAGGTTTTAGTAGTAGTAGTAGTAGTAGTAGTAGTAGTAGTGGTAGTGGTACGTACTACGTACACGTAAGTAATTGTAAATATGTAATGTACAGTCGACAAAAGAATTACGTATGCAGGGCATGAGTCTAAAGAAACACTCTGTAATGTTTAATATTACATTATTGTTTACGTTATTATCAATGTTAAATCATATCTTACGTATACCTACAGGTATCATTTAACATTGATAATAACACAATGTACTTAATATTAATTATATTACAGGAGTGTTTTCTGTAATATCTGTAATATTAGTAGTGTAGTACTGTAAATTACAGAAATTTTTAGAATCATGCCCTGCATACCTAATTCTTTTGCCGACTATACCTATAATAAAAGTGATAAAATAAGTTAATTTGAGATATGCAAATATGACATGTATGCTCGAATCTAATCTAACTTTCATGTAACAAAATAATGTAATTGTAATTTACGATATCACTAATTAGTAAGTAGTTAAGTTAGTAATATTTCGACCGTGTCAGCATTGTGAGAGCCTTTTACTATAATTTACAGTCGAAACGTTCGAAAGCGATGTGATTAGCATAATTATTAAAATCGTCATCCGAACTTAATAACATCTGACACCGTGTATGGTATGATAGCTCAGGCATGCTGTGCACCTGGTGTTAGGTCTGTGCAGCTCACAGATTATACATTTTTATTACGTGACATCTTAGGTTTAATCTAGTCAACCCTGACAACCCCAGATTGTCAGGAGCAAAGAATGAACCCGAACGAGTCAGCTATAAGATCACTACTGTATTTTTAATTTGTAACGGCTGCTATCAAACGTTAACCCTAAAATTGTCACGGCACATCACAAACTCAAGTAAATTGGTCTGGCTTACAAACTCATTAAAAGTCATTTATGTCATTGTTTCAACAAAGCCATACCGTGAGTAGACCCAGGACAGCCCTAGAGAAGAAGCAGCAAGAAACTACCGAGGTGTTTTCTTCCTATTCACAGTTGCTCCAGTGCACATTGAGAAGGTTAAACTTGGTGCTTTGGGTTCCCTTCCCTGTCATAATAATAGCACCTATGGTAGCTATGGAAACTCTTAAGTGAAATATACTATACAAGTGATATTAGTGGCTACAAAGTGGTACAGTACCTACCACTATTTGCTACTGTTTGCCTATAAAATCCTTACGAACACTTACATTATAATAAAATTCCACTTAAAATACCTGGACGAACTCGGAATACTACAAGCAACATTGTATGATATGAAATAAAATGGAAGCTTCTGGAATTATCCCTCCTGTTTGTTGGCGGGGTGTGAATTGCCATAAAACGGGTTTATGGCGTAGCACGTTCTATGCAGTTAAATGTGGCAGTAATTGGTAATTTAACATACATAATACATTAGTTTGTTAAAGTTTTTGATTTATGTAGCTTTAATGTGGCTATAATATTTTTAATTTATATTTTGCCATATTTTTATTATACTCATAGGTATTGTAAATTGTATATACATATATGTTGCAAAAACCTAAAATAATAAAAAATAGTACCTACATACTAGTAGGTAATCTGATATTGAATAATCATGAAATTAAAAATGTTATTGATTATTTTAATTAATTTAATTTATTGAAAATTTAATAAAATTTGTAAACGACTATTTGTAAACGATTGCACTAGTATCTGTTTGTATACCTTTTGATGCTTGGGTCCATATTATAATATGTAGAGCTGAAGTAGGCTTGGAATATACTTCCTACTGAGTGACAATAGGGTTGTACCGCTGTATGTAGTAACTTCATAGCCCAGTACATTTAGTTTGTACTGAACATGTACCAGTGTACCATAGCAAAAAAAAAACAATGATTAATTTAAACTTTAACCGAATTATAACAATTTCTATTTTTAAAAAAGATTTTTATAACGACTTAGTAATTACCAAAAAGGTATACTACCTACCACGTTGTAAATACCAAAATCTTACACTACCTACCAAATCTTTCATCTTCCCTAACAACTTTTAATACGACACATTGGCCCCTAACCGCGTTTATCTGAGCCCCGCACTCATGGGCCCCATGATAAGTTAATCCGTCGCTACGGGCCTTCGTTCCGCCCTACACTATGGTAATCATTACTCGCAAGCCATGGCCTTTAAAAATCACGAGATAAATATGAAACTAATAATAATAATGACTTTTGTTGGTATTTTCATCCTCGTTAGATTTTGAATGTATTTTACAATTTTTGTTTATTAAAAAAATTCTACGCATCAACTAAAAATAGCAGAAAATACCTTTATTTTTATCTAAAATTATTTGATTTCGACAACGTACTTACCCATCAGCCAAGTAATTAATTGTATTCATATTTATTCCTTTGGATATCTTTATTCAATTAAATTTATTCGAATTCAGTAACAGAAACCAAATTAATCAAATTGACCACTATTTTACGTAATCGTGTAATTTATGTTCCATTAACTGACTTTCAGTTAAATTTAAATTTAATTTTGGTAGGTACCTATATTACGTTTTGGTATGAGTTTTGGTATGAAAGATAGAGTAGAGGAATCTACTCGTATTTTACTTTCAGCAAAAGAAGCATCTGACCAATACTAGGTATTACCTTTGTGTACCTATGTGAATCTAATAACCCAGTATAGTTTTCCTGTCCTCAAACGTACAAACACCTTCCAATCAATAGATCGTCTATGGAGTAAAAACTCGAGAGCTATTAGCGGCACGTGTGGCTCCCATAGCCCAGCCACTCAAGTGTTTACACCGACGCCGTATAATGGGGCTACGTTTACAAATATAACAAATTGACTCAAGCAATCTAGTGTGTAGCACTTTATTTGTTTCGTTTTCATTAGCTGTGACTGCCAGTGACTTTGCAGTGAAACTTTTTACGAGTAACGTTAGCTTTGCTGTTATCTCTTTTGTTATCTTCTGATTAAATTTTTAGGAATTGAAGACATTTAAGTCATTTTATTTTGTAATTCTGCTAAGAAATTATAATATTAAGCATCTTTAGATTTTTTTAGTACAGTATAAATTAAGTTCGTTAATTTTTGCTTAAATATAGATAATTATGTGATGGAGTTGTTGTCTAATGTCGCTAGGATATCTATCGTTTAAAGATTAGAATTCAATTGTTTCTATTGCTACGTAAAAGTCTTTTCAACCAGAGCTATTGGAAAATATTAAAAGTGTCGTAACTGTTCTTGACGTTAACTAAATCACATAACGGAGTGCTCACATACGTTTCATATCCATTTCTCGCAACACCACACCCCCTAGTTCTCACTGTAACAAATAAGCAATAATTTATTAGATAAATTTCAATTTACCAACAATTCGGTTAGCACCCCTGAAACAGACAACATTATCATGGTAATAAAATAACTTTTTCTATCCAACGTTTGATTTTCAACCTTATGAGAATGACGTAATGTCGATATTTAAATGATGGGTTCGTAAGTATTTCCCTTCTATAATCTGTCACAACTTGTCGGGCAACCCCAGGGCTGTTTCCAACAATTTATGTGTTAACATGATTTATGAGTTGGCAGCCCTCGTTTTCAGTGTTGGATTTATGTGATATATGTACCGTATTTTCGTTGTATAGTTACGCAAACACATAAGTTTTGCATTGTATCGCCAGAGGCCCCTATAATGGCAATGATGAATAAATAGCAATATGTTACTTATTATATGTCGCTACACCTTTATTTACACGATAAAAACTAAATGCAACACTCACTCTGCTAAATTAGATAAAAGAAATAAAAAAGCCATCGTCATTGTAGGTTTTTTTTAAATGCTCAAAATTAAAATAAAATCATAACAGGGTAAAGACTTAACAAGAGAAAAAACAAAAATGATGTCTCGAAAAATAAAACGGCGAAGCTCTTAAAGCAAAATCCTAGTTCGCGGCGTTAATCCGCAGCAACAAACGGGAGGCCTGCAAATTGCACCTTGTCCCATCTAAGAGATTAGCATCTCACGTCTAATTGAAAACAACAAACAACCCTTCGGAACGCAACTGCTAAAACAACAATTCGTTTTAAAATCCGAACGCGCCCATTAAGGCCCCTTTGGAACTGTCAAACTGACAGTTGACGTTCCCGCCGCTCTCAGTGTTGCTAGCCGCGTTCTAAAATAACTACCACTACTTCGCAATACGAAGGGTGTGTACAGCTGTGCCCATCCCCTAAGGTATTTTACACATCATTAAAAGAGATGTTCCGTAGTGACGCCGGGGGGTCAAACACCGTGAAAAACGGGAAAATAATGAGCGCTTTGCTATACCGGTTGAGGTTGAGGTTTGTTGATGTTTGAGACGCGTGCCGCTGATTTTCTATGGATAATTAGTTGGCATTTTAGTCGAACATATTGCTGTGCACACATCTGTTCTCTTTGATCGTAGATTATTATGATTAAATGTATTTATTTTTGTTTTTGCGTTATGTTTTCTTCTTTTTTTATACCTTCCTAAAAACATTTCAAATAAGCGTTTCTAATTAGAACTATATTTTTTTTTTGGTTAGGCACTCAGAAACTTTTCGCCATAAGATTCGAAACTGGATCTCAATGTGGGAGGTCAATTTATATGCTATGATATTTCGTTAACTTCATAAAACTTACAACAAAACATCATACATTCTAATCCAATGACGCAACCGGTGACGTTACCCACATCAAAATTAAAATTCTCCTATCAACTATAACATAAAGCGAGCCAGGCGTATAACTGTTATTAGAATTTTCAATCGCGCTCGCTTACGGATTAAAAAATAAAATAATACAACATCCATTTGAAACTAGTCCGAAACCGTCCCCATTCAGCCGGCTACTCCAAACAAACATTTCATACGAAAACTGTCACATTACCTATCTATAGAAAAGTGAAAATAAATAGACAGACATCCGTCTCTTTCTGATGTGCCGAACGGGTGTATGTTAAACAGAAACGGATGTATTTCAATTGTCATCGTTGACAATGGGGGCTCGAGCGCTAATCCTCGTGACATGGCGGTCTTTTTCTTTTTTTTGGCATTGGCTTCGATGTTATCTTCACGGCTGATTTCTGATAGGGCTACTGCTAGGCTTGTTTATGCTCGGTTGTCTGCTAATGGTATAGTCGTGTAGATCTCGGTACTGTCGATAATTTTGAAAGGTGCGGTGAGATGAGGCCGATAAGACTAAGCTGTAGAATCGATTTTGGTTACGCGTGCGCTTCAGTGGTCGATTATAAGCGCTTTAATTAGGCATTGTTACCAACTAGCGTATGATGCTAATGAATAACTATATGTGACGCTTAATTTATTAATAAATTGATTCACAAAAACACTTAATTCCCTTTTGGCCTTTTGTAAATGCCAAGAATATTTTAATAGTGAATCTTATGTGGAAAAATAAAATCAATATTTGGTGATTGTTTTTCTAAAAAAAATTATACCATTAAACTGGCAAAATACATCTCAGTAGTTATAACAAATCTCACTGTACTCCCTTGTACAGCTTGCACTGTACCGCTAACGGCTAATAAGCAAGTCATAAGAATAACTGACCTTTGTAACATATGAGGTATCTCACATTATTTACTGAGCTGAGTAATATCTATATAAAGATCGATCAAGTTATCGTATATCTCAGATTAAAGTCCCTACAACTTGTGAAGTGTACCTATGTGCGAAAACGTCATTCTTATCATAGTCTGTTTCTTATTCTTTTCCTTTTTCTAACATGGTTGAATACCTACCTCGAAGGTGTTAAAATCTATTTTCTGTTTTTCAATAAAAGTTTTTTTCACACTTTTATGTTTGGAATGTGCCATGAGGTTTCTACGATTATTCCTGTAATTTCAGTGATAATTTGCATTATCAACTCGCTTAAACATAATGATTATTCAATCTGCCTATAATTTGGCATTTTAATTTAAGTCTCTACGATGAACAATAAGTAATTATAGAGCAGATTCTTGAATTAAGGAACCCGATGCGTGGGTCACGCATAAAGATAATTATAGTCAGTTGATCTGAGGAATGCGTTTTAACGATAACAAATTGAAACCATTCATCTAAGAGCACATTCCTTATATGAAAATAAAAGGTATTAGTCCACCGTTGTCTATCGCTCACAAAAGAGCTACAACCAGAGACATGCAGTCTGTCGTTTGACATTCATACGTTGTCTGTTGTCATACATGTGACAAATAAAAAAATGTAGCTTAGAACACACAAAACAATTTATCACTAGTGTGTCTTAGAAATAGAGGTTATAGAGTCGTCAAAAGTCATATAACGATAACATGGCTTCGTAAAGTGGACTTGACGTATGGCAGCCCAGTGTTTTTTAATTTCAAAAGGGATTACATGTTTTCTAAGAACATGACCTGCTTTCGTCCGACACTGTTTATTTTTCTACTGTGATTCGAGATGAATAATGGCGGCCAAATTTTTCGTGTAATATTGACATTGACAGATTGCTTTGCGGTGTTGCCAGATGTTTCCAATTATTTATAAATTGGTAAATGTATGTGATTATAGCGTTATAAAACTCAAACATTTCAGAAGTTGATTTGATCTCCAATTAATAGTAATTGTATTATAATAATAACTACAAATAATAAATTTATATATTTAACAAAAAAATCTCAACCACACGTATGGGAAGATGCAAATAAAATATACCTATTTTATAATAATAAATAATAAATTAAAGACAAAGTACTTACTTTAATTTATTATTTATTCATCTATCAGTAGATATTAGGTACTAAGCTACTTCGTAATCATTACATTCTTAACAAAAGACTACTTGCGAACATTAAATTGCTTATCATTAAAGATAATTGCCATGTCGCCTTCCTACTGGAAACGTTTGAACATAAAAATTCAATTAACGATTACAAATTGGCCATCAAATCTATTTTTGAATCCAGTTCGACGTAACTACGTAACACAGAAGCCTGCATTCACACCGAATTACCATAATTTGATTAGATACATCATTTCGTAAGATTTATGCCCGTTATTCTGTTCACGACGGTGTGAGAGTGCGTTGACTCACGTCGATTAACAAAAGTTATGGAAATGATAAAGAAGTTTATTAGAGAAGTTTGTAGCGATTTCATTAGCTAAGGAGTGATATGGCCATGATTTTACGCACAGACTAGAGTTGATATGGAACCCTGACTGTGATTGGCATGGATCGCAATCACATTATACATAATATAAATAGCAGGCAAATAAGTGGACGCAATGGATATACCTGTTATAAATAATATCAATCCTTTCAAATCAGACAAACAAGTTTTTATAGATAACCCCGGAGCCCATTTGAGCGACCCTGCATGCAAAGCGAGTGCTCCCGGGTATGAGTTGGGTCACTCATTTATGATACAAATAAATTTCTATTTTTAGGGTATTTTTAATGTCTTACCTGTGTTCTCCGTACCACACATGACAAGGCGAGTCCACAAAATAGAGAGACATCATAAAATAACTTCATACACAGCGTGCTCGAGTATATAGACACGAAAATCGGGTCAGAATCTAGAGACTTAGAACCTCTAGACAAAACTCTTTTCTGTAAACGCGCACATTAAAGGCTGTCTTAAAAATGTATGGGATTGACATAAAGTGCGGAAAAATAAGCACGGGACTTTTGTAATTGTCATGTTATCCATACATTTTGAAAGCAGCGTTTGGCGTGAGCGTTTGACAAAAAATCGTTTTGACTCTTTGTTCGTATCGGTGAACCACAGATATAGATATGTGTGCTTTGAACGGTGTTTATGTGTGCGTTGGTTCAAGCGCGCTTGAATGGAGTTAATATCCTTCTGGAATATCTATTTGTGGAGAATCCTGGCAACATTTATCATACTATGTTGGAGTGCTCTACATAGTCTGTACAGAAAATAAACTATCTATCACAATGTGGAATGCAAGCGATGCCCGGTTGCCCGCATTACCATAAAAACAACTTCAATCAAGTGTGTCAAGTTGAATCGAAATGATATTACGAAACGGATTCTTGTAATCAATTTTTCGATGACTAATTTATAGAATGTCTGACGTTTTTATATCATAACTGGTTGGCAGTTGTTCCCGTGTGGGCGCACGGTAGCGTCCGCGGCAAGTTTGCTCGGTGGCTCCATACCTTTTTTTTCGTATGTCAGTTGCTGTTGACTAGCGATCATCCTACAAGACAATTTAACGAAAAGGGAGGTATATCTTCCCCCTCTTCGCGCTATAGGGGATGCGTACGACCTAAGGGAAACCCCTATGGGATTCGGTCCTCGGCTTAGGACGTCGCTTGGTACATAATCTAGACACGCGGCAGCATGTGCAGCCAAAGTTCAAATAATCTAAATTTTACTAACAAAAAATAACCGACTTCAAATTCTCAAAAACTATCTACTTGTCAGATCTCGTTCAAATTTACGTGGGACCACATGACAAGCACCAGCTTTCTATTAAAAAAAGAATCATCGAAATCGGTTGACGTGATATTGAGTTATTCGTCAATTTGTCGCGCACATCTTAACACAAATTTACGACTTACGTAACTTTCTCATGGATGCCATTGTTAGATCTCAATAAAATTTATGTGGGACCACATGACAGCAATCAGCTTTCGATTAAAAAAAGAATCATCAAAATCGGTTCGCCCAGTCCAAAGTTCTGAGGTAACAAACATAAAAAAAAAAAAAAAAAAAAAAAAAATACAGTCGAATTGAGAACCTCCTCCTTTTTTTGAAGTCGGTTAAAAAAGAGAAACGGTAACATCGCCATGTGTAATAATTGGCTATTAGACAATTTTTGGAAAAATATTTTAAAATTTTCGTAGTTTTATTTTATTCCTCTTACAATATTTATTTTTCTCATAAAAGTGATATTTAGTAGGAAAAAAATAACTTTTAATCCATTAATTTTAAATTCGCGCGAAAATAGTCCGCCATCTGTCAAATGCTGGCTGTGACGTCATATTTCAATTAACAAAAGTTTACGCTCTAACTCTGAAGATATTTTAAGTGAAAAACTTACACCTTTTTCACTGGAATTGTGAAAATGACAAGCTACAAAACGTGTGCAGTGCCTATGTGTAGAAGTACTACAATTAAACCTGACAAATTGTTTATACCTACACGTTCCTAAATGCCCTCAACGTCGAAAGCAGTGGTTATAATTAGCACGTCGAGACCCAGAGTTAACATCTGTTATATCAGCAATATTCTTTTGTGAGGACCACTTTGATGTAAGTATTTAGAAGACATCAACTTAGCCTCTGATTTACTAAAAAAACAAATTAAACCTAACCTAATATTGTTCATAAACATAACCTATAAGTCATTTAAAATCATTAGTAATATGGTGTCGTTAAGGGGACGTTGAGGAAAAACTTAGAAAATATCCCCCTGTGACCACTTAGCAAGACTGACCAATTTTACTTTATTAATTTCAGTACTTACAAGGAGGTTTTTGCATTCCGAAACTCGGTAGAGCAAAAGTCAGGGTTACACGCAAAGAAAGCAACCATAAATGAATCAACTTGAGGCAAATTCGCACTGTCAGCTTTTGTATAGCCTGACTCCATTTTACAAAACCTCTCAAAAGCAGAAATCAAAATATATCTTATTAATTTTCTCAGTACATTGCACAGTGCACACTATATAGCTAGTAGTACACGAAGCTTTATTTTTTGAATTGTGACGTCATAACATGCTCAATCATGGCCGCCCGCGTTTCTGTTCTCGTATCCACAGGTAAAAAAAAACTCAAATCTATTTTTCAAAAGTAAAAATATTTACAATATATTTTAATGCAAGAAACGTATTGTATAATTATTGTTAACCATTATGCAACCATATTTATAGGTGTACCAGCATCTCATGGCATTTTTGACAAGCAGAAAAATGGGTTTTTGATATGGCAATGAAAATTTTTAAAACTAACTATTGTCAAGCGGCTTGTCAAGTCATAGAAAGAGTTGTATGGAATTTTTTTCTTTTTCTAAAATGATGATTATTTTCGATTTACTGTCGAAAAGACCTTTACGATCACAAGTCACAGATATTATTTTCAATGTTTATTGAAAAACATGTGAGGAAAAAGTTGTATTTAAGCGACAATCTGCATTATTAATATCATCCATCTTGTAGGATTAACTCGTTTTGATACTTAGTTTTCGTGAAATTTTTTTTCTTAATAAATAATCTACATTAGGTATGATTTCTTTGTATGTAAGTAAGATTAGCAAATGATATTAAATTAATTGAAATAAATAATACAAACATTGTTACAAATTAAAGGTAGCAAAAATTTTGTGAATATGAAATGAAAAGTTACATGATACAAGTTCACGTAACTGAAAGCGAGACGGTGGAGGAGCAATTTATTATTATTATCATCTATTTGTTCTCTTCATCAAATGAATAAAAAATACTAGTATACAGATGGCAAATTTTAAATTAGAGTTGCATAAATTATTGTTAGTCACTGTAATAATTAATTATAATATAAAAAATATGTGCTTGTCTCAAAAATAGCTTTATTTTCATCTGAAGTTAATAAACCATATCTACATTCCTTCATCTGAGACCTACATATTATATTGCCTATTATGAAACTAAAACTGTTAAAAATATCAAGGATCAACAAGTTTTATTATAGTTTTCCCAACACTGGGGAGTGTGTTGTCTCCAATTTTAATTTCCACATTTTGCCATCAGATTCTGGTATACCTATAACACATTTCATATTTTACCGTGACAACTGTCAAATAGCCAATTACACCAACCATTTCGAGCTACCTTATAAATGTAGATCAAACAGTTACTAAATATATTTGTAGATATATTGACGTTTAAAAACCCGCATTTTGGTGTCTGATTCACTGACTTATGATCAAAAATCTTACCTACTACCAGATAACCTGGAAAGTTGATTTGGCATCAAGGTATAAGGCGTATACAAAGGAAAAAATAAAAAAACTAAACTGAAAATTATTGAAACTATAATTAGTAACAATTAAGAATAAAAAAGATAACTATGAAAGTAGCTGAATATAAAGTATTTTACAAATAACAATAGGTCTCTTGTAAATATACTTTTGTAATATAGTACTTATTTTATTTAATTTATTAGTTTAATTTAGTTCTAAAAATACGTAATACAATACAATAATGTTATTAGTAAAAGCTTAGTGTTCTGAAATCTGGCAAATTCCATTCACATTAAAATCTATCCAAATTTATAACGCCATCTTAAGAGATAGGTATATAGGTATATTAATTACTAGCTGTTGCCCGCAGCTTCGCACGCGGAAATTATGCCTATCATATTATTCAGTATCCCTTACAAAAGAAAATTTAAAAACAGGTTATTTAAATTAGGTTTATTAGGTTTATATTGAAGTACTTATATTTAGGAATTTACATACTGAAACTTACGATACAATCACAGATCATTCCTCCGGGAGCGATCTATCTCCCTCTTCCGCTCCTTCTCCCTCTCCTGCTCCCTGTCCATTCTTAACTTAAAAATGACGAAGTTGCGTACTAAATGAAATTCTCTAAATTAACCCTTTAAAGGATGATTTTCCAAAAAACCGTGTTAAAATTAACTTTTGTTCACAACTATAAACTTACATAATAATTTTCATATTTATAAGTCTAAAACTGACGAAGTTGATTTATACGTAAATGGCTTCCAACCCCTATTTTTAGGGGATGAATTTCGAGAAAACAGTGATACAGTTATTTTTTTTGTCTAACTATAAGCTTATATACAAAATTTCAACCTTCTTACTTTAAAAATGACGAAGTTGCATACTAAATTAAATTCACTAAATTAATCCTTTAAGGGATGATTTTCCAAAAAAAAATTGTTAAAGTTAACTTTTGTTTATTACTATAAACTTACATAAAAAATTTAATATTTATAACTCTAAAATTGGCGGAGTTGATTTGTATGTAGTTGACTACCAACCCCTATTTTTAGGGGATGAATTTCGAGAAAACAGTGATACAGTTATTTTTTGTGTCTAACTATAAGCTTATATACAAATTTTCGCCCTTCGTACTTCAAAACTGACGAAGTTGCCATACTAACTTTCGCATTGTTTATTAACCCTTTAGGGGATGATTTTTCAAAAAAACATAATACTTACAAATTTTGTTTCTAGTCTGGAGCTAATATGTAAATTTTCATGTTTTTAAATTCAAAAATGACGAAGTTGCCTACTAAGTTCAATTCAGTAAATTAACCCTTTAAGGGATGATTTTCCAAAAAAATATATTAAAGTTAACTTTTGTTTATTTCTATAAACCTACATAAAAATTTTCAAATTTATAAATCTAAAACTAAGAAAGTTGGTTTGTATGAAAGTGTCTTCTAACCCTTATTTGTACCCCTTAGGGGATGAATTTCCAAAAATCCGTTCTTAGTGGACGTCTCCTTAGCATAAACTATCTCCCTGCCAAATTTCATCTTAATCGGTTCGGCAGTTTCTGAGATTTTTTGTTTAATCAGCGGTGTGTCGCTTTTCAATTTTATATATATAGATAGATCAATAAATACTAATAATTTCTGGACAAAGGGTAATGATATCTCATCAAAAAGATAAACAAAAAACAAAACTAGCAATTTCAAATGTATGGTCCAAGATCCCAGGGCCACCAGACGTCACGTATTTCTGACGGACGAAATGTGGACGATTGAGTAGGGTTAGTATGTACTATGAGCGTATGCCTACCTGCTAGCTTGGTCAAACGGCCAATTTCCAGTTGTCAGGTGATCAAGGTACATAAAAACATTATAAACTTATCGTGAATTCTCATGGCTGATTTTCACGATGTTCTAGATAATATAGTCAAAAGTAAGTCGTCAATGCTCCCAGACACTTTCCGTTGGCCATATTGCTTTGTAGACGCTTTAAATCTCCCAAAATAATTAGTTATGTGCGCCTACACCAAAACAGACACTTTTACACCGCGCAATTTGATTGCTCTTCGAATTCTACAGGAGTCGATTAGTGTTGATACCTTATTATTTTGAGAGCTTTAAAGCGTCTGCAAAGCAATATGGCCGACGGAAAGTGTCTGGGAGCATTGACGAGTTATTTTTAACTATATTTTCTAGAACATACGTGAATATCAGCCATGAGAATTTACGTGAAGTTTATAATGTTTTTATGTACCTTGATCACCTGATACCTGGAAATTGGCCGTTTGACCAAGCTAGCAGGTAGGCATACGCTCATAGTACATACTAACCCTACTCAATCGTCCACATTTCATCCGTCAGAAAATACGTGACGTCTGGTGGCCCTGGGATCTTGCTCTAGTAGAGCTTGAATTACATGTTGTTGTGCCAAAAAATTTAGATACGCGTATTTTCGTTACTCGATTCAAAAACGACTTGGCCCTACACTTATGAATCTTTGTTATGAGAGAATTAATTCACACGCCAACAAACGGACCAAATAATAGAATTTCATAACGCGAATCGTGATGCATGGACGTTAATATCATTGAAGGATTAAGTGCATATAGAAATAATTAAATCTATATAGTGATTTATTGATTCGTAAGTGACGATTTAGATAACGATTAAATATTTAATCTGTGAAATGTTAACAGGTTATTGATATCGATCGTGTTTTCTCGTTGTGCATTTTTTAACCTCACAGCAGTTAGCCCAATAATAATGTCATGAGCTGGATCAGATATCAACCTAATTATCGAGTTAAAAGGGCAATGCAATGCTGAATTCACACTGCATCCTTTATTGGTGTCGGGTCCTTTCTCTACGAGAGGGTTTAATGGCCATAGTGCACCAAACTAAACTAGTACAGTGCATTACTTATTAGGAACCCTCAGGTTAGCTTTCAGAAAGTGCAAGATAGTGAAAAAAAATTGTAAGCTAATGTTAAATACCCTTGTCCTCAGGCGTAAACCCTCGAAAGCAGCGCCGGGAGCGAACTACCTTCACCAGAGCACAACTGGACGTGTTAGAAGCGCTCTTCGGGAAGACGAGGTACCCTGACATCTTCATGAGGGAAGAGGTGGCATTGAAGATCAACCTACCTGAATCTAGAGTACAGGTTAGTTAGTATAGGTTTGTATGTAAATCATGCAATATCACCATCTTTCATATTCATGTACCTAATCCGCTGACGAGTTTGGAGGTCTAAACGCTATAGCACACTAAGCTGACCAATTAGGTCCTTCAAAGAGGCAATTGATAAAATCTATATTATAGACATACCATGTTCGAATACCGTCGGGCTCAAATCGATTTTAAATTGGCAGAGATCACCGTCATTTTACAGATAGGACTTGGCACCTTTGGTTCGTCTGTTCTTTAGTAATTAGCACCAAGAACAAAATGGATTGACCTGTATTCTAAGATGGATGCTCCGAAATATATCGTTGTAGCATCAGATTAAGGACTAATTCTTACAGTATAAATAAATGAATAAATGTAATTTACTACGTAATTTCCATCAAACTTACTTGGCTTCAACGTGCTTCGACTAAGGCGTATGATGCCTATACATATAAAAGCAAAGCAAAGCAACAACCCATAATTGTCCCACTGCTGGGCTCGGGGTCTCCTCTCACAATGTGAGGGGTATTAGGCCATAGTCTACCACGCTGGCCAAGTGCGGATTGGTAGACTTCACACACCTTCGAGAACTTTATGGAGAACTCTCCGGTGTGCAGGTTTTCTCACGATATTTTCCTTCACCGAAGCAAGTGATAATTAACCTGTAATACGCACATAATACATATTTGAAAATTAGAGGTGCGTGCCAGGGTTTGAACTCGAGCCCCTTCGTTCGGGAGACCAACGTTCTACCGCTAGGCTATCACTGCTTTTTTTTATGATGCCTATATATTAATATTAAAGTATTTTAATATCAAAGGATGTACAATTTAATGGGCTTTGAAGCTTGTTTAATGTAGCCTAAAACAGCAAGTAAAATATAGCAAATATTTTTGTAATTACATTATAATGAACTACTTAACAACATCTAAATAATCACGACAAATCGACTTAAGATTAAACCCGGTCTCACTAAAACTAGCTTAATTACCTTAATCCTTGAAAGTAAATAGAAAACGCAACTTTATCAAACTTGTACTAAAGCCGGCTAAATATTAAAATTCAATTAACTGCAGATAGTAGTAAATTATAATCCGTACAGTCTTAGATATGGTGCCACCCAGAGAGGAAAAAAAATGAAACCTCTCCCTCCGGCATTTGACGGGTGACTGAGTTCTGATTGATTCAAACATTCAATTTATACAAACACGAATTGAGCATTAGCACGCAATGGAATAATGATCTACATTTCAAATTTGAAAATCGAATTGTTTGATCCGAATTATTTAACGGTAAGCCGGTGACGCACATGGCCGGTAGCTAGAATTTTAATGTAAGTAACATTGTTCTGCGATTGGATACGGAACCATTTGTTACAAATAACTATTTATAACATAAACTGTAAAATGTTAAATTGTTATTTATAACATAATTTCAAACATTTTCTTCACTTCCTTACTTCATTTTTAAGCGTTATTTTTATCTTGGTTGCCATTGCTTGCTTGGCTGCCAGTATTAGGTATAATATTATCATCTATTTCCTTTTCAAATGATACTTCATAATGGCCACTACAAAAGTAATTGCACATTAGAACGATATCTGCCGTAACAATCACAACAATCCAATTACACTGGAGATACGATCAGAGCAGACTGTTCTAATTACAAAGATGGCCGACGATAGGTCGTTCAAAGTAACTTCGCGATAGAGGGTTATAAAATGGCAGTAGGTATTCAGGCATTGCTATTTTATGAACGAATTCAAAATACCTACATATATATTATGATTAAATAGGTACTTCGATTTCATTTATCGGAGCTGTTCTGCAAACTTTTTTTTATTGATTAGGTAAATTGAAAAATAAGTGGGTATGTAAGGAAAAAAAGTCTGGTTTTAGGTTGCACTAGATACCTACATGGCTATATGTACCTACCTACCTCTTGTGTCTGCAAACAAAACTCTGGTAGAACAAGAAACCAGGTTTGATTCAATTGAGTCTATCGAAGACGTATTACTACTCCTAATTAAGGATTCATACTGCATCTAATTCTATCTGTAACACTGGCCACGACGCCCTTCAAGCGAAAAACAATCATCTTATAAATACATCATGGCAAGATAAATAGGTTATAAACGCTTAGTGTGTATAAACGTGTAGGTACAACGCTAGGTAGAAGGTATTGCATGTACAGTCACCTGCAGAGAAATCTATTACCGTGTGTTTATAAAGAGATGGGTTACTTTTCTTTGCAGGTGACTGTACATACCTACCTAATACATAAATTAAAAGAGCGCTGGTAACAACTTTAATCACTCCAAAGATAATTAGCGTGTATTGACAAAATCGTTGTGGTTTTGTTTCCATTCATTATGTTTCCCGTATTCAGTATTTGGTTAAAACAATTTAAATTAACTGGAACTTTCGTTGCGATTTTCCGCTAGCTCCCGCATTCACCAGTTTTGTGCCAAAATTCAAATGACTGTCCTCCCTCAACCTCCCTCCTCACCAAACGTGGCTCCTAGCTATTTTGTCTTATTTCCTAAATTCTATTTATTTATAATATACTAGCTGCCCTGGCAGACTTCGTTCTGTCAAAAGTGTTTTTTTGAGATCTAAGCTATCCTATCTTTCAAGTTGGATCAAACTGCACACGGCGTGCAAATTTGATTAAAATCGGTTCAGTAGTTTAGGAGTCCATCGCGGACAAACAACGTGACACGTAATTTATAATTTATATATATTAAGATTATAAATGTGAAAGTTTCTGAGGATGGTTGTTACTCTTTCACGCAAAAACTAGATACTACCAATAGCGTTAAAAAAGAAGGGTTTTTGATTAGCGCTGTGCGACCTGAATTACACTTTATTGCGTTGGAGCAAGAGTCGCTATTTATTTAAATGATTTTGCGGAGTGACTCTTCTGTACTGTTATAAGTTTATGTCTTCTGTGATACTACTTAATCGGATTTTCATAAAGCACACAAGTAGATTAAGATGATCCATTAAAGATTTCATCTGCAATGTCTCTTCTAATTACCTATTCATTTATTTAAATTATAATTATTATAATATTGACTTATTATATCGTAATTTACCTACATGTTTTATCTTTAGTTATTAACTGCATAGATACCTAATTTTTTTATCATGTCAAGACAGACTTGTATGAATCGTTGAAATAATAAATAATTTTAGTTTATAATTAAGAATTAATGAGTAATTAAATATGATAATTGAATAAAATTATTAAAAACGTCAATCAAGACGTTAATTTAGCAAAGTTAATGTTTTGACTGTCATTTACCTAAATCAAATACGTTTAATTTATTATGCTAAAACGGGGCGAACAATTAAAGTTTATCAGACAATGCACTGTTCTAGAGTTTTTGTAAACGAATTTGAACACGATCACGTAGTTACAGAGTGTAATTTATGCATGAATTTTACAAAGTTATATACCAAAATTTATAAAAATAAATACGCTGCGAATTGATAACCTCCTCTTTTTTTGAATTCGTATAAAAATATATATGAAAATGTCACACATTTGAAGAGACGAATACCTACAACAGGTGTGATCTAATGACTAAAAGGGATCTCTTCCAGACAGACCTTAGGTGGAAGACGAGGATCGTAACAATAACAAAACGGGGCAAGTGCGTGGCGGAACGATCTTTCTTGTAATTACAAGTTCTTCACATTGCGGGTTCATAATATGTAATACAAAAAATGGTTCGATAAAAATCTCATGTGAGTACAATTTAATCATGTTAGATACATAATGAAATGACTGATGTTCAAATAGTCGAAAAGGGTTCCAAAAACTCATTTTTATTTAAATTAAAACCAGACCGCTTAACAGAACCAATGACTAGTACCTACCTACGTACCTAGTCAAAATTTTCGTCATTTTCTTTCAGTAGTTAAATCATTAAAGACCATTTATCATGCCATTAAGCGTTAAGTTTTCCCTTTGTTTATTCTTTTTTGTGTAAATTGACATATAAATAATTATGAATAAAGCTATCCAACTCTCTTATTATTACAAAAAGAACATTATTACCTACTTAATATTATTATGCGAAATTATACATTCCACCACGTATTCACACATAGCAGCTCTGACTGCTACATTAATCTGTAGAAATTAATCAGTCTTAATCATACCACTGATTAGGACTGCCCCACGCTTCAATTACAGTTGCTGTTTGCACTCGGGCTCAAGCGATTACGGCGCGTGTCGAAGGATAGGATATTGTGGTGGGTCAATAGTCAGTACTCACTGTAATTAGATTAGATTTGTAACATTGATCTATGCGTATACCCTAGTAGCAGTGAACTACCTACATGAAAATTTAGGAGTTGGTACCCTTATTTTACGTACTAGTAGGCCTAGTTGTATTTAAAATGCGTTTATTAGATCATCGTCTGTTTCTCTTTTTTCGCTTTTACCTATTACTAGGTATTATTTACTTATTAAATTTAACTAGGTACCTAAGTAGGTATTAACAAAATAATGTAGGAAATTTTCTTGGTTTTTATTATAAGATTTTAGAGCAAAAATTAAAAATTTTATCATGAGAGAATTAAGTGCAACATATTTATTTAATACTAGCTTTTACCCGCGACTTCGTCTGCGTGGACTTGAGAATTAAATGAAAGTAATTAAAAAACTTTCCCTGAAATGCGAGTTTTGTGGCACCGAGGGTTTTGTACAAATTTAGAAAACCGAGAGCAATATTAAATGATTCAGTAACAAACTTAACTTTGCCACTGTAAAACTGTCGTTCCTATGCATGGACATAGCGATCAATTAACCAAATACAAATAAGTTTAAGTTTTTTTTGGAATGATACCTGAGAAAATAGGGTCGACAGACAGACAAACAGACAGACGGACAACGAAGTGATCCTATAAGAGTTATGTTTTTTCTTTTGAGGAACAAAACCCATAAACAATAAATAACCTGTAAACCCAACTTCCAAACTAAAATACACCCTTGACCTGATGAAGAAGCAGATCCATCTCCGACCCTCGAACGACCTGATCCCGACGAACATGCACATTGCACCCTTAGTCCAAGAGCTAGTGAACCCTCCGAGTAACGGTCTTCCTGTAAGGCTAGAAATTTGTACACTGATGATTTATAGCATGCTAAGGGCAATAGCCATGACCTGGCAGGCGTCAGCCTTGCACGTCATCATCCCCTTAACTTTTTAAACTGTAAAAAAAAATGTAAAAAAAAACTTGTTTCTGTAAGCTTAAAAATTTAATAGGATGTAGTTTATTTATTGCAAATCTTGAAAAAAAATTGACAGGCGATTACAATGAGCAAGAGTATGTGACAGGCGAATGGAAAAGTGCACAGTTGATGAGGTAAAATAAACTTTCTCCTGTATACTTGAAATTTGGATATGCTTTTGAGTAAACGTTTTAGAATAACTATGTACAATGACAGGCGGTTTCGGATAGCATAAGACCTTGACAGGCGGGGTCCAAGAGCTAGTGAAGCCTCCAAGTAACGGTCTTCCTGTAAGGCTAGAAATTTGTACACTGATGATTTATAGCATGCTAAGGGCAATAGCCATACCTGGCAGGCGTCAGCCCTGCACGTCATCATCCCCTTAACTTTTTAAACTGTAAAAAAAAATGTAAAAAAAAACTTGTTTCTGTAAGCTTAAAAATTTAATACGATGTAGTTTATTTATTGCAAATCTTGAAAAAAAATTGACAGGCGATTACAATGAGCAAGAGTATGTGACAGGCGAATGGAAAAGTGCACAGTTGATGAGGTAAAATAAACTTTCTCCTGTATACTTGAAATTTGGATATGTTTTTGAGTAAACGTTTTAGAATAACTATGTACAATGAGAGGCGATTTCGAATAGCATAAGATAAGACCTTGACAGGCGAGGGGAAAGCTGCTAAGGGCGTGCGAGTAAGATGTGTTACGTGACCAAACTTCGCGCCTAAGATGAGAAAAATAATAGTAAAAAAAACTAAAAAACACGCTTTTATAGAAAATCCAACTAAAAAAATAGAAAATAATTTGTAAAAAAAGCGTGGGGTGTTTTTAAAAATATTATGCCTTATATTCATTGACACCAGGCACCATGCTTTTAAAAATATTATGCCTTCTATTCATTGACACCAGGCACCCCACGCTTTTATTACAATTACACGATTTTTAATTCAAATTTATTTTATATTTTTTTTAGTTGGATTTTCTATAAAAGCGTGTTTTTTAGTTTATTTTACTATTATTTTTCTCATCTTAGTAACATATCTTACTCGCACACCCTTAGCAGCTTTCCCCTCGCCTGTCAAGGTCTTATGCTATTTGAAACCGCCTGTCATTGTACATAGTTATTCTAAAACGTTTACTCAAAAACATATCCAAATTTCAAGTATACAGTAGAAAGTTTATTTTACCTCATCAACTGTGCACTTTTCTATTCGCCTGTCACATACTCTTGCTCATTGTAATCGCCTGTCAATTTTTGTTTCAAGATTTGCAATAAATAAACTACATACTATTAAATTTTTAAGCTTACAGAAACAAGTTTTTTTTTTTTTTAAATTTACAGTTTAAAAAATTAAGGGGCTGATGACGTGCAGGGCTGACGCCTGCCAGGTATGGCTATTGCCCTTAGCATGCTATAAATCATCAATGTACAAATTTTTAGCCTTACAGGAAGACCGTTACTTGGAGGGTTCACTAGCTCTTGGACCCCGCCTGTCAAGGTCTTATGCTATCCGAAACCGCCTGTCATTGTACATAGTTATTCTAAAACGTTTACTCAAAAACATATCCAAATTTCAAGTATACAGGAGAAAGTTTATTTTACCTCATCAACTGTGCACTTTTCCATTCGCCTGTCACATACTCTTGCTCATTGTAATCGCCTGTCAATTTTTTTTCAAGATTTGCAATAAATAAACTACATCCTATTAAATTTTTAAGCTTACAGAAACAAGTTTTTTTTTACATTTTTTTTACAGTTTAAAAAGTTAAGGGGATGATGACGTGCAAGGCTGACGCCTGCCAGGTCATGGCTATTGCCCTTAGCATGCTATAAATCATCAGTGTACAAATTTCTATCCTTACAGGAAGACCGTTACTCGGAGGGTTCACTAGCTCTTGGACTACCTGTTCTTTGATGCGGGATATGAAATATCTGTGAGCCAAACATCTAAATCCATTTAGCTGCTTTAGCGTAAAAAAAGTAGAGCAAAAAATATCTTATTATACGCCTAAGAAAATATACATATTAGTGAGATTTTATATACATACATACACCATCAGATCTTGAATTGGTCAATGTTGTACTGGTTTTGCTATTTCAACGTGACCATAAAAAAATATTTTTAAAACTGTTATTTCCACCTATTTTGGAGTTACATAGTTTGTCTCTAAGATACACCACCAGACCCAACCCAACCTAATACATTATGGCTTATGGTTGGGCCTTACCACCTGTTATTTCGTAGCAGCTACCACACAACATTTACCATAATAATGTTTTTATATACCATCATAAAGTAGAGATTTCAAGGAAAAAAATCCCACCGACTTTTTAAAAAAAGCAGATATTTTGACGTGAAAATTGTCGATTGAAAATTAGGGTGATTTTTCGATGTTAAGTCAAAATAAGGTGAAAAAATAAATATTTAAAATCAAAAAAGTTACTGTGTGTTTGGAACATAAAAAGTTAAGTTTTCACCAAATTTCGTGAATATTTTTTTTTGTAAAAGAAAAAAAACCAAAAACTTGGTTATTTGAATTTTTCACATAACTTTTGAGATTATATGAAAAAAGTGTAAAATCAAAAGTTGTAGATCTTTCTATTATCTACAACTTTACCATTTAACTTTTTTCCACAGGACTTGTCGTTTTGCCGGAAATCGAGATAAACTGTTTTTATCCATTAAAAACTCAACCCCCCACTTGCCGACCTCAGATCGTCCGTAAATTATTTTTCGTTTCTTTTTTGTTATATTCTCTTCCTTTTTCAATGGGTTTCATCCTACTATTATTTTTTCACTTACCATTTTCAAAGGCTTCAGCCCTGGTCAATTAAGATATACTGATGTGAGATAAATAAAGACAACTGAAAAATAAGGTCGACTACACCTCCTCGAAATTAAACCAGGACATTGTAGGAGTTGGAGATTATAAATGACAGTTTTATTCAGACTACTGGAATACTGGACTGCTCCTATTTATTCATAGACGTCGACAAATTTTTCCACGTAAGTATAAACAGCAAAACCTAAAGTAATCGAATTCTTCTTCCATTTTAATTACGTAGTGTTTTATTGGCACTACTTCTCCCTTCTTTTCGATTTATTATGTGTTTTCATCTGACTAAGTAATGTTTGTAAGACGGTCCCCATGCTGCTCACCAGATCACGCAAAATGCCGCCGCCGCCGCGCCGCTCTGTCTCCATGATCGGATCGGGTGGTTTAGCAGGTACCTGAGGTGTACCATGTCAGGTTTCTCTGTCAATGTTTGATCGCGCCGATCAGCTACATTAGTCGCTCAGGGACGTCTCGAATGCCTGAGAGCTAAAGGCTTCTGCGCGAAGAGTCAAAAGAGCCCCCCTGACTATCTGGGGAGTTTCGCAACCGCGGTACCAGCTAGATTTACGGTAATGAAAGGATCCCCTACCCGACAGCAGGGTCCGCCTCTCAACCGGGAGACTCTAGTTCTCCTGAGTTTATTCCGGAATGACTTTGGGATTTTAAAGTGTCCAAGAACCTGGCCCAAATACCAGACGTATATTTTATACCTATAAAACGTTTCAAAAGAAACTCATTGTTTAAACTGATTCGCCATTTTTCGATTAAACAGCGTGCCTGCATTACCATAACGTTCGTTTATTTTTACTACTATTTAAATAATAAATAACTCACTGCTAAATCATAAAAACTCACTCTTAACTTGACAGAATGGAAATTTAATCATCTTCATAATTTATTATTTTTTCATTCTTGCCTATGCGGGGCTGGCTTGGTACGCATTGACCAGTAGGTGACACCAGTACACGATTATTCGCAAATATTTTAATTTCTTACTCATTGTGAGTTGTATTTTTATTATTATCTACTTTCTAATGTGCCTATTCCTACATCACAATAAGAGAATCTAAATTGTAATACTTTGTCAAAATTTAAGATTTTTATTTATCTACAGAAAAAAACAATATTTGATAATATAATTTTCCTAAATTGTGTCATATTATTATCACTAACTCTGACCCACACCATCATACAACGAATTGAATATAGGAATCTGATAGCACAATCTAACATAGTTATGTGTTATTGATTGAGTAGGGTAACTAATTTCTTAAAACCCCAATGTTGTAAATATTGTAAATATGTATAGTTATACATTTATTTCAATAAAAGATTTGTTGACTCGTTCTCAGACCTACTTACATTTTTTAATTATGGCTTCTAGTTACCTTAACTGACATCTATTGTTGGTTAGCAGAATTAATTCACTGCAAAATCATAAATTAAAAAAAAAGGTACACATTGATTTTTTTGAAGAAATGACGTATAATTCCGTTACTAAACATTTTATATCCCTTTTATATCCCTCTATCGAGCACATTCAGTATTTTCTGCAGTTATGTGGCGTATCAAAAAGTCCTATTTATTGATATCTCGGCTTCTAAGCGACGTATCACGATAAAACATACACCAGATTTTAAGTTAGACCACCAGTAATACAACTGTGAAAACTGCAATCAATTTCATTCAGTTGTTTTGGCGTGATGCTGTGTCAAACATACAGACAGACAGACAAGATTTTTAAAAATGACAGATTCGCAATCTATTGCTCCTATATAGTCCCCTGATACCAAATTTTCTTAAATATCTTCAATGTACAGACATTTTCGAGTTACAGTTTTATAATATATATAGATTATTTTTATTATGTTTTCTAATGGTACATATCCAGATTCATTTAATAACAATTTATCGTTATTGAACATCACAAATCAGCATTATTGCATCAACCAGAGATATACATAACATTTTTCTAACACCACGTTATCTGAAACGATAATAAATACAACACCCCAAGCAAGGAACATGCTAATCAACGAGAAAATCATTCGAAAAACAATTACACGGTCCACGCTACCATTCAGTCGCCACAAAATGGCGGATCTCGCATCTGTTACGTTGTTGCCATTCACTCACTCGTTCATTGATCGCCTTGCTCTTTTCATAAAACTTATTAACTCATTTATTCATGGCACAAGCACAATAGGGGCCGTGCAGCGGAGGGCGGTAATCCGGCGTGCGTTGAGAATATCACGGGCATGCCGGCTGATATGATATGACCACGTTTTACTCATTCATTTCTGTATTTTTGATTTTTTTCCATCCATTTTATTAATTTTTGTACGAATTCATTCATTCACTATTTATGTCTTTTGTATTTCGAATGGGTCTCTTTTTGGCGCGCAAGCAATATCGTTGGAGTCGAAATGGTTCGAAAGCCAAAATGGTTCCAACCATCGAGCACGTGGGTATGTGCTCGATGGTTCCAACAGACAAAATATTTTTTTCGTCATCTAACAATGATATCATACGAGTATAGCCAACATATTTGACTGGACTCTGTTAATATTCCTACATACAGTAGTAAAATATGTATTTTATTTAGGTACATGCTAAGTTACATCGTGAACTATGCTTGTATAAAAAAATTTTTTCATAGACAATAAAGATTTTCAAATTAAGTATTCCTAGTTCTTTGTCAAATTACCTTTTATTTGATAGCAATATAAAAAACGTACCCATTACTATTTATTTAATGTCGCCTCAATTAGCGAACATACGTGTAACTCGTCTAACTAGATCAGTAAACCAAGATTAAGCCCTCCTTAAATAGTGGGTGTTATAAATGAAAAGTAAACGAACTCGAATCCAGTGGGAGATCAGTGGGTATAGAATAGCTTGTAATGCGGTATACAATATCATTAACATCTGTTGCTAGCAGGAACTTTAGTGGTGTACACGTATACCTACGTACAATACATTTAAAGATACTAAAGAAATTCTCTGATTATTGTGTAAAAAATAAAAATGTAATAAAGTAAAAAAGATATAAAAAGGAATGCGAAGGAAATTGTGTTATTGTTGAAATATGTTTTTAATTTTTTTTCTTATTACAGTAATTTGAGTTAACACATTTAAATACCTCATTTTGTTTTTCATATTTTCAATTTAGCTCTCATGTAAAAACGGTGCAAAAGGTTTGACCAATGACACTAATCCTATCCATTGTCCACAGGTCTGGTTCAAGAACCGTCGAGCGAAATGTCGACAGCAACTGCAACAGCAGAACAATACGCAAATCTCCAACAAATCCTCATCCAGTACCAAGTCCATATCCACGAGTTCTAGCATCAAGAGCTCGTCATCCTCAAAGATCACCACCTCGAAGTCCCTAACCTCCACCACCAGTTTATCGAGCACCCAAAACACATCAAGTATTACCACATCATCTCCCAATCTTCCCATAACCCCTACCACATCCGTAAGCCCTCCTATCAATGTTATTTGCAAGAAGGAATCGGCACCAAACTACGATTCCTCTCCCCTCAACAAGAACAGCCTAACCTCAATCAGCCACCATTACAATTCTAATGACGCGCTAAGACTTAGCGGAAAGGAATCCTCCCCATCTGACGCCATTTCGAACGTCCATAGCTACGGCGTGACGCCGAAGCAGGAGTTATACAGCAGTCCGAAGAGATTGGACTACTCGAGCAAGGTGGACTATTCGGAGAAGTCTTTCGGGAGTAATCTGGTCAAGGATCAGTACAGTTCGCGTTTGACGGGGAACCTGACGCCTCTAGGGTCCAATTCCTCGATCATGACGACGCCGTCGCCGCCGATCACTCCTCAGAGTCTGAACGGGCCGGGGAACGTGTACCACCCGGACAGCTACAACAGCTTCCACTGGCCCGGCAGCTCAGACTACATCCGAAGCTACTCCAGCTCCCACCATCATCAGGGCTATGGGCAGAGCGCTTACAACTCACCCTATTATCCTAGTCAGGTAAATTATTTTGTCGCATAAGCACCTACTTCGGCTACTTCTAATTTACCCCTTTTAGCTTAGGCTTTTTTATCATAATATATATCACGTTGTTAGTCCGCGATGGACTCCTAAACTACTTAACCGATTTTTATCAAATTTGCACACCGTGTGCAGTTTGATCCAACTTAAAAGATAGGATAGCTTACATATAATAAAAGACTTTTGACAGAACTAAGTCTGTCCGGGCAGCTAGTTTAATGTAAAATGTTGAGTATAAATACCTGTAATGAAATTTGACATTCTATTTAATGTTCCTTGAAGCCATTAGATCAATCTCAGGCCAAAATAGGTTGGAAAAAATTAAGCCACACGGTTAGGTTTACCTATTGTGATTCAAAACCGGCCAAGAAACTACTTTGCTTTCTTTACAATTAACTTAATTGACACAAATGGATAAGTTCAGCTTGGGTTTTTTTCCAATGAACTATAAATCTTTTGTTTTTCATATCTGATTCATTAATAAATTAAAATTTTTTCACCACAACAGTTTAGGAGGTTAACACGAGCAGTTTCGTCCACTGAATTCAACATTAATTCTCTCTATTCTTCCAGATGGAGTATTTCAACGGGTCGTCCGTTAACCAGTCCCACGGAAGTCACCACACCCACAACCTGGGTGCGAACAGCAACCAGCTCTACAACCAGGTTTCCTTCGGCAACCCGTCACCCCCAGCGGCTTGGCCTTCCCACCACAACATCCTGTCTTCAGGCCCCGAATCACCTGAGAACCAGTCCCAGAACTCCCCTCACCTAAGCATGCTTCAAGCGTCGCAAATATCAAACTTCTCCAACTCGGGCAACAGTTACTTTGCGCCAGAGAAGTATGGCATCAACATGGTGTAGTGATTCTAGTCTCTTGTAGGTTATTGTAAATAAATAAAGCTAAGGAGGGCGTTCTTTTGGAACGATTTATTGGGAACTGTTTGCTTGTGTACGGATCTTGAGGTCTTCCATCTGTCCTCAATATCTGGAACCAACGTTAGATGGTCTAATGTTGTCGAACGTTGGTTACAGATGGTTTACAGTAGCAACGTGCAGGCTAAGCTCGCTCGCTGCTTTAATCATCCTATATGTTCGTATTTCTCGTCGCTGCCGAAGTTTCCGACATTTTGAGTTACTATCCTATATTCTTGGAGCAAAATGTTATTAATTTCGACAGTGTGTAAAAATACGAAGTGAGTACATATCATTTTATTCTCGTTTGAATTATTACTAAGCGAACAGGGTCTCAATAAGTCTTTCTTTAGTGAAATTATTTAAAGAGATGTATTGAAAGTAAAACAAATACTTGGGCAAAAATTGAGCACAAGCTTGCTAGGTTTATATTTATTTTTATTTCATCTCATTTTGAATTTAAAAATATTCAAATGTTTTACACGGTTTGTCCTGAACATTTGCCCAGGGTTTGCTTTACAATGTTACTCTACATCAAAAACTATTTATTTAAATGTTGCTTTAAAACGAATTGTCAACGAATTCAAAAATGAAACAAAATTGTCTGGCCTAAACACTGAATGGACGGCTTAAAACACTTGCCATAATAAATATTATTTAAAAATAAATTTCTTTTTATTTTAGTTGAATAATGTAGATATTATGTTGTTTGTATTTCCTTGATTCCTGTACATTCCCTGAGTCATATCACTTTATATATAAAGATTATCTTTAGGCTATGTTTAGTGATGACGTTCGCTAAAACGCGTAAATAGTTTAATGACTGTAAATAAATAAGTTTAAGAGTTTTATTTTAAAAAAGAATTGTAAATGTGCGTGCTACGATTGTATATGTGACTTATATTGTCTAGCTCGTAAGTTCCTTGTGTTTACCCTTATTTTAAAGTCATGTTATTTGACTTTTAAGATTTTTGTTAATTTCTAGCGATACGTCACACATGTACAGTTATTGTAAAAATAAATTATGATAAATTAATTGAGGTACGTCGAAATAAAATGTTATCATCACTGCGGTATAACGCGTCCTTTTTCCCCAATGAGTGGGAAAATCCTCTTCCCTCATTGGTCGACAAAGTTCGTTGAACCAAAGGTAAGACCAATAAAATGCGTTCAGGTACATCACAATAGAAAGTTTAAAAATAGAATAAATGAGTCAGATTACGGAAGTGATTGAATGAGATTACAAAGAGATTATTAGTTGATTCATATTTTTATTTTTCAAATTGTAGAATGAAATGTAATGAAATTTGTAATTTATAGTACATTTTATGCTTGGACATAGCTAAGTTAGTTACTATTAAGTACATTAAATTATACCGCGTTCGATAAAGAGTCAGTGTATTTTTTTTTAATTAAGTTGTATTAATTATTAACTGATAGTTATTGAAATATTGAATCCGAATATATGCATATAAAATACATTTCTTGTGTTTCATTTAAAATAAAACATTAATAATAAATAAACTCTACACACTCGTACCCCGCTGTAGGCTTCTCTGCGTCGCGGGTGGCAACACATAACAACAAAAGTAAGAAATCACTATAACACCCATGAGTACAAAAATATTCATCTTTCATATAAATATAATTATCTGTGCATGAATAAATATATGCATTTCGTAGACCTGATCTAGGTGCTACGAAATTTACTCACAGATTTAAAAAGTCATAATTATTATTATTATTCTTTGTGGGTCAATTACCATGAGGTGGCACGTACGCTCGAAGGTGCACATAATTTGAGCTGCCTTTTTCAAATCAATGCTACCGAGATTCTGGGAAAATTATCTATAAGCCACCAAAGTAATATAAAGTAGAAACAGAGTAATATAAAGTAGAGAGTAGAGACGAAGATAAATTTCTTTAACAAACAATCTTCTCAATATCGCAGATATTATATTTATGAATATGTACCGTAAGTAATTTTTGCATTTTCTTCAAAATGAAAGGTGTTTTTAAGTGGGCACTGCAACTAAATTATAGATGCTGGTACGTATGTGCTTAAGTTTAACTAAAAGCATTACATCAAGACTTAAACACGCAAAAGAACAACCTCAGAGAACGATAGTTCTGTTACATCACTTTGCAATCTGTCCGCAAATGCATATAATAAAAAGTCGCTTCTGGGTGAATATCAAATCGGCAAATTTTACGTGTCCACGTTGAGAATCGAGGTGTAAAATGATAGAATGTTTCTGATTTTTTTTATATAGTAAACTACGTAACTTCTTTTAATTGGGGCCACATTGTTTTTTTAAATATATGTGTAAATAAAAAATCAGGGTAAAAAAAATGCCTTCAAATTCCAGTTTGGTGGTATGTCCCAGCTCCATTTTTTGATATAATTTCATTCACCACAGTGACAATTTAAGTTAAAATAAAAAATATATAATTTCGTTACTATACACATAAGACACACTATCTAAAAATAACTAAACCATATTATAAAATGTTATTTAACATCACAGGATACTCGATCAAAGTTTGTCCAAGAAAAAACCAAAATCTTGGGTGCACTTGTTCAACTTACTAAAACATGAACTTTCTTGCATACGCGATCATTTAAGTTTTATTATTTCACATGGCACAGGAGTGTAGTAACGCTTGAGTATAACGGGTATGTGATTAGAGCTATGACTTCCCGCCAAAACAAAAGTACCCGCTTGGGTGGCACAGGGGGACAAGAATTGTTCAATTTTTGGTGGATCGATTTGCTGTCTATTTTAAAGTGCTTTTATAGTAAGCTACACAATATAGGTATTGATTTGGATTACGTATAAAACAGTTATATAAATTTAATTGTAACTTAAGACCCCTATTTTTAAAGATTTTTTTTATGCGTGGTCCGAGTTTGGTGGCTCAATTTTGGTGGTTTTGGTGGCGTTTATGCGTGACTAAAATTTAAAACAAGCCACTTGAGCGAAACTAGGGCTTCAAAGTGTTCGCCAGGGATCTGTTTATTGGGCAAAGTCAGCTTACGAGGTTGAAAACCGAGTCCAGCATCATGTTTTCGTCGAAATCTGAAGTTCTGAGGGATGGTCGTATGCCTCCTCTCAAGCTCCAGCTGCCTGCGAGAACAATAACAATCAAGCTAAACTGACCCGACACTACACACAGGATATCCCGGACGCCGCCTGAATGAGATAAGAGAGGCTCTCAAACAGCTTAAAAAGAACAAGGCTCCGGGAAATGACGGATTCACAATAGCTTCTAAGAGCTGATGGGAAACCTCTACTAATGACGCTCCAATAGCTGTTCGTTTCCATCATCAATACTGGAACTACCCCGGAAGCGTGCAGAAGAACTGTGGTGACACTGGTGACTCTGTTCTTCAAGAAGAGCGAAAAAGCCCTTTTGAAGTACTTTATAGGCCATTGCATTTCCGAACCACGTTTGTAAGCCGTTTGCGAGGATGCTCACAAATCACATGGCAGGTTTGACGAATTCCAGCCTCCCGAACAAGCAGGATTCCGAAAGGCTACAGAACCATAGACCATAATATACACATACTGAGGCAGATTATACAAAAGACCAAGGAGTATAATCTGCTGTTATGTGTTGCTTATGTAGACTATGAGAAAGCCATTGATTCTATCGGTATCGGTATCGGTACTTAATTCTCATATCAAGGTGTTGAAGTGTTTGTAATTATCAGGTACCATTTCCGTCAGAGTATAAGACACAACTACGAACCCTATACAACTGCAATATCTCCTAAACTGTTCACTGCTGCGTTGGAAGATGTGTTCAAGCTGATGGAATGGAAACAACGTGGTATCATCGTGGTCAATAGTGACATCACACACTTGCGATATGCCGATGATGTAGTCTATCTGGCAAGATCCCTTGAGGAACTTGGTAAAATTATAGGGGACTTGAACAGTGCCACAATCGGTGGGTCTTAAGATGAACATGGACAAGACGAAAATCATGTCCAATGTCCATATTATGTACCTACGTCCAACTTCAAGAAATAAGACTCGTAGAATTCAAATCGAATGGGCTGCGTTCGGGAAACTGCGTCATATCTTGTCGTCCAAAACACTATCTCAGTGCCTGAAGTCGTAGGTGTTCAAGCAGTGTGTGTTGCCAGTGATGACATACGGCTCCGAGACGTCGTGCTTTATTATTATTGGCCTTATTCATAAACTCAAAGTCACAAAGCGGACAGAGAGAGAAAAACGGATGGAGAGGGCTATGCTCGGTATTTCTGTACGTGATCGAATCAGAAATGACGTAGACGAACAAGAATAATCGACATAGCTCATCCAGTAAGCCGGCTGAAGTGGCAATAGGCTGGCCACGTAATTCGAAGGCCTGATGACCATTGGGAAGAGGTCCTCGAATGGCGCCCACGTCTTGGAAAAAGGAGCATTGGAAGCTCCCCAACCAGGTGGACTGACGACCTAAAGAAGACAGCAGGCACCCTCTGGATTCAGAAGGCACAGGACTGGTCACAGTGGCGCAAGTTAGGGGAGGCCTGTGTCCACCAAGGGCTGATGGATTGATAGATGTTAGATTTTTTAACAATAGAGTTATATAAAACGATGAAAGTTATTGATAAGTCCCGAGAATTCGTGATATTAGCCACTTTGAGCTTTATTTTATTGATTTTAGAGCTTTTGTGATAGAAAAATCCAATTTTGGTGTCACTGATTTTCAATTTTGGTGGGTACTTTCGATTTTGGTGGGCGATTATCAATTCTGGTGGCCACACTAGACTTTGAACTTAAATATCTCAAAAAGTTATCGAGATATTCTCAGACCTCTTGAAGGTTCTTATAGCTTAGACTTTCTATTCTTATACCAGGTCCTCATTTTTCACGAAAACTGAAGAGGAAATTTCGCCACCAAAGTTGAAAAAAAATGCACGTTTCTGATATTCACCCTTCTATGCGCAATTAGTTAGGTACTAACAAAATTTGAATACAATTCTGCAAGAGACAATAATTCAATAGACTCTACAGTTTACTACTGCAGTATTAGCGGTATAATTGAGTGTCAGTAAATATTAAACTACGATGTAGGTGGGCGAAATCAATGCAAACCATTCACTTACATTCACAAATTGATATTAATCTTTTAAGATTAGGTCTTTACACATGAGCCTAAATGGAGTACAAGACATTAGCAACTGCAATACCATACATACGGTAACAGAAAATGTAAATCAGAAGTCAGAACGACGATTGTTTGTGTGCTAGCGTGCGGTTTCAAACATTTGATGAAAAATGATGGTAAATAGGTAGGTTTGTATAACAGTTAACGATTTAAGAGTCCTTTTTAGTCCTACGGATTCAAAAATAAGAGGATTTTTTTTAGAAGTTACCTATTACTTAGTCACTTTGTGGAAGTTTTTTTTTTGGATCCCGAAGAAGTAGAATAAAATATAAAGGGAACACTTCAGTTATCGCTTAAGTTAAATCTGAGGAAATTTTTTCATTGAAAAAACTAAGAATTATTTAAAGGAAATTTGCCACTTGCATAGAAAATTTAACTATTTTAAGAGTACCTACATAAATCGCAACCTTAATTCTATCATCAGTCTCAATCTAGCAATATGTCAATATTTGTACACATTAACTTGGATTTATATTTCATGCACCTAATAACAGAAAAATAATAAGTAATCATTGTTATTATTACCTATTAGTCTGAAATATACACAGTATCATATAATAATTTGGTCCATTCTATACTCCATGCATCGTCTCTACATAGTAATTCTTAAACTTTTGATAGGCGCACCACTTACTTTAACAGAAAAAACACGCTTGAGAAAAATAATAGAAATAAAGAATCATAGTTGTAAGTAGGTATAGGTACGTAGGTACTAAATAATATTTCTACTTAATAAAAACTTGTAAAGAATTTAATCATCTAAGTGGCTGAGTAAATAGGATGGGAATCTACGAGTAACATTGGAAGAAAAAAAATAAGGTTCAATGGAAAACTACCGTAGAGCAATCCAATTATTTTAAGATTATTGCGCGATTATTTTGACGAGCGAAAGAATGATTTGCTACTAGCTTTTATTTAGGTATTCATATGTTATTAAGTGCTCAAAAGGCCAGAATTCTGTGAAGTATACCTAGTCCTTGTATTTTACTTTTAGTTAACATATGGATAACCCCACTTTAGGTAACCCTGCTATAGCTAGATAGATTAACGCCACAACTTAGAGTCACTAACGGTTACTTAAATTGTTCCTTAGTACAGAATTTGTATGGTGATTCTTTACTAAGAAGCGATTAAAGTAACCGTTAGTGACCCTAGTTGGGGCGTTAGTGACCAGGAATCAAAAACCATAATATCACGTGTTCTGAAACTCTGAATCAACCACTACTTCTCCATTTCCCGATGTATTTCCACTCCTCAGTCCATCGGACATGCCTGCCACGACCGGTCGAGACCGAAGACCGAGGAAACCCGATAGGTCGTTCACTGAAGCCCCGCGCGCCGCCGACACCCGACTCGCCCCTAATTCTATCACTATTTTATACTTTACCTTCCATGCTTTTCAAATTACCAACTTGTTAGGATAATTTACATGTATTGAATGACTATAAAATTTAAAATCTCCGAAGTAATTCTGACTACTATTTAATGACCAAAACAGTTCCGTTTTCTTCATTTATCACGACTTTTTAAGGTATCTAGGTTCCTACTATCTAGGTTCCTACTAGGTTGAAAATTATATAGCCTATCTTTACCAAGATGATGATTTATGATTTATGATTTATGAACCAAGATCTTATTTTATTTATTCCTTTTTTCATCTTTCTTGGTCCAACGGATCAATGATGCCTTTGTTGTTACTGATGTCCAGTATCAGCTTGTCGACTAGTTACATAAAAAAAACCGAAGACTAGGCAAATCATCATCATCTTTACACTGAGGAGGCGTAGAGGCTGCTCCAACACACTACTCCAGGCACCCTACTACTCCAGTGCAGATCGGCGAAGAGGTTAGAATAGGGTTGTCAGATGGCAAGACTAAAATATCTGGACAAAAATTCAAAAAGTCGGGATTTTTCGTGACAAAAATTTTTTTTTTGGAAATAACGGGCAAACGAGCTGACGACGAAAAAAACGTAAGAGCGCATGCGGCAAACGCGTTTCATTGAATCGACTGAATTGTCGGGACATTTTGTACTTTGTCGGGACTCGAATCTGGACATCGTGTGAAATGTCGGTATAATCCAGACGAATCCCGACCATCTGGCAACCCTAGGTTAGAAGCCAATACATGTGACAGAAGTCTTATCCCACCCAAAGGCCTCCGACATGGCTCAGCAACTAATAGGTATAAACCAATAGCTATCATCAGACACAATATTATGAAGCTGTATGTAAAAATTGCTAGAGTCCTTTTAAAAATAAAGAAAATTAATTGATTTCATTTGTGAGGGTAAGCCCTAAGGGGCCGCCCATAAATAACGTCACACTAATTTCATGGCTTTTTGACCCCTGCCCCCCCCCCCCCCTCTAGCTAGAAATTATTAAATGTAGCAGTTCCGAAATAACTTTTATTTCCATTTATTGTTTTTTAGTATTTACCTATACATACCAATTATTAGATTTTGAAATGACGTCACGAAATTTAGGACCCCCTCCTTGTCACGCAATGTCACACTATATAGACCCCCCCTCCCCCTAACATGTGACATAATTTATGGATGGCCCTAATGGTAAGCACTTTTTACCTTCATTGCAAGATTAGCTGATGTGTGATCCTAACAACCTCAGCTACCAGAATAAAATTAAGTACCTACTTACAAGTATACTATTCAGTGACCTCGATCTACCTACCTTCAGGGATAGTCTGGCTACCTCTAGGCGAGGAGCCTGCTGTATATTCCCCATAATAAAAAGGATTGAATAATAAATTGATACTACCAGTCTTTATTTATAACTACTATTATTTCTTCTGCGCTACCAGTGAGGAATGTCAGAGAGTAGGGACCTAATACAAAATTGAACCTTACCCTACTACTTGCTAGATTGTGATCATGGTGATTTGCTCTCAGCCTTTATATTATGTTAAAACCATGTGTAACCTACTCAAATAAAAACTATTTTCTCTGTAGGTATGGGCGTCATATACGTCGGTAATCGCCATACCGACCTCAAATAGGTACATAGAAATGAAATCTGAAATTCAAAACGCCAAGTCCAAACGTCAACATGCCATAGCGCGACAAACATTGTAAACAACATAAACCGTGGCTTTATTGAAATAAAAAGAGCCGTATCTTCTCCGGACTCGGTTAGTTCACTTAAAATTAGCTGTTTAGACGCCACGGTAAATTGTGCCGGCTATACACAGCTATAGCGAGTGCAAACTTTACTTGTACCGCCGTAGATATTCCCGGGAAAATGTATTTTTATTTCAATGTTCAAACCTGCGTTGTTAACTACAGTTACAAACGCCAATCGAAAATAAACTTTACGTCTCTAACATTACGGATGAAAAAGCAAACCACGCTCACGCTACTTACGACGTTTTCCAACAAGCATCTTGGCACCACTGGTACGCGGTAGCGTTCGCAGCTGTATATAGAGATGTATCGTTCTCTCTGTCTCTCGTACGCGATAGTGGCATGGTGTTGCCTCGCTCTCCGGCAGAGTTAAGCCGCTTATCTTCGGCCCGCACGCCGCTCCCGCCCCCAGGCGGCTGCTGCGTAAGTGACTATTCCGCAACTTTTTCCAGTTTGTCGTCGGAAATTTATTCGGTTTTTGAGTTAGGTTATTGTTTATGGTGCTGTAGGTTATACGGGGTATTAGGTAGATTAGTGTTGGATTCGTTACATATTTTGTTTCTAAATCGTCTATTGAAAATTGAGTCATGAATCATGAGTTTTGAATGAAGATTGTTTGCGCGAAACATCCCGTTTTTAATAGAAAAAGTAGTACATAATCTCTACGTACGTCGGTATGTAGGTGCCTAAACGTAATGTTAAAACAGACGTTATGATATGATTTTAAACTTAAATATAATATCATCATCACCGTGACGACGATCCATGTAACTGAGTCAAAATATCGGTAGATATAATAAAATACGAATCCTGAGTACCCGTTGCATTTAAAATAGACGATAAAATATTGACGCAACGTTCCAGAATAGCCCACCTCCGATATATTACAAGCGCGCATCTCACTCGTGTCTCCGGTTATACATAGCTATTATATATTATACGTACCTACTGGTTATACAACCATACTGAGCGTATTGAAGACCGAATGTTTACGCGAAGGTATCTGCTACGTTACTAGGGTTCGCGGGTAAGGGTGTCGGATAGCTTGCAGAGTAATGGCCGTTTTCAATAAATCTTGCAATATACCTACTTTGGCCGTTTTCAATTCAGTCTGGCTTCAACCTATTTATAGTCCACTACTGGGTACGGGTCTTTCCTCTTGGGGAGGCCTAGAGCATACTCCACCATGCTGCTCCAGTGCGGATTGGTTGTGGGTTAGTGGCCAACCCGAGTGTCGGAAGTTTTCTTGTCGTCTGAGGGCCTCCGACATAGCTTAACGACTGTACTATTACCGGTACCATTCTTCTAAAAATGTCCTCAAATTGTATTTATTTGAATGTGTGTATGTAATTGCAACGCTTGTGTAAGTGAAGTTTAATATAAATTGAAATTAAATTGCGTTAAATTTTAGATAACGGCGTTCTACAATATGTAGAGACGTGCAATCGTTCGAAGAAACCTACAAAAGAATGAAGATCAGCCAATCCCAAATTAGAAATGTTGGCGAATACAAAGTTAATACACTTAATTAATGTAATTAATTAAATAATTAATTTTTTATTACTTATTGTTAATTATTATTATTGTCCCTTTTTATAACTTTGTAATTAAAAATTTTATAATCTGAGAAAACCACGTATTATCATTATTGCCTTGGTTTGACTGGGAGCATTAACTTGGATTCATACGTAGATAGAGCATTCTACATCTAGGGTTATCCGGACAATTAGTTTGATTTTATAAAAGAATCCTGATAATTTTAAAAAAGATCGGTTGGACATATTAATTAAAACTAAGCTTGTATCTCAATTCTAGCTCTATTTACCTTGAGGTTAGCGCGAGATGGTCTTAAATTTGGGTAACCGCCCGCGCACCCTGTTGAAACTTTCAAAATAATGTTTCACACTTCTAAACAAAATTACTACAAACCCTATCTATACCTCAAAACTTCTTTTAATCTCTAACATAGGTAAGTTACCATGTCAAATAAATATCTAGTAATATCAATAAATAATCTCGTCGAACGATATGTTCTGTTCTTATACAGAACATACATATACAAACGTATACAGACATACATACATAGACATGTACAGGATAACAAAAGACAGTAGTCCGGTTAACAATTAGACGAGGTTACTGATGGAAAGTGGTCCCCATCTCCCATGCACATCTGAAACATCAAAGGCATTAACCATCATACTTTAACTTAAGTTAAATCACTGAATTAAATAAATCACAAAATTAGATGAGTATGATACTTATCTATTTGCTTGTTAATATCTCGTCGTATTTTCTCCGTTCTATTAATTGAACTATTATTACTGTAGGTACGTCTATTCTGTGATTCTTCTCTGCTGTACTTACACGTAATTTTAATTTCTCTTATGACGCATTAAAGATATGTACAGCTTTAATTTTAGCTACCTAGATAATTACATTAACCTAACTACGCTTAGTAACCTAAGTTTGGTAACAATGCAGAGAATGAAAACCAATATATAAATTGATTTAGGTACGTAACGCAAATTAACCGTATTCCCACCACCCAAAATACCTAAGGACTTACAAAATCATCGATTGTTACTGCAAACTGTAACCAAACTTCAAGATTAAACACAAGCTCATAAAAATCTCCGACTTACTATTGAAAATAAAGTTCAAGGTAGGTAGGTACGATCAGTGGGAAAAGTAAAAAAATACATATTGACTTCTGCAACGAAACCGCATAAGCTCTAATAAATCAGTTATTGAATCGAAAGCAAGAGTGCAAAGTTGGTATTATGGCGTATTTAATAAACTTGGCTGCATGTGGCCACTCTTCGCTCTCGAGAGTAATTCAAACAAATGTTGTGCCATTATTAAAATTCGAACGCGACGCCACTCTCCCGCCAAATAGTCTATGGTTGAGTTGAGTCCTTTTGTTTTTTATAAATTTTTTTGTTTAATTTTTATGAGTCGGGAAAAAGTTTAAGGATTTGAAAAATATACAGGAAAGTAAAAGATCGTTGGATGAGTGATCTCCAGTGGCAAGAATTCTTGAAGTCTCGGGGGGTATTTAAAACCTTGGTCACTTTTGTTATCTTTGTGAAGCTATTGTGGAAGCCTGTTGATAGAATAAAACTTTAAACACTTATTGGTTGGCCATTAACCCTTCCATCAATCCGCACTAGAGCAGCAAGGTGGATTATGCTCCGCGCAGAAAATATCAATTTCGTGCCATACAAACATTTGAGACGCTACATCAATCGAAAACTCATAAGCGTCAGATGTATTAGGAAAATGAATAATAAATCCGTACCACAGACAATAGGAGCATTAGGTGCACCATAGACAAGGAGTGATTACAATTTGCAAGGGGTGGAGTGCGTAAGGTTACAGTACAAAATGAACAGTAGACATCCATACATTTCTAAAATGAATTTAACTAAATTATAAGTTTACCACAGATTTGATCAATTGCAATATTAGAATGTTTGTTTTAAATATTTTTTACTTTGTTCTAAAATAGGTACAGCAAATAAAAGAATTACTTAGTACATATAAAAAACATGTATTTATATATAAAAAAAATGCAAAAAGTAATCAAATTATAAACACTTAGAAATCAATATAACTACTTAATGCGCATTATTTCAAAAGAAGCGATTCCCTTGACTGAACAGTTATTTAAATAACTTGAAAATCTTTTACAAGATTTAAAACAAGACCACAAGATTTAACATATAATTAGACAAGCTCATTCTAAGCTGAACCACAGAAGAAATAATAGTACCTATATGGCTAAACTAAAACTTAAATCAACTAGATTTCTATAAAGTACTACCTATTAGATATCTATTAGCATCTATTATGCATCGTGTGCGTAATCATTGCAGGGGTGCGTTAACCTACCCCTCTTCCCTAACTGTGGCATGAAACTCAATCCGCAAGCACGTCAACTATATTATTTATGGATTCTTTAACATGTAAGGACCATCGAGGGTCGGAGCGGACATTTGGTGAAGGAAGTGTTTCTTCTGCCTCGGTGCGCCACGAGAGGGAATTACTTTTTTGCCGCTCTATAAGTAGGTATTACACGCGGCGTGCTTGATAATTTTATGTCGTAAGGTGCATGTGTGAGCTGGAATTGTAAATTATTGTAGTTTTTAACCGATTTCACAATAGAAAAGTTATTGTGTTAACTACCTATTCGAGTACAAACCACCCTGTTGACAAGTTATTTAATTGGTTTTATCCTTATACAGTCTATAGTCAAAGATATTTTACTACATACAATATCATTGTCTATAGTCAATATATACAATGAAACAAAATATTATTCTCGAATCAAGTAGCGAATCGCAAATTCAAAGTTAGGTTTCAAACAGGTTCCAATAAACAGATTATAATAAAAACTGGCACACCCTCTAAAGTCTAGACCCTAGACTAGACTCCGTAGAGTTTTCCATAAAGCTCTCAAATTTTGTGTGAATTCTACCCAAACAGATTTCTTCTATAAATATGTAACCTAGCCGAGAATCGAACCAAAGTGCCCTTTCGCTACAATCAAGGTCTGGTCTGGTCGATTGTGATCCTCTATCTATAGTTTTGCAGCCTATCTTCTTAACTATAAACAGAGCTCAACTTTGTACTAGCAAATTATGGACAGTTCCTAGGTGTAACGAAATTAAAATGACGCTCGCACGCATTCACTACTAATTCCACCGTCCACCATTAAATTAGGTATGATTGGTATGACCAACGGTTATCCTACAATTATTTACACTTATTATGGTTTCTTTTTATAAACAAAGTAAACGAATACGACAACTAAAGTAAGGATTAAGTAAACGTTGTTTATACTGTATTGACACTAACGGGTTATATAATAGCTATTTATTGGCATGCACTTCATGTTTTACTTTACTTTCAGCTTGGTATTTAATTAACTAACGTTCCGCTAATAAAGAGTAACAAATACTTAATACATAATCATTTTTTTTATAAACGGCTCCCTCTAGGCAGACTCTAATGCTGTTTGGTCAGTTATTTATGTAAAAACCCCTGAAGTCAAGTCCCGAGCGAGCGAGCCAGCACTAATTTCTGGCTAGTAAAGATGACGAGAGTTGAAAGTAGTAAAAATGAATAGAATGCTTATAAAATTAAGTCCACCTTTTGTACCACTTAGCTTTAAGGATATAATAAAGTGTAAATAAATAAATAAACAGTTTTCGTATAAGTCGACTTCTAAGAGGATGTTCTATAGTAGCAATTTTTAACGTAGGTTGTTACATTTGTTTGACAGTTTGACTCCGCGTATATCAACCGATTTGAAAAATCTTTTTTTGGCACTTCAGAATGTTTCTGAAAAATTACATTAGGGACCTAATAAAAAATGCGAATGTGTATTTTCAATTTTTATATATTCTTATAAATGTCTGAAACTTAGCTCAGATATACCTATTCTTGCTTAAGATACCTGTATCCTTGGAAACATCTGGAATATCAAAATATTTTTGCTGCAAATAAATGAAGGTACCTCGTAAATTAATTAAACCTATTTACAATTAGTAAGTAATAAGGCGAGCCACAATCACCTGAATCACCATTAGATCAAAGCCGGAGACAAGCATTGCAAATTCAACCGGAACTAATGCCATAAAATTTACTCCCGCTTCTCCGCTGATATGGCGCCAAATCGAATCAGTCGTGTGACGGAGCGGCTTTGAAGTCAAAAAATTCAATTACATTCGTGAATTCTTTTAAAGAGGCCATATTTGAGAAATTACTAGACATTATAAAGCATTTTGATAATCTTTAGTAGTGATAACCGCGGAATTTGAACTCGAATTTCAAAGGGGACCTTTTTGCGCTTTTATTTTTAAGTTATAATATATACTTAGATAGATAAGCGTATGGTAGCCAATAGATTATAATTATAATTTTTGCAATAAATGATTACTTGCCTACTCCGATTCATCAAATAATTACATCGTAAAAGAACTTACATACTTACGTAATATTTTTCCATGTAAGCCAACCCTCGATGTTCATTCAGCCATAAATAAAAATAAAACGTCAAAATGCTTCATGTAGTCTTATAGCTGACATATTCTGTTGCATATTTAACATTATTTTATGACTAGACATTAGTTACAAGTTTTATTTTGTATCCGATAAATGTCTTGATATAAAGTCGTAATGACCAGAAAAGATAAAAAAAACACATATCAAAAGTAACAAGAATTACACTTAACTACCAAAATATATTTGAGTTAAAAACCCTGAAAACCAATTTCGAATTACGAATATCGCGCCATTTATAATTTCTCTCCCACTCAACCATAGACAAATGGCCAAACGACGTTTCCTTGTAACGTTAGGGAGGTGCCAATTCAGCTTCTTTGGTAATTTTCAAACGATTTATCGAATTAAATCGTGAATTTCTTTTGATGTGGGTACCTATTGAGCGAATTCAATATTCGATTACATGGAACCTGACTTTTCAATTTGCTCTCCCTTTTATCTACGAATGAGCTTATGTCTTGGGTATTCGAATACGAATGTCTTCATGTTTTGTAACGATATCTTTGGGGTTGCTTGGGCAAGTCAACAACTTAGGATGGGTCACTACTGCTATACCTCTTTTAAATATTTTATTAGAACTATAACTTGGAATGTGAATGTTATTACTAGCCATGAATAACTACGAAATCTAGAGACAATTGAATTACAGTTACGTTAGGTTAGGATGGATGGATGGAGGTACATCAGGTACCTACCTACTAAAGGTACAATGCAGTACAAGCACGATCCACTAAAGCAATCAATTAGGTATTTTTGTTTGCATATTTCTTTCGTTTTTACGTTAATTTATTTTCATAATTACATTTAGAAATGACATTGAAGTTTTTATAACATAAACAAAAGATCAATGTTAATTATTGTAGATATGCCTAGGTACAGCAACGAATTTGTGGTAGGTAGTTGTGCCCTATAGAACACTTATAAATAAGTGGCTATACTAAAATTGTAGGTTTATTTTCAAACATCCAAGTAACTACCATCGTTTCACATCAAAACTCTTAAGTAGTAAATATATCCTGTCTCTACATTTTGTTGCAGCATTTATCGGCATAAGGTATTATGTATCTATTATGGTTATATACTTAGTTATTTAATGATACAAGAAATAGGTTTACTAAATAGATCTACAACAAAGCAAAGTGATTACACACTGTTCAGAAATGTAATATTCAAGAAAGGTTTCTTCGTTAATATTAATTAGGCATTCGGGAGTTGTTTCATGTAATTTTAATGCGCTAGTACATAAGTGAGTAGGCACTCTGGGTAATGTTTAAATTCTGTTTCAATTATGTAAAATATGTAAATATCTTTCACCAGTTGTGAAGCGCCTTGTTTGTTTTTGGAACTTCCAGGTTAAAATGTAGAATCGTCTTGAAAATAAACCATCATTGCCATTATCAAAGTTTATTTTCATTTCAGAAATTATTGAGGTCATAGACTAAATCATAGAGGTGACAGAACACTAAGTCATAGTCAAAATAGAATTGGTTTCCTTATTCAAAGAGGAAAAGAAAGAATTATCGTACCTACTTTGAATATACTAGGTCACATACAGTTACAATTTTGATCTTGAATTGAAAACAATCCAAAAATCTGAGTGTAACAAGCCTATTGGCAGAGGATTGTCAGTAGATATAGTGAGATTTAAGTAATAGTTCCCTTCGCTGTCATACTAATGAGTAGCGAGGGGAACTCTGATGTACATATTATAGGATAGGTAGTCCCATTTATTTGTTTACTAGCAACCCGCCCCGGCTTCGCTCGGGTGTAATTTTATTTTTAAACATTTAGAGATACATATATTTATAATTTTATGTTTTGAAGACCCATGTGGCGCGATGGCTACCATGCCGGATCGCCGCGCCAAGGGTCCTGTGTTCGATTCCCAGCGAAGCGGAAATTAGAATGATGAATTTCAATTTCTGTTCTCGGTCTGGGTGTGAATGTCCTTGTCTAGTGTGTTATCCAACTTATCCATGGCACCCACGACACAGGGAATCCCAGTGTGGGGCTATGAGTGTGAAACATTATTATTTATTATTTGTTTTTATTTATTATCTTTTTAAAGGACATAGGTAGGTGTTTTTTCTTTAAATTTTAAATTTGTACTTGCCAACCTATTGTTATTTTTATAACATATACATTTTACTCAATTAATTTATTTGTAATGGGTTTATTTTTTTTACTTGAACTATTTTTTTTAGATTCCTCTATTTACATTTTTGTACATACATACATCTATTTACATTTTATTGCTTTAGTAAATAAAGGACTACGCTACAGTTGCTTGGCGTGGGGCCACACTGGTCATTGCGCGGCCGCGGCGGTGGCGGCGGTGTTTGTTTTCCTAAATTTGTATTATCTTCTGTTCACGCACGGCCAAACTCCAGCCGTCCAAGGCGAGACGCCTCGTCACTTCGAGGATTTTTTATTTTACTATCATTCGTTATTTAAATCGCCTATTACTTTTTTATTATTCTTCTTTTGTTTTTTCTCTGTCATTACTTTCTGTGTCCTAAATGTATTAAAAATCTTTCACTCCTAAACGGTTAAAATAATTATTTATTTACTTCACCGACCATCCCCGTCATTAACATTTTGGTCATCTTCGAGCCGGATTTACGGATATTCTGGAAATACTGGAATAACTAGATAAACAGCAAATTACTGAAGTTGAAATCATAGCCCCGTGTCCCGTACTACGTGAAGGCTATAGGTGGATGGGAGGTATCGTCTACGGAGTGAGTGGTATAAAAGTCGGTATAATTTTATTCTTAGCCTTTATTTATAGGATGTTTTGAGGACATTACCTTAATATAACAAAATTACTTACTATGTATCAATTACATTATAATATTTTACTCAATTAGTTATGTGCAGTAATAAATGTACTGAATGTTATTTACTAACGTATTATTGAGGTGATACATAAGTTTATTTTTGTAATAGCTAGGAAACTATTTTCATAATCCCTTGTACTCGTGAATTGTATAATTTCAGTAACTTGTCTGATGTTACATATAACTTAAGTCACATAAGTTCTTCACTTTGCTCGTATATTTGTGAAAAATAGTACCTAAGCAACGTTCCTGTTTAGTAGTATTGGTGAATAATTGTATGTCGATTTCAGGATTGTGCAACCGACTCCCAAAATGACTGAAAAAGCTGAAATCTTAAAAGAGATTGTAGAGTTGACTAGGAAGCGTAGCAGTTATAAAGGTCGGATCACAATTTTTATTACATATTTGAAATCATTTCAATCGTCGGACGTGAAGAACATCGGTGAGTTAGAATTGCGTTTAAGTAAGTTGGATGCATTGTATGCCCAATACGATGAAACCCAAACCAGATTGGAGTGCATTTCTGATAATATAGATCAACAGCTAGCTGAGCGGGAGGAGTTTGAGAGTAGGTATTATAGTACATTGAGCCAGGCGCAAGAGACTCTTAGTAATTATAAAATATCTCAAGTGCCTCTGCCTAGTGATTGCTCTCGTAGTGGTAGGCAGAATCCGGTCAAGTTACCTACTATTCAAATCCCTAAATTTACTGGTTCATTTAATAATTGGTTGGAGTTCCGAGACACTTTCACGAGCCTCATTCACGACAACGACGAGATAGACGATGTGAACAAGTTTCATTACTTGCGCACATCCTTGGAGGGCGCTGCGGCGGTGGTTATTTCATCTATCGAGTTTTCGTCTAGTAATTATAGTGTCGCTTGGAAACTCCTATGTGACCGTTTTGACAATAAGCGGTTGTTGATTCAACATCATGTTGCTTCGTTATTTAATATCGAACCGGTCACACGAGAGTCCGCCAGTAATTTGAAAAACATTTTAGATCAGTTTAATAAAAACATCCGTGCACTAGATGCGTTAGGTGAGCCCACTAAACATTGGGACACGCTTCTCATTCACCTAATGACTAATAAGTTAGATAGTAAAACTTATCGTGAGTGGGAAGAGTATAAGGGTCGCTTGGATACCGAGACGCGCGTGGAGCTTCAACATTTCATTGAGTTCATGCGTATACGAACTAACATTTTGGATACGATTGATTTTTCACGGCATTTTCACTATACAACTACTATTAATAATAATAAACATCCTAAAGCAAAGGCTATGATCACGACTGAAAATATATCAAATAATTTAGTTGCAAAGGACTCATGTCCGAAGTGCAGCGGCGAGCATAGACTAAATAACTGTCCTGAGTTTTTAGTGTTGAGTAATGAAGCCCGCCTGCAGTTATTACCGACTTTAAAGGTTTGTTTCAATTGTTTTGCAAAATCCCATTTTTCAAATAATTGTAAGAAACAGGGATGCAGAATTTGTAAGCGTAAGCATTCAGTTTTGGTCCACGTTACCAATAATAAGCAGATATCAACTGTGCATGGAGAGCGCTCTGACGAAGTCAGCGCGACCCCCGCCACCGATCATAACAACTTAACGTTATCAACGAGCGTGTCATCCGCGAGTCCTGAATCAAACGGTTATCACGGAGACGTTATATTAGCAACTGCGCTAGTTAAGTTATATGATTCCAACGATCGCGCACATATAGTACGCGCTGTCTTGGATTCCGGTAGCACATCCTGCCTACTGTCGGAGAAAATGTCTCGACAGTTAAATCTGCCTTATAATCACATTAATCAATTTGTTCAGGGTATCAATAATGCAACCACGCATATTAATAAAATGTGTAACTTGCGTTTGCGTTCATTAGATGATACGTTTATGCGTAACGTAAACTGCTTTGTTTTGCCTTCCCTAACAGATAATGTACCGAGTCGTACAGTTAATATATCACACCTCAACATACCTAGTAATGTGCGTTTAGCGGATCCTCATTTTTATAGGTCCTCGTCAGTAGATTTAATAATAGGTGCTGATATTTTTTGGGACATAGTAGGATCTCAAAGAATTAATTTAGGTAATAATAAACCGATCCTTTGCGAGACTGCTTTAGGGTGGATAATTTCTGGTCCGATGAATAACAGATTTACATCTCATTTGCCAAAGCCTATTAAGTGCAATTATGTAAACGGTAATTCGAGTAGTGATATGTCTAATCAAGAAACACAAAGTAAGCTCGCACGGTTTTGGAATTTAAAAGAAATAAATTATTCAAATAATTCTAGGTATTCACGGAATAGAAGTTATGAACATTTTATGAACACCAAATGATGGTTTTTGTGTGAAAATTCCTTTAAGAAAAACCCTAGTATTTAAGACACTCGATGCAGCGAGCTTAGTAGTGTTTTTTATCTTTAGACCATAGGCTCTTAACACAACCCAAACTTTATACAATTTATCGCGAGTTTATGTCAGAATATCAGTCGCTGGGTCACATTATAATTTAATAATAATAATATACTGAGCTTCAGATGGTGCCAGTGACCAGTTAGTCCACGCACGAATTATATTTTGGGGGTAACGGGTCAAGCATAACTTTAGGTTTAGGATGGCTACCTGAATCGGATCTGCTGCATTTTCCTATAGGTACATCCGTTACGTATACAAAGGTAAACTCAAATTGTGACATCCTTTCCGTTATCTCTCAGAACTTTGATCCGCTCAGTCTTGTCTCTCCAGTAGTGATCAAATTTAAAATAATAATGTAGAGTCTATGGTTGTTAAATTTATCATGGGATGATCCCCTGATTAATCTTAAATATTATATAAAATATTATTATTGATTATATAACTGAGTTAAATATTTTAACTCAGTTATGAGTACCACGCCGCGTGATAATTGATTATTTCGTTCAATTAGAATTTCACTTATTCTCTGACAGTTCGGAAAAAGCTTACGGTGCGTGCCTATGTACACGTCCGAAGTATAGATAATAGCGGTAGGATGTTAGTTAAATTATTACTTGCGAAAAGTAGAGTAGCACCGATTAAAGTCACGACAATTCCGAGACTTGAGCTTTGCGGCGCGGCGCTCAGGTTGCTGCGAAGCTGTATGAAAAAGCATGCAATTCCTTAAGAGTAATGGTAGCGAGTACTGTGTTTTGGACTGACTCCACCACTATGATCGTTTTGCGTTGGTTAAAAATGTTACCAAATAAATTACATACATTCAGTCTCTCGACATGTGGTAGTCAGGACCACATTTTTTAATGCAGAACTATAGTAATTGTCCTGCTATTTTAGTACCTCGCGAACCGTTACCTGAAATACGTACAGAAGTGTCGTTTTAGTTAAGTCAGATAATAATAGTTCTTCTGTATTTATTAATTTTGATCGTTATTCGAATTTTAATCGGCTTAGACGTGCAGTAGCTTATGTGCTACGTTTTGTAAATGTATGCACAGGACGCCGTGATTTTCTTTCTGAAAGTGAATTAAATTATTCTTTAAATGTTATTATACGCACAGCTCAGAAGTAATTGATTCCGGAATACGATACTTTATTGAAAAAGAAACCCTTGCCTGCAAAGAATGCTTTGTTGAAATTTAACGTTTTCCTTAATGATAATGATTTGATGCGTGTTGATGGTCGAATTAATTATTATTCTGAATTTTCGTATGTCAAAAACTTTCTTTATTATTACAGTCCATTCATCGATTAACAAAGTTATTATTTTTACATTATGAACATACGAAGCTCATGTATGCAGGACCACAACAATTATTATTATTAGCATCAATTAGGGAAGTTTACTGGCCAATAGGTGGACGTAATTTAGTAAAGGCTATTTACCGTCACTGCGTTAGGTGTGCAAGAATAAAGTGAAGGGTTGAAGCTCCTCTGATGTGTAACTTACCGCGGCAGCGTCATACTCCAGGTGGTTATCCAGTTGAAACTGTCGATGTTGACTATGCGGGTCCCATTACGTCCGCAAGTCGTCAGAGTCGTGGTTGTCGCATTGTGAAGGTGTTCATACATTGCAATTTTTATATGCCTTACTACAAAGGCTTTATATTTGGAACCAGTAGGTGACTTGACCAGTAATAGATATATTCTAACACTACGTAAATTCATTGCACGTCGTGAAAAACCACGTCATATTTACTTTGACAACGGGACTTCGTTCGTTGGGGCATGCAATGACTTAGCTAGCTTCTTAAAAACGAGATTCTAACTCACTATCTAGTGATATTTTTAATGAAGGGTTAAACTATACCACTTTACTACTACATTTTGACGTCATTTGGGAGGCGGCTGTAAATCTACTTTAATTTGTTCCGTGTGTTAGGAAATTGTCATTTGACCTACGATGAATTGTATACCACTTTAACACAAATTGAGGCTATTTTAAATTCGCGACCACTCACTCCTTTATCATCGCATCCAGAGGATTTGACCCCATTGACACCTGGCCATTTTTTGATTGGACGTCCACTGACAGCCATACCGACCCAAAACTATGAGGGACGGAAGGAAACACACCTCACGAGATTTCAACGAATTGAGCTTATACGTCAGCATTTCTGGACAAGGTGGAGCAAAGAATATATTTCTGAACTACAAAAGCGGACCAAATGGCAGAATCCATCGAAATCATTAGAGATCGATTCGTTGGTTATTATAAAAGAAGATAACTTGCCGCCCATGAAGTGGAGACTGGGAAGAATTGTGACTCTCTTTCCTGGTCAAGACAACATTAGTCGAGTAGCAGACATCAAGACGGCTATCGGGATTATCCGGAGATCATTCGCTCGAATCTGCCCACTTCCAGCTAATGAATAAAGTTGGTTGAACACACAGTGTTCAACGCCTGGGGGCATGTTCACGCACGGCCAAACTCCAGCCGTCCAAGGCGAGACGCCTCGTCACTTCGAGGATTTTTTATTTTACTATCATTCGTTATTTAAATCGCCTATTACTTTTTTATTATTCTTCTTTTGTTTTTTCTCTGTCATTACTTTCTGTGTCCTAAATGTATTAAAAATCTTTCACTCCTAAACGGTTAAAATAATTATTTATTTACTTCACCGACCATCCCCGTCATTAACATCTTCTGAATGGAATGTCCGATTTCAGTAGTTCAAAAAGTTATCTATAGGTATTGAAACAGTTTTGAGTATGAAATGATTTATTTGGATAAGGATTAATACTAAGGTATGGTTTTCATGATCTAATTTTTGGTCATCTTTTTTATTAACTGTTAAAATAAAATGTAAAAAGTGGTTATAGTGACATAACGACAATAGTATCGCGAGGTTTTTTGTAGATATTGATATGTTCTCTAATATTGTAAAACATTTTTTGTTCTATCATCAATAGTTTCCGCACTAAACAACTGGCTGCTTTCCATTCGATGTAAACGTTAACGTTAAAATCGTGTTGTCGTGTGAACGACTGCCTCGTATACGGGGAAACCGTATATGGGAAAAATCGAATCGAATGGACGCCGAGTGAACGTAGCCTAACGCGGGAGCAGGCAACATACAACTGTCCATGAGAGAAGCATGGGTTTTCCAGATTAACTTTAAGTATTTGCGGATACTTAAAGACTGACTCTGTGATTTATTTTCAAAAATTCAAAATTCATTCATTTATTCATGTAGGTATCATTGATACACTTATTTATGCACGTCATTTTTTTAATTTAGTTGATTTACTTTTACAACTGTTGATCTTTCATTATCTGCAGTCGATCGGAGACGATATAGCGGATAGCCATCGTTCCCGGTAATTGTTTCTGCCACTATTCCCGTGTACACCGTTTCGAAAATTGACCATCTACCATACATGGTGAATTTGAATTGAGATTTCCACATGGGCCATGAATCAAGTTTTTAATAACAACTTCATGCAAGCCTGGATTGACTTATACATCAGGAATTTCAGTAGATATGATTTGATCAACTTCATTTGGTATCAACTTTATTTTCTCAATTAGCCAAATCATGATTATAAGCATGAGGCAACCTGCTTGCAGCGCGTAACGTCTCACCAAATACACTGTGTTTTACAATTAAATCCATTAAAGATTTCAACTTTAGTCGGAAGACTCGTGCAGTAATATCATGGCGATCAATCGGTGATTGGCCAGGTAAAAACTCTGTTTGATTTCTATTCACTAAAGACTGCATGTGAATGTGATAAATAAATCAGCAGTGCCATAATAACAAACATACATATGTCATGGCATTTTGAGCGTATTCATGCATATGCCGAGGACTTCCAATATAATATGTTGCTGGAAGAATTGTCATCCGCCCGACATTGTTTGGATTTCCATCGGTAGTAATTGCATCTCGAAGGTGAATACATAAACTCGTCAGAACGTAGTTTGGTCTGGTTCAATCTGATGAAGGTCAATCTCTCTGTTTCTATGTTTACATACATATCAACAGCATATTGATGAAATAATCGCCGACATTTCAATATGTGATTGTCTTTATTTTCAGGAACCATCAGACGGTATGAGTACAAATTAATTGAACTAACTTTTTTATTAGTTTCAGTTCCTGTAAATAAGATAATGTTTTGATGACAGTCATTCAACAATAACTTAATTGTAAACAAAAACAATGCGATGACACTTTATAATTGCCTGTATTAGGATTTATCATCTTGATTGAGAAATGATAACCATCTTCACCTTTCCAAAATAATATTGGATATTGTAATGCGTCATGAGAGATGTGATTCATGCACACGTTCTAACTGATCATTTCTGCGATGTAAATCAATATCACGGGCTTCCAGATTTTCTCCAACCATTACAATGGCAACTTCATAAATTTTTGGTGCATTGAAACGTCTTGCATGTTGTCCTACGGGAGTTTTATCAGCTCTGATTACAATTTTATAACTATTTGATGGTGATCCAATGCAGTTTTAAAAAATGTAATCAACTGATTTAAGTAACTTCCGAGGGCCTTAAGGAACATACAAAGAAATTACCGGAATTTGTTTAATATCGGGTACTCTTACAGAATTAATTTGCGTTTTCCACCACTTTCAAGGTGAAATTAATGAAATGCGGAGGACATAGATACGCAAAAAACATGCTCTTGAAAACAAAATAAGAAAATCCATACTTTTAATATTATAAATGTGAAAGTGTGTTTGTTTGTTTGTCCGTCTTTCACGTCGCAACGAAGCTGTTTTATGGTATGGTTTTTGTGTGTGGAGATAGTGAGGAGGGTGGAGAGTAACGTAGGCTACTTTTTACCGCGGTAAAACATCCCCATGGGGAGATCGATATTTTGTTAGTTGCTAGATATTTAGTTCCGGATGTTGTTAATAGATGGCGTTAGTAAAATTCATTTGCATTTCACGCTATCAAATGATACATGTAAATTACTTAAGTCATGGGCAACTAAGTCTAACTAAATAAAAGTAAGTAAGTAGGATTTCTAAAAAATCGATCTCTACCGCGGGCGAAGCTGCGGGCAAAAGCTAGTAGAATATATCCATTCAGTTATAGGGTTGTGAATTAATGAAAAAAATAACTTAAGGCATTTTATGGCCTTTCCATGTAATTTAAGTAAAATTTAAGAAATGCATGTATTACTCTTTTTGTACGGAGTAAACGTTTTTTTATTATTTAAAACAAATCAGCTGACATTTTTTATTTTTCCCTACAAAATGTCCTTAAGGAACTCTTTGGTATGGAACCCTAAAAAATAGCATAAATGCTAAGTTGAAGTCTTTTCAATATCCTAAATAGTCCTGTTAAAATTCGTTCAGTAGTTTCAGAGATTTGGCTAGTACTGGTCATTGCGCGGCGGCGGCGGCGGTATTTATTTTCTTGAAGTCATAATTTCTTCTGAATGGAATATCCGATTTGAGTAATTTAAAAAGTAATCATTAAGTATTTAAATAGTTTTGAATATGAAATGATTTATTTGGATAAGGATTAATACGAAGGTATAGTTATCATGGTCTGATTTTGGTCAGCTTTTTTATTAACTTTTAAAATGTAAAAAGTGGTTATAGTGGCATAACTACAATAGTTGGACATATAGTATCGCGAGGTTTTTTGTAGATATTGATATTTTCTCTAATATTGTAGAACATTTTTTTGTTCTATCATGAATAGTTTTCGCAGCGTACGCGATGTAAAGAATATTTTAGGTAATTTTTTACACATTATTGGAGTTTTAGTAAGGATCCCTAATTTTTTTAAAATATAATATAGCCTATGTTCACCGCGAATAGTGTAACTTTCTAACAGTGAAAGAATTTTTCAAATCGGTTCAGTAGTTTCAGAGCCTATTCAATGCAAACAAAAAATCAAATCTTTCCTCTTTATATATTAGTATAGATATAAGGTCAAACAGTATGATAGAGGTTCAAGGTTTTAAATACCACTTGGGTGCGTCGGAAGCTTTTCACTTCGCCTGCAGCTTTCGATTAGCCACCAATCCTCTTGATTTATTCGATTTTCGAACGACACCATTTTAAGTCACGTGCTCATTGCAAATAAAGAGACCGTACATGTAAGTGGCTTAATACAGCATGTTCTTTTTCATCATCGATTTATTTATTTTTATGTGCAGTGCTTACGGCAAGAAAAGCTTTCACGAATCAATTTGAAACGTGATCGTTAATTAGATGTAGATAGGTATTGAATGATTTAAAACCTTACCACGTTTATAAGAAAAAAAGATTCAAAGGGGACAGATACAGGTACTCATCAAATTTTCCATTGCCTTTAGATATCGTTCAATTAAATTATTCAAAACAAAATTGGGTACACTTCAAGGGATTAACTAAATATACCAAGGTAGGTACCAAGGTACGTGTCTACGTAGGCACGCCTAAAAACATATCTATCACTCCATATTATGCTTAAGTCTTGACAAATTTTGTGTTTTGAGAAATTTTTGCTTTTAACATTTAATAACATTTTTAGTTGTATCTCAGAAATCTCCGAATACAGCTGAATATCGTACCTAACTACCTACTTACTTACACGGTACATCCAAATCAACCTGAAATTTCTATAATAAGAATGTTAAAAAAATCGAATCATCCTGTATTCTAAATTTGCTTGGAAAATGGCGTTCGAATAGGACACCGTAATTGGAGCACTCAATTTGCGCGCCACTTTCCGCCGGCACGCGCCGCCACGCGCTCTGTCAATTGTCTCTGTACACTATCTGCTCTGTAATCGAATGTTTTGTCTATGGAACTCGTTCTAAACAAAACAATAGCCTAACACACGCTTTCCACGGTCTGTTTAAAAATGAGTATTTGTTTAAAACATGTGTAGATAATAACACGTAGAAATACTTGTTTAAAGACAATTTAAAAATGAAATTCTTGAAAAATCAAAAGAAAATACAGCATGACCATTACATTTACATAGATAATAATATTAGGTATTACAAATCCCTTTCAAAATTTTCTAAGTGCTAACTTAACATTCACATCATTTAAAGGTAGGTATTTTATGTCATCTTAATGAATCACAATCATACGTGACATGTCGAGTGACCGAAAGGATTACGAATTAACATTAATATTGGCAACTAACGCGCCGCGAGCTGCCTTTGTGAAAAAGGGATTAATTGATCATTAAAGATTTTATGGTGGGCGTAAGGGCCATCATAATACTTTCTTAAGTTTCATTCGTAGTTGTAGTGGTTGACTATCGGTAACTATTCGTGCATTTCGTGTAATGCAAAGTACTCGTACTCTGTGGTGTAATGTAGACATACCTACTGGCTAGATACAGATTAAAAACGGCAGGAAAAAAACTGATGCGTATTGCGTGTATTGCCACCATACGGCCTTTTCCCTCACACTCTCACATTGTAAAAGCTAAGTCGGAATGGGCGTTTCTCGGTGGTCATACTATCATGTCATACTGATATTACCCCCGAGAATAGTTTGTATCGGTGGTCATACTCCCCATTATATCAGTAGTAAGTAGACTAGTAGGCAGGTACAGTACATGCCTACCTAAAGTAGGACAAAAATTATAATTATTATTATGTATGTTTAGGTATGAACAAATTGCAAAATGATTTTTTAACTAGTAACTATCAAATCAAATAATAATGACAAGTTTTAAATGTAACCCAAGTGTGTCTTATAGGTTCGTTTTTTGAACAATGACGTTTTCTACATGCGCTCACATGAAAAGATGGCATTATGGCAAAGGTCCGCTGACGTGATCCCGTATCGACTTCGAAAAATAAAATCCTCGATGCCAAAAAACCAAGAATGGAGTCGATGGATTAAGAAGCACGCTCCATTGCCGATTATAATTTTCGCCTGCCCTGGATTGTTATCTTTTTTAACGTTTTTTATCAAACCTTTGTAATGATCCAGCCAGGTGTGGATCACAAAATACCATTTAATTGGGACGTCTTCGTTACAACCCTTAGAGGAATATTTAAAAAACTTACAATGCAATAATATTACGTACAGTGTTCGTACTAACCCTCTCAGTGGGGGTTATATTGAAAATACGACAATTTCCTAAGCTGCCAACTTTTTACTGTGTACCTAGCTATTTCATAAGAGTACGTTATACGTAAGTAAGTAAGATACATGCTACCTACATAAGGTAGGTAGGTACTATATTCCTTTAGTGCGTTCATTCCCACTAGTTCTACTGCTTAGTTCTATCGTAGAACTAGTGGGAATTTTTTTTCTCACTAGTTCTACCGTAGAACTAGTGGGAACAAAAACCGTGAATATTTCAGAGATACAAAGTACCTAAAGCGTGTTTCTGCCCAAATTATTAGGATAATAAAAATATGTCACACAAAATTTGCTTCCAAATTCCAATCGGTATGTGTGCAAATGAAACCTAATATCGCTATCTGACGGAACAAGATAAAAATAAAACCTTTTTTATGAAATAGTTATAAATTTACCGAGGTATTTCCGTTCAAATTTTATCCGCCTTGTTTATTTTTTACTGCATCCGTTGCATTTGTATAAGACATTAAAAATATTGTTCCAATCCGGGCGATTAATTCCCAATGAAACTGTATCTAATTCAATTACAAAAAAATACGCATTTCAAATAAATAATCCAGATCTATAAAAACACAAAGGTGACCTTCCGATCGGCCAGGAAACGTCCATGGATAAAAAAATATAACCCCATAATTCACAATTAAAATCGGCTACTGGTCATGGCCGAAAGTATACATAATAAATTTATTCCTTAAAAAGGTTTGGCTGAAAAGAGAGGATGCCGTCACAAAGAAGGGATAGCCTCGCGCTCGGTGAATGAAAAAAAGAAAAAGCAAAGTTGTTTATTGTTATTTGCCGCCAACGCCTGGGGAGTTTAAATTTAGAACCCTAACTTCAAGGAGCAACGATAATGGCGGCCGAACAACATAACCAGTTTCACCGGAGGACCTGCAATGGAATAACTGATTTGAATATATTAATACGACTTTACTTTTATCCAAAGCGTAGTATGTACTTACACGTAAAGTGACGCCATATTATCCAGAAAAGTTAAGCAGTGTAGAGATGGCCTAATACTAAGTTATTCATTTAATCCATAGCTAATTTTATTTTTATCTTTCTTGATATGAAATGTAGTTAAGTGCTTAAACATTTACGGTCCGTGGAAAGTTTGGGCAAGATAGTTTCCAGTGGTGAATCTCCGTAGACCTACACATATTCTCTTTCTATGAGTCATATTTATACTGTTTTTATACAACGATTAACTATAAGTGTTCCTTGATCTGTCATGTAACAGTAGCTACACGGTACAAGAGATGATACACATAGAAGTACAAACAAGTATTTTTTTTGTTTAACGATCACAAATACACCTGTGTATACATTTGCTACAGATAAAAAATAACAAAGATTCATTCATAGAACGGAACTGCATTGATGCATGGACAAAGGATCTACGGGCCATTAGTTCCCACGTTTTTTTTTAAACTCCTTTTGATGACCAGGGTAGCAACTATGAAGTGTGAATGAGACATTGGATATCGACAAATTAACGTCGATTAAACTGCACAAAATAAATGTAAAATTATTTGTTAGGTGATTCTACATTTAAGTATTGTGAGACATTTTGTAGTTCATGATTTTAATCTTCTTTTAATTATTGGGTACAATCAGTGCAGCCAATTCAGTGTAAGCAACTCCCGAATTCGTTACAGGAACGTGGATTGATACAAATCTAAATGTAAATGAAAAATTCACTTCGATCAACATTGAAGTATAATTGGCCAGCACCAATCACGCTAAAACTATAAGCTCACAAACAAAAACTTGACAAGTACCTTACCTAGGGGAAAATCTACTATTGTTGACAACCCCCCCAATGATTGATACCTTTTTCATATTACATATAACTAATATACTATACTACGAGTATACTAACCATAAATATTTTTTTAAGTATATGCTAACTTTGATTTTAGTTACTATAATAATTGTCATTGTTGTCATTTGATAAATTGGCAACGTTCACCAAATTGCTGCTCCTATCATTTTTTACCAGCTAGTGTTTTAAACCTGCTAGGTTGATGAATTTATTTAAATTAATAAACACGGACAAAAATTCTAGAGTAGGTAAACGCTTAAGGTCTCAATCACGGGGTACTTTACCCTACACTAAAAAATAAAATGAGTTGAACGCGGTCTTATTATACAAAGATAAACAGGGGCTGATTATTATATCAAATATATTAATTGGAGGTTGCTTCTTAAAACAAAACGCTTGAAATTCTCTGAAAAAAATTGCCACGGAAAAACAACTCTACAAGTTCGTAGGAAAATAATTGTAGGTATCCCTCTTGGTCATACCTGTACATATTGTGGGGTTTTAGTGTTAAGATAAAAAATAGAGCGATTCACGTTTACCCATAAAATACTTTAAGTAACAGTACCCAGGGGTACTGGAGTACCCCTGTAAATAAAACATCATTTTTACATAATAATAAACATTTATTAATTATCAACTTACATAGACTTTATGTCACTTATTTCTGTCTCACATAATACAATTAAGCTTAAATTAAAGGAACTTTTCTGAACAGTTTTGACAAATCTTTTTTTGGTGGTCTAAACAAATAAAAGTTTTACATTTTTCACATTGAGTGCGTGATTTACGGTCTTATGACCTGGAACAAAATAAAAATCTTCCAGATTTTTAATCTGAAGTAGTCGGAGCATCTGATGACTGCTTTTTTCCTATTATACCGCCAATAATTATTTGGAGATGCATCGGCAAAGTTTTGTATTCAAATCGATCCTCCAAGTGCGGTTTTATAGCCAGGTTAAAAGCTAGAGTCTTCAGATAAGTTCGTATATTCTTGAAAACTTGTTTACCAGTAGCGCTAGATGAATGCAAAAATATCATGAAATTGATTCCGACAATATTCAAAATTCCGTAGAAGACACAAAGAATCCAGCGACGAGTTTGCCAAGAAACACTGTACGTGTGACAAAGTTGATCAAAAGTGTCAACTCTGTGGTTGTAAAAATGTATTATACAAATAAAAAAAAACATTTAAATGAAAAGCATAAATCAAACAGCACAATAACGTATATTATTTCGTAAAATCACTAAAATCATAGTAATGAATTTACTTACTTTAACTATACCCAGGGGTACTGGAGTACCCCACCCACGTTTTGCCACGATCATACACTAACAGGACTCCCGCCCGACTGATGCTTCAACGCGACTCCCTGCCCCACGTAAATACGCGGCAGCGCGAAAAGATCCGTTGCGTAACAAAAAAGTTATCGCAAAATTATTATTTTATTTCTGATTTGTACCCCAGGGTACGGTTGTAGGGTTAAGTCTGAATACGAAAACATTTTTTTACGCAAACCCAAATTTAAAAGCTCTACCATTTTGGTAGAGCTACACCAATTTCCTTTATAAAAGGTAAAACAAGGTAATTATCACAAAAATAACAAAATCAATTTAAAATACTTATTAACTAATCTTAAAACAAGACGGTTCTGATGGTTAGGAACATGAAGGTAGGTAATTAAATATTAAAATTTCAATCATGATTTTTGTTGAAAAACTGAATCCCACTGTCACCCAGCGACAAAATGTAAGAACGAAGTGTCATGTCTCAACAGAAATATGACACACTTGTCAATTTTTTTTCTCAACGTTTTGATCGCACGAAGCGACATATTCGGCCAGCGTGCCCAGCGTTGTCAAATTAGACGCCGTGCGTTCGATTTTAACACTTTGACACTGGCAGCTAATCCCCAACAATTATTTTTCTTTTTTGATTCTCTCAAATGTTGCGGCGGTCACGAAATAATCCTTTTAAACGCGGGCTCTTATTGCATCGTATTTCTTCGTCTCGATCGTGAGTTAAAAAATTGAAATAGGAAACTTGGAATGCCAGGCTAATTTTAGAGCGCTCAAATTCCTACCCCATTTATTTTGAAAAATTTAAGATCGATTTTTATCTCTGCTTTTATTTGAATCTGGATACCACAGTCAGTTAAGTAGGTATTAGAGAAGAGTAGGTAGGTATTATTTTATGGTACACTTTATAGATAAGTATATTTTTTTTAAAGTAGTGATCGAGAATAAAATTGAAATCGATTAAGGTAAGTAACTAATTAGGCTCAACGATAACGACTCTTGCACTTCCTCGTAACTGAAGACATGTACATGTTTATTTACCTAACTAAAATATTATAACTGATCTCGTGGAATAAAATTCCCTTAAATATCTTTAATAGAGTATTTTTACGGAAGAAGTTTGTGTACGTTTTTATGTGAGAACTTTTAAACTAGTCCATATAGATTGAGAATATTGATTAGTGAATTGTACAAGGCTAGAAAACTTCGCATCACGTCCACCCGTATCAAATAGTATAATATTCCCCAAGTGGTTCATTGTATCTAAACGCCAAATCATTGATCGACGATAAATTTCAATTCTATGTGAACCATTCACACACCTCACGACAGGTGGCAGCACTTGCGTGCAATAGATGAGACTGACATTTGAATTTCGAATCGATCGAATCATTCGAATCACACCTTTGAATTTGTCAAATAAAATTCCCGATAGAAAATATTTGGGGCGTCCTTTTTTCAATCTTTAATTTCGAAGCCTCGATTCAGTGTGGCCATCAGAAATGCGTTTGTCGTGTAATCCTCTGGGGATATGGATTATTAATTTTTTTGTTGCCACAATTATTTTTTAAACAGTGTCCTCGGTTGCGTGGGATATGAGAACGTCAAGCGTCAAATTATTTGATGCGCTTCAATTTTTTCTTATTCTCGTTCAGGTAGGTATGATGGAGACATTTTTTATCGATACATCAGAATGGATATTACTGATAAATACTTGCCTACTACATCAAGTTACTTACGTAGTAGCAGGTGGCATCTGTTAATTGATTTAATTTATTAAAGCTTACAAAGTAAGTGGGTACGTCATGTATGTGAGTATGTGGGTAAGCTTTGAGTAGAAATGTAGATATGTCACTACTTTTACCTCGGTAATTGGTTTAATAGAGGTCTGAGAGAATCCCGCTATTTTTTGTCTATCCATCCATCCTTACAAGTCCACGACATGGACATTATAAAATAATTTTGTTATTACAAATGAACAATGCAAAGTGCTCCAATCATCTCAACATTGCATGCTCACGGTGCGTCTTCGACGAGCTATGGTGCCAACTCTTTGACTGGTCTCTGGGCTTTGCCAGTTTAATCCGACGGTACTGAAGCATTTCAAGCTAGGTCACCCTGCTAGAATTAACGTGAAATACGTATTTTTACAGGTCTAAAACCATTTTCGCATTTATTGCCTTTCAAAACACATCTTAATCGCATGGCAGATCGGAAATCGGTTGGATGCTTAGTTTTTTTTTTTTTTTTGGTATATAGATGATTTTGCAGAAATGAAAAGAAAGCTGAGTACAAAACAATAGTAAAACAAACACAGCTATTACCCGACAGTCGACACCGTCGTCGTGGGGCTTCGCGGCCCCGCGCGGCTTCGTCTACCATCGATCGAGGCCACTCGCGATTTTGTCTACGACTAACTTAATTAACCTTTCCGCAAACAAGATGGTAACTCTAACTCTTGGTACTCGGTCGGATGTCGGTGAAGCAAGCAGCTGAAACTGATATCCTACGACCTTTCTCAATATGCATGCATTATCCTCAAGTAAGTTATCTATCTTGATTAGAGATGACCAAATGAAACGACCTCCACCATACCATAGTAGCGCTCTCCAACAGCAAACCCGATTCATGTTTGCTTTTATAACGGTCAATTTTGATACCTATAGAGAGTATTGGCAAAGCAGCAAGAATTAACAGACATAGTACACCTTTAGATATATAGATAGATGACCGCTAGTGGAAAACATTCTTAAGCGCTTGTTTCGAAACCCTAGTAAAGCCGATGGTCCCTGTTGTTTTCATTCGATAGCTCTCGTTAAACCGTATCGGAGATCTTTGGGCTGCATAAAATCTTCCGTCCGGTTTGCCACTAACTCCTCTACCGATCATATAAGCAGTGATAGCCTAGCGGTTAGAACGTTGGTCTCTCGAGGGGTCCGAGTTCAAATCCTGACACGCACCTCTGATTTTCAAATATTATGTGCGTATTAGAAGTTAAATTATCACTTGCTTCGGTGAAGGAAAACATCGTGAGGAAACCTGCACACTGGAGAGTTCTCTATAAAGTTCTCAAAGGTGTGTGAAGTCTACCAATCCGCACTTTGCCAGCGTGATAGACTATGGCCTGTACCTCTTACATTGTGAGAGGAGACCCCGAGCCCAGTAATGGGACAATTATGGGTTGTTGCTTTGCTTTGCTTTGCTTTGCTTTGCTTTGCTTTGCTTTGCTTTGCTTTGCTTTGCTTTGCTTTGCTTTGCTTTGCTTTGCTTTGCCTCTACCAATCCACACTGAAGCAGCGTAGTGGAGTATGCTCCAAGCCTCCTCAGACAACAGGAAAGACCCGCGAGACCCGTGCCCAGTAGTAGGCCATCAATTGATCGAAGCCAGATAGAAGCTTATAGATGACGATGCGTAATAACGATGCTACTTCCTTCCATAACTAAGTTATGAAATACATTAGAAATTGATACAAAAGGCATCTTACGTAACGAAACGACATGAGGAGCTACGAGTCGAGCGTCATGAACGAAATAAGCATTTAAATAAATAAATATTATCGATCAAATCCGATGTGACACTTGTCAAATATCAAAATATTTTACGCGCGCTTTTGGTACCTACGAATAGGGCTGTCGCAACTCGCAGATACTTTATAGAATGTCAATTGGATATAAATAAATAAATAAACGCTTACACTCTTATACCCTAATAACATTTTTTATACTAAAATTTTAATACTAAGCTTAGTATTTAAAAAACCGGGCAAGTGTGTCAGGCCACGCTCAATGTAGGGTTTCGAAGCAGTAAGTTCATCGACTATTAGGTACTCATTAACTTTCATAGGCTAACTTACTTATGCTAACATAGCCGTGATAGTTTTCATTGTAAATTCATCATATACCTAACCTATTATTGAGAAATTTTCATTTGTTCAACTCTTACCAAAATTAGCACTTTAAAAACAAATATTTCGCAAAAGAACCCAAAAATGGTCTTAGAAGACCCATAATATTTTTGAAAGACCTTTTCAACGATATCCCACACTCTAGGGTAGGTACGCGACGAATAAAAAATTCATCCCCACGTTACCTCTAGAGGAGGTACCCTGAAAAATAAATTTTTCACTATTTTATTCTACGATTCTGGAGTTTTAATAAATATGTAAATCCATGCCAAATTACTAACTAAGCACTAGGGGTCTCGGCGCTTTGCTTCGGACAGACAGACGGAAAGATGGACGGACGGACATGACGAAATTATAAGGGTTCCGATTTTACTTCGGAACCTAAAACCTAAAAGACCTAAGACCCTAAAAACTTAACAAAAAATATAAAACATCCGAAATATAAATACAGCGAAAATATCTTTAAATAACAAAATTTTCCTAAAATGCGATAAAAGCTTCATACCGAAATATTTTTTTCTTGACTACACCAGTCGTCTCATAAACTTAGCTGGTTACTTGACACTATTGAGCTAAAAACTCTTCGTAGGTTGTCATTAGGCGATCATATTTAAGTGTGACAGCCCTGTCAGTTGCTCTACTTCTATAAAGAAATTCGGTGGTTGTTTTATTCTTTCTAACTGGAACCGAATGGCTTAAGTTGTTTATTTTGCTAAGAATAATGGCATTGTTTGTGGACATCTAGTATCTCGATCAGTGAGTGTGTTGGTTGTGTTTGTCACAGTTTTTGTGCGTGACTGTGCGCTTTTACACTTTGGAGGATTCCGAATAGGGTTGCCAAGTGGCTGGCTTATAGGTGGACTGTCCATGTTACGTAATAGACAAACGGTTGATGGTTACGAACTAACAAATAACTATAGTGACTAGGTAATTACTTGTATCTACTGAGTTATTGCGATCGATCATTTGTTTTTGGACACATACCTATTACATAGAAGATATCCTTTACAGAACAAAAACATGGCACTGAAATAAGACTTTTATATTTCAAAAACCATTTTATGGACATAATAATAGCGTTGTTATGAAGTTCATCAACGGTTAAAACGATGTAGGTATGTATTACCTATATTACGAGACAATATAAAACATTACATATTTTATTACATTTTAATTTTTATATTTCAATGCTACCAACATTATGCCCAAGTGCAGATTATAGTTGAAGAGCACTTTACCCCATGGGCGTAGCCAGGTTTTAGTTTCGGGGGGGGTTCAAGTTTGGGGGGGGGGGGGGTTCAAGAAAATACAACGACAAAAAGTACATACAATAACCCTAAAGAAAATTGTGACTTTATGTTTTCTCACGACGCGGCGAAGTATGTAGTGCCATCTATTATTAGTCTATGTAGTGAAAAAGTTCAAAAACGTGTTTAATAGAAATAAAGCTCCCAAAAATATGTGCGATAGCTCATTCGGACGTCTAGAAAAATGTTTTTTAAGGGTTTATTAACACATAAAAATGTCAGTCCTTAACATTTCGGGGGGGGTTTGAACCCCCGAAACCCCCCCCCTGGCTACGCCCATGCTTTACCCATTAAACAATGTATTTTATTACTAGCATATAGAACCTACACCGTGAACCCAATGTTTGCGTAATAAACTGTTACCAATTAGCAACTGTTTCCAGTGAGAATGGGGGCTCGATTTTGAAAGTACCTACATTATGGACGCTTGAAAGGCAAAAATTACCAAGCGACATGTTGGCAACTTTACACTAGAGCATTTTAAAGTTTTTAATTTTAGAAGAAAAATCGTAAAAAATCGCTGAAATTGTTACTAAGTTACCAAGCGACAACAAAATTCTTACAGACGCAGAATTTTTTGCTGATTTCAGTGATGAATTATAACTCAATATCGCCCAACATGTCGCTTCGTGATTTTTGCTTTTCAATTTTCAAGCGTCGAAATAATTTTATTATAATTAGAACCTCCTGGCGCGACACAAATTTTGTTCAATCTGGTGTTTTAGTACCTACTTCAATAACCACCACCATACTTGCCACATGTCCTGATTTGACTAACTACGAGCTGGTGGCACTAGGTACAGTCGGAGTCCCGAACCCGGGCCAGGGACCCACGGGAGTCTGATACTGAGATAACAGAAATATTTTTCGGAATGTTTCTCGCTTGTATACAAATGATACCAGGAATGACCTACCCGTGTTTATAAACAGAAGCTATGTAGACGCAATCTGTTTAAAATGTTTATTTTGGTATGTAATTCTGGATAGACAAGATAATAGATTAAAAATAATAGGAGACTATTAAATCGTGGTCTGAAAATTAAAGGGCTATTAGTATGTATAAATGTATGTATTTACAAGTATAATAAGAGTAGGTATACCTATAGGTGAACTGTGTTTAAATTGGGATACTTAAGTTGGTACTTAATTAATTTCATTTGATACAACTTTACCAATTTTCATTAAAATCCTATCAAGGGTTTTCATGTGATGCCCGGACAGACAAACAGACAGACAGACAGACGATAATTCTAAAAAAAATATTTTTGTGCTCTAACACGTTATTGAAGTGCCCCCTAATCAAAATTTTTTAAAAATATTCAATGTACAGAAAATTTGATCTTTGAATTTTATTATAGTATAGATTTATTTTATGTCGACCCGTCTGTTGTAATGGTTACCATGCCGGACCACCCTGCCAAAGGTTCTGGGTTCGATTCCCAGCGAGATAATAATTTGAATTAGGTATGAGTTTAAAAACCTACGACCGTGTCGTATCCTCCTAATCCTAGTGTGGGACTATGAGTGTATATAGCGTTATTTACTGGTTAGTGGTTTTACGTGCACATAAAATTAAATTATTTAGTTGTTACTAGATTGTAGGATAGACGCAGTAGAATAGATTATGGTAAAATAAATGATAAAATACACTTTTAGTTACCTTTACATTACCTACATATATCATCCATCCATGTCATCCATCTGTATTTCCCCGGATTTGTCCTAGTATCTAGTATATGATGTTTTTCTAAATGGCATTGCCGCATTTCGAGACTACTAGTGCCATCTAGTAATAGAAAACATAAACACTTTTGAACATTGCCATTAATAAAAACAATATTAACCATAATTATAATACGAATTAAAGTTTTGGTTTTAAGAAGAAAAACACTAGATTAGTATTTCATATGAGGTACTCATTATTATTTTTTTCATTCAAGTATATTAGTCGAATCCTTAATTCGACGGACCACTTTGACAATTCAAATGCACAAATGTTGCCAGGACATACATGTCGACATTAAGAAAATGTTCTATAACAATATTTTGCATTTAACTTTGAAAATCAAATTAATTCTATCATATTGCATTTTTCTTAGTAAAATGTGACAAAATTTTGTTTAAATAAGGCCTCTGTGTGTTTAGTGCGAGATTTACTACACATAACGGGCTCACAAAGTAAATGCGAGTTGGCTATTTGTATGGGACCGAAGCAGAGCCATCTAGCAAGAGTGAAAAGAAAAGCTTCGGTCCCATAAAAATAGCCAACTCGCATTTACTTTGCGAGCCCGTTATGTCAAGTAAGTGTAAGACTCGCAAGTCGTCGCAGTACTCGCACTAAGCACACTTCACACTGGCAACTAGGAATGGCACATTTCACCTATCACTGGATATTTCACTTGTTAAATAAACTTCACCTTTTCACACCTGTGACATGCATCGAAACCGTCTGTTACATTTAACGGGACTGTGAATTCACCACAGTATTCCTTTTACTGTGACTTAACGCCGGCCACCGGCCAAAATTCACAGAATTCCATCGTGCGAAAAAGAGAAATCAACATTTGTGACTTGAGCCGTGCGTGAGCGAGAGCGACACAGACACTAGAAGAGAGAATTTGTTTAAGTGAAATTGCATCTTATTCTCAACGTTATTAGACTTAAGTTTGTCTGATTTCTTTCAACTTGCTTCGTTAATAATATCGCTACGGTACAAAAACTTCAAATGAAAATGAGTCTTATTTTAAACTGTAAGGTTTTGATTAAACTATGTAGGTAATTGATAATTGATATTTATTTTATTTGAATTCGTGAATACGGTGACTCGGTGAGATTTCGCTTCACAGTTCATAATCATTTGTAATCTTTACTCTGCGCGCCCGTCTCGCGCACGGTTTCGTTGATATTTTAAACATACCTAGTGATAATAGTTAATGAATGAATACTGTTAGTTAGTAGTATAGATAGATAATAGTCAGGGTCCTCAAACTTAGTACAATGAACAGGGAAAGATGACAGATATTATGATACTAAATAAAGACGCATGTTCATTACAAACAGTAAACCATTGCAAGAGGTTTTTTCGGTTGAGTAGCATTATAATTGTAGTTCCATAATATTTATACAGATAGCAGCACTTGTTCCTATTTTTTTCGTTCTATAGAGATGGACGCAACGCAGATAAATATTTATTTTTAGCTTAATAGCAATATTGTTTTTAAATATTTTTTTATATTTTATTCAATCGGAATGCTGAAAAATAAATGAATTAGATAAATGTTATTAGACATATTATTAAATACAAAATGTTGTATTATCATAATGCAATGACCATAGACAAGAAAAATGTTTTAATTTTGTCTTTGGTCTCTCAACGTCAAGTTTGATGAATTTGACATTGTTGTTGATTGCGTTTTTCCGTGGTTTTCGCCTAAAAAATATAATTTTAAGTGCTTTGTGTGTAATTTGAGTCGAATGCTGCTGTAATAGTTCCTCCAGTTATTATCATACAAAAATCCGAGATATTGTGTAGTGTTGTGCGTGGTTTTGAGTCAAGATTTTTTTTTTCCTTGTGCACCTTGATTTTACAATATCTACAAATTATTATTAAGCATTGCTGTGTACCTGGATGCTCTGAAAGAAAACATAAATAAATTCTAAAAATTATTCAATTTTTTATTTCCAATGGTTCCTCCTTCAAAATACCATAAAATAAACTGTAGTATAGACTATAGAACTAGGAACATTTTCTATTGGCTAGTGTTGCCAGGTTGTAAAATTGGATTTACGGTAGATCTACGTAATTATGTGCTGCCTGGCAACACTGGTTGACTTTTAGTTCCAGAACACTCTATAATGGCGCCACTGACGCACATTTCTAATCTTAGGCGCGAAGTTTGGTCTCTATTTCAGTATATTACAAAGTACTCTGTGATAATAGTGTACTCGAGTATTGACAAGCCGGTTGACAGTGACAATTGTTGATTGAGGAGTTTTGACGGGCGGCAGTTTGACGGCTAGTCTGTGGTAGTTGCCAAGGACGCTGTCAGACAGATGGACGAATCCTCGGTCGCCATTAGAGTGACTTTTTAAATCGCTGCGTTAGGTTCTGTAGTCTGTGGTCTGTTCAGCCTCTTGTCTCTGTCAATTTGTGGCGAGTATTTATTTTTTCGTTAGATGGGACTTCTGAATTTGTAATTTCTTTAAGAAGGTTCAGGACTTGTTTATAGAATAAAATATTAAATCATTCCACTCCCTTGATTTTGAGTGTGGTTGGACCATAGCCGGAGGCGATATAGTCTGTGGTAGTGGGACGTGTCTGTGATTGATGGTTTTTCAGTCGGGGTTAACAGCGTAGAAGGGGGGAGGGGTCCCCCGCCTACCGCGGAGCTGTTAACACGCACACCCTGTGCCGCTCTAAACAAAAATTTATTTAAATAGTTTGCATAGTGTTTAAGTTCGTAAAAACTACATAAATACAAAGTTAAAGTTCACTCCCTTGTACCGACGGTGAAAAAACAACAAAAAGTGTTAAATTATAAGTGTGCAATCGTTTACAAATTTAAATCAAGAATCAAGTGTCCGTTGTTGAACCGTTAAAGTGAATCGAGTGTCGAGCGATAAGCTGCAAGCGCCGATGACTCATATTCTTGTTGCTAACTAATGATGAATCACGGACTTACGAGTAGATGCACCGAATCGCATATTTTCGCGTGCTGGTTATTAGCCTGCGTAGCACATGCGTAACGGCAGAGACTTAAACTGATGCTGTTCCGTCGGCCTGGGTTCGAATCTCACAAACAGTGTTTTTTTTTTCTTTTCGTTTAACAATTATTTGGACTTTTTTTTATTTTTTTTCTATTATTTTGTTATGAAATTAAATTAATATAATTTCTAAGATTTGGGGAGAAAATTTAAAGGAAACAATTAATACGAACTATTCAACATTACAAACAAATTAAGGGTGTGAAAAAAAAAAAAACTATTAAAAATGAACAACTCTGAGAATTGTGCCGGCTGCAAAAACTCTTTATCAAAAAAAGACCATTTGCAATGTTTCACATGCAAAGGAAAATACGACCTGGAATGTGCAAACATTAGCTCAAAAAACTTTAACCAAATGGAGCGAAAAGAACACTGGAAATGTCCGGAGTGTCTGAGCAAACGACCAAAACAAGGCAATTCCAACACCCCCGTACGAAGCACCGTGACAACTGTGGAAGGAGGAACGAACCTGGATACACGTTCAACCACCGTGCCGCGCGACCTAAAAAGTGATAACCCCAATGTAACTGTCCGATCTAAGGTAATACGACCATCCCCGTCCAGTGGGAAGAGCAGCCCAGAACACTGTGATGGGAACCTCGACATCAAATCTTACACGGACATCCTCAATGACCTGAAAACCTACATGAAAAATCTACTCCACAATGAAATGGACAGAGTTTGGAAAGCTATTGATGGCCTTACTAGTGCCATTAAAGACCAAAACAACCGTATTGACCAACTCGAAGCCAGAGTCTCAGTATTGGAGAGTAGGTCAGAAGCAAAGCTTGCCGGATCCAACTCAATTGAGGGCATCGTAACGCAGCTACAGGCTGATATTGCAGAAAGAGACCAAAACCTACTCTCTAACGACATAGAACTAGCTGGCTGTCCAGAAGCGCCCAATGAAAACTGTACCCACATTATTTTGGCAGTCGCTAAGAAAATCGGTGTAGAGCTAGATGATAAGGACGTCGTATCAGCAGAACGTGTGGGCCCACTTCGAACGGCGGAGCAGGACAGCACGTCACCGCGCCCGCGACCTATTGCTGTGCGCCTGGCACGTCGTGATACTCGGAACGACTTGCTTCAGGCTGCCCGTAGCAGACGTCACCTTAACAGCGAGGGTCTCGAGTTACCTGGCCCAACCAGACTGTTATACATTAATGAACGCTTGACAAGATTCAATCGTCAGCTTTTCCAAAAAGCGCGATCCCTTGCCCGCGACCTGCAATTCAAATACGTGTGGATCCGGGAAGGGAAGATCTTTGTGCGCAAAGAACAAGGGAAACCACGGACTCGAATCAGAAACGAAACGGACTTATCAAACGTTTTTGGTAAAAGAGACAGTTGATCATTTCTGTGTATGTTGATAATTTTAACTCACTCATATTGTGATTTTGATATCAGATATTTTAATATTTTCTTTTGAATTTGCCTCCTTAAATCTGTAATTTTGGAGACTTTTGTAACAAAAACAACCCTAATAATACACAACTTACCATACTAGTTCACAGTTCACACACAACTCACACAACTTCTACTATTATTATTTAATTTTGATTTTATTAGTGTTCTTATTTAATTTTATTACAAACTATTGTTATTCTTATTATTATACTATTATATATCATTCCCACGATTAATTTAAATGGTCATCTCTAAAAAAAAATATCTAAGAATAGGTCTATTAAACGTCAGATCCTTAAACACTGGGCAGGATGAATTTCTTGTGACCGTCCTTAAGCACAATCCTGATATATTAGCCGTAAATGAAACGTGGTTAAAACCTGGAGAAGATGAATTGGCACCTGCTTTACCAAATTATAAGTTTGTGCATAGAGCCAGGCAACAAAAAAAGGGAGGTGGTGTAGGCTTTTATATTAAGCGGGAAATAACTGCAAAATCACGACAACACGCAGTATCGTCGCTAGAACAGATGTGGTTGGAAATTCAACTCCCGGGAGCCACAATGGCACTTGGCACTGCCTACAGACCTAACAGTGTTGGTGTTACAGAAACACTGGACGCGCTCAGTGACTCCCTGAATTCAATGGCGCAATGCGATTATGCTTGTATACTAGGTGATTTTAATATAGATATGGCTAGTAAAGACTGCAATAAAGCAAAGGATATTACGCAATTCTGCTATCAACACAACCTTGAACAACTAGTTAAAGAACCAACGAGAGTCACTGATCGTTCTGAAACTGTATTAGATCTCGTTATGACTAACACTCCTTCACAATGTAAAAATATTAAAGTTATTCACAATCGTTGTCTCAGTGATCATGCATTGGTGTTGTTAGATTTTGACATAAAAAAACCTAAATTTTATAAACAAGTAAAACAACAGAGAATACTAAACAACATTAATTTTGATGTTTTCGAACAAGATCTGAAACTTATACCATGGGACTCTATTTATGATCTTCAGAACGTAGACGAAATGGTCCAGACCTTCAATGCATACATTACTAAACTATTTGATTTTCATGCACCTGTCCGTACGCTGAAAATAAGGGACACACCAAAACCGTGGATTACTGAAATGTTAATATTTATGATGAGTTTACGTGATGAAGCGCTAGAAAAAGCCCAAAAAGACAAGAAAGATAGTTCAAAGGAGTACTATCGAAGCCTTAAAAATCTGGTAACAGCCACCACTAAACTAGAACAAAAAGCCTTTTTTAACCATTGTATAAATAATAATCTGAAAAATCCCAGGTTACTTTGGCGGAATATTAAAAACGCTGCCCAAATTAAAAACACTCACCCAGTTACTATTCCAGACCACCTAAATGACCCGAATACTATCAATGACCATTTTCTTCACTTGCCGCCATGCAATAAACGAGATATAGGAAAAAATAAAACAGATAATGAATGCCCGCACAACACCGTGCTTGACCTAAAGCCAACAAATGAAACTGAAATCAGCAAAATTATTAATAAAATAAAAACAAAGGCAGCAGGGCATGACAGCTTAAATATTGAAATGGTTAAATTAACTCTACCTGTGACACTCCCTATTATTACATGGATAGTAAATAAATCAATAGAGACCTGTTCATTCCCAACAGAATGGAAAAGAGCCTTAGTTAAGCCCATCCCTAAAAAAAACCCAGTTAGTGAACTTAAAGATCTACGTCCTATATCGATCCTCCCAGTACTTTCTAAGGTTTTGGAAAAGACAGTGCTTGGTCAAGTGTTAACTTACTTAGAAACTAATAATCCACTACCGAAATTCCAATCAGGTTTCAGAAAAGGGCACGGTACAGAAACTGCTCTCTTAAATGTCACTGATGACCTTACAGAGGCTTCCGATATGGGACTGAGCAGTATTATGGTGCTGTTGGATTACACCCGGGCATTTGACTGTCTGCAACCCGAAATCCTCTTAGACAAATTAGAACACTATGGTTTCTCAAAAAATACTTGCAGCTGGTTTCAGTCATTTCTATCTAATAGAGAACAAATAGTGGTAACAGATGGAAGTGACGGTAACAAAAAATTCTCCTCCCTCCGGACTATTGAACGAGGTGTGCCCCAGGGTTCCTTACTAAGTCCTATTTTGTTCTCCTTGTAAACAGCAGATCTGCCTAACCTAATAAAATCCTGCAAATACCATTTATACGCAGACGATACACAGCTGTATTATTCTTTTGAATCCAAGAATGTAAAAGAGTCGATAAAGAAAATTAATGAAGATCTCCGAAATATCTGCTCTTGGTCACGAAATAACTCTTTAGTTCTGAACGCAAATAAATCGCTAGTATTGGTCCTGGGCACAAAACATCAAATAAATACTGTATTAGACTGCGAGGATAAAGTTAAAATAGACGATGAACCCTTGAAACAAGTAAAATCCGCTCGAAATCTGGGGGTAATATTGGACGGAGAACAAAAATTTGTAGAGCACATTAATAATAAAATTAGAAATGCGTTTCTGAAACTCAAAACGTTATACAAAATAAGATCTCACATTAAAGAGGATTTACGCCTACTTTTATGTGACTCACTGGTGCTCTCACAATTCAATTACTGCAGCTCAGTATTCGGCCCTAAATTGTCTGCTAACACTGAAAGGGCAATACAAAGGGTACAGAATGCATGTATTCGATACATCTATAATGTCCCTAGGAGACAATATATAACCCCGTATTTAAATAAAAAAGGGATACTAAATATGGGCGCCAGGAGGGAGCTACACTATGCTTCGATAGTTCAAAAGGTAATCTGGAACAAAAAACCAGAATACCTATTTGAAAAGCTTACCTGGATTAGAGATATTTGCCATCGAAGTATACGCTCTCATACACAGATGCTTCTCCACATACCCGCACACAAGACAGCTAGATACAGGAGCTGTTTCAAATTCACCGCAGCTAGAATTTGGAATGACCTCCCACCACCTATGAGAAAACAAATGTCTACAGAATGCTTTAAAGTTAAGTATAAATTAGCCTTATTAAAAAGACAACTCGCTGCGGAGAATTTGAAACACCCCTATGTTAAATTTTTGAACCTAAGAGATTATTTTGCCACAAAGTAGCAAATATAAAACTATCGGATACAATTAATTATATACATACACATACATACATACATACACACATCACAGGCGCGCGCGCACACACACACAGACACAAACACACACACACACACACACACACACAAACGCACACACATGGACTGGAGAGTTTGTAATTAGTGTTCATTGTATAGTTTTTAATATTTTTATTTAATTTTTGTTTTTCTTTGATGGATTTTTCTTTATATATATATTCTTTATGGCGATATTTATTTTATGTGTCAGGTAAATGGGGAACCAACAACTTTTGTCTCCCGCATAAGAGCTCAGGGAGAAGGGGCCGGCTGAAAAACAGCACGGCACGAGATCTTTTTCTCGTGCCTAAGCTGAGCCGGCTCCCTTTGCCTCAATTTTGTTTATTGTTTCTTGTTTTAAAAAAACTGTATTTTATGTTTTAAAGGCAATAAATGTTTTTATTATTATTATTATTATTAGAATTTTTTCCAAATATCGGGGTCTGCTATATTGAGAAATTGATTGGGCATATTATTGTTTTTTCATTGGGCAGGATAAAGTAGTCAGAGGTCCTGGGACTGACTGGCCAACGGGAGTTTAGCCATTTAAATTCAAAATATTGTATGGGTCAGCCCTCTGGAAGGGGAGAGGTCAAGGTGTGAGTGCAGGTCTGTGAATTAGTTTGCAACCTTGTTGAATTCGGTTCTCGAAATTGGTTGGGTTGTGGGAGTTTATAATAAATACATTTAGAGGGATGTCTGTGAGATTTAAGTCATCGTGGGTTTTTGTGTCTAGTTATGGGGAAGGAATAATTTTTTGAGTAGGGAATCCCCTTTTACAACGTCAACAAATCGTCGCCGGTAAGTTGACCGCTGAGCTTTGGTAATGACTGAATCAAGTCACTATCACTGCGAAATGTAACGGACGGAATAAAATGCACCCACTGTGACAATACTCGTCAATAATGAAATATACCAGTGGTGATTTTTCACGGGTAATTTAACAGTGACAAAAATAAATAATTTCACGGACTTGATAGTGAAATAAAAGTAACGATATTTCCCATCGCTACTGGCAACACAAGCACATCATTACATCAAAATCAGACATGGCGCAGGTTACTAAAAATCCGCAAATGTTTAATTTTTTCATTTATTTCTCAATAACACTATGTTGTTTTACGAGTTTAGCGAGTGCCAATCTCGAATTAGATGAAGATAACTGGACAGAAATCTTAGATGGAGAATGGATGGTCGAATTGTGAGTATTTGTTATGTTCACACCGGTGCGTTAATGGTTTTCTAAACGTGTCAATTTTCCTCTGAAATCGCTATTTTCATTACTTACAACCATATACACAGGTTAATAACATTATAATTATCGTGTATTTACCTGTGTTTACGGTTTAACGTCGTATTTTCTGTTATTTTTACATCAAAAAGTAAGTGCGGATTGACGTGCTTTCTTAGAAAAGTTCAATAACCATTACAAGGCCGTTGAGGTCAGGATACGCTGTTTGGATAACAGCAGTTAGCCATAGCAGTTAACAGTACGACATTCCCACGTATCGTGCACTTCTGTAACGCAATTATAGAACAATCCACAAATGAATGCCGCCTACGTTGAACCGATCTCATTACAATAAAAAACGGAGATATAGACTGTGAGTCATACTACCTGGTTTGGTACGAAAGCTTCGAAATATTATGATTAATTAGACATTTAAAATATACCTTTGTAAAATGTTGAGCAAAACTGCGGTTATTATAATAAAAAAATTTAACGAGCATTCAGGGATAGTTAACACCCCAACTCAGAGTCATTAACGGTTACTTTAATCGCTCTTAAAGTAATTAGTAAAGAATCACCATACAAAATCTTTACTAGGGAGCTATTTATGTAACCGTTAGTGACTCTTGAGTTGGGGCGTAAGAGTTTTGGGTGTGGGCTTACTCCTCGTTTTCCTTCTGGAATGAAATATGATTTCTCAAGATGTACCTAGTATTTTGAAATTTTCATATATGAATACCAAACATCTATTAGTAACAGACAGCTAATATGAATTACCATTCATCATAATAGCGCTGAGGTCATCTCAATCATTGTGTATGTAAATAACTATGTAACTACTGTTAGTCATTTGAATATTTTCACAAAGTACTGACATCGTTTGCTAACATATTTGTTATCCATTTACATGAGTTGTTTACTGTTCTAATGAAATAAAGTTGGTGCCGTAATAAAATAAGTATTGAATTATTTCAATTAATTAACATGCATAATGAATATATTTAGTATATGTAGAGCTTTACAAATAGATAGAAACAAGTGAAATTAATAAATAGATTACCATTTATTGTACACTCGGACAGTTTTTAAATACTGCAACATAAAATAGAAGACAAACTTACAATACAATATAAATCCACTTTATTTCTATACTGAAGAAACACACAAAGAAATACTTAAATTACAATTTAAGGCAATCATCTAGAAAAAAAGAACAATAGAATGAGGTGTGCATCCAAATTTTTTATTACATAGCATGATTAAATGACTTCAAATGATACTCCCTAGCTACGCCCCATGGTGCCCGGCATGCAGTGCGCTTAGCCCGGCGTGGCGCGAGCTGTCCCAGCGTGCCAGCTCCAAGAAGATGGCCGTCCGCACTGCCGCTGTGGACGTGACCAAGTCACCAGGGCTCAGCGGTCGGTTCATGGTCACTGCACTGCCTACTATATTCCAGTGAGTATTTGTTATATGTACTAGACTTTATTGCCATAAATGAGTTCAATGAAGAGACCTGAGAATAGTGATGGAATTTTACCTGCTAGTTTTGCTGGCAATAGCTTGCTGTACTATGGCCCCTTAAAGATTGATATTGTTAAAAAGTTTAGGCTCATAATTAGGTTTATATTTAAGAGTGAAATGACTATCAGCTATATAGTCTATGTAAGAGTCTTGGCAGGAGAGTTGAATGTAAATTATTAGCATACAAATCGTTTCATAATATTTTCTTTGTGTAAGAAATTAAGAATCTGATACTAATTTTTCATCATCCATCACTTTTAATACTTTCCTTTAGCCTTTAATACCAACCGTTCTTAGTGTAATAAAGAAGAAACAAAATATAAATAAATAAAAGTAAGTTACTTAAAGTTGACATTAACATCTTTACAACAACTAAACAAAATTCCATCGCAGCGTAAAAGACGGCGAGTTCCGTCAGTACAAGGGCCCGCGCGACACGGACTCGATGGAGTCGTTCGTGGAGCGCGCGCGCTGGCGGCAGACCGAGCCGCTGCCCTCGTGGAAGGCGCCGCACTCCTTCCAGATGGGCATCGTGGCGCACTTCTTCAAGCTTAGCCAGGCGCTGAGGGTGAGTTGAGGTTGGATGAGGACTGATGAATGAATGAATGAATTTATTTGCTCAAGTATGCGTACATATTGCGTACATGTCGTAACGTAAACAATACATTGAAATCCAGCACACTTTGCCGGTGGAACCGGCGTACAAATGTCAATTGTGTGTATAGACAAGTGTTATTTGATAAATGCTTTTTTTATTATAATTTTTTATTGACTATTGCACTGATGTAGTGTGTAAGCCGTGCAATAATGGACTACTTACGCCACGATTATATATTATTTTATAATACAGTGTGACCTAAACTTGCACTTATAGTTACATTTTTTTATGACCAAGATTATGTTTTTTTGTGTGATTGCAGAGTGTACACACAATGCTTATGGAAACATATGGTCTGCCAACATGGGGCTCCTACCTCATATTTGCTGTGGGAACCATATTCATAGGAGCGCTGCTCGGATTGGTAAGAAACACTCTTTATTTGTTAATTTCTATTGAGAAAATTATCTTATAAGTGATATTCCATTATCAGCTATTCACATAAAGAAAGAACAGAAGAATATACAAACAAGGGGGTTGAAATTATAACCCTGCTTTTAGCTACCCATTGTTGGGTAAAAATGTTTCGTACATACATCATTACTTTTTTTAGCTAAGTATTATTTTTAACTTATAAACTTTTTAAAATAACTTATTACACCTCTTTTACTTCTAAGTCCTACATTTTTTTTATATTACTAATTTGAAATTACTGCTGAATTGACCCTTGACCATCATCCTGGGTTGACCGGTAGAGAATGCCAATAGGCTAAGTCCGCCCTTTGTAAGCCTATATTTAGGTTAGAATAAAGACTTAATAATAATAATTCCATCTGTTTCAGATCCTAGTGTGTGTGATAGACCTGCTGTACCCTCCGAGACGAGCGGAGCGTGTCGCCGTGTCGCGGGCGGAGGCCCAGGAGCGACTGCAAGCGGAGCGGGACGCGAGGAAGTCTGATGATGAACAGGTTTGGGATACTTTCAGATATCTTGATTGTATTTTATATGTTTAGTTTGTATGTTAATGTATATTTTATTAAATTAAATATATGTAATAGCTTCTATTTTATATCAAGCTATGTGTATATAGTGTAACCCTTCAGAGATTTATAACAACAACTTGTTGGAATTTATTCGCTTAGAAGTATTGAAACCTTGACGATTTACGTCGACTAGCGACACGGCATGCCTAGGCGTTTAATTTACTTGACGATAAAATTGAAATTTCAATAAAGCCAATTTGTCAAGATGTACATTTCAATTTAGTCATACAGTTAACGTATATTTCTTTTCGTCATATAAAAATTCATGTCGTGCCGCTAGATGAAACAATTTCAAACTTAGACATGGACAAACAACATATTTTGAAAAATAATATTTTGTTCCAGGAGTTGCTCAACGACGATCTCCTGGATGACGCCGACCTGATGAACGCCAGCGACGATGAGAAGAACTCGCCTAGTGACGTAAGTTTACCTTGTACAGTCACCTGCAGAGAAAAGTAACCCATCTGTTTACAACGCAACAGGCAACGGAAATATTGCTTATAAACAGATGGGTTACTTTTCTCTGCAGGTGACTGTACTATCGTTCTGCTTCGACTTTGTCCGCGTTTACCGGGATAATAAGTACCCTTTAAGTTATTCCAAATCATGGTCTACTTGTGCTAAATTTCATGAAAATCCGTTCTGTAGGTTTTACGTCAAAGAGTAAAAAACATTCTCAAAAACAACTTTCACATTTATTATCTTAGTAGGATTGTTGGTATGGGTGATCGACTGATGGTATAACAGAGGGACTGATGCTTTGACTGATTTACTGATGATGTGAATGATTTACTGATCTACTGATGATGTAAATAAAAAAACAGTCCTGTTAACAATAGTTAAACATGTTTTACAGACATCGGAAGACGAGAAAGAGAAACAGACTCAGAAGACGACAGAGGGCGCCGGCGACACCAAGGACAAGGAGGACAAGCAGGAGGTTCGCAAGCGGAGGCCCCGCAAGGCCGACTAGGCCACAGGCCCAGGTCACAGCCGAGGCCTCACTCTTGAACCAGATTTCTACAGAACTTGTAACTGGTACCGCTATTCTATGACCTTCTTCATCTATCTAAAGGAAAGTGGTAAATTATTTGGATATTTAACCAGTTTTCAAAGGCTTAAAGGAAGATTGAGGACATAATACATTGTATGATAACCACCAAATGTGCCATATTTATCACGGCAATTTGTATTGTGTTCATAAGAACATTGGATGAACGAGATGTTAAAGTATACATTGTGATTTTCCTCCTGTATATTGATTAAAATATGCTTAAATCTTCCAGTTTAACAATGATAAATTTTTCTTAGAAATGTGTTTCAAGAAGGAGGCGGTTCGTATCCCCACTTTGAATATTGTACATGTATGAATTTGTCAATAAAAGTGTTATTCCAGTATAAGAAAACACCAAGTGACATTCGTGTAAGTACTGAATTAAAGACTGGATTTAAAAATAAATCAAAAAACATTGGATTTCATTACTCTTGCATCTACAATTTTGGATAATACTTTGAAAAACTTTGCAATTTTTTTATTGTATAATAGTTTCATTTTTCGTTACATGACAATCAAAGTGGGGATAACCATTAGCATTGAAATCACATAAATGGGGAGGTCACATACAGTAGTAAGTGGACATGTAAACTTATTATTTTGTTATATCGACCATGTCACTGAAGCCATGCCTTACCTCCCCTTACTACAAACTAGTTTGATTAGTTTCGACATACTTAATAAAAACATAAATCAATTAAGTACCAATATTAATAGAACTGTAGATAGCGCTCGGAAAAACAGCTTTTATATTCCATTTTCTAATTGTGTATGCATTTAATTAATATAATTACTACGTAAATCCCTTATGAGATATGCCCTATTCAAGTAATGTTTTAACATACAATAATACATTGAACTAGATACTTATTTTATTATTATTCAAGTATTGTAATGAAAGACTTGACAATTTATATAAATGCATTTTTATTACTGATAGTGAGTGCAATTTTTTATGTTCTAATGAGGTTGGTGGAGACTTTAGTTGCACCAAAATTTAGTTTTAAAACCATTTTAATTTACTTTAGTGTGCCCGATGCACGTTCACGAGTATTATCCATGTTTTAGTCTTGCACGTTTGACACTAACACACTTGACGGACAGAAATTATCAAAATTACTTTACCCGTTGCTGATCTCATAACAAATCTCAATTGTCAGTGACGTGAAGGGCAAAATATATTGATAAATGATAAACTAAGAATTGCAACTTATTAATTTAAATAACAAAATAGTCTTTGTCAGTTCTCGAATAAAATTTTTGTTCAACTTATGCCCGGTTTACATTATGTCAGTCCAGTAATCCAGCAAGTCAATTCAGTCCAGCACTAGACTCCTCTACATTACTCCAGTTATTTAGAAGCCGCTGTAACGTGAATATTACAGTGGCAATGATTGCAAGAAGAGATTAGCACTTGATTGGCCGTCTACATCATTCCAGTTAAAGCCAATCCAGTTACTGGACTGGAATGCTCACTGAATTCCAGTGCTGGTTTACATTTTTCCAGTAGCAATCCAGGTAGCCAACCGGGTATTAGATCTACAGATTAAAAACCATGTCTCATGTAATACATTTTAATGTTTGTTTCACAGTTGTGTCACGTCACATATAAATTATATTGTAATTACAACCAATAGGGTTTCGTTATGGATATCACAAAATGTGATTGGATAAAATCTTATAGATTAATTATAAAGACATCACTATTTTATTGAAAGCTTGGTAGAGGATGTTATTGGATTGAAGTTGCTGTTAATTTGTTCACTTTCTTTCTTGTCTGTGTAATTTGGTTGTGAATTCATATTTTTCAATATAAAGTTGTTTCAAGATTACCATTCAAGACAGAGACGTTATCAATACTTCTTTATTTTTCAGTTCAAAGAAACATCCAAGATATAGAAGTGGGTGAATTTCACTTCCCACACATTCCTACTAAAGCGTTACAATTCGGAGTTTTACATAAGTATGTACTTACTCTTTAAACGTGTTTGTTGATTTTATATACGTGTTAATATCGAATATTGGTTTTTATTAATGTTTTTGAATCTTAGCAAATTTTTTCAAACTTGTTGAGATAACGCAAAGTCGGTTTTGCACTTTCTTTACCATCTTTTACAGTTATTGATTTTTAAACCCTGTTTAAATCCAGTTACTTCTAAACTGTCGGGTTTTTTTTGAAATCCCCATCAGCTAAATAAACAAAGCCAAGTGTGAGTCGGACTCGGCACTCAGTTCGGTACAAACTTGTAGAACCGAAAATTGCTCTATCAAAAACAAACTTTGCCGTTGGGTAACTGTCGTCCCCATATAACGATTTATGTAACAGTAAAACCAACTGCAAATAAGTAACTAACCATTATTTTTTGTGATACAACTACAAAGCCGTTTTCGTTTATTTCCCTTCTCTCTTTCTTGCCCTGCAACGCACCTGATGCTTTTGCTAATTAATGTCCATGGGCGAAGATTATTGTAAAGATGTCGGGGATTTCGGAAAAAAAATCAATATGCGGATTTCAGGAATAAATAATTAAATGTAGGCTATGACACATTACATTTTGTTAAGTGTAGCCTTTCGACAGTTTGGCATCCAACTGGATTTAATTGAATAAATTTAGTGATTCAGAAACCGCGTATTTCTTGTCTTGCGGCAATTAGTAATGTGCGCGGGCCTTTATTCTTTAAAAGACAATTGAAATTGTATTAAAATAGTAGGTATAGACAAGTGGTTTTTGTGAACGAAAAGCAAAAATATACGACTTTTTGACTTAGCGTTTATGAATTTAATTTATAAGAACTGCATTTAACGGTGTGAGCGTTTAAATGGGATGTTTTTGCTTTTCGATGTGCGATACCAAAATTGTGGACACAAAATTGCCTTGTACAAAGACTTGTTTTAAGTGTTGCGTCTGTATTAACTAATGACCTAGTGTCGCGCTGAATAAATTGTATTTATAAATTTATTGGTAGTTTCCTTTTATCAACACGGTACCTTTATTAGTACTTATCTGAATAAAAATGAATACCGTCATAATAGTTATATCGTAGTTTTCTTCAAATAGCGACAAAGTATATGGTTCCCTCATAAGTCATACCTAAACAATTACATCCTTAATATAAAGTTCTATCTTTAAAGGACTGATTACAATCATAGGACAAAATAAAAGTCAGCAGATAATATTTTTTGATTCTTTATTTAGATATTTACATAAAATAATCAAGTATTGAGATAATTTCACGTAATTGCAATTAAATATTAGTCAATAATTTAGATCCACAAATAAACCGCGAAATGGGTACGCCACTGATACACGATACTTAATATGTCGACTACAAGCGGATTAGAATAGCACAACGGATATAGGTAGCCCGTAGGGTAGGGTGCTCACAGTATAATTTGGTGAGCACGTTATATATTTTTCATAAACCATTTAGCTTCGATGATACCTGTACTCCAGCAAGCTATAAGCGATGGCGTAATGTTAGGTTACAATTCACAATTATTTGAAAACGCAAGCATTTATTGTTATTACATTTAGTTATACATATATTTGGACATTTCACCCTGACAAGCTGACAAAATGCTAATAATTTAGATTTAATTAATATATTTTATCTAATACATATATTGAACTTTGATGAAACTTTTGACATAAAAATAAAATTAGCCGTGCTTTAAGACTTGTATGAAAAATACGAAATCTTAAATTAATGTCAAACTGTCAAAATCATAATGATTTCAAGAAAATGTAAAAATATTTCAAAAAAAAAACTTATTGAGCTTCTTAGCGTGAAATGCCGTGATGTATTATCAAGTCCATTCAACATTTAAACATTACAACTTACGATCTTCCATAAAACCAACTGACTATAGTACAATTAGGGCGACAATGTCACATCTGAGTTTGAAGTACCCAGATAATCAATTTAAACTTTTTCCTTATCAATAGTAAAAAAACACAAATAATCTTAATAATAATGAAAGTGACATGGAATTCGCCAGTTGGTCTTATTGGGCATGTAGACGGCTAACGGTGAAAGCTTGTAAGAAATATAAGGGTTCTGTTTCCACTACGAAACCCTAAAATATTCTTATATGTAGCACAGAAATTACAGCAAAATTGAGAACATACTTTTCGAAGTTATGAAGCAATAACAAAAAAGATGAAAGTATCCACATATCCATGTAATTATTACAATTTTTATAAATTTTAAGTATGTATATAAAATGCGAAAATTTTCGTATCTCAAATTTAGCAAAATCTACGCCTAAATCGACTCATCCTCCCTGGACGCGGTCAACAACACTTAAACTAGGACAAATCTCAAAAAATTTCGATTCCTCATATTTATTAGGTTATTTAGCCAATTGTTTGTGTATTTTATAATGTAAATCGAACTTTTCATGCGACACATCGCAAATGTTGCATTCATATTGATGAAGTGTGGGGGCAATTCAGGCGTTAATTTATTTACAACCAAACGGAAGTGAGTGTGTATCAAGTGTATATTTGATGTGACATATCCACACGTTCCCATTTACCATAAAGCCATAAGTATTTATACACACTAATTATATAAAAAGCATATACAGTCGTCAGTTTCTGGTAAACATTTTACTCTTTAAATAATATAAAAAAAACGCTAAATTCACTAATTAATTTAACACATTTCCCATCAGCTCATCACGCTCACATACAAATAATGTTGATGACAGATCTTTGGATGCACAAACTCGTTTTCTTTCCGTCATTTCAAAATACAATAATGAAATTCCTAGGTACATTCGCTTAATACTTATAATATCTCATTGCAAAAAGCGCCACATTCGGTGTATAATTCCTGATCTCGCCACATACCGGCGGCCCTTCAAGCACTTACGTTCCGTAAACACTACATAAGCTAAAAAATCTCATTTCCCTAAACAAATTCCTAACTTAAAACTAAATGAAAAGACAAAAAAAATCATAGTCTCAATACGTTACCGTCACAAAAAACATAAAAAAAGACTAGATTGTTAAATTTAAAATTAAAATTATATACTATCCATTAGCGCTTACTTTTCAATAATTACATAATCACAAAAATTGTCGTGAGATTACAGACAAAATAATTTTAAATAAAAATCTCTACTATAGTTTAAAGTAGTTCAAACGGTGAAGGTGGTATGAGAGAAATTTGAGAAACGGTAATGTCTCGGCACTGAATACAGCTTGTGTTTTGTGTTTTATACAAACCATAAATAAATATGAAACAAATGTTTTTGAATTGTTGTACTGAATAAATTTCATTAATGATAAAAAAAAATTGCCATCACATTGCTTAAAGATACTATTTCGGGCTAACTCGTACAAATATAAACTATTTAAATGGCAGTGTTATTTGCACCTGTTCATGTCGCCACGAAACCCGTGTTAGATGAAATTACAGAGATTTGTTAAAAACTTTGTTCGATGATAAAAACTTTGATCAATGAACTTAGGTAGTGACAATTGAGTTACATAACATTTGTGTAGCTCAGTTTATAGCTATAATCTGGTGTCCACTCACGGTCAGTCCATCGCGTCAAATGGCGTGATATACAGCCAAAATTTGATCGTGAATGTGAAAAACTGATGGCGTGATATAAAAAATTTGTATGTCCAATCGCGCCATTTTGACATATGTCATTTGTCGTGGCTCCAAAAATGACGCGATGGAATGACCGTGAGTGGCCACCATGAGTTGTGTAGTAAATTAATTTGGTTTATGCACTCATAATCTAGCTTGTAATTACACACTCATTAAAATCATTGAAAATTATCTGTGTCACATGAGAATGGGAATGAGACTGATAAAAATGTAATATCGTAATAGTACATCTAATCTCGTTCAAAAACTACTTACACAATAAAATTTATTTCATCATTGGTACACTTTAAAATTATTTTAGTAATACTCAAGCCTTTTAATTTAGTCTTACCGAAAGGTAATTATACCAAAATATAATAATATTATACAAGGAGCAGATAATAATGTAAACATTTATAAATATTACGTGTACATACGAGTATTACATAGAAATAGAATAACGCAAGGATGGAGTAAATAAAGAAAGTCCAATGCATCCGCAAGAGTTACCAATTATTGATACTGACCGGAATAAAATTATCAACTATTGTACATTCATTCAATCATTAACAGAACTGTGATTCAAGGCTTGTTATTTAAATGTGTTATAATCTCAATTTATTGTCAGTAATTTAAGAATTAGCATCAGATTCAGATTTATTAACCTGTCAAAGCAAATCATTAAAAATGGTGGGAATACACCATGGGAATAATCTTGTTATTTCTTAAATGAAAAGTAACACCGATCAGGGATGTTTAATGTATCGGTTTGTATTATGACTCATGGTAGACTGAATGAGCTTCGGATGATATTAAAGGTTATTAGATAAGGAATAAATGACAAGTACATTTATATCTTACAATTGCTTGTTGAATAACGACAATTAAAACTGAGTAAAAATCAGAAATGTCAATATTAAAAAACAAAAAAACTAACTGACGTTAGATAATATTAAGGGAAGTTCATAAATGATAGTTCCATAAGCATTCTAACTATCGTCACTCAACAAAAAATATTTAAAAATACATTACATACCACAAAACACAAAAAACAAAAACTAAGGAACGAACGCCATAAAAAATATATTTATATTACGTATAATTATTTATACAAAGATTCGGCGGTCACAAGTACGGAAATTGACGTCCACAGATTATTAAACTAACGTTATTATAAAAATAAAACAATAAAAAACCTCATTTAAATTAATTTAAAAGCGAATAAATACAATTTGGTTATGGTGCTTACGTACTAAATTATTTAGCGGTTTGGGCAGTTGCGTATTGGTCGTATATGTGGGGCGGATCAGCTCGTATTTGTGACCTTAAAGGTACGAAAGACTAAATGCATATAATTATGCACCTACTCAGTAGGAGTATGCTCTAGGCCTCGTCAGTTATGAGAGGAGACCCGTGCCCAATAATGGACTGTATATGGGTTGAAACCAACCCATTAATTAGGCTGTTGAGGGCAACAAATCGTGCGTATACGCGCCACAAATAAGCTTAATTAGTAACCACACAAATTCCTCCCGTTTTCCTACCCAATCCATAGCCACTTGCGACAGTAAAAGGTTAAAACATGTGTCTTGCAACTGTTAAGTTTATCGATATATTTATAAAAAGTCAAGGTTACACACTGGCTATTTTATAGCTCGTTTAAAAGGGGATACACACGCAAGGCTATGAACGAAAATCACTTTAAAACTATCAATTAACCAACTTCATAGTAATACGATCTGTCGTTAAGTATAGTAAACAAACATTATCGTTAGTATAGTGTAATACGTTGATTAATACGAGTCTAATTGACCTACAAGCCACATCGGGTTCATCATATCATACACTTTTTTAATTTCATTACTTAACATTACACCTAAAAACTATCCAATATTATTATCTTAGTTTGGAAGGTATTTCATATCGCGTATAAAGCAAAAATTAGTTATCTCGCTATTAATATTATAATAAATATATTGCAATTTTTTATATCGTTAAATATATATTTTTAGGAACCAAATGCGTTATACAAATTAGAAATGATATTATGCGCTGTATAGCAACAAAATGCTATAGGTGTTTCATTTATAAAAAAAACACTAATTTATAATTTATAAAAAAATAAAATATGTAGTAGTAAATTTTACAAACATCTTTTTTGTAAAATCAGTTGTTATACAATGACAATTTTTCCAAGAAACAAAACTTCTAAAGACAATTACAAAAAAAATAAGATACCGACAAAAAACCTACTAAATAATTTCCAAAATCATAAATTACGACAAATAAATAAACAATCTATTTATAAATGAAACACATCAATTTATTGTAAGAATATCGATAACAATTAACTACATTCGACTGACAGTTCGAATCACCAAGCGTATAACTGCGACGTCCAACAAACGTCCTTATGCTTAACGAAATAAAGATCATAATCGCAATACTGTATACATCAAATTAAACTCATTTATTATTCCTAAAAAGTGATGTCCCTATCGTTTTCCTAGACGACTCGGTTATAATTACCACTAGTACAAAGTTGACGTACACAAAGCAAAAGTGATAGGTATGTAAGGCATAATTCTAAAGCTTTCTGTAACGTTTAATATTACATATATATGGAAGAAGGGGTATGCCCATAGGTTACCCCCAATAGATACCGCATAAGTTAAATTTTCTTAGAGTTTGAACTCACAAAATTTGGCGGAAGGCGCGGCTTGCGGGGGACAAAAATATGCGCTGTGATTGGCTATTTCTAATTCATACTTGGATTTGACGGGTCAGTATTGGTCGACGCTATTGTCGTGAACTTGCAAATGCAAGTACGTGTTGGCGCGCGTCAGTTGCCTTGTATGCGGTATCTGTTGGGGGTAATCTATGGGTATGCCACACCGACATATACAATATGTAACATTATTAGCAAAGTTAAATCATTCCTTACGTATCTATATAGGTAGCATTTAACATTGATAATAACACAAACATTTTGTAATATTAATAATTACAGCAGGTTTTAGAATCATGCATTGCACATTTAATTCTTTTGCTCAATGTACAAATATCAACTTGGTAACACGCCATAACCTCTGCGTCTGCGTATAATAATTTGCACTAATTACAAAATTGAATATAAGCCTAGCTAGGAGATGTTCGGTCGTTTTCGCGATTCGTTCAAAGCATCAGTTAAAAGGTGTAACTGTACTAAACATTGGTATATACAATATCACCCACCTTTACATAAGGGATAATCTTTTTTGTTTATTTCCTGAAATACGTATTTGTATGTCGGTGGTATATTTTCAAATATAGTCATTATTTTAACATATCAAATTGATTTCTTTTACAACTGTCAGCTATCGCTAAAATGACCGAAAATCGTAACGTTTAAACATACAATAAGTAAATCTTGGTCTCTGTGTACAAAAAAGACGCATTACTTTCTCGATATTTTTATATCTCAGTAACAATTTGAAATAAAGGTTCATTTCATTTAGGAAATAAACAATCAGTCACACAGAAATAAACAGTCAGTCATCATAACTCAACCTTTCAAAACTCCATGTACGCAATACACACACCTCTGAAATATCGCCATAACTTAAAAAAAATCATATTAAAGCAATCATGCCTAAAATCTATATAGTCCATATTCCAATCTTTTTCTGTACACAAAAACCATGTTCAGTACAATAAATGTAACAAACAGTGTATATATCCAGCGACGGACGCGTACTCGTCGAGCGGAGATCGTTGCGGGCGTACAATGCGTACAGTACGTACAATGTGTACATACGTACAGCGTACAGTCAACAAAAACACGAATACAATCTGGACATGTCGAAACCCCAGTACGCGTTTTGCTGGTTCCTGCAAACGGTGTCACATTTACTAAAAGATACTCGCATGACGTCCTTGGCGATTCGAAGTAAATTTTTGCCAGTTGCTAAGCAACTGACTCGAAGATTATGAATATATGGAGTATTACGAACTAATGTAAAGGTTTAATTCACTCCAGGCCTCTTCAAACATCTTCGCAACTGCGGTGCGAATGCTCCATAAGTCGTAAACTTTAGATACATAATTATCTATACTAATATTATAAAGAGGAAAGATTTGATTGTTTGTTTGCATTGAATAGGCTCCGAAACTACTGAAACGATTTGAAAAATTCTTTCACTGTTGGGAAGCTACACTATCCCCGGGTGAGGTAGACTATACTTTCAAAAAAATTAGGGATCCTTTAATAAGACTCCAATAATGTAACCCAAGGTGTAAAAAAAATAAGAAATCCGAAGCAAACCGAGGGCGGGTACTCGTATTTAATAATTATGATAAGTTTAAATTTTAGAGAACACTTTCCATTAACATAATATAGTCAACATACCATCAGGGGTCTGCGGGGTGCGGGGGCGAAGCGCCGCAGCTGGAGTCCTCCGAATGCAGCGCGGAGCCGCTCTCGCACCCCACCTGTGCAGGGATAATCTGTACTCATATAACACAAGCTGAACAGTTCGTTTGCATGTTTGTTTGATTGTGGAACTCTGGAACTGCTAGGATTTGAAAAATTATTTTATGTATGATAGCCACATTCATGAGGAAGGGTATAGATAGACTATTATTATTATAATTCTTGAAAAAAGAGGAGTTGCTTCAGGTGTACGGATATTGAGATTTAAGTTCAGAAATGTGAACTCATCATTCTTCACAATAAAACTTATTCCAGGGGTTGCATAAACAACGTGTTAGTAATCATTCATCACAGTAATGAATCATTATTATGTATTGTTTAGCATTTATGAAGTTCTAGTACAGGAGTGTCACCGCTAATTTATCATTTTAAACTGTTAACGTAGATAAACACACCACAAAATATAAGTATACAAAGAGAGCAGATAAATAAGTAGTACAAAAGCACAGGCTACGTAGCAATGTCTTCCAAAGCAACACACCTTAAGTACATCATGCAAGGAGCTCATGCTGCCCAGGCTGAGCGGCGTGATGGACCGCTCCAGCAGCAGCGAGCCGCTGCCCTGGGAGCCGCCGCCTATCGACCTGCAAACATACGTACAAACATACTTTTAACACACTTAAAAAAAAGATAAAGTTCTCAATTTAGATTAACAGTAAATTCTACTACGCGTTCACTTCAAGTTTACCCTCGTCGACCGTTACGATTTCACAGCTAACTGTAGACAAAAAAGTAATCAAATAATTTCACAAACTTAAATAACAAATTACGTTTGACAGTAGCAAACACAAACATTTTCTATTTTGGTCATTGTAGCGACAAAAATCAAGAACGTAAAATACATAAATAGAAAAATAATTTAACGGAAGTAACAACAAAATCAACAAACCTCAAAAATACGCGGGTAGCATTGCTGTCCGTACTAAATGAGGTGCGGTACGAGGAGCGGGACGGGAGGTAAGGGCAAACTTGAAGTGATCGTGTAGTAGTTTGGCATATAGTGCGTAAGGTTTCGGTTTTTATATATCAAATATTTAGGAAAGCAATCAACCTTTGCCCTCGGTTTTTGACTAATATAATAAACTGTCAAATAAAAAACAGGATAGTAATTAAATTTCTTATGCAATAAAAGTTATTAATACTGTTTAAATTATTATAGTAATTAATAAATAAATTATTAATTACGTGCTCGACGACGCGAGCACTACGCAAAACACATTTCATAACTCCGACTGCAGCGAGATATTGCGAATAGTATAATACTGCTCTAAATTTCAAAGCTTACAGACGTATAAAATATAATTATGCAAAATACAATTTAAAAATTCAGCTCGTTTTCTGTAATTGAATGCTTTAATGGTAAATACTAATTACATTTGCAGTTTAAAACTTCACTATGTAGGTACTTACATTATCCTTATGTCGGCCATTTGATATTTTCGTTATTATTTTAGGAAATATCAACAATAAAAATACAAACAAATGTTACATTAAGAAGCTTTACATCGACATTTACAAATAAAACTACAATAATTATTAGTATCAACAAATACGACGATCGATAAAATACAAAAAATAAGCTTAGAAAAACTCTATTGTAAAATTACTATTGCCTAAAAAAGCTTCTATTATAGAAAGCATAATTGTCAGTTGCAGTGGAATAGCCAGTAAGATAATATAATTACATAGGAATAATAATACATTTGTTACTACTATATATTTGAATTCGTTTCTATTACAAATACAGCGATTTATTATGATGACAATAATAAAAGAATAAATGAGAATATAAAATTCGAGTAAATAAATACTTAGTATATAAATAAAAATACCTTTGCCTGCTCCGTCAGTGGGGTGGAATAAAAACATTAAATATGACTTATTTAATATTTAACCATTTAATAAAATAGGTGCAAAAGCCTGGAATGCGTACATAATAGTGTAGTGTGAAATTTTACACAATATAAATGAAATGCAAAGCGTACACACATAAAATAGTAATGTATATAGCACAGAAGATTGAAAATATAAAATACCTTGGTCTGTTCCGTAACGTAAGATGCAATGAAAAAAAATATATATACTAAAAATGCTATACAAAATATATTTATGCGTGCTCATATGTTTTAAACGAGTATGTACAATATTGACAATTACATAAAATTATTGACAAGTATGTGACTTGTTTATTTTAATATATGCAATAACAAAACCTATCCAAATGTCATGGTAATATGAGTCCTGTGTCTATCCCTACGTTCCACTAGACGATCACAACGATCACGCTCACGACCGCGGTTTTTCCCGTTCCACTAGCTTGTGAGCGTTACAATCATACACCCAAGTGGAACGGGTATAGTGAGCGACGCGACGTGAGCGTTCAAGCCACAGAGTACTACACGTTTTAGCCGTTGATACAAAATGTACTTTGTGATGTTGAAAATAAGTCTAAAACTTAGATTAGAGGTTATGTTATAATTTTTAAGCTATAATTAAACGTTACTTAATTAATTATCAATTTTATTTATACTAGCAAAAATGTATGTCTACAAACAAAACATTTTTTTTATGAAAAGCCAAATATATTAAAAAATTGCATATTTTAATTAAGTTTATGATATTATCCGACGAGGAAAAAAGTATACATGGCTATATGTTTAATGAGCTAAACAATAAAATTATTTACATAATATTTTAACATGTTTATATCAACTTGTGACTCCACGTCGAGCATCTGCTGGAGAAACTACTAGTTCCACTAAAGTATCTCTTGTCGAATCGCATAAAGTTATTTTTTCCATCACCATCCTTAACTTTTATAAAATTGCGCCAAAGGAGATGTTCAAAAAATGTATGGGGGCTGGTACTAAATTTGTACAAAAACAAAACTTCGATGAGGAGAAAGTGAAAATTATTCCGATTGGGACAAGGTTGTGAAAATAAAAAAAAGATCCTCCCTTGTTTTTTTATTTGTGTTTGAATTTCAGTAGATAGATAAAAATCTTGTCACACTGGGCACCTTTTTTAAATCTGGCAACTTTATCCTGACACTATTGACACTTGACAGTACTGACTGATAGTGACATCAGTGTTGCCAATGCTACGGCAATTACCGTGTTCTACGGCTTTCAGGCCAAAAAATCACAAAATCTACGGGCTACGTGTTTTTTGTTATTTATTGTTTTGCAAACATTTAACGAATGTTAAAACCCTTCAAACAGCGCCACTAGGCTAATGTTCACGTAATTGTAGGCTAATGAAAAGTATTCCTCGTTTAGTGGGCATCAAATTCACTGCCGATGACCTTCTTTTTTAGTTTCAGCGCTGAACTGATGGTATATATTGGCGTAATTGGATAGCTACGGCCCACACTTGATCTTTTCCCATATAAACACACCTTTTTTATCTAATGTACACGGCCTTCCAAAAATTTTCATTGGCAACACTGAGTGACATTGAGTGATGAATGAATGAAACGATGACATTTTGTTTTGCATTTGATTGATTGACAGTTGACACTGACAGTTACTAATATCAAACCACAGAATGCTTAATCACTATGGATCAAACTAGGATGATCTATGTCGTTTCGTTTCTTCATGATTTTGGTTTACAATTTAATGTTAATTATTATACACATGTGTTGAAAACATAATAATATAATAGATTGACCTCAGATATGTTCTAATTCGTGAAAAGGACGTATGTACCTGTTAGAAAAAAAAAACATTGCTTTCCATAGACCTTCTAATTATCATGAACATACTTCTTCGATTTTCCAAAATATGGAGGATCAATAAAATATAAGTTTTATAATTTCAAGTAGATTAGAAAATATGCTTTCAAGTGAAATATAAATTACGGCTGTACAAATTTCTTCGGAATAAAGTACCACTTTTGAACATCTCCTTTCTATCACCATCCATTTCTACCCAGTGTTGCCAGGTCTAAAAACTGGCGAGAGTAACTTCGTCGTATCTAGCAACACTGCAATTCGACCAATTCGACCCACCCCGTGAGGTGGGTTGTTTTGAGCGTGCCGTGAGCGATATTAATGACGTCATCAATGACGTATTTGCCGCGACCATGAAGACCGTGGTCGCTAAGTGGAACGCGAATTTGGGCGATTTGATCGTTGTGAGCGTCTAGTGGAATGCGGCCTATAAGACCCTTCAGTATGACAGTATTATTTTGATAACTACATAATTTTAAATACATACTTTTTTCTTTAAAATATACTTCATCTATTCATCCATCCATCAGACTTTGGTTCCACTGCTGTATTTAGGTTTTTTTATACCATATAAGTTAATGTTTGACTACAATCCCACCTGATGGATTTAACTTGCGCCACGGATTGGTCCCTAAGCCTTCAGAACCCAGTGGATTACTGTAGTGGCCTACTATTTTCTTCAGGTCGTTAATCCACATACTTAAAAATTACATAGCCTTGACGTAACGATAAAAAGCAAAACCGTAACTAACGCGTAAGTTTCAGTTTATTAAGTATTCTTGTACATACAAAAAGATTTTACTAACTACTCTAATCATGAAATTCTTAAATATTTGAACTCTGCTATGTTCATATCGTTTTACCGACGCCAGCGCTATTGTGGTAGGTACTGAAACCTCTATTTTTAATGTACAGCTGGACACTTTCAACTTTCCTCCCATATGAGTCTCGTTACCTCTATATGGAGTATATCCAACAACTTGCCCGTTCACTAGTGATGGAAAATATCGCTACTTTTATTTCACTATCATGTCCGTGATGTTATTTATTTTTGTCACTGTTATAATTAACCCGTGATAAATCACGACCGTTATATTTTATCAGTGACGATATTGTCACAGTGGGTGCATTTTATTCCGTCTGTTACATGTCGCAGTGAATTTCAAGTACCTACATAGTTCAATCAAAACCTTACCCTGTTTGCAATAACTGCAATAAGACTTATTTTCATTTGAAGTTTTTGTAACGTAGCGTTATTTAATTGAGCAAGTTGAAAAAATTCAGACAAACTAAAGTGTAATGACGTTGAGAATAAGATGCAATTTCACTTAAACAAATTCTCTCTTCTAGCTGGTGGCACTGTGTCGCTCTCGCTCACGCACGGCTCAAGTCACAAATGTTGATTTCTCTCTTTCGCAAGATGGAATTCTGTGAATTATATGTAGCTAGGCCGGTGGCCGGCGTTAAGTCGCAGTAAAAGGAATACTGTGGTGAAATCACTCTCGCGATAAATGTAACGGACGGTTTCGATGCATGTCACTGGTGTGACAAATGAAGTATATTGTAACAAGTGATATATCCAGTTATGAGTGAAATGTGCCATTCCTACCATTCACATGTTTTACCATAGACAAAGCCAAACACGAGACCATAGAGTCGTATAACCACAGATAAAACACATAGTACATACCTGTCCATGCGATGCGGCGGGTCGGGCGGCGCGTCCGGCGGCACCTCCCGGGGCCTCGCGGGCCCGCCGCGCCACGAGCCTGCGACAAACATTACTATGAGGCTTCTGATACACTTGCACATCTTAATATATATAAATTACGTGTCACGTTGTTTGTCCACGATGGACTCCCTAAACTACTTAACCGATTTTAATCAAATTTGCACAACGTGTGCAGTTTGATCCAACTTGAAAGATATGATAGCTTACATCTCAAATCTCAAAATAAAAAATAAAACTTTTGATAGAACGAAGTCTGTCCGGGCAGGTAGTTATATATATTTTTTAATATACAAGGTTACTGGTTAAGATCAGGAGTTTACGCGAGACTGTTGAAATAACACTACATACTCTTTTTATTGCAAAGTAATTAAAAAAAAAAGGATTTTCTGGTTTTGTGTATGTGTTTTACATTGAATTTAAACAATGCTATCATATTGCTATGTGCCTTTCATCGTGTTTCTTTCCATAAAATTGTATAATAATAACTCACCATTGTACGAACCGGTGGGGTGCGATATCGTCAGCGGTGACGTCCGTTTACTGCTATCTCGACTGCCGTACATCGATTGTTGCTGAATAATAACAAATATACATTACACACACATACATACCCAGTCCGTTTTATAGACGAGTCCTATTCCGTTAACCATCTTGGCGCTACTTTTTATTGAAATATTATGTTCATTAAAAAAAATCAATAGTAAACAAATTGATATTAGCATTAAATGTTTATAGTTTATGTTATTTTTATTGTGCCTTATTACGATACGACTAATTACGATAACATATAAAACTCGTCTATTGGACAATATTTACTTTGTTGTCGCATTAGTCTTATTGGACTAATTAAAATGCCACATTTTACACATTTGCCCTGTTCATATTTAACTGAAAGCTACACACTCAAACAGTATAGATTAAAGCCCAGTGCATACGTAACGGGGTTTTTTCCCGTACGGAACGGGATGTAAAGTTTTGGACACATCGTTTCATAGAAAAATGTATACGATAGTGCATACGCAGCGGAATCCCGTACTGAACGTAGCCCGTACGGGAAAAAACCCGTTACGTATGCATTGAGCTTAACCTAAGGCTCAGCGTATTTGCTTTATCCTTGTATATGATAGTGAAGGTACCTGAGGCTCATCAGCAGTCTCAATGGTGGTGGGCAGGTCGAGCAGCCGCTGCGACCGGATGCCGTCTCCCGGCCCCATGTGCGACACGTGAGTGAAGTGCGTCGGCGCAGATATCAGCTTCGACCGACGCTCGGAACTGTTGGCAATAGTGTTTACGTTGTAGTAGAAGGATTAGTTGATGTGAGAATAAATATAGTACCTCAGATAAATGTGAATGCAAATTTCAAATTTTAATAAACATTAAAAATCAGATAGGGCAACACTCTTATCTGAAGGAGGGTAATTATAAATAATAAATAAATAAACGCTAACACACTCATAGCCCCGAAGGTGGTATTACCTGTGTCGTGGGTGGCATGGACGACACAATACAATATAACACATCACAATCACACCCATGATCCGAGTACAAATATTTATCTGTCTGAATCGAACCCGAGACCCCTCGCTTCGCAGGCAGGGTCGCTACCAGCTAGGCTACAGGGTCGTCAAATTCGGGGCAAAATACGACAGATAAGACAAATATAAATAGTGCTGCATATGACATAAAATACAAGTCATATTGTCCCCCACCTTTCTCGCTTACAGACCAGAGTGTTGCCATATCCAATTTCTAAAAGTTTATTAAAATTGGATATGTATTTACATCTATCTGACGCACTATATAAAAGTAACCCAACTTACAGTCTATTGTGAGCCTCTATCGCCTGGTGGGACTGCTCTCGCACGGAGAACCGTCGCTTGTTCGTGCCATATGGCGCGATAGCCTCTATGTTCAGTGGACCCTCTGGAAATATACCAACCATACATAACCTCTATCTACATCAGAAAGCTTTTAAGGACTGATATTAAATTCCCTGTTGTTTATAATTGTTTATGTTCACGAATAGATGGAAACAGCCTTTCATCTGAACTACACCGCCGAGTATTAAATTAACCCAGTTTATACATAACATAATATTTCAGTTCGTATTAATAATTTAGTAGACACGTAATAGTCCCATTCATACGTGCGCATATGTCCGTGCGTACGTGCGTGTCTATCTATACTAATATTATAAAGAGGAAAGATTTGATTGTTTGTTTGCATTGAATAGGCTGCGAAACTATTGAACCGATTTGAAAAATTCTTTCACTGTTGGGAAGCTACACTATACCCGGGTGACATAGGCTATACTATATTTTCAAAAAGAATTAGTGATCCTTAATAAAACTCCAATAATATAACCCAAGGTGTAAAAAAAATAAGAAAACCGAAGCAGAGCGAGGGCGGTTACTCGTATTATATAAGTACGTACGATAGTGTTTGGGTCGAAGATAGACTAGGAAGGGCGCGGCGTCGCTAGAGAATGGGAACCCGTTCCCTCCCCCTCCCCCCACACACCAGATCCACCCGTTCTCGTCTAGCGGTCGGGCGTTTGCTGTAATATTAAATATACATGTTAATAATAAAATATTATAATAGCAATATGAAGTAAACCTTTAGAATAAAAGTTAAAGTCGAATTTCGATCGTAGAACGGGATTGCTACACGTCGTGAGCGTTTTCCTATGGGTTGGCCCACGACTTTCAGATACCTCGACGCTTAGTGAGCTGGTTTTCAACTCAATGACTATTTTCGATCTTTGAGCGTAACAAATATAAAAGTTTGGATATAATCAAAAATAACATTATTGAGGAAACTGCAAATTTTTAATAAGAATTACAATACTTACGAAGATTAATCGTCTGCACCCATTCGCCGGATTCAATGTCGTAGATGTCAACATGCGAAGCCGTAAATATTAGTAGGTGCGTGTCGTTAACCGCTGGAAATAAATATATATTCTATTTTAATTACTGATGTACGTGATACATCGATTTGATCAGTTATCTAATTAAAACATACCTATTAGGCTATTACACACACAATTACCCCTTAAATAAATTAACGTTTCATTATAACACGTTACACATTTCTTACCCCACACAACCTCGATATCTATATCGATTTTACTCCAAACGGTAAAACGTTTCACTTTTTTTATCGCGTCTTTTTATAGCCTGAAGGGTAGGCGAAAAAGCATACGGGCCACCTGATGGTAAGTGGTTACCGTCGCATATGGACATGAGCAACACCAGAGGAATCGCCCATGCAACGCCGGCCCTGAAGAGAACTCTTTTTACACCTTTTTTGAAGAACCCCTAGTCATACCGCTCCGGGAATACCTCAGAAGGAAGTTAATTCCACAGTTTGTACATACGTACATGCGTCTACAACAATATCGATCTAATGCGTCTGTGCAATTAAAACAGTCTGTAGCAGCTGCTGGTCACGGATTTGTCGGCGACGGTGATTGCTCAGCGGCCCAGCCAATAAATGGCCGCTGACCGCTACTGGACACGATGACCACGCAATTTTGAATTTTCATTGTTACTCATTATTCGCTCTTGTATACGCTAACGAACTGTTTAACACGATACGCAAATTTTCATTGTTATACGCAATTTCTACAAATACTTCGGTCGTTTGTTGTCAAATCTCCTGGACGGCCGAAACAACAGGTGTTACTTCTAATTAACGCACTGACCGTGGTGCACCGGGTGCGCAGTGTACATGAGCTCGGCGTCGCGCGCGCGCAGCCCGTAGCGGTCGACGTAGAGCGCGAGCGCCGTGAACACCAGCAGCCAGTCGTGGCCGGACGCCAGCGGCTTGGCGCACAGCGCGCGCGCGCCCGAGTGCGACAGGAACACGCTCACTTGGTTCTCGGGGTGGACCAGCGCTGGAATTTATACTCAGTGACGTTAGTATAATTGGAACGTAATATAAGTAAAGTATAAGGAAAACATCGTGAGGAAACCTGCACACCGGAGAGTTCTCCATAAAGATCTCAAAGGTCTGTGAAGTCTATCAATCCGCACTTGGCCAGCGTGGTAGACAATGGCCTGTATCCCTTACATTATGAGAGGAGACCCCGAGCCCAGCAGTGGGACAATTATGGGTTGTTGCTTTACTTTTTTGCTTTATAAGTAAAGTTAAGTTGGCTTGTAACAGTCCTAATATTAACACGGATGCTATAGAAATGCTGCTTAGGTTAAGTATATTGTATTCAATACTAGTAACAGAACTGCCACCAAAGCCGTTTTTTATTTTTATTTTACACATAATTTGACATTACTTAATTATTAACGGTTTCTGAATCACCACATTAATAGCTCAAACAAAAAGGAAATCGCTCTTGGTCACAAGCAATAATGCGGAAGAATATTCGTTTTTAGGTTCTTACGATAAATCTCGTTATCGGCTGCAATATTTTATATTGTGTTGTATTCTTTGGATCAATTAAAGTGCCTCATTTCCATGGCACATAATACAAGCTACGATTGCACTCACTCCGCGGGGGCTGCGCAGGCGTGGCCCGCAGCGAGTGCACGGCGACGCCGCCTCTATGCCCGAGCACCAGCTCCCCGCTCAGCAGCTGCACGCTCAACACCGCGGCCGCGACACGCAGCTCCGCTACGAGCACGCGACGTGCCGCCGTGCGGGTGATCTCGTACACGCACACCGCCCATGAACTCTACGAAATATCATATGTTATTGTCAATGTTTGAATGTTCCATACACCAAGCTTACTGGTGAATATGAGGAATTAATCCCCTTCACCACGAAGGCTTTGCTGATCTTCGTTATGAAAAAAAGGTGTTTAAAAAAAGCTTTTTAACAAACCATCCCCAAATTACTAAAACATTTCTTTTTCCAACACACAGTGCCCTAAAGTAAGATTAAGTTCCTGACAGACTCACAACCATCAATATTGTTTTAATTAATTATATTATTACACAGTTTAGGATTGAGATTGAACATTTTATAAATCGAAAGCATAGTATTTAATCTGCGCACTCCATAAACGCGGAATTTTTATTAAAAACTAGAAGTTTTTTTTATTTTTATTTTAAGTTTACTTAACTATTAGTTTCTACTTTCTTTCTTTTTCTTCTCTCTTTCTTGGCCGGTAATATCTTTGGTGTCGCTGATGTCCATGGGCGCCGTTAGCCACTTAGCATCAGGTGGATCGTCAGCTCATTAGCCGGCTATTTACATAATAAACGTAACGTAAAGTACAATCTCACCTGCCGCTTGCACACAACCGCGAAACCATAGGTGTTGGTAGCTATCTCCCCCACGGCGATGTCGAGGGCACCCTTGGCCTCGGGCAGCTTCACGCACTCCGCCTCCGGGCACTCCAGGGCACGGATAGGGACAAGTCGCACGTGACGCCCACGACCCGCTATTACCACTGTCGTGCAAAATATAGTGCAGTATTCATTAACAATATCCTTTAATTAGTTTCATTTACTCGTCATTTGTTTATATGACGAATGTAAAATTAATTTAAACAGAGCTCTATGAGCGCCAATTGGCTATTAGACAATTTTTGGAAAAATATTATAAAATTTTCGTAGGTTTATTTTATACCTCTTACAATATTTATTTTTTCAAAAAAGTGTTATTTAGTAGGAATAAAAATAACTTTTAATCCATTAATTTGAAATTCGCGCGAAAATAGTCTGCCATCTGTCACTTGCTGGCTGTGACGTCACATTTCTAATAACAACAGTTTATGCTCTAACTCTGAAGATATTTTATGTGAAAAACTTAGACCTTTTTCACTGGAATTGTGAAAATGACAAGCTACAAGACATGTGCAGTGCCTATGTGTAGAAGTACTACAATTAAATTTCCTAACAAATTGTTTATACACGTTCCTAAATGCCTTCAACGTCGAAAACAGTGGTTACAATTAGCACGTCGAGACCAACAGTTAACATCTGTTATATCAGCAATATTGTTTTGTGAGGACCACTCTGATGTACCTAAGTATTTAGAAGAAATCAACTTAGCCTCTGATTTACTAAAAAAACAAATTAAACCTAACCTAATATTGTTCATAAACATAACCTATAAGTAATTTAAAATCATTAGTAATATGGTGTCGTTAAGGGGACGTTGAGGAAAAACTTACAAAAAAATCCCCCTGTGACCACTTAGCAAGACTGACCAATTTTACTTTATTAATTTCAGTACTTACAAGGAGGTTTTTGCATTCCGAAACTCGGTAGAGCAAAAGTCAGGGTTACACGCAAAGAAATTTGCGACCATCAATGAATCAACTTTAGGCAAATTTGCACTGTCAGCTTTTATATAGCCTGACTCCATTTTACAAAACCTCTCAAAAGCACAAATCAAAATATATATTATTAATTTTCTCAGTAAATTGCACACGATAATCGATGTAGTTAGTAGTACACAACGCTATATTTTTGGAAGTGTGACGTCATAGCATGCTCAATCATGGCCGCCCGCGTTTCGGTTCTCATTTCCACAGGTAAAAAAACTCAAATCTATTTTTCAAAAATAAAAATATTTACAATTTATTTTCATGCAAAAAATGTATTGTTTAATTAATGTTAACCAATATGCAACCATATTTAGCACATTTCATATTTTACCGTGATAACTGTCAAATAGCCAATTTTTGTTCCACCCCTCCCACCAGTCACAAAGCAATTTACTCAGCAATTACTCAGCGGGCACATAAGAATATTGCAGCTTAACAACACAAGCCTACCCGCTCGCGCTCCACCACTCTCTACTAACGCCATCTATTGTTTCACCCAAGCACTTAGTATACAACAACGTCACGTGACGCGTCTTCAAGTCTTTTCGCTTGGAGTCCAGTTTGTATATATAAAGTTGTGGCGGCATCTTTTATTCTTTTCTATAACTTCATATTAATTTGTAACATATCTATCCTTCTTGTCAATAATAATATTCTAAGGAACATTGGCAAATTCGCAGCGGATGACCGTTGAGGACAAGGTTGGTTTGACCAATAACTCACCGAGGAGCTGCTCAGCGGGCACATATCTCAGCTTGACGACGGGCGCGTGCTGTCTCCGCGGCAGGATCTCCGCGCGCTCGAGGTCCAGCAGCGCCAGGCCGAAGTCCCCGCCCACACACACCCGGCCGCGCTCCACCACGCACGCTGAACAGAGACCCCGCAGCGCGGTCAGCGCTACGCCCTCCGCTGCTACTACTGCTGCGTACGCCTGGCAACGTTATATGACAAATGTCAAGTAACGCATGTCAACGAATGTCAACTCTGTTATGATTGGATCATGGACTATAGAGATAAGGTGGCACTGCGGTATCAATAAGGGTGGCGCTGCGGTAGGGATAGGTAGGGATAAATTATTATAGAGTATTTGAACTCAGCAAACTTCATTCCGTCTACAACAGCTATGTTTATATCGTTATTATTCCGACACCAGCGCCATTTTGGTAGGTACTGGAACCTCTATTTTCGGTATACAGCTGGACACTTTTTCAACTTTCTCCCCCTATGAGATAGCTCTCCTTACCTCTATACGCTATGGATAGGATGACAAGGTTAAGTATGTAAAAACAAAATACCACTATTTTGTTTCGTAAGCGGGATAAGGCATTTAGGTGTTACAGTGGATAAAATGCATAACGTTCTTTTTAACCCTCAACGCAAAAAGAGGAGTGTTATAAGTTTAAAACTCACACATTTATCGGGTAGATTATTTCTCTTCAAGATCCTGTGCAACTCGCTCAGGGCTACCACCCACTTGGTCTTCTCTGACTCTGACTCTGCCAGCATTAGAGTATGGTAGCGCTTCCCATCTTCCAGTTGTGATGTTGATATCTGAAATTGTTTAAAACTTAATTTATCAGGGCCCATTATAGCATGAGGAGGCAAACATCCTAAAATTATATTTCTTTTTAGATGCTAAATGAACTGTTCTTTGTATTAATTACTAAGGGTTTTTCCACTTGAACCAGGACTTGAACTGTGGCACATTAAACACTCACCCTAAATATACAAGGAATGTCCCGTTTGTTAGCGTGTATGACATCAGAGTCCTTGACTGACGTCACGCTGAACTCCGGGTCGCGCATGTCCAACACTTGGCTCACGCAAACCGACGGTAACGCGTTCCTGTAAAAAATGTTTGAGATTTAAATTTTTAAACCTCCAATATGGATTAATGACCGCTATCCTAAAGATAACAATCAGAGCCGACGGCTTTACGTGACCTAAGAAGCACAGAACCGCTCGCCGCTAGTAATAAAATATTAATCTATAATCTATTTATCGACCGCGGGCGCCTTTGCTTAACTCGGTCGAACACTTGTCTTGTTGATAAAAACCGGCTAAGGAACGATTTTAGTATTCTTTTCATTTCTTATTTTGATAGTCTTGATATTCAAGTACTTTCACACTCATAACAGAAATGTTAAATTTTAAATGACGAATAATAAGAGTGAAATGTGAATTTAAAATTAAGTAACTCAACATACATAATTTCCTCACCTATCTTGTGATATATCGTATAAGAACAGTTTGAAATCACACACGACAACGAATTGTCTCATCCAGCCCTTCTTAACACCTCCTGGTTTGGGCACCTGAAAATAAAATAAAAATCATTTAATTTTGAAGTTTTGACGTGTTGACGGGATTATGTAGTTATATTCTAAGGTTATTAAAATCTAATCCAACCAATTCAGTCATTAATAGTATATGTACTAGGCACAATCAAAATATCTTTTTATTTCTAGTTTGAACCGCCAACGCTCGTTCTCAACACCACGCCTTACCACATCACACCGACACATCGTTTCACTATACTATACCTTGACGTATCCCTCGTAAGCGGTCCCCTGTCCGCGCGCGGGGTCGATGCCCGGCGGGCGCCGCTCGCGCTCCGGCGGCAGGGGACAGCGCGACGCAACGCGCGCGACGCACCGCGTGTGCACCGCCAGCCCGCACCGCTCGCACACCACGCCTTGCCGCGTCAGACCCATCTGGGAATCACGTTTGATTACGTTATGCCTGTGATACACATGATAGTATTATACTGCTGTAGTAGTCGCAGTATCGCTGCATTCGTTGACGTAAAAGTATGAGCAGGGCGAAGCATATTGCGCGCTCAATCGCACTTAGGCGCAATATGCTTCGTCCTGTCAACGAGTGCAGCGAGATACTACGACTACAATAGTTAGCACCCGAGATCTGAACTATGATTGACTGACAAACAACGCAGTCTAAACCAGTGAACCTAGAAGTATAAAATCTTTGCACGGAAAATTCATCCACAAACAAAAGGAATAAATAAAACAGGAGGTAGAAGTTTCTATGACTATGTAAACCAATTTCAACCGATTTTTTTAAAACTTAATTATGTAAAAATACGTTTACAGGAAGAAGTCATGGGGTGGAAAAATTAGTATGATAATAAAAATAATGTTTCTGCTACTAAAAAATCATAGGCACTCCACTACGTATGTATACCCCGTACGTAGAGTCTTGCATCTCGCTCACTCACCATAAGCGATGTACAGTGGTTGCATTTAGTGGGACTGCTGAACGTCCTCACGAGGAACTGATGCAGTTTCTGCTTGCCTGGTACCGAGGGGCCCATGGTTGTGTCTTGTAGGGAATACTGCAATAAACAACACAAGGTTAAATAAAGTTTCATTATGCTAGTAATATTTTTAGTCAAATTTTTAAGTCATTAAAGTTCAATTCGTAGATTTAATGTATTCACTATTCTTAAATTTAAACTGGGAGATTTAAAAAACAAACAAAATTGTATGAGACTTATTTTTCCCCACAATACTGAGATAAAAACACTTCTAAAACCCAACGAAACTCTTTTCTTATGTAGCTAACTGACAAATGACCAGAAGAGCCCCCTGTGTGACCCCTATGTTCATCGTACCCTATAGATATAAGTAATACCATAAGTATCATCGATATGATACCGGCCTGGAATGAACAGAGAATAAAGAAACAACTGGTTCCCAAGCCCCCCAGTGGAACAAGAACAGTCGTCGGCTGAATCAAGCAAGAGAGTAGTAGCTAGGCAAGCTTTCTTTCTCTTTCTTCTCTCTTTTTTGGCCGGCAACGTATCATTGATGCCTCTGGTGTAGCTAATGTCCATGGGCGACGATAGCCACTTTCCTTCAATGTGTTCGTCAGCTCGTTTGCCGGTTATTTCCATAAAAAAGCTTTTCGTACTCGAAGGGTACTCACAGTGGACATCTCGCTAGGCGAGCTCTTGGTGGAGGCGGGCGAGGCGGCGCGGGGCTCCAACTCGTCTTGGCTCTCCGCTGACCCACTCAACGCTGTCGACTGCTGCGATCCGTACATCAGCTAACGATACACACACCACACACATGTGTTAGTTACATATCAATGATGCCGGTTACATAATAGGGATGTTGACTAATTTTAGGATTCAATTTGATTTTATAGATAGAACCTTAAGATTCATGAAAAAAATATTATAAAAATAATAATCTTCAATTTAAAGACAAAAATTGATAAATAAAAATCATTTTCAAATTTCCCACCAAAAACGTCACGTGACGTCACTAGCCGATATTCAATACTATCTGTCGACTGAAGTTAGTTGCACTTGCATATAAAATAAGAACAATGACGTCATTAGCTCAAAATGACGTTTGTGGTCACGTGACAATGAGTACTATTTTTAACATTTTAAAATAATTATATTTAATTTATTGTGATTGATTTCGACAAAAGAATAATATTTTAGGTGTTTAAATATTTTCCTTCATACTTTAAAATTTATTATAATTTACTGATAGTGTCAACATCCCTATTCTCGTGCCTATGTCCAGCAGTGGACTTTAAAAGGCTGTTAGATAGATAGGTAGGTAGACATATCAATTTAATTAAAAATAAACACTTGCACACTCATGCCCCTAAGATTGGTGTCGCGGGTGGCTCGGACAACATAAATAAGACATCATTATAACACCCATGACCTGAGTGCAAGTATTTATCTACCACTCAATTACCTGCCCAGGCCGGGAATCGAACCCGTTGGGACCACGGCAACAGGCTTCTTTTCTTTCTTAACAGGCAGGTGACCAACTAGGTTATCTTATTTAAACTATCGATTACTAAATTGGTTTCAAGTTTCAGAATAAACACTTAAATAGTATTACGACACTCCTAACGCTGTGTAGTTTCCATTCAATAGTTAAAGGTGCATTGTATGGGTTATTTTTGGTATTAATTATGATAAGTTTTTTAGACAATGTTCGCAAAGCATGTTAAGTAAGTACATTGAAATGAAAAGCTAAAAACAGTTATTTTTTGGCTGGATTGTTTTTATAATATCCATTTAATACGTAGAATATGTTAATCGGATACAATTTTAAACATAGACTTGATATGCTATTTACATTGTTATCTAGATTTTATCTAGATAATAGGATATCAGATAGGACTTCATCGATAACGATTAACTTGTTAACAAACATAAAACAAATAATACATAAACAAATATAAAAGCGATACTAAACTTTAATTCCGCCTTAATACTTAAACACCGAAACAATTACAACTTTAACACCTGTTTGTCCTCAAATACATACAGATATAAGCCATAGTGAAACTACTGCAATAAAAGGAAACAACTATATATCTTTTTTTTTAAACAAGGTTAAAGAGATTTATAGAGAAGGAAGAAATTATTTTTATACCATTTTCAATCAATAACTGATGCATTCGTACAACTTAGCTAAACTTTGTCATCAGACCAGTGTGGTAGAAAGGCGGGATTAAAAGTTCAGTAAAAAAAACGCAACATAAAACCTTTACCTTTGCATTGCAACAATTGTGAGCGTTTCTGTAGCCGTACGCCGACAACATCTATGCGGGGAGAAGGAGTGGTGAGAGCTATTGTTTGTGTCCAGAGCAATGGCCATACGTAATTACGTACTAAACTCACTATTACGAGAATATGCTATAGAAGCTACTCAAAATAAATTGATAAATATTTTATGTCAATAAACTTAGCAACGTCTTTGCGTGTAATGTTTCGTAAACGCTATCTTTTGAAAGATTTTATGAATGTCACTAATTTCTACAGTAATAGTAGTGTCCTGTTAGGTTAGGTTAAAGCTCGCAATCCAATTACTTTTAATGTATTAAGATGAAACCTATTATATCATGATTTGTAGAAAAAATTGTAAATAATTTACACATTTTTTGGCCCATTTTATGTTACCTTAATTTAACTTATTTATACATTTTATAGATGAAATTGCGTGCTTCGGAGGGCACGTAAAGCCGTCGATCCCGGTTGTTATCATAAGATAACAGTCGTTAAGCCATGTCGGAGGCCCTCGGGCGGTTTGAAAACTTCCGACACTCGGGTTGGCCACTAACCCCTCCACCAATCCGCACTGGAGCAGCGTGGTGGAGTATGCTCTAGGCCTCCTCAAGAGGAGAGACCCGTGCCCAGTAGTGGGCCATTAATGGGTTGAAGCCAACCATAGATGAAATTAATAAAGATTTATGATCACAATATTTTGCGTCTATAAGATTTTGGCAAATAAAATTAAAACCTGAAAGTGCGCCGTGATTATCAGTATGAATAGGAAGATAATATACAAAAGAAAATAATAAAATTTGGACTATAAACACTAAACTAACCATTGCTCTTAACATAAACATAAGCGATGATACAAAATGAAACTGATAAAGCAAAAATATTATTTAAAGTAAAATAAAATATAACACAAAGTTAATAACAAAGTGAAAGCAATTTTAACAAACTAAACTTAACAAGAAATCATAAGGAAATGTAGCCACAATTATTTACAAGTATGCAAAACATTTTCGTATATTTTAATAATGAACCAGTTCCATAATATTGGTGACAAGGATCTCCTAGTGCTGTACTACCGATAAAAGCGTATTTGTAATTTTTAAAACTATAATTTTTAACTTATCTGGCTGTAGTAAGAGAGTAATTCATTTCTTGCGTTACAACTGAACTAGCAAGAGACATCAAAGTGATATCTTTTTATAAACCAACGAATACATATACTGTTAAAAATCCTTAAAATATTACCTTTGCAAACCTAACTGTGTAAATAAAAATATTGATTCGATTGATTGATTGTATCATGAATTGATTGTTAGTAACATGTAACGCTCAGCGATGCCGTAATCACTTACCTTTTGATCGTTGTTCATAGAAGGCACATTGTCGTAATGTCGCTCCGTCGGAGTCTCCTTCAAGAACTGGTCTAAGTAGCTCATTTGTGATGATGGACGATCCAAAACTGCAAGCATATTTAAAATATATTAAACTTTTGCTAAGAAAAAATCAATACAGTAAAATATATTGAAAAAAAAATGTATAATACATAAATACTAGTCTAAATAGTAGGATGAAAAAACATAAACCAATCCCAACCGAAACCACGTTCACAAAACGATACCATACAAAATTTGAGTAATTAATGATATGTCATTAGCAAATATCAAGGTTTGAGGTACAGTCGGGTACTCAAATTAAACAGCGAAATAATTTATCGGTAAAATATAATAGTTTATAATTTAAAACTACATTTACTATTTACTAAATAGACCTCTGTGAAACAAAACACATTTTAAAGCTTTTGACAACCAAACATTATCAAGTGATAGTTACCAACTATTTCAGCTCCCGACTGTACAAAAAAACATTTAGTCAACAAAATTGGGACTAAGAAAAACATGCAGAAACTTACTACGCAAATACACTGATTAGCTTAATAATACAATAACATACAATAAAATCTAAATAATATTGTCGATAATAGTGCATTTCCGGATATCAGAATCGAGTCACCTTATATTTTTTGCCTTAATATTTAATATTTAACTTAAATAAATTAATATTTCAAAATTCAAATTTGGAAATATGTTACAAAATCCAGCAATGAAACCACATGAAACATTTCTTCGTTTTACAGATATAATGTTTTTGATGTGAATAAGGTGGCTTGATTTTTATCCGGCAATAGCTTTTATATTGCTAGCTTGATGGTATTTGCGTAATAATCGGACAAAATGGACGCTTACACTAGACGCCGAACAGACTAAGCCCACAGGCATAAGAGCCAACACTGACACAACGTACAATATAAAAACATCAAGATATCCCACTATAATTATGATTTCCTACTATTAACAACACAGCATGATATTTTTTAGACATAATGTGAAAACTGTTATAATTTCATGATATTTTCGTAAGTCACATTTTTTTTTGTATTACATTTCCTTTTTAATTTTAAAGTTGTGCAAATGTTGTCTCATAAGTCTAGGGATTTATACAGATAATAGTGAGGAGGTTTACAATAAAAACTGATTAGTCAATACCTGGGTGCCAATACAAACAAGTGTTAAAGAAAAAAAACATATTGCTTAGCGCGTTATGTGGTGTTTATGAATGGACATAATTCGACAAAATGCAGAACATGTGGCATATTCCTGAATCGAATAAAAAATATATAATATTTAAGAATGGATGGAATAGTATTTGGAATGTCGTATATTTTATTTAAAAAAAGAAAACATTTGTATCTAAACGTTTCAACCAAAAGTAAACAAAATTAAATGATCTGTCACATCCATGCCACCGCAAGAAAGCTCAAGCAAAAGCGAAGCCATTTACAATTAGATAAAAGGAATCTAAACCGAAAATTGAAATTGTCAAATTATTTACAAGTATCGCTGTTTTGGAATCTTCGTTACAAAATTTTGTTACAAAACTTATGTTACAAAACGTACAAAAGAAATGTTCTTACAAACAAAATAATATTATATTAATATACTTTGCTTCCGATGACCATCTTTTTAAATATTTTATAACTAAAAATAATAAAAAGAATAAACTTTAAACTTCCCACCTCTAATAGAACATGCTTCTTTAAATTCTATTAAAATCTTACATCTAAAAAGAATCACATAACAGCGATATCTCGTTTGAAAACTAAGTTAATTTTCCCTTTACACTTGCTTGCACTTACAATGCAACGATTTGGTACTATTGAATAACTATAGGTATCTCTAAGAACGCAGCACAAAGACAAGAAAATCCATGAAAACCTTGTATTTTAGTAGACAATACACGTTGTTATAAAATATTTTGCTGTAATATAATCTATACAACTGACAACAGATTTTTCTATTATTTCTAGAGTAACAAAACAACAACCCATTGAATGTTCATTGACCCATAAACATTCCTTTTTAAGTTGTATTTAGCAAAAGTATGCAAATTGGAACGGTTATTAGAAGGCCAGCAATACTTCTCATAAATACTCTAATGAACAGCAAATAGCCTCATAGGAAACTATCATATTTGTTCGAACATTAGCAATTGAAGCTAATCCTTGCAATTGATTCTACAACAACAAAAGACAATATAACAACAGACATTGTCAATAAGGACGAAACGAATACACAATCACATACGATAGTCTACTTCTAATAGGACGTTCATTACGGACAAACGCAACCGCCTATAGTATCAAAACCTACGAACCATTCTCTTCTTTGCCGCTCCAATACCCAGATTTCGCTGATCCCTGCCTCGCTGCGTGCGCACAACTCAACTCTCAGTTACCATCTTCAACCCATTCGCTGTCCATCCGTGAACCATATGTGGTTCACGCGTATTTTTTTATAGCTACTAGCAACCGACGAAACTAACTACAAGACTACAACTGTTTCCCTTGCATATCAATGCCCCTCCACATCCATAACACCAAAGTGTTCTAGATAAATCTAGAATCTAGATATCTTAATAAATTAAACGGTAAACCCCATTGTTAAAAATTATACTTTTAGACAGTGAATGGGTTAATTGAACATTAAAGTATTATTAAAGTATTAATGAAAAATTAAGTTTAAAGATATAATAATTGAAAAAATCTATAGCAGATATTTGAAAAGAAAGGACTGATATTGTTTTAAATTTATTGCGTTATTTTCATATTCATTCACGAGAAATTAATCTTTGAAAATCATAGGATAAGAAATAAACATTAAATAAATAACAAGATAATACAACAGAACTTTAATATCATATATTAAATATACATTGTATGGTACACGAAATATGTAACATCACATACAAAATGTCGTATACTTGGAGTGAAACTTCTGAACTAACTAATGGCATACATGTTAATAATAATGTTCATTTACCAGAATCAGAATGTGCCAAAATCGATCTATAAAATAAGTTTCTTCTGGAGGTGTTTGTAAAAATATCGCCAAAAAATTACCTAATGAATGTCTAAATATTATGATTAATATATTAATAAATGCGGAATTCTCGATATGTTTTCTTAGTAGTGCACCATATATGTGGCACATCAAGATTTTAAATTAAATGAAAAATTTAAGAGTGGTAGAAAAAAATATGATCAGAAAAAATGGTATTTTGAAAACTACCGCTCTTATTTTTAAATCCAGTTTTAAATTGTTTCATAATTTAAAATCCATTGTCATTTGTCTTCACTTTTTACGGTAATACTATCAATATAAAGAAGTTTCACTCGATTCGCGCTAAAGCACAACTTGTATTTACATTCAGTGACGACACTTCGTCAGATAACAATGTATGGATAAAATAATAAAAAAAAAAACAAACAAAAAAGTAAATGCAAAATACATGTACCGAATGTTTTTTTAAATATTGAAACAATATTTACTTATGGATAAACTTTCATCTTTTAACACCACAATTTGTAAATTCTTCTGCTATATAGAGTGTAATCGTTCAAGTGTGTTCAAAAGGTTTCTTCGTAAATACATAATTCTTGACAAAAAATAACCGACTTCAAAGTTAGGGATAACTCAAAAACTACTCGTCAGACCTCACTCAAAAAGTGGGACCACATAACAAGCACCAGCTTTCGATTAAAAAAAGAATCTACAAAATAGATTTACCCAGTCGAAAGTTCTGAGACAACAAACATATGGTCGAATTGAATACCTCCTCCTTTTTTGAAGTCGGTTAAAAAGATATTACTTACTAAATGTAAGAAAGGTTGCTATAAAAGTAAAGTGTGTATGTATAATTCTTTGGCTATATAACATTATTTTTTAATTTTGTCACTTCAGCTTGAATAACATGCCAACATAAAATATTTTATAAAGTTCTGTCAATTTTAGTTTTAGGTTTTTTTAGTTTTTTTATTACTACATTTGCGAAACTTGGCGAAACAAATACACCCTGTATAGTTGTAGTTTTAAAAAATAAAAGCTTAATGACAAAAAAGAAAACAAAAAGCTGAGATTCTTTACGGATCTAGTTAAAACTTAGCTGCTAAAATCCCGCGCAGTGCTGTCATAGTTCTTATTTTATTTATATCAATTAAAGAAAAATACTGAATTTTAATGTGAAATATTTTAGTTCTTCAATTGAGGCATTTCAGATATTTTGCCAAATATCCATAAATATGACATAAACCAATAAAAAACCAATTATAAATTGAGTTCTACAACAGTCTAGATGATATTAAAAATAAAATGCAACACAGTGTAAAATATACTTTAACAAAGCAAACATAAAAAGTAAATATTATATAATTAAAAAAATCGAGAGCAATGACTAGTTCGAGCGTTTGAGGCGTAAAAATCAAAATGTATTTTATTAAGTGTAAAAAAAATCTTTGGTAAAATACTTATTTTAGACTAGTATAGTTCGTACCTAGACGATGATTGCACCTTTGGTGAGATTATAGGAATATAAATATTTAAATAATTTTATTAAGTACTTCAAATACTTCTGGATAAAAACAATATAAAATTGGAATATTTTGGTAAATATTCATTTCAATCTTTGTAATAATTTAAAAACAGAGGAGAAAGCATCTGTCACGAATTATTTTGTCTCGTGCTTTTAGTAACGTTTGCAAACATTAACTTCGTATTCCAAACTGGATAGGTTGGTCGATAATCGGTATGATATAATGTGTCAACAAGAACACAGATCTTATTATCTGAACAATATTAATAAGAAGCACCATGTAGACTGAAACTTATCTACAGATATAGCAAAATATAAAACATATTCCAAACTTCAGGAAATATAAGTTCAAATATTTACAATATACATAATTTGTTGCCCGACGCAATCAATACAAATTTCATTTAAACATTCTCAGACAAATATCAGTCGTATATCTGATGATACACAAGTATAGCGACCCCCCATAAACATGACGTCACACCTAAAAACAGAGGTAAGTACGGCCTTATGAACGCACGAACTGTCATTCGATAAACATATTTAACAGCACGACGCAGGATTAAATAAAAAATTAAAACACAAATGCAGAAAATATTAAAATTAAAAAAAAGTAAACCGCGTCAGACGCGTACAATATAAATGCCACAGTTAATACACAATCGTTTCACGTAAATGCGACCGCAAGCGTGTCCACAAAACGTAGCATGGCCCCATAGAAATCCATTTTGGAAACGGACAAATTTAGAACATATTATTTTTTATTCAAACACAACAATATAATGGCACAGCGTGTTCCGAATCGAATCACAGTCCAATTTCATAATTCACAGTCAATGCGGGTGCACCAGTGACGTACGCGCGGGGTAAAGCGGACCGTCGAAGGTTTATTTTCGTTTTTTTCGTCGCGGGCGACGTTGGACTTTGAGGTGGGATCCCAACATTCCATTTGACATTGGGGCATTTGATGGGTTCGGACGGGTTCGGACGAGATCGGACGAGTTCGTGACGGTTACGTACATTTCACGTTTCGTGTGTGTATTGGATGGGATTGTGCGGTAACATGTAACGAAAACAAAAAGAAAAGGTGCACTAAATAAACATAATATAACTTCGCTATACATATTGTGCTGTAAAATAAATATATTTATATAGGTATAACCAAAATGTGGAAAATTTCACACATTAATACAGTACCCAGCATATAATGTCAAACAAACTAGGGGATAAAACATAAATTAATAAATCAACTTGAGTGCTATACGCAGACAAATTATACATAAACATAATGATAAAATACATATATACAGGATATCCCAAAGGTACAAATTTTAGGGGTATTACTTATAAATCTTAACCTAAACTATATTTATCATAGTGACTGAAATTTATTCACTAAAATTCTAATTTTGAATGCAGACTTTGTTGAATAATAGATGTAATTATGATATGGTTAAATTTAATGGCTATTATGAGATTTGGTGACTAGATAATTATTTTTTTTTTTTTTTTTTTTTGACATTTTGTATATAAATTTATGTAAAATAACTAGATAAGACATTTTTTTGACATTTTGTATTGTATTTGTATTTTGCATGCCATAAAAGGCGGAATATGGCGTACCAAATTGTAAGACTAACAACTTTTAATGTAACTAACCCATATTCATGCAAATAAATTGAATTGAATTGAATTGAATTGAATTGAATTGAATTGAATTGAACTTTAAAGAAAACCTCATAAAAAGCACAGGTTTTAAAACAAAACCAACAACTCAAGTCAAAATCAATTGTACTTTAAAACTTTTAAATTATATATTTCACACAAATTTACGTATTAAAATTTATAAATTTAAACTCAACGAAATGACGAGACTAATCTCAGAATTAAATTAAAAAAATATTCAAGTATTATTGTAACTTGAGAAATGAGACACCCTGTATATTAAACGTAAAACAAAACACAAATTATAAAAAAATAAATGAAATGTACAGGGTAAAATGAGTGTGTCCCTGATGAGCTTTTTGTTACGGTATTCAAGTGATGTCCATGGTTTGATATGAGGACGATACAGATTTCTCTTTTTTAATGTTTTATTTAATGTCAACCAGTACGAAACAGCCCTATTATAGATAGGATCGCTGTCTCACTCTCACTCTGCTGGGATCTTGATGAGTGATGATATCTGTAATAATGTACTGGGGTCATTTGAAATGTTACGACTTATGTAATGTTGTCTTGGACAATGGAATTGGACTCATTAAAAATACTGCTTTTTAGGGACATCAAAGCTATTTTGTAGCTTTGTTACCCGGTTAATGGGTATTTATTTATTTATTTATTTAACACTTTATTGTTTGTACACCAAAACATACTTATACATAAAGAGCACACGAAAGGAACACAAAACAATGGGCGACCTTATCGCTTTAAAGCGATTATTTATTATAAGAGGAAAATTTTAAGATTATGTAACTCGTAATACGAATTCTTATTTCGCATATTACGATTCGAGACACTGTTGTATAACGTATAGTCAAATAACATTAGCAGTTATGACTTATTTCATGTAAAAATGTTCTATAAAAACTAGTAACAAAAACTATAAAACATTTGCATTTGCCTCTAAATACAATGGATAAAAACAACAACTTATTTCACGCGCTTGCGCAGTCCAATTCCAACAACGGCTATGTGTTTACGCGACGTCTTGATACCGGTGTGCAGTAATGGTAGTGTGGTGGCGTGTGACAATGTGTGACGATGTGTGAAGGATGTGTGAAGGATGTGTGACGGGTGTGTGACGGGTGTGTGACGGTGTGTGACAGTACTCACAGGAGTGCGCGGCGGTGTGGTGCGGCGCGTCGAGTTGGGCCTGCATGTCGCGGATGTGTTGCTCCTTGCGCTTCATGTCGTGAGCTAGCGCGTCGAGTCGCTGACGGGTCTCTACCAGCTCCCTGGGTGCACAGATTAATATCATATATCAATATGTATATCTTGTCAAAAGGAGGGAGAATAAACATTGAAAATAGTCAAGCCTCCAGCTAGAAAGCTGGCTAACTTATCAAATTAGGACTAGGCAATAAAATTGACACCCTAAGATTCTAAAGGTCAACCTCAATCAGGCATGTGATTCGAAAATATTCATCAAATTTCACGTAATCTGTCTTCAGGTAGCTTGGAATCCAGTTGAACATATAAAGTTCTTGGTCATACCGTACAAATAAACCCACTAAACCACCACTAGGGGTCAACGTCACTGGTCACACCATATAAATAGGATACCCCAACACACCTCTGGCTAGCGAGCAGCTCAGCTCGCGTCCTAGACAGCTCCTCGCCCACCGCCTGCTTGGCCTGGATCTCAGAGTGCAGCGACGACTGTAGCGTCAGAATCTCCATCTTGTCCAGCTTCTGCGAGCGCCGGTTACGCCAGCCGCCCGGCGCGCCGCCCGCTGGGGGCGACGAGGGCGCTGCCACTCGGCCTCCGCTCGCTGTTGAAAACAAGTTCTTACTAGTAACCGCCCTCTCTTTGTTTCGGTTTCGTATAGATCCCTCATATTTTTTTTTAAATAAAATATATACCTTGTTCACAAATCTTAGAGACTAAAATGACAACCTCTAATGTCAAAGTTCGAAATAATGATACCAGCTAAATTTGTGCGATCTACTTTTCCGGTTTTTTGAATCGTAAACTATGTCGTAAGAATAGTGACATATTAGTAGCGACACTCATATGTACCTAGATATTTAGTATTTGGCAAAATAGTATAAAATTAACTGTATACCGAATGTAACCATAGCCAAATACTCGTTTTTGTAAGCAAAATAACTTATAAATTTAGTAAGTAAGGGCAAATATATTATGGATATATGAATGATAATGGTTGCTTAAACTTGTTTTTATACTAGTTTTACGGACTCAATCAATAATCACACAAATAGTCGACCTTCCTTAAAAGCTGTGAAAATTTTTCCGATTTACTTTTCGGTTTATGGTCATCACTATTTAATTTGCACCCGAAACTGGTCACCCATGAAACGTCAATTTAGTCTCTAAGATTTGTGAACGGATTATAGTCCATGTTATTTGGAAACAATAGACCATTGGTCAAGTTGTTGTTTATCTATTACAAACAAATAAACAAATTCCTTTTACATATTAGTTTAGATTATTCTTAGGCCACCTTTACATTAGTAAATTTTACACACGTAACTTACGTAATTAAGTAAAAGTTACTTGAAAGTGTAATAACGACTTATGTTAGGCCTACGGTGGCTTCACAATATCTTAACACGTTCTGACTGAACATAAAGAATGTACAGACATTGTTACATTGTTGCTAGAGCACTCACCATGTTTCAAGTAATCTAATTCCTCAGTCATCTTGGTAGCGAGCGCTTGCAGATATCCACGGGCTTCCTTCTCATCGGCCACCCAACGAATAATGTCTGCTATCTGTAATGTCCAATATTTAATTATAACAACATACCTAAAAAAGTGCGACACAAATGAGCAGTTTAATTTCAAACCTCTAGAAACAATTGAAGTACAATGAAACTCAAAATAACATTACTATTGTAGTCGCAGTATCTCCTTGCACTCGATGGCATATTGCGCACTGACTCGCACTTCGGTCTTAGGTCTAAGTGCGAGTGAGCGCGCAATATGTCAACTACTGTTATAATTATCTTAATTTACAACCGTACGGACGTGAAGTTTTGGAAAAATCTTTCATAGAAAATGTATACGATAGTGCATACGCAGCGGAATCCCGTGCGGGACGGGCACGCACGTATATTTATGCCCCGTCCCCGTGCTGTACGGGGAAAAACCGGTTACGTATGCATTGAGCTTTAGTAAACGACAATGGCCCACATACCTGTGCCTCCCAGTGTTGCATCGAGTCACGTTTGGACCTCAGTTCTTCCAACTCGACTTCCAACTGTCGCCGCTCTGCCTGCCACCGCCGACCGTTCTCAGCCATCTGTATGTTGGTAACGTGGAATTAGAAACGCAAATCCTTTTCACCAATCAGCACAGCGTGGTGCAGTGTGTCTAGGCCTCCTCAAGAGAAGAGACCCGTACCCAGTAGTGGGTTGAAGCCAGACACTCAAATGAAGAACTTATCAATTGATATATTATTGTGACGACAGATTTTGCACACTAACACATCATACATAGGTTAAAGTCGCCGAGAAGTGGTACTGTTCAAACCGAAAGCAGGAGAAATTCCCAAAAATGACGACTTTGAAATGATGTGTTAAATATTTTTCTAACTAACTTACTGCTCATTCTCTTAACATTCTCTACAATAAAACATAGTTCTTACCGCATCTAAATCTTTGGCAAGTTTTCTGTTCTCATTGATAAGCATTTGTTTATCCTCTCCATCTGTTAGTTGCTCCAAGCGACGGCTTTCCAGCTTTTCCTTCGACGATTGTAGCTGAATAATAAAGTTTAATAATAACAATAAAGTGGACCTAAATTCGCTGTCGCCCAATTGTGGGGTAAATAAGGGGTGTTCATAGTAGCAATATTTCCCGTAAGCAATAACTGTTGGGCACAGCACTCACAGCTAGCGCGCTAATGTTCGGTTTACACGTATTAAGTAGTCAACTAAATTTTAAGTAAATTAATACGTGTAAACGGACAATTTAGTAGTTAAAATTTAGTAATCAAGTAGACAAGTAATTTAGAAATTTTTCTATTTTCTGTTAAGTGGGCGGGGCTTATCACTTAACATGTTTGGACAGGCACTTTTTAGGTAAAATTTAGTAAAATGCTTAAGTAATTACGTAGAATTGTATGAACTAAAGAACTTTACTAAATTATTACATGTGAACGCGCACTAAAAATTTATTCACTTAAAATTTAGTTAACTACTTAACTACTTAATACGTCTAAACCGGACTTAATATTAACGTTAACGTAGCTGCAGCAGGGGTATAATAACACTAGTGAACGTACCTCTCGGTTGAGCATGGACCGCACGGCGTCTCCCTCGTGCAGCTGGTCGCGCAACGAGGCTATCTCGGCGTTGTAGTGCGCTTGTTGCTGCGCTAGCGAGTCCGCGTACTGCGCCTTCATACATACACATTGTTAAAACGCAACTTTTTAAACCATTATACTACATTTACGAAACGCTCATGGCCCAGCGGCTTGTGCTGATTCTAAGGGTGAGATCTATAAACTACTAGCTGACCGGACAGACTTTGTTCTGTCAAAAGTTTTTTTTATTAAAACCTTCCGTGTGCCAAGGAATATTGTAAGCTATCCCTATCAAGTTGGATGAAACTGCACACGGTGTGCAAATTTGATTAAAATCGGTTAAGTATTTTATGTTGTTACTACAACTGTTATGTAGATTACTGACACTGTTAATACAAAAAAAAATTACAGTCATATAAAACGGCTAACTTTAAGGTTGATTTAGGACAATTAATTTTGTTTGGATAATTTTAAGTCTATTGCTCAGACTTAAGTACGCTTTATAGATCTCTTATATCTTTATATAGAGTTTGATATAGTATATGATGACATACCTCAAGCGCCTCGACCTCAGCCTGCAGCCTCGCCACGTCAGCAGCGGTGGAGCCCGGCGCGCCCGCCGCTTCCACACGCTGGTTACGTAACGTCTCCTCGCGGAGTTTGCGCTCCTGGTACACGCATTATAGTTAATAATATTATTTATCTTAGGAAAACTCACAACTATATAATTACAGAAACAATAGGACAGAAAATATAATATATGATAAGATAAGGCCATTTACTAGTTTCCACATAATAAAGTAATAATAGTAAATGTTCATGGTAAATAGAAAAGTTCTTATTTTAAATTTAATAAATAACGCTACAAACTCTTACGCCCCAACTCAGAGTCACTAACGGTTACTTAAACCGCTGATTAGCATATAATTTGTGTGGTGATTCTTTACTAAGGAGCTATTAAAGTAACCGTTAGTGCCTCTGAGTTGGGGCGTAAATCCCATAATAAGAGTTTTCTATGTCGTAGGTACCATGGACAACACACAAAGAGAACAACACACACACCCGGACAGAGAACAGAAATTCAGTAAAAAGCGTAGTTGCATTTGTGCGTCGCGGTATCGGTGCAACTTATCTGCAGTGATACTGACACGTTTGAGGAGCATTTTGTCGGTGAACCGTAAATAAAACGCCAGTTCCACCCACGCTGGGTTCCACCCAAGAACCTTCAAATGGCATTGTAACCATTACTCCGTCAAGTTACCTTAGTAGCCTCAGCGACGGCGGTGTCTAACCGCGCCTCTAACTCGCGCCGCCCCTTGTCCGCGCGCCGGATGTCCTGGCGTAGCGCGTCGATCTTTTGCATTGCCACTTCCAGCTCTTCTTCTTTATCTCGCACCTGGAAGGAGAGGAATATGTCCATTCCATAAAAAATCGTCTATTTACTACTAGCTGTTGCTGCGAGTTTGTTCGCGTGGGAGATTTCCCACGTAAATCCCGATTTCGTGGGAATGCTGGAACAACTATGTTGCCCTATAAATATTAAACGCGTCCCAGTTCAGACGTTCCAGAGATTAGCACGGACAAACAAAAAGAACAGACAGACAAAAATAAATAAAAAAAGTTTCGTGTCTTTTAGTACCGTGTAGTACCGTGTAACCGACCGATTTCAGATGACAGATGTCAAATAGGACACATCTAAAAAAATTATTATGTTGTACGCATCAACATACCTGTCGCGATAGCTTCTGTTTCTGCTGCCTCAGCTCCGAGAGCCGGTCAGTGACCTCGTTGTATTCAGCCATCGCCAGTTTCCGTTGACACACTGCGTCCGACAGGTCCTTGTCCTGTTAGTTACACGCTCAGTTAGTTAGTTAGTGACGTCACACCACATATGAAACAGAATTAGTTATATACACATGTTATTTACATATTTACTATAATCTGTACAAATTCCACAGGTTGTTGTAAACCAGCATGTTTTTGTAAATACACATGGATTAAATGTATTTTCTGTCAGTTGTGTGAAATACGGCAAGTTTGTAATAAAATAAGTACAGTAAACCAACTTATCTGTGAGTTGAAGGAGGGTGCTGTCGGACGCATTGGACCAATCATTGGACGCTATTCGGGAGGTAGTAAATGACAAATGAATGAGCACAAAGAACTTGTGATTGACGCGGCATTAGTTGTAATTTTCGCCACTTCACAGATAAGTTGGTGGCACTGTAAGTCGAAATTTGGACTGTCAGACACAGACATACTCTTAAAAAATGGACAATAACTCATTTAACATATGTAACGACGTCTGACTTCGAGGGTATCATATCCCTGTCATTCCGAGCACAACATAAAGAAAACACCAAAAAGTTACACTATCCCCGGGTGACATAAGCTATATTATATTTTCAAAAAAATTAGGGATCCTTAATAAAACTCCAAAAATGTAACCCAAGGTGTAAGAAAATAAGAAAACCGAAGCAAAGCGAGGGCGGTTACTCGTAATCCATAAAGCCGGTCAACGACCATACCTGCAACCGCAGCTTTTCCTGTGTATCAAGCTTGTCCTTGAGCAGTTCATCCTTCTCTCTCGCGAGCGCTTCCAACGCCGCTTCTAGTTCACGGACGCGCACGCTTTCTGCGGGCGAAACGCCATCTTTTACGTCCTGTAAACATGTTATTGTACCCTTAGAAACAAACATAAATGTCCTATAATCATGTAATTATACTGTTAGAAACGTAAACATAAACGCTTGCACACTCATACTTCCACAGTAGGTTACTTGTGGCGCGGGTGGCATGGTATCACGATAACACCCATGAACAAATATTTATCTGTCTCATAAATATCAGACCCCTCCGGTAATCGAAACTGGTACCCCTTGCTCCGCAGGCAGGGTAACAAAAAAAAAGGCTACAGGGTCGTCGTTCATATAATGGACTTCAGACGTTGATCGGAACACATAATATGAAATGATACATTATGAGCATATTGTGTTCATACTACATTGTAAATATAAATTACCTGTGTGGCACCAGAGTGTATCTGTTCAAACCGCCGCAGCTGAGTTTCTAATTCACTATTTTTCTGTGACAACGCCATTATCTCTTCTTTAAGCTGGACTGTCTCGTCTGAATACCGAAAGAGGTAATTTTAGTATAAGAAATTAATATTTTTATAACATTATCACCATAGGATTTTAAAAATAACATATTTAAATTGTACATTGTAACGCATATTGTTTATATTGACTGTACGACTTTTTATTCCTTAACTTTGCTTTTCTGTTTTCTAGATATCTTCCAAAACGTTTTCATATTTTGCGATAAAAACGAAGCACTAGTTCACAACGTTATTACTACGACTTCAGGCATCTAATACAACCTTTTCATGATAAAACAACACTGTGGCTATATAAGAAAAACGAATCATATCTCACCAGTACTATCCCCGCTCCCCGCTCGTAACTCCGCTATAGTCTGTGCCAACAACGCGTTCTCTCGCTCTAACGCCTTCAACGCAGCGCGGTCGCCAGCGTTGGAGGGAGCCTGAAAACAAATAATTATTATCATAATTATAATTTGTTAATTTTTGTTGATATTATGACACTTTATGGTAGACCAATAATTAGAACTAATGTAATATTATGGTAAGATAGTTATATAGTAAACATATCTAAATAATACTTTAAAATATTGCAATATGGCAACCAAGAGCGAGTTTAACAAAATAAAGCCAAAAATAGTTGTAAGTTATGAAATCATCCGATCATATAAGAAATAGATCAGGAATATTCAGATCAAGATTTTTTTATTCGATTAAATAAAGCCTAAAAACTCCAAAATGTAAGTTACCAAATCAACATACACTATTTAACACAGTTAACTGAAAGCCTTTGAAACACAATTACCTAGATTACATTTTACCCTTCAAATATCTTTAAAACAATCACTGCCTATAAAGATAACTAAATTGATTTAACAGAACCGTCGATCTGTCAGGTGTTGTATAATAATCTAATAAGAATATGCGGAATTAATTATACTCTGTATTGAGAGGTACTAAGATGACGCGGCGGCGTAACAGTATCATATTACCACTGAGATCAACTTACAAAATGTACTACTGCACTGATCACATAATGAAGCAAGTATAGTTTGTACTTAGATATTAATTATAATTCATATTTAAATAAAGATCATAGACTTTCTTAAGATTTGCGGAGCTGCATAATGAAGTTTAGAATTAATTAATTAGAACTCATTGATAATATTAGAAATTTTTTATTTAGGACGGGTGCAACAAATCACACTAATATTTATTTATTTTATCTTTACCTCTTTTAACTAGAATATCCACTAACACAGTCACAAATATATTCACATATTTCACTGGAGACATTTTTCGCAAACCGTACAATATCAAAATACAAAGTTACATCGAAATCGGTACAGCAATTTTCACTTAACACTTCCATAAATATCCATAAGTCAACCATCGTAACTAGATCTCTCCACACACCCCGACCATCATAACAAGACCCCCTCACCTGACTAGGCGCGTTCTTGGCCGGGCTCAGCGGACTGGGCGCGCCGAGGTCGGACAGCCGCGAGCCCGCCGTGAACGTGAAGCCGATGAACGGTAGATGCAGACCAGAGAACGCTGACGACGCTGATGGGGGCGGCACTGCTTCTGATAACCTGGTGATGTACAACGATCTTGATGCTAGGACTTTTGCAGTACGGTAATATGCGCACACTTTTTAATAAATAATCTAAATACTGACAAAAAATAACCGACTTCAAAATCACTCAAAAACTACTTGTCAGATCACGTTCAAATTTGTGTGGGACTACATGACAAGCACTTGCTTTCGATTTAAAAAAAGAATCATCAAAATCGGTTCACCCAGTCGAGAGTTCTGAGGTAACAAACATAAAAAAAATACAGTCGAATTAAGAACCTCCTCCTTTTTTTGAAGTCGGTTAAAAAAAGTTGAAATGTTGCTACCGACGGACGAGCAGACAAGCCATCTGATAGTGATCAACTCTCTCACAGATTTCGGTAACCCTAAAAGGCATCATCGATAATAAAACGATAAATAGGTGATTTTTTTTTATATAACAAGCCGATGTGGTTACCGTCACCCATGAATTCTTTGGTTTTAGTATTCCGACTCTAAGTAGTGGTCAATGCTATATATATTATCTATATAAAGTAAAGTACCGTATGTCCGTATCGTCGACATCGAAGTTGGAGGTGTCGGTAGGGCTCGCCACGTCGGGAACGAACGGCGCCTGTGTCTCGCGCACGCTCTCCCACTCCACGCCGGTGAACCACGGGTGACTCTGACGATCACATACACATAACTTTCAATAACATCATATTTAATAATATAAAAGTAAAAATTTACAGAAGCTATGATGCCACAGACAGACACAGACACGTTACTTTGATATGGCTATGTGTTCAACACTATAAGGATTTAAAAGTTTATTACAATTATGTTTGATAATCATCAAGAGGCATATTTATCTTGATAATTTCAAACCCTTGTACATTAAAATAGTTGCGAAAAATTCCATGAATTATGATTATTTTACACGAGAAGACTAATTCAACGAACATTGCAGTTAATTTAACAGTTTTTGACTTTATTATCAATGACGTCAAACGAAAGCTTACCTTAAAATCTTGTAACCCGTTCTTCCCTAATCGATTTTCTGACGAGCATATCAGCCGCCGTATTAAGTCTTTTGCTTCTTCGGACACCTGTAATTTTACAATGATCATTAGACTAAAATGCACTGGAATGTGCCTAACTTAGCGCGATACAGCGCGACCACAGATGTGGCCAACAGAATTAAAATCCTTTCAAAGATTGAAGGAAGAAATCACCTCGCGAGTCCTTAGCGCCTTCAAATTAATATTAAACACACCTTCGTTATGACATTATTAACCAGGTACTACATAGATAACGTAGACTTACCGTATTCAGCTTCTATCTACCGTAACGAATTTTTAATGCATTTAGTACATTCTACCGTATTTTGACACAAAAACAGATTTTAATAGGAAAAAAAAAACAAAATCTAATGTAATGTACCGTATTTATTACAATCTACAGTATTTCATGGAAGAATACCGTAATTCTGTTTTTCGACCTGGCAACAGTGTTGGCAAGCCCGCAACGTGTACGCACCTGCGCGGCGTGTTCGTCGGGCGGCGGGCAGTGGAAAGAGCGCGCGTGGTTCATTATCTTGCCGTACGTCTCTACTAGCGACTCCGCGTAGAACGGCGTCTCGCCGAACAACATCTCGTACATGCACACACCTGCACGGGTGAATGGAAATGTCATTTAAAAAAAGCAAAGCAACAACCCATAATTGTCCCACTGCTGGGCTCGGGGTCTCCTCTCACAATGTGAGGGGTATTAGGCCATAGTCTACCACGCTGGCCAAGTGCGGATTGGTAGACTTCACATGGAAATGTCATTTATTAAAATGTTTTCATTTTTCGAAAACATGATCATTCATTCACTCATTCATTAAAAAAAATTATTTTCGCATGTTGTACGCAACGCAGTCCGCTGGTGCGGGTGTGCTAGTGTATATTTATGATTGTGTGCTTAGCTAACATGCTACAAAGTTAAATATAGAGTAAGTTAAAATTTCTCAGTATATTTTAACTCACCAAGCGACCACCAATCACATTCCGGTCCGTAACGTCCTTGGCCATCTTCCATTGCCTAAAAATTGCATTTATATTGGTTTAGTAAACTTGGACCTCAAGTTCAACAAGTTCATTTCAAAATCATTTATTTAAAAAAAATGAGATGAAAAATTTAAGACACATAATATTAGTAAAATAATAATAATCACCCTCAATATTTCCGGCGATATATAATCAGGAGTTCCAACAGCAACGTTGCTTTGTACCTGCAACCATTTACACATTGAATATGTAAAATCGAAAAACTTTTATTAAAACTATACCAATAACTGTCTAGAGATGTCAAGTAACTACTTCAATACAATCCCTCCAATTATCCATATAAATAACCATGAAACAGGAAAACAGTAAACGGTTATTGATATTTATGTAAAACTGTTACCTTCCCATCCTCCCCCAGTCGTAAACACGAACCGAAATCCGCGAGTCTAATGTGACCGCTCGCGTCCAGCAACACGTTGTCTGGCTTTATATCTCTGTAATGATCAATAATCAATTTATTATAAACAGATTACGATAAACATACTTAAATACATATATAAGAAAACTTCTTAAAAATATATTCAAAACTTTTTCCAAATTGACAGTTGCTTTTGACCCTAGCGGCCTTTACAACTTCACGCAGACACATCAGGTATGAACTATAATATAAAGTTATAAACACACCTGGACGGCAAACTTCGAAGATATAGCTGAAGATGGATCACATGAGTATGAACTATGTATAAAGTTACAAACACACCTGGACGGCAAACTTCGAGGATGTAGCTGAAGACGGATCACGTGATATTGCTTGAACAATTTCAACCAATCAAAGGCCTGATTTTTAACTTACGACTCGAAGCCACTCGTATAGTGTCGGTGTGTAACTTCGACCAATGACAGAACACGGATATTCATCCAATGTCACATGATCCATCTTCGAAACTTGCCGTCCAGCTTTATATAAAAGTTCTGGGTGTATCCGAACAGAACCTAACTATCCCCATTTTTTTAAATGGAAATAGCCAACAAATGAGTTAACGATCCATCTGTAAGTGACTATACCAAAGTAACACCAAAGGCATCTACTTTGCCGGCCAAGAAAACGAGAAGAAAAAGAATGTTTGACTCACCGATGCACATATCTAAGCTCGTGCACGCTCTGCAACGCGAGCACCATCTCCACGATGTAGAAACGCGCCATGTCCTCCGGCAGCCGGTCCTCGAACTTGGACAATAGAGTGAGGAGATCACCGCCGCAATAGTAGTCCATTACTAGGTACTGGAATCAACCCATCCATTGGATCAAATGTTGACACTTTTAACTTGAAGTTGAATGTTAAGCTGGCCATACACAATCAAGTTTAATTGTCAAGTTTGCAGTTTGACTTGATGCGGCATCCAGTTTGCATGAAATAGCTATAAAGCCAGATAGCCATACACAGTCAAGTTTACTGAATTAGCATTACGTTGAGTACATTCAGATTGTGAGAATTTTGAAAAAATATTTAGAATCTTAAAAATTAATACTGAGAAAAGGTTCAAGGAGTGGAAAATGAAATCGAAGATTTTATTATAAAAGAAGATTCTATCTATACCCTACGCGTTTTGCAGCCGAAACAAATGTAAACAAACCATAAAAATAGTTTTCTAGGGTTTTCACCAACTGACATAAATTTGTACACCAAATGCGTTTTATTTAGACAAACTACTCACTATGTTATTTGTGAATACTTAAATAAGTACATATTGATCGATAACAATTATAAACTCCGAGTAAACGTGAAAACAAACAAAATTAAATAACTCTGTCATTATTCAAACACTTTGCTGTAACAACCTTATTTCCATGATGCGATTTGAAACCTTTCAACATAATGTACAATTTTACGTATGCCTCATAAATAGAAATGACTACCAAAATCTTTACAGAGTTATGGTGCTAACTTACTTTGCAATTTGGTCGTATTATTTTCCGAAGTTTAGATCGTTTACTAATCTGTGGTATGGACGACACGGACGTTTCATTACACACGGAAGTATAATTTATTATAATAAATTAACCAATGTTAGTAATGGTTTTCTTTATTTAAATGAATTTCACTATATGATATTTAGGTAACAGCAACTAATCTAAGCGGATTTAAATTATTTTAAGCTTCTTTCAAATACCCAATTATAATTTTGGAGGATAAAAATTTAAAGGAACGGAACGTACGAACCGAAACAATGCCTGATTGGCCAAATTGGCTGACGTGACGTCGCGCGTCATCCGCTATTTGCAGCAAGCAATTATCAAACATAAAATAAAATATTTGAAAAAGTCAAGAAGTTAACCTAAAGAAAAACGTGAAATAGTTATGTGGAGGAGAAAATACTTGTGTCTCATTGCTAAAATGAGGGAAGAAGGCCGTAAAATATATTATACTGATGAAACAATGCATATCGAAGGTACGTATTCACTAATTACTTAATAAAGGCTATATTGTTATTCACAATCAATCTTTTTAAAATCAAAGCTCCTCAGAAATAATCCATAGTGTGGATTAATGCCCTGGCCAAGTGCGACCTCAATGTCTTTGCGAACTATTATGCAGGTTTACTTACTATTATGTCTTGATAACTGCCAATCCACACTTGGCCAGCGTGGTGGACTATGGCCTAAACTTCTCATTCTAAGAGAAGACCCATGCTCAATAGTGGGCCTTGATGGGTCGAGATTATGATGATATATAATATATGTTTTAAGCAATACATTAATGGAGCTAAAGCTGTGGGTATTGTCTTGTAAAAAATATAATATAATTATGTGAAAATCTTAATTTAAAAAGCATACATTCTTTAATTTTTAGGTCATACAAAAAGTAAGGTCTGGCATGATTTGAGCATTACTTCAAGCCGTGAAGCTTTCTGAGAAGGGTTGTCGATGGGTTTAAAAGGACCTTGTGGAAAAAAGAAAGCGCTTAATAATAGTGCATATTGGTATGTTTTTTCACTTTATTGAATAATTGTCATGTCCAAAACTGTACAACTGTACAAAAATAAATCTGTAAAAAATTTACACACAGTTTAACATCCATGACCGAAGTACAAATATTTATCTGTGAAATAAATATCTGCCCCAGCTGGGACTCGAACATGTTATCCACAGCTCGGCAGTTAGGGTAACTGATCACCGTGCCACGGCTCCTTCAATATAATGTATCTGTTTTTTTCTTTTCAGGTAATGAAGATGGATTTTTAGAAGAGGGCCATTTAATTTTTTAAAGCCAGAAGGGAGATGGGGATTACCACAAGGAGATGAATGTTACTAACAATCTATGGTTGTCCGTTGTACCAACATGTGATAAAGTTTTGTATATTTATTCATGTTTCAATTACTGTCCTTGAAGAACTGAACTTGAAGAGTTTAAAACTTTATAGTCATTTTACCTTAATAGTCATATTTATTTTGTTAAATGATAATTTTGAAATAAAATTGTAAAAAATACGTTTGTTTTTTTGTTACTTCACCCTATCACTCTATAGCTGCAACTGTGTGCCACCAACAACTCAGTGGCTCATAACAGGGCACAGGTCTCCTCAGAACTGAGACCCATGTTAACACCTCAATGCTGCTTAAGCACGGGTCACCTCCACTGAGGAGGAAGGTTAGTAGTCAAGCTTTAATAATGTCGACTATTTAATTAACGAGTATATACTCATAACTCGTTAATTACTTAGCCCATAAGTTCGATCAAGAAGTTTTTTGCCACTACAGTCGTTTATTCATTACATATTCCAAATGCTGGGCATACCATAGCAAGCATTGCTTAACTCTGACGATTGGAACTCGCCTCGAGAGGCGAAGCTCTCGTGGTCCCGTTTTACAGCATTATTCTACTAAAGTATCTACATATAAAATAAATATACTTTATCTTTGAAGGTAAAACAATGTAATTACGTACTAATTAAGCTATTTTAAGGTTAGGGTATAAAGGGTTACATATGAAATCAATAATTTTATGATACTATGTATTTTATGCATTAACTTATCATTAAATTAGTCACTTGATTTATTAGTAGCAAAGACTAAGAAATAAAGGAAAAAAATAAATATTCTCATAAAACCACAAAAAGTTTTATATCCCTGGTTGTCATTGGTTGCTAGGCAACGGTTTGTCATTAAACATTTCGGATGCAAGGCGCGCAGAGTATAGCTAGTATATTACTAAAAATTTGTTTGATACAGACAAATAAAAAAATACAATGAAAAGGTAATTTGTTTGTTACATTAATTTCATTTTCATTTTATTACATACCAAAAATATATTTCGATATCGAATATCGACTACTTGTATAGTGTCGCGTCACTCGAGCTATCGCCATCTGTAGATAGATAGTTGTTATTACCAGATTGTGTTCATCCTGGAAGGCATAGTGCAGGTTGGTGATCCAGCGCCGGTCGCCGAACACCAGCACGTCGCGCTCCTCTTGGAAGCACGCAGTCTCCGCCCTCTACGAACAACACACACACATTTGTATAATATAGCAGCCCCACACTAGGGCCCCTAGGACATCCCTGTGTCATGGGTCCCATGGACAACACAAAGACAACAACACATTCAAACTCATTATTCAAATTTCCGTCTCGCTGGCAAGCAAACCCAGGACCCTTGGTACGGCGGTCCGGCATGGTAACCAGACGGGTCGTCGTATAAACATAACCTAACTTTTTTTAAATAAATAGCCGACGAACATTTGGTCAGCAAACACATTGTTAAGGTTAAAATCATTATAACTATTAATAACACTGCGTCACGTCACGTCATTATGCCGTAGCGGTTTTTTAACAGGCAAAAAACTCGTAGTGCGTACGTAATAAATAATAATAATAGTACATAATAAATTCACAGTCGAGTAGCAGCGAAGGTTTTGATAGGGTAAAATCCCCTGCACAAATCGTGAAGAATGTGATAAATTCGGACTTCTAACTAAGAAATCTTCTTGTTTGATACATTATACAGTCATGTTTACATTACATGAAGAAATACATTTCCATTAAGTTAAAATCAACAGTGATTTCATTTGTTTGTATCCTGTTTGCCGTTCGTATTACACACGCAAGAACTTATAACATGAAATAAACTCACCTTTAACATCTCCCACTTATTAAGTATTTTCATGGCATACACTCTCTCTCCCGCAGTTGTGGACACCGTGCCAGTAGTGGCGATACTGTTTCCCGGATTTTCTGTGCCCTGCTGAATAAAATAATAACAATTCAGTTATGACTTAGGTGCAGCGCAGACGGCACACTGTCTGTGACGCTCTTTTAAGTCTGTGAAAATAGAACCTTTGCAATTATATGCAGTAACGCATACGACGCGCAATGAGTGCGGTGCACACAAAATACGTCTAATTCGGGCAGCCCGCGCCGCACCGCGTCGCGCAGCTCCGCTCAAATGGTGTGCGAAAGAAATACAACGTTTGCTTCAACACGCGCTAACGCAGACGGCGCACACTTCAGTCTGCAATCTGCATTCGTTAGTGGTGGGCGTAACGTATGCGATATTAGCATGGCGCCAGAGATCGATTGAAATACAAAACAGACCAGCACTTTCTCATTGTTTCCGAATGAGTCAAAGCTGGTCTTAAAATTCAAACAGTTCATTAAATGTTGTAACAGATATTTTATAGAATTTGAAAAATTTATCCGGATATTGTTTCAGAATTGAATGTTTAATATGGAACTGTCCTTTCAGTAATCTCTCCGAAAGTATAGAATGTACCCAAAATTCTCTATTTCTTTTTTTTTTCTGTACTTCAAGTACAAAATAATGCATCGCGATCTCTGCGTGATTTCCATAGCGTGTACGTCACTACAGTTCTGCCGACAGAGTGATCGAAGGTGTGCGTCGTGTGCTTTGAGTCTGCGAAAAATCTGAGATAGACTGTTTGCGCGCCATGTAGACATTTGTGCGCCCGCAGTCTCGATCACTCAAGAAGAGTGTCGTCTGCGCTGCACCTTATAAAGACTCGGAGAGACGATCCTCGGCGTTCCTTCCTCATTGTTCCTACCTCAATAAAACGCTTACAACTGTATGGACAATTCAGTGGTGGTTCGCGCAGGCGACTCAGTGTATTATTGTTCCTACCTCAACAAAACGCTTACAACTATATCAAGTAACGCACAGGAGGTATTGAAAACGCCGCGTACAAATAATCACCCATACATCGTGAGGACATTGACGGACTACTCATGCATTAAGTCCCTGATAAGTTCTCCCCAGGTTTGTTTCGACTCTGCAACTTTTGTCTTTGTTTGACTTATGTTTTTGTCACAGCCTCTCCTTTTGTCTCTATTTTGTAGATCAACCATGACGTTATGTTAACTGTTATGTTACCTGCATGAAACTCGCTCGTACCACGCAGACCTCCCCAAACGCGCCGCGTCCGATCACCTTCACCAACTCGAAGTCGTCACGTGACAACCGAAGGCGCTTTAAAGCCGATGCCACTGGTTTCGCTGTAAGATGTACATTGTTCGTGTAATAACTGATTTTTCCAAAACTATTAATTTAATAATAGGACTCGTTCAGGTCGCAGAATTTCAGCATACACAATGCAGAATTCAAGATGCTTTGCACTCAGTGGCGTAACGATTGGGATCAGTACGCTGGTACACCCATGTTTGCAATTAATTAACATAATATGTGGCAGTGTAACAATTTAAAACACCATCAATGAATACGAATACTTTTGTGAATCGTATATACCATCAAAACTTAGTGGAACAACGTCATAACTCGCGTAGCACCTCTAAACCTTAGCCTCGTTTTCTGAACCTGAAAGGAACTTCCGACATTGTTTATTGCTTGGCCAAAAACCTCTCCAAGTTATGGAACCACAAAAGAGCAGAGTGGACCATGTTCCTAATCTCTATAATTACAAAGATAGGCGCCTAAATTAGGACTAGGTTTAAGACAAGTTAATCCAAACTCACCATAAGATATAAAGTCCGCCACAGCCTTTTCTCTCCTGAGGCTACTGTTACAGCACTCATCATACAACACCAGGAGAACATCCAGGAGAGTCTCCACACTGAAGCCCTGGATCCTTGGGCCTTGGAGTCGCCGAGACACGAACATCGTCTCTATCTGCTTCAGCCGTTTGATGCCCAGAGCTGGAACAGAATTCTCACTGTTAGTGTGTAAATTCTTGCCGTTGCTATTATGCTGATGCATTTCTATTGATTCAGTTCTTGTTAGTTGCCTCTCTTTTTTTGTGGCTCTACCTCATTAAAAGAAGGTTGCTACGTAAGTAAGTCAACTGATGATCTAAAGAAACAGAGAGAAGACGTAGGATTCATAGGGTTGAGCTTTTGTTGCATTGATGTTAATTATGGAAAGTTTTAGCAAAGGCAAAGCAAAGTTTCCCTGTTTAGCAAAGGACTTCCAAAGGCTCATGATTGGCTAGAAGGGTTCTTAGTCACGGTCACGGTCAAGGTCAAATAGTTGAACTTGTTTCTTAACCCTCACTGAATTTTATAATAAATCCATGTGCAAACGAAATTGTTTTCATTATCTTTATAATCCCAACATTTTAGCACACATTATCTCATTATCACTTCATTTAAAAGAATCGATCGACGTGAAAGAATAACAAATACGTGAAACTTGTGGTATTTGCTTGATATCATTTTAGTCGTACTATCTGTCGCGCATTTTTACGCACGCGAGTGTGTATAAATATTTTTGGACGGGATGAGCGTCAATGACTCCTCGTGCGATATAAATATGTCACTAAATAATAATTATAGGTTATGGCATTGTTGTACATAGTAATGAACATACGTATTGCACTATAGACTTTTATGTACGTGAGTAGTTGTTTTTCCCTGATAGTGCATGTAAAAGATGACTCTATAAGTCATCAATCCATCCATGCAACTAGCAATACAGGTAACTGATCGTGGGTGTAAAAGATTATATAAAGTCATCATCAATGCTGAATGCAACTAGCAATACAGGTAATTCTAGTGCGGAGACGTGAATGAGTCAGCGTTTATTTGAAAAAATTTGGAACCAATTCTGTAAATTTTTGTTTACAAAATTGTATTTAATACAACATCAGAAGAATCTATAGAGATTTATAAAATTCACGAAAAAAATGAAAAACAGCGGCAAGTTTTATTTATCATTTATCAAAGAGTATTTTTAAAGAATAGTGAATTTTCCGTCTAATTCCGTTTTATTCTCATCACGTTAGTGGACTAACATAATTAGATAAACAGAAACTGACCAAAAACGCACTTAACACATACAATAAAACCCAAACAGTTGAACAATTAAAACAATCTAACAACCTAAAACTAACAATACAAACGCATAAAAGCAAATCAAAGCGTGTCAAGCCAAACAATCAACAGGAAACAGCCTAACCGAGGTGGCAGCCAAAAGGATATCCCATGGCCATAGAAACAATAATACGCATTACGAATGCGTGCCGCACTGCGCTGCACAGTGAATCATTGCCGCTACAGGCTACAGCTGGTTAATTGGTGAAGCTGCGAGTTGCGACCAAAATGATGCACCCTAGAGATATGCGGATAAAACGGATGCTACAAGCTGGTACAACGTGTTAAGGATCCACTGGGAGGGTACCACAAAAGGAACTGTGTAACCGTTGTTCTAAGACGGATGTGGATGCCTTCGAGGCTAAGAGACAACGATGCAAAAGAAAATCTTCTCTCAGAATGAGAAAAGAATTTACAGTGCTAAACCCTTATTCTTGGCGGAAATTTTACAGCAGTATGAATTAACATTTTATCATCATGAATATTTTTGTTCCCGAAGTTATAACAAGACTTCAATTTTACATAAACGATAACAGATTCAGGTCTTAAACTTCCCAAACATGCAGTCGTTCCAAAATTAACTTTCGAGTGTTCAGCCAGACATTTCTGTCGATTCAGACTTAAGGATCAATAGTAGTTAAAAAGCTGAGTTATCTCCACTTAAATATCGTTACGTAGATACCGTTATCAATACCGATAATGAGTAATTAACGAAATATACAAACAGTTATATATAGTTACCGGCTGACTAGTTGAAGTACTTAGACTTTAGATTTTAGAGATTAGCGAGATCATCTCATCCACTAAATATCTGATTAATACTACCAAATCTTTAGAAATTAAAGTGCTAAATTTTTAAATAGGAAGCCGATTATAGTACACACTGCCCCATTTTTAACACCAAGCGACATCTTAATTAATCAGGAAATAAACTTGGTTACTGGCCAACCCTAAGTTTTCAAGCCACCCGAGGGTCTCCCGACATAGCTTAACGACTGTTATCATTCTCATAAATATTTCCAATTGCCTACAGTGTAGTTATTGAAGTCAATTTTCTTACAAATAAACAGTCGGGTAAAAAATCTCTGAGCTTTGCAGCAGGTCTATGAAACAATTAAAAACCAGCAGCAGGAAGTGCAACAAACGTGGTTTACTGTTACTATTCAAGGTTCAGTTGTTAAAATGATTCATAAGTGACACGATGTCTTTTATAGTACATAATATAAATCAATGAAAACAAAGCTACAACTATACCCGTATTCAAAACGAAATGTAAATGCTATGCTAGTTGAGCGCTTCAAGCCGGGGGTTTGCTATGTCGCTCGTCCGTGACATATTTTAATTACATAGTTTCGCGGTTATAACATAACTGGTTTAGTTTTATTATGACAGCAACGACGACGCGATAAATTTATCCTTTATGGTTGTTTATTTTTAGAAATTCACACGCGTTGCCACACTATGCTCTATTTCCTTACTTCGTAATCGCGTTACGTGTAGAGCCATTATATCACATACCACCGATTTGGCACGAGTGTAACAATGGAATTTGTTAATTAGGTTCTAAAACACAAATAAAATTTTAAGTTATACCACATTTTATACATATAACTTTTTTAATGGTAACATGGGAATAATGAGCAGACGGGCCAAGTGATGGTAAATGGTCAATCTATCCTTGGACATCGTTTAGACGACCCTGTAGCCTAGTTGGTAGTGACATTGCCTGCGAAGCGAGGGGTCCCGGGTTTGATTCCCGGCCGGGACAGATATTTATGTGACAGATAAATATTATTAAATATTTGTACTCGGGTCATGGGTGTTATTGTGATGTGTCGTCCATGACACCCGCGACACATGGAAAAATCTACTGCGGGAGTATGATTATGTAAGCGTTTATTTTATTTTACATCTACAACGACAAGGGGTCAAAGAAACGTTGATCAACAAGAAAGCGTTAAATTAATCTAATAGTCGAAAACTCGTTTTGTATGAGAATATAACTATGAAATAAGTGCTTACTAAACCCACAGACACAACATAACACTCTAATTTCAGTTTGCGAAACTAGGTTCTTGATGAAAAATGGCATTCATCGTTGTAGGTGCTAATTTTTCCAAGAAAGCAAGCTGCTTAGTGTCAAGAGTATTGGGGCAAACAACACTTTACAAGTTCTGTCTCAGTTATTAGCAGTAACGTATGTAACACTAAGTTTATGAGGTTTTGGGATTAGTAACCGACAGACCCCGACTCGGTGATCACTGACTTCAAGCAGTCTTGCTTGTTTGGATTCGAAACCATAACCTACCCAGTTCCATCGAAGGGGATCTTTCAACTAATGGTTAACACTAACAAATGGTTAACCCTAGCGTTGGAATACTTTCTCCGGCTAACATATCGACTGACCTGTGACTTAACTGCCATAATAACCAAGACTAAACGGCATACGACGGCTTAACACAACCCTCGTTCCCACGGCAACATCTTATACTTAGCAGGATCTTCTTTATTGGCTAATGTTTTCATACCACAGCATTCACATCAATATCAAGTTTCATGATCCTTCAGTGTTTACGTCCATCACGTCTGAATTTTCGTACCCGACTGGATGCTCTAAACTCAGGTGGCCTGCTTAATGCTTTAGAGTCTAAAGCATTAAGCAGGCCACCTGCTGTGCTTTAACATGCCAGTCCGTTTAGTGGAATGGTAACGAGAGGTCTGCGGGAATGTAATGTCCGTACTTACTGTCCGGTAAGCCATATTCCTTAAAGCAAGAACAGGCTAATTCCATTTTGCATCCCCTCAACTCGATCGAATTGCTTACGATGAAGTCATAATATCTTGGTCACTCTAAGTGACATAATACAAGGTAGACAGCTGGTGTGGAGGCATAGCTGAATTATAAGTTTCCTCAACATAAAATTAAGTCTAGCAACTAGGTCAGAACAAGGTTACGAGCTTGTTACGAGATTCCGCACTAACAAACACGTTGAAGTTAAACATGTGGACGGTGGCGAATGTAGGCCGCTCCGAGAGCCCTCCCAGCCCCTCCAGTCACTGCAAGCCCTCGCGACTCGAGTGTTTGGACAGTAATGAGCCTGACATGGCATTAAGGGGGCTCAATTTAATAACGAACTCTTTTTGTATACAAAAAATGTTATAAAAGCAAAAAAAAGCAAAGCAACAACCCATAATTGTCCCACTGCTGGGCTCGGGGTCTCCTCTCACTATGTGAGGGGTATTAGGCCATAGTCTACCACGCTGGCCAAGTGCGGATTGGTAGACTTCACACACCTTTGAGAACTTTATGCAGAACTCTCAGGTGTGCAGGTTTCCTCACGATGTTTTCCTTCACCGAAGCAAGTGATAATTAACTTTTAATACGCACATAATATTTGAAAATTAGAGGTGCGTGCCAGGATTTGAACTCGGGCCCCTTCGTTCGGGAGACTAACGTTCTAACACTTCTAACCGCTAGGCTATCACTGTTCTTAAATGTTATACTACACCCAAATTCCATATTTCTCCCATTTACGCCCCAAATAAGACTCACTAACGCTCCTTTGTACAGAATTTGTATGGTGATTCTTTACTAAGGCGCGATTAAAGTAACCATAGTGACTCTGAGTTGGGGCGTTAATTATGAACTAATAACCCGTTCTTCTTTCGCTTCCAGCAGTACCTACATTACGATATGGTGGCTAAAAGTGAGGGTGCTATGCCTTGTAATAATAGGTGGTCTATAATTACTAGCCTCACAGTGTTATATACAGTAGCTGTAGCGCACTGGGACCTAACCCCGCACTTGAAAGTTGAAAGTCACGCTATTAGTATAGTAACTCAAAATCATGCGTTTTCGAACAGTGAAATGGCGCTAATAGTATCAGGCGTTACTTTGCGGAAATCCATCGTCATCAAGTTAGTATTAGTCTACTTTGCAACAATCCGCGTTTAACATGTATGATGGTATATACTTTAAAACATGCGTGGCACCTCCCTCCCTCCCACAACGGAAACATGCACTAGCACTACAATAATTAAACGTATATACCAACATACAACCAGCACTAACACGTGTTTCGCCCCGAAACGGAGCATCATCAGGGTAAGTTGACTCTACGATGGTTAGTCGAAAAGCGAACACGCCACGCTCAGAGAACGATTTGATGTGACTAATACTAACTTAATAACTGACATATATGTAAAGGCACAAAACGCTGAGGAAGCACATTGACTCAAAAAACAAAACATTTATAAGTCACAAAGTTTTAGGTCACAAAGCAATCCAATCTGATCTAATCCATGGCATCCACAAGCCCACGACACAGGGAATCCTAGCGTCCTAGTGTGCTATAAGTGTGTGTGTGCCTTTTTTATTTATTTTAACATCTGATGGACAGGCAACCAAGAGGACACTAGCTTATGAGGTGAACCTTGCTTCGTTCGCCTCGTTAGGTCTCGTCAGAATCATTAAGTTGGAAAAATACTTAGCAGCTAACCTCTCCACTAATCACACTGGAGCAGCATTATAAAGTACACTATACACTTCCACAATTATTATGAGAACAGACCTGTAGTAAACCATTAATGAATTGAAATGAAACACAAGTCAAAGATCTTTTATCACTGTTATTAGCTAGTTGCTATGGGTATTTAAGACGAAGAAACTTACAAAATTAATTGCCCATCTCATACTTTGTCTATTATTGTTGTTGTTGTGGCTTAACAACATGTTTAAATATGTTCTGCATTGGCAATTAATGCCATATAGATAGACTACAAGATGTTTCAGATCTTATCAATCAGAACTATCATGTTGGCAGTTCATTTAGGAGGAAAAAAATGTCAAAATTGAGCAACAACAACAAAAACAGATGAGACTTTCTCATGAAAGAAAGACGCATGAACAAAACAAGATAGTACAAATCCTCTTTATTTGCACACCTACACAATTATTACAGAAATTATAAACATAAAGTATGGTATACAAAGAGTGACCTTATCGCTAGAGTAGCAATCATAGCTTTGATATAGTAAAAAAGGAAATGCCAAATTAAGTTAAACCTTAAATTGATGTTCAAACCGTTTTTTTATTCCTTAAATTTTAAATTGTCCTGTAATAAAATAAATTAACTATGTGCATCACAAATTTAATTCTAAGAATTTGACTAAACAGGTTTAGAGTACAATATCACACTAATTTTAGGCTTATGTGAAGCAATTAGTGATTTAATTAACCTCATAAAAATTCTTATAAAATAGTAACGTTTTACCTTACAATAAAACGTTTATTAAACATACTTACCTTCTTCCAAACCTAATAAAACATGAGAGAAGCGAACTTGACTTTTTCGGTCTGTTCTGTACTATGGTCCCTTTATTTCGTCTATGTCCTTCACTTTTTTGACGTTTGACAATGACATTACGGTGGCGCCTCTTTCAACCTGGCAGAATCTTGCTGGTTATTGCAAGACAATTTGTGATCATTGGCTCGAATGTTTTGATCACCAGGCAGAATTAGTGTATTAGGTTTGGAAGAAGGTAAGTATGTTTAATAAACGTTTTATTGTAAGGTAAAACGTTACTATTAAACTAACTTGACCGTTCTTCCAAACCTAATAAAACATGAGAGATTTGTTTGTTTTCGCCTGGTGAAAGAGGACGTCAGTGTGATGAATAGGTTTTGAGGCAGAAATGAAAGCTATGATATAACTATAACAAAACTCATATATTCTTGTACACAATTTACTAATTAACAGGTTCCATAATAAAATCAAAACAATTAACTGTTAATCGATTGGAGTAAATAAACTTGTAATCGAAGCGCTATTGAGACTGTTAGACGAAGTATTGACTTCGCGCTGGTAAAATCTTCTAAATGTGTTAGCCGATCTCCAATTCCCTCTAGCTAATATGTCACTTAGTGGAGAGTTTTCAAGCCAACTTTTTGACGCTACCGCTGATCTACAGCTTCCAGGACTCGCATCAATTTTAGCCTCCTTCAGTAAGCGTTTTACCCATCCGGAGATAACCGCGCTAGACGCTGGCTTGGCTTGGCCTGCGGTTGTCAAGAATAAATGATTGGCGGTTGATGGAGTTCTTCTACGTTGGGATAGAGTGATCAATTTACGAATCCAGTGAATAGGGTCCAAAGACTTATTAGATGCGTTTTTGATTAATTTCCAGCTAGATTGCCGATGAGTAGATGAGTCAGTTTTTGAACCATAGTTCGGTGTTAGGATAATGTATTGGTCAGTGATAATACAGTGATCAGGAGAGATTTTAAGAAGAGTTAAATCATGAATTCGTCTTCCCGAAGCTAAGAGCAAGATGGTCGCAGTTTGGCACGAGGCTTCGTACAGGCTTGTCGTGTCTGGGTTCTTCGTGGCTAAATGTTTAGCGAGGATGTCTATGTCCCAAATAGGTGGTTTCGAAAGTTTTGGTTTGGCTAGGCTTATAGCTTTTAGTACTTGTTTTACAAGCGGGTGGGAGCTTAGCTTATACCGATTGTTTGGGTCGCAGAATGTAGAAACCACTGATTTGTGTACCAAGATCGTGTTTAATGCAAGATTCTCTTTTTGATGTAGGTCAGCCAAAAACCTCGCGAGATCAGATCCTGTAGGCATATCATCATAAATCTGATTCTTTTGCGCCCAGTCACACCATCTATTCCATGCTGGCCGATAGGTGTTCCGGGTTGATGGTCGCCAGCTAGATGTTAGTAGGGCCTTTTGGTCTTCGGTCCAGTTCTTCAAGTGATTTTCCCACCCCCACATCTCCATATTTCGAGTGTCATTTCTGTTACATTGGGGGGAGCGAAGCCTGTGGAGACATCGACTAGAACTTGGGGAAGGTTCCTCACTGTGAACGGTGCCGACAGAGACCGGCGCTTCAGGTCTGGCCTCCAGTACACTTTTTCCCAACGTGGAGCCACAACGAGGTACACTCCCTGAGCCTGATTCAAGTGCGATAGTACCTTGGGTATCAGGTATGGTGGCGGGAACACCCACGCCAGACTGTAATTCCAATTTGTGCTTAATGCGTCGTGGAGACTCGCACGATCGTCTCGTCTGTCTAGAGATCCGTATGTTGCCACCACGTGAGCTCGCCGTGACGCGAAGAGGTCTATTACAGGTGTTCCCCATTTCGCGAACACTACTTTCGTGATCTCTGGTAGAAGGTGCCACTCCGGTGCTTGTCGATTCCGCGATAACCTGTCCGCATGGCAATTGTACTGACCGGGTATATGGTAAATGGAAATCTGTATGTGGAAATGATCGAGAATGGTGAAGACTCTGCGTGTCAGTTCCATTAACTCTTTGGACTTGGTGCCGCCTTCGTTCCGAATGTATGACACTACCGTTCTGTTGTCGCTTTGAATGTGAAGGGCTCCGTAACTCAGGCGCTGACATTGTTCGTCGAGTACTTTGAGGATTGCGATCATTTCTTTCTGGTTTGAATGTAGACCTTCTTCTTCTGAAGTCCATGTCCCTGAGAGGGGTTGGTTGTCCAACATTGCGCCCCAACCAATGTCGCTTGCATCGGTTACCAGGTGATGTATTGGAGCTTGTGAGTGGATTTTGGATCGTGCTTTGTAATGTACTTGCCACCACATTAGCTCGTTTATGATGTCGTCTGATATGGGAAATGCTATTCGGGTATTTAACTTTAGTGCGATGTTCGATTGCTCTTGCAGATGGCGGTAGTTGAGGCGCCCACGTGGAACTACGAAACTGGCGAAGTTGAGAATGCCTACAATCCTTTGCAAATCCTCTAGATTCGCCTTTTTTCGGAGCAAGAGCCTTGAAACATGGGTCTCCAGCTTGACCAACGACCTTTGTGGGAGATATTTTTCGTTTTGCCATGGATCCCAAGTGATGCCTAAAAATTCTACGATTCTTCGCGGTTTGGTTATTGACTTCTCTATATTTAGCGTCCAGCCGAGCGTCTTTAAAAGGTTCACAGCTAGACTTGTGTGTTCCACCAGTTGTTGATAGTCCTGATGAACGAGAAAGAAATCGTCCAGATATATAAGAATTCGAAGGCCCTGGTTTCGAAGAGTCTCGCCTATCCAGTTCGTTATGCTTGCAAATGATTTTGGCGCCGAGCTTAAGCCGAACGGCAGGCATGTCATTTGCAGGAGTTTCCCTTTGTATACCAACCGAATAAACCTTCTGTGAGCGAGAGCTACTGGGACATGAAAGTAGGCTTGTTGGATGTCCAGTTTCGCCATCCAGTCGCATGGTTGAAGAAAATCGGGTACGCGTTGCGCACTTATTAGTCGAAATTTTTCCGGTTGAATATACTCGTTTAGGCGCTTCAAGTTGAATATGGGTCGCGATGTTCCGTCGCTCTTCGATCTTAGGAATATGGGGGATATGAAGCTCGGGGAGCAAGTTGCGGGTTCGAGGACTCCTTGCTTGAGCAATTTCCTGATAACGGTATCCATCTCTGCAGATGACTGTGTTATTCTGCTGTGCCGATTGGGTAGGTATAAGGGAGGCTTGGTTGCGAAAGGTATGTGATATCCCTTGATCATCTTTAAGATATGTGTTGGAGCTCCCAGGCGTTGCCACTGTTCGTAATGATAACGGAGCTGACCGGCACAGAAAAGGCTTTGATTGTCAATATTGTGATCGCCGGTGGCCTGCTTTTTCCCGGTGGGAAATTGAGCGGCGACTATGCGACCCTCTCGAGGGCTTGTAATCGGTTTGTTGACGGTTCTTTGGGTTCCCACCCTTGTGAAATGAACCGCGGCTGCTACGTCCCCTTGAGGCGTTACCTCTTGTGCTGGGGGATCGATTAATTACAGCGTTTTGATTGAAAGTTGAGGTGGATGGGCCAGGACCGTTCTGCGGTGCAGGGGTTTTGCGATCCTTGTAAGTTGGCCAAAATATGCTTTTCATGCCACCTAACTTTTCTGTTAGGGCGCTAAACTTGTTAGAATCGAACAAATTATCTTTGGTTGGGGGTATTTTGCGAAATGCGCTTTTGTGATATGGGTCTTTCATCGAAGATAAACAAGTCTCACGTCTACGTTGTATTATCTCGGCCCTATGGCCACAGACCATTTGAAGAGTATCATTGTATGTCTTTATATATTCACCGGTGGTGAATATGGCATCAATTTTTTCATAAATAGTTTTGTATGACAGAGTTTGTTCTTGTTCGTTTGCCCATGTTAAGAATTTTACAAAGTCACCTTGTAATGTCTCACGTTGTTTAAGAAGTGCGTAAGTCATAGCTGCAAACGCTTTTTCCAGTGTCGCATCGGAACGTGATGTATCGTACCTCTTGATTTCATCGTTAGCTTGAAGAGCGGTAAAGCCCGGTGTACGCAAATATAGCTTTTGTATGTCAGCATATCTGACGCTGTTCCACTCCTCTTGGCCAAAACGTTGCAATTTGTTAATTTGCTGCACGTGAGCCGGATCCGCTATTGCAACCGCGGGCTCCTGTGTTTTCGTGACTAAATTCCAGGTGAGCTCAACGGGCTTCTCCGTAGGAGAAGTGCATAGTCCATTGTATAGCTCATTGCTTCCGTTCAGTTCAACGTAATCGGAAAAATTATTATCATTAATAAGTTCATGTTGAGGGTAGGACTCATTGTTAACGGAAGCGGAACCCTGTATTTGCTTCCTTAGGTCACTTAATTCCGAAAATAATTTATCGAACTTACGGTCGCGACGACGCTTTTTGGGTTTTGATTTGCGTGGACGCCTCTTCCTCCTTTCGTTGGAAGAGCTCGTACTTGACGTTGACGACGTAGATCCGGAGTCGGATGAGCTAGAATCATTTCTATTCTTCCTCTTTTGCTGTTCCGGCAATATAGGTTCCGATTCAGTGTTATGGCTACCGACCTCCATATTAACTGTAGGATACTAAAACATAATCGAACGGTAACACCGTTAATTATAGCGAATTACTTGTTGAAATTTATAAAGTTCAAAAAGGGGGTAGCTAATAAAAAATTCTTATCAAGGGACCGTCCAAACTAATATGTTTAATCTAATGCAATATAACGCGTGTGCTAGTATTGTATTAGGAATGCACATCACATAAACATTAATGAATGTTAAAACTAGAATTACTTCGAAATGAAATGAGCTAATGCAACTCACCCGTGGGCTGTACCCGTATTATGTTACTTACAATAAATCGACTTGTCTTCACTGTTATAACGAAGCATTCGGCTTATTAAATAACAGAATGCACTAACTTGGGAGCTTCCTTGAGCTCGTGTTCGTTCAGACCGAAAATCAAGACGCCAATGATCACAAATTGTCTTGCAATAACCAGCAAGATTCTGCCAGGTTGAAAGAGGCGCCACCGTAATGTCATTGTCAAACGTCAAAAAAGTGAAGGACATAGACGAAATAAAGGGACCATAGTACAGAACAGACCGAAAAAGTCAAGTTCGCTTCTCTCATGTTTTATTAGGTTTGGAAGAACGGTCAAGTTAGTTTAATAAACACAATACTAACTGGCTCATCATTTCGATTTACCTTAATTATTGTCATATGGGTATATTAATTTAAAGAATTCAGTAATGAATGCATCATAAGGTAAATGATAAGGTTTTGAATTACCTATTTATAATTAAACTAGCTGCCCGGACAGACTTCGTTCTGCCAAAAGTTTTTTATTTTGAGATATAAGCTATCCTATCTTTCAAGTTGGATCAAACTGCACACGGTGTGAAAATTTGATTAAAATCGGTTCAGTAGTTTAAGAGTCCATCGCGGACAAACAATGTGATTAGTGATACGTAATTTATATATATTAAGATTAATAAATTTTATAAAAGTTATACATACCTGGCACATTATTGGTGGGAACCATCGCCAGGTCTGGGGAGGAGTCCTCTTCATCAGACATCCTGAGTTTATGCTTCTTCTTTTTAGTTTAAAAAACAACACTTAACATGTCCTTCAATTCACTTGCACTCAACCTCAAAGAGATTCAAATATGTAAATTAAAATAAAACAACCCAGCTGTTCTCTACATTATCTGTCCTGCTTTTGTGTTCCATTTTTTATGTAGTCTGCAAAGAAATATTAAGTTTAGAGCTCTATTATCACCGTTACGTTAGATATTTTTAATATTCCAAAATAAGTGTGTAGGTGTATGGAAATGGGGCATCCACAAATGGATATGTGATCATTATTTTCATTTACTTTGTATATTATTAACATTAATAATAATATGTATTCTCATCTTTGACCAAATGATAGAAATGCGAGTTGGGAAACGATGAATTAAAATATTACTACTGCATTGAACACACCCCATCTATGTCCAAGAAGAAATGGAGCTATTTCTACCATTAACTGTATAATCGAAGGCAAGAATTGCTTTCTATTCACTTAATGCAAGGTTGCTGAGACTGACACCCGTCAGTCGATACTAGAGCACTTTCGCAATATTTAGATTTGAACTTTATTTAGACAGCACAATACATTTTACTCACAAAAAAACTAAAGTTGGTAAGTCGATGACATCTCGATACGTTTCCGCATCGAGACTATAAATATACAAATACAAATCCCATCTGCGTTTCCTCAGTATCAACTCTTATTGTTTTCAACAATATCCTGTATAGAATTTGTGTTGTTCGGTTTCGACTAATACAATAGCACTGACTGAGATCTTAACCTAAATTTACTCTATCGATTGTTATGCAAAAACACTCAGATGAGTCATGGAAGTAACTAAAATTGCACACATGTAAACTATAAACTTAATAATCACCTGCTTATAGCTTAAAATTTAATTGATTAATACTTTAGCTACTATTTAATTCTTTGAAACTTATTTTTCAAGTCTTTCCAAGCAGACATTTTAGTCGGGGAGTCGGGGAAACTGACGATGTTGCCAGTCACATAAATCCAAACATCTTATTTTACATTATTATGATAAACGATCATTGATCTTATTCAATATTAGAACTTTAAAATAGCGATCGCAATTGGTATTTAAGATTTTTAGCCTTATGTAATAATTTATTAACTTAGCAACTTTATATAATTTTAATAAAAAAAAACTAAACAATTAAAAGTATTTTATTTATACAAACAAAAGAAACAAGCTCTTTCAAAAACTTTCTCAAAATAGTGAATTATCTTAAAATTCCATATAAGAAGTTAGATAATGAGAAATTAATTTTGCTACTGTTCATCAGTCAGGTAAACTCAGGTAAAGCGATACCTTATCGCTGTCGGGCTTGAATGCTAAATTCAGAAGTCGTCAAACTGGCAACGTCCTTGCTGGACATGGAAGCGGAAATGCAATGCATTTTCAGTTTCAAAGAACTACTTGAAATTTATTAACACACGTTTATACAATTATATTGAAATAAAGTATATTTAAAATTAATAATATATTTTATTTAACTTAACACCGTTTAAATTTTAAATATAGTTTAGATAAAATAGTAAATTCCTACGTAAAGAGTATTTTAACTGACACAGCGTCATAGTGCGTAATGGAGTCGAAGTTCTGGTGAACTAAGTTGTGAATATGATAATTGTACGTTTTGACGAGAAATATCACATAAAAGTACGTGTTTTGTTATACGTGGGATTGCAGTGAACAGTTTTAAGTAATATATGGATACCTTAAATGGGAAAAAGTGTTCAAACAACCTCGTTCTTTCATCGATGGTATGTGTGCCATCAAAATATTTTGGAAAGTTGATTGTAACTTTACTAGTATTCTGTATTATGTAATTTTTCGTATGTTAATGTAATATTGTGCTATTAGGTGATGAATTATACCAATTTTTCAAGGAATAATGCATAACTAATACGAGTTTTCGATATCTTTGTCATCCGCGTAACTGAGTAGCTGGAGGAAAGGTCACGCATTCATCCGCGTTTTTGTTTTCAGAACGTGTGTGGCAAAACAGTGAATATAAACAAGAATTCGAACCGTTAACGATTACACTTCTGAAGTTTCACCGGTCCGTGTCTTCGAGTTCATGGTTTTACGGGGGCATTCGAATTGCGGACTAAATACAGATGTAGGGATGGCTTCTGATCAACCCTTGAAGAAGAAGCAGCGAATAGATGGACCTGATATCGACGATGGGAGCGACAGGTCCACAGAGGATATTCTCACTGATATATTTGACGCGGGGACACCACCAGCCGAGACTACCGAAGAGTTTTCTTCGAGGAACGGTGAGTCGCCAGACAGTGGAACTGTAAGTGAAGATGCTGTTGACTGTTCAACTATCATAAGGCTCCCTAGTGACCGAAGTGTTGATATCATTCCATCATGTTCCTCAAATACACCACACTGGAGCCCCGAAAATGATAAACTTCTTGCAGAGCTGAGAGTGCTCCAAACAGCCTTGGTTGGTCAGTGCCTGTGTGGATTTAACGAAAATGTTTTGTTGCAATTGTTTGATCGACAGCTTAACATAGTGTCTTGGCCTCTAACATGCTCCTTGACATATCTGTCAACTATGCAACTTATGTTTGATATTTATCTAAAGCAAAACAACACTGGGACTATCTGTTCAAAAATTATGCAAGCGTGTGATATATTTGTTAGAAATAGGCACGATTGGCTCACTGAAGTGGTAGAATTAGCTGAGCACAAGAGTAAATTTATCACTTTTGTTGCAAGTAGAGTGTTAGCTAGTTTTCTAATTGTGTCCAAGGATACAGTGGATGAGAACTGGCTTCAGCAAATTGCTGAAAATATCTATTTGTTTGATAGGATTAATAGAATAACAGTACAAAAAATTAATTTCAGTTTAGATATAATTAAAAGGATAGTGGAGTGGAAAGATGTTGAACAGCATCCTTTGGAAGACAGTAATTATATAAATACAGCTGGAAATGTGCAGGTTCAGGAAGATAATCCATTTAGAAGTAGTTTAAACCAGGCAGGTTCTAGTAGTAGTTCACAAATGCCTTCGAGTTCAAGAAGTGATAATTTACATAGTGCATTCTCAAATCTTCAAACCCACAGTACTCCATCCACATCAGGTGGTGATAAGGTAGAGAAACCAGTTGTTTTTAAACTTAATGAGCCAGTGCTTAAGTTTCCTAACAACGAGCATCCTGCTGGCATGGAGGAAGTAGAGTCCCCTGAACCACCCCCCTCGAGAATAGAAAGGGTTAATGAAAATGGATGTGTTACAGTTATTCTCACAGATTCAGAATCTTTTGACACGTCACACATTAAGTGTTTAACGATAAAGACGTTAGAACACCACTGGCCCATTTTAGTTAAAAATATGAAGCTCCTACTGCTGAGGTACCTGAATTTAGCTAATGCTGAAAACTGTATATTAACATTTTTCTCTCTGTGGGAGAATATTATAAGTGTTAAGGCAAATCTGTCAATAATTGATACAAAGCCTTTTTATGCCGATCTGCAGAGTTTTGTGGACTTATTGAGAAATACAGTCCTACCAAGTTTAATATACTCTCACTTATTGAGTCTGTTTAATGAAGTTTTGTGTTATGGCTCAACATTGGCTTTACAAGATATCTTACCAGAAGAGATATGTTGTTTAGCTCACTCAATTGTTAGGTACGTAAAAGACTTCAGGTTACTCAGTGATGTTAGAGTTCAAAATAGCAGAAGCAGTTTTGGGTTTCTTGGGTACAATTGTACTGTATTGAGGGAATATTCATTAGGCCCTGATGTTGCTCCTCTCGCTTCAACAATACAATTAGTAGATCAGAGTTATGGAGAAGATGACAATGATGATTCTTCTCATTCAAGAAATGAGGTAGACAAAACAATGCTACAGAGAATGTCCTTGTTAGTCTTAAAGTCTGTTGCGGTAACAGTTAAGGAGATGCGTTGTGATTCATCCGATAGTTCAATAGATTCATCTGATTATAATGCAATTCAGGATATGCAAATTGTTGAAAGATCCATTAGGGATGTGCTTAAAAAGCTTGATGTTTTCATAAGGAATAGCTTGGAGTTCCATCCAGAGACTCCTTTTACAAAAATGTTGATTCATCTATTCAGTGAACAAGATGACTACTTGATTGAATCAATGGTTTGTACATTAGATATTACTGTTGGTATTGTGTACAGAAACTCTATGTATCCTGATTTAATACCCATGTTGAATCCTATTTCGTCGTTCATAGAGTTTTTAAAAGTTGTCTCACATGACAGTAATGTGTTACTAGACTACTTGGTGAGTAACGAGACATGTTTCCTCCTGTATTTATTGAGATTTTTGAAGTATGTCAGAAGAAACTGGCCAAAATTCCTTGAGACGTGTCAACAATCAGATTCAGGGAGCACAAGAGGTCTAGATGATACAATGAGGGTGCTCATTCGATTGAGATTGCAAATAAGTCGACTGGTATCAAAATCGTTGTTCCCATACAATATTAGCCCAGTACTGAGGTTGCTAGAGGTTTGTGAAAGCCTTTATGAAGGTAATGAATTTAGCTGAAATTTAACATAATGTTGTCATTGCTTTACTCCCACATATTTGTACTAATGGACACAAAATAATTATGTTGTATGTTAACAAGAAAAATATTTTTATGTAAATTTGTTTTAGAATTAAACATAGTTAAATTATAGGTGTACAATCTTATGAGTTTTATGTATTTATTTAGTTGTAAGTTAAAATTTACAATTTCAAACTGAGATATTCAAATTGTTTATATGAACAATGTAACACAGAGCTATTTCTAAAAGACTGCCAGTTTTAAAGGACATTCCATTGTTTCAATAATGAATTAAAATTAACTATGTATTAGGAGTACTTAATTTATATAGATGTTAGTTATAAATTTTGTATTGAAGTTGTTTTTAGTTATCAATGTTGTCTTCCCTACATAATTATATATTTCTTTCAACACTGTATTGCATTTTTTCGATTTTTTATAGGGGTAAAATACCTCTCTCAAATCAAATGTCAAAGTACCTACTTTCTGTTGATAAATTAATTATATTTTCATAGTGAAAAAATAGAATTCTCAAAATAAAAATCCAATCAAATGAATCCAGTAAAATTGCAATACAGAGTTGTGTTGTAACAAAGCATAAAATTACCATGTGCCTTAACATAATTTAATTAGTGGGTGCTTTTAAATCATAATACATCATATAAATGGTGTATTTAATTTAATATGTATTTTATTCATTCTTGCATTTTTATTGTGTAATACCTTGTTTAAATATGTATTATATTTACAATGTGAATTTTTCAAGTGTGCGTGGATGGCCAAATTCGACATTATGAGGAATAGCGAAAAGTGGTCAAAGGAGTCTCGGGGCCGATTTTGATGAAAACTAAAACTGTATCATTAGATTTTTAAAAAATTAATCATGGCCAGGAATCGAACCTGTTAATTTTGAAAAAAAAATCATGCTATATTATTACACCATTCGATAGTGTTGCTAACAAGAATTGAATTCTGGGAAGTAATTTTATTTATTTTTCTAAATCTTAATAAGTCTAATCTTTTCTAGTATTATATTTTTTGTAAATATTAATTTTTCAAAAATCCAATGATGTGGTTTTAGTTTTCATCAAAATCGGCTCTGAGACTCCTTTGACCATTTTTCGCTATACCTCATAGTTTCGAGTTTGGCCATCCACAAACACTTGAAAAATTCAATTCTGTATATCTTGCTATTATAGCTGTAGAAAGACCGTTAGAAATGTTTAGAATTAATTTATTCTAATTTTATTGTATTGGTTGTATAGCCCTAGTTGTAATGCATACGAAATGCGGGTTTTTATTAAATTTTCTTTACTAAATTATATCCCATGCCACATTGTAAATATTGCCATCAATTACCATAATAATATAAGTAAATGTAATCAGTATTAATACAATATCCTTATTTATATCAACGTTATATTATTTACGTTAATTGTGTGAAACATTTTGGTGAACTCATCAAGGTATTTGACGTCATTTTGTAAAATCCGGCTTGAAGGGCCATATGTAGGATTAACCAAATAAATAAGCCTTTAATTTGAGTATATCATGGAAAACTATAAGGTTGTCGCCTTATTGAGTTTACGAATTTATTTCACAGTATATTATTTCGATTACGGGATTTTACTTCACAACGATGAAACTTCGCTATTAATTAGGTAACTTGAATAGACTGTTATATACAAACTTAGATATTACTTCAGTTTCTTACCAGGAGCCCAAAGTTAATACATGCTTTGCATTTTTAAATAAATATTGAATCTCTATATAATAAGATTTCTGCTTTTTAAATAGCTAAATCAATATTGCAAAAAATATTGTATATTGCAGAATAATTTTTAATTTGGGGTGTCCCAATACAATCTGGTGAAAGTTTATGTGAAAATATTTACTTATTTGCTTAATGTCTTGCCAGTAATAATATATTAGGTTTATAAACTATTTTTTACAAAACCTGACTGTATCATGTTTACTTTATTTGAAAATGTAATCAACAAAACTAGTGATAAATGTGAAGACATGTAAAATTTTTATAAACTTAAAATTCAGATAGGACAATACTTATGTATCTGATGTAGGGTAACGTGGGGAACACTATGACAGATAAGACAAATAGTCTTATAAAAATATAATTATTCACATTTTGCAATATACTTAAATTGATGAATAGTATTTCTGAAATCATTTATTTCATGTCGGTATAAATAATAAACTTATGCACGTGATATCTTTTGAATCTACCTCCATTTTATTTAAAGTTTTTATCAATATAGAAAAAACACTGCGTATACTTATGTACGTATGTAAGAACTAGTAAGAAGGTATACTTTCTTAAAAGTACTTGTCGCTCGCACCCACGACGGCGCGCGCTAGCAATCGCAAACAACTCTTAGCCACTGTTATGCGCCTATCATGCGTATCTGTAGTATCACGCACCTTTATCATGTCGCTTTTTGGCTGTCGCATCCTAAAAACTTTACTCATATTTTTCACAGAGTACTTAATCACTACGTTTTAATATTTTTCACAGAGTACTTAATCACTACGTTTTAATATTTTTTTCCAAACGCCCCATGAGAAGTATAACTTCAAAAGGTAAACGGAAACGTTACAAGGGATATAGCTTTTATATGTTAACATCAACTTTGAATACCTAGGTACTTTGATTTATTTAAGACTACTGCAAACCTTTTATTCTTTCATCTGAGACTGAAAATATATAAATATTTTGAGTTTTGACTAAATTGTCTTAATTATCTGTCGTATTTTGCCTTCCCTAAGATAAGAATATTGCTCTATCTGATTTTTAAGAGTTTATTAAAATTTTACATGTACCTATTCACATTTAATCGACATACTATAAGTACATAACTAAAATGACTGCACTGCTAAGATGTAGATGCGGAAATTATTAATTTTGCAAAATGCATAACTACAGTGTAGCCTTATAAATGTGACGATATTACTCTATGCAGAGACTGACAAATTAACAACGAATTAAAATTTGTATGTTTTTATCACTTCTATGAAAATTCTCCATCACGTCATGTAACAATTTCAAAAGGTGCCGAATAAGAATTGAAAGTTCCTTTCTTAACTTGACACAAATTTAAACATTTATACAATAGCAAATAGTGACTTTTCTGTTATTTGTTATAATAGTGACTATACCTACTTAAGTTATTACAATACAATTTACGAATTGAAAATATTGTTAACCTTTTTTTAGTGAAACTTCTTAGGTGTCCTAATAAACTATTATGATGAAGAATAATATTTAAAAAAATAATGAAACCAAAATAAGGTAAAGTCACTTTTGATTAATTTAAAAAATTCCAACATCTATTTATTATTCTACTAATATCATGGAAAAAGTGAAACCTTTACATTACATTTTCTAACCTTTACATGTAAAATTATTATGACATAAATTACATTACCGCAAGACTTATTTTTTAAATAACTCCTTCTGATTATTGCCAAATAACAAATATTACGAAAAAGTTAAAAATATCTCTGACATAATAACAATTATTTTTTCTCATCTCGCGAAAATTTCTCCTATAAATGCCCTAAGAAGTTTCTGTAGAACAGATTTTACCATACAACATTGAATTATGCATTAAAAATAATTATAATATTTAAATTAAAAATGAAAACCAATCCAATTGGTGTAAAGTATAAACATTAAAATGAAATCAATCCATTGTTACAAAAATCTATTCTAAATGCCATTCGAAAATAATTTGCGTCTAGGTAGTAAATTAAGTTATTAGTAATAACTTATTACTAAGTTTTTTGTTAATATTTAGTACGTATATAATTTAAATAACAATATTAAAATGAAATATTTTTGTACATGACGACAAAATTTTGTTTTATTTTATTCACGCCTGAAAAATACTTTACCTTTTATATATATAATTAATTATACTTCATTTCATACCTACTAAGTTTTTTATACATACCAAAAACACTTAACATCACAATTCAAGAAATGAAATGAAATAAATTTTATTCCAAATTACAGCATTCTATCACTAAGGGTCTCGGCGCTTTGCTTCGGACAGACTGATGGACGTCACGAAACTATAAATAGGGGTTCCGATTTGATTTCGGAACCCTAAAAACGGTTAAAATTTTTGGTTTACGAAAACCCTTAGTGGTAAAATTTAATCTTTAAAAAATCAGGGTATCTATTTAAAGTGGGGATGACTTTTTCTCGTCTATCCCAGAGTGGATGACCTTGAAAAAATCTCAAAAATATGGTCCGCAGAGACCATTTTTTGATTACTTTCTTCTCACTAGTTCGATCGTCGCACTTAGGGGGTCCGTTTCCAAAAAATTCAAACTCAAATCATTTAATTAAATTTTTCAATCTGTTCAAGTGCCTTAGGAGAAATAGCGGCGAAAGAAACTCCTCAATTCTCATTGAAACGCATTTAATACTGATAGTCACAATAACATTGTTTAAGTCGAGGCACAGCATCAGTAAGCTATCGTATTCTCGGGGTCTTAGATAAAGATGACTACATTATTTAACAAAGTGACCCATTTTGAACTATAAATCCTACCTACTTCAAATTTTCATTCTCCGTCGTAGTAGCGTTGCGCTGGCAATAATTAAATCTAGGCTACGTTATGTGCTAACTGACCTATAACACAAACCAGTTCTTAAACGTTGCCTACTGCTCTCATTATTCGTACGACTGAATAATACCCACATACGCAATGATTATGCCAGTAGTAGCTCATGCGGTAGCGCTAAGGATATTGCGCACCGCTGCTGCTGACGGTCAGATAAGATAACTGCTTTAATTATTATGATATTACAATCAATAGCGGTAATGAGGCGACTTAGTACTAACCCCAATCTCACGCCGGATGGGTGACGTAAACAGACTAAATCTGGTTCGCTGGTGGAGAGGCTCGACGGATCCAGCAAATAACCGGCTACATATGAATTGATTCTGCACATTAATCGGTAATCTGAAATGTTTTACGTGCTTAGGTCGCCGTGCTCGAACTATACAGTCTGATCGTAACGATTTCTCGTTGCGTGTATGCCCACCATTAAGAGAACCAGAAGTCTACAGTCTACTGTATTCCCGCCGTCTGCCAGCAACGCCTCGGTGGTAGGTACCGGTGGTGATGTCAACCTAAATAGTTTTAATTCTTCTGTTTCTGGAGAAATGAAAACCCAAACTTTCAAGAACATAAGTAACTGTGCTTTTATTCCGATTATTATTAATTTTATTCTGGCCTTTGGTAACGGTAATTTACTTTTTGTTCTTTGGAGTAAGTACCAACTTCTCAACAACAGATGGCGTTGCTTTCTTTCATTGATCCCCTAAATACATAATTATATCGGACCGTGCACCTACTGGGTTCACCCACTGTATCAAGGTTGGATTTATAGGGCCGGTGCACGGGTAACGGTCCAAGATATCTCATTATCAAATACTACGCTGCGCTCTTTCTAATCTTAAATGAAATTAAATAGTATCTTGATTACCAAATAGATAATAATATAATAAACGTATACCTATATTTAGTTGAAATCAAACAACGTTTACGTATCACCAAGTTATATTTCTATCATAATTTACAACATTATTTGTAGCATAAATCGTCATAAATATTGATGTATTTTCAAACAACCATCTCGAAACGCCATTCTAATAAAATAATTATGGCTTTTACTTTTTTATAAGTACTTACATATGCTGATTTTTACCCGACTGCTATGGAAGGGCTAACAGTGTTTCACTTATGTTAAAGTTTTCATTATTATTGCTTTAGTATCATCATTATTATTTAAACTTAGTACTATATAAATATTTTTTGTGATTTTTTTTCACTTTGGAGCGATTGAATTGACTTGTACGAATTCATTTACAATAAACAAACTATTATAAATATCATGGAAGAACAAATCTACTAAAACTTTGTTCTACAAAGGTAACCCGTGTGCTGTATAAACTTAGCATATTTTATGTCCCTATATGTAGTTAAATATAGTATGTATAATAATAATATGTAGAATTGACAGTTCGCTTTTTGTAAAAAAAAACTTAACTAAAACTGATGCAACTTTAGCTCACACAAGCTTCTCATATGTAGCATTAAATACGTATGTAAATAACTTTAGTTACTCAAATTACAAGTTATCTAAAAAGGTTCGGAATCTCTCATCGATGTGTGCTATTTGTGCTAAAGAAATTGAGGAAGAAGTGATCACCAACCGAAGGCTATCTAAAATACCTTATCATGATTCGTCGCCATAACTGCTTCATACTTACAGCCGCTAAATATGAACAGCAAAACATTCTACAATCATCACATCTAAGAGGAGAGCCATCTCGTGAGAGGAAAGTTGAAAGTGTTTATTGAATAGAATTAGTTCCAGTACCTACCACCATCCTACGACAATAGCGCTGGCGACGCAATAAGTACGATATGAACATAGCTGTTGACGCTGTTGTAGACGGAACTGCGGAGTGAAGTTTGCTGAGTTCAATAAAATTTATCCTCCTAGCGCACCGCAGCGCCACCCGTTATTGGACGCGTTTTTACGGACACTTTTCATACAGAGATAGCTTACATGGGTAAGGAGTACTGTTTTCATATCTTAATAATCTGTCAACTATTATTAGACGCTATGGAAGATCTACTTATTGTCAGATACAAAAGACCGCGCGTTTTTACGGACACTTTTCATACAGAGATAGCTCTCCTTACATGGGTAATGAGTACTAAAAGTTTTCATATCTTAATAATCTGTCAACTATTATTAGACGCTATGGAAGATCTACTTATTGTCAGCTACAAAAGACCGTCCCGTCCATTTAAGAGTCCCATATCTATAGTGGACTAGAAAACTACTTAATCCTCGCATTTGAAACCAGTTACAATAGACAGTTAAAAGAAAACAAAATAAAATAAAAAATAAAAAAACTGTATTTGTCAGTTACTTCTCTAGTCGAATGTTACGTCACAAGACTAGTACGTTTTTTTTTCGAATCCATACAAACATTCCAAACGCAACTTGAACGCCCAATCAGAAAACCTAGTAAGGAAAATCATTATAATTATATTATATTTACAATATTAATATGACGCAAAACTACTTTGAATGCCTCGGTTTCATACAATCACTTAAACTAGAGTCCAAACACTTTTCAAACGATGTCTAACCGTCAAAACGACACCTAATTTATAACTAGGCGATGATTATAAATAAGATTTTATTCAATATTAAAAAAATAAAAATGAAGAGCGAACTTCAAACGCAATACATAAACAACACATTTAAAAAACTTTTGTAGTACGATTAAGAATGGCATATAGCGCCATCTATTATCCAGTAGTTAGATGCTGCTAAAGTATCATTAAATTCCCTATAATTTTATTGTTATATTGTGTGGAAACGAAAACACGTTCTAAAGTTCAGTTAGTTCGTTATCTATAAAAAACTAATAATTTAATTACGATAATACGTCAGTATTTGATCAAACTTGAGGAAACCAAGGACACTTCATTCATTTTTGGTTATAGTCTGCCATTTTTGCCTCTATGCAAAACCTCGTTACTCGATAAAAAGTCCGTACCACCAGGTTTTAAGATCAGGCACTCAGTACATTAATAGTTCGCTTAAATATTAGGTACATGTAGTGAAGTCAAATCGACTTCACTCGTAGATAATCTACACACAAATAATTTATAAATATTTATAGTCCGGTCGTCCAAATCTTGCAAATCGTAATTAAAATACCTGCTTTGTTCACCGATTATACTATATTTTCATCATTCAGCTGCTACAAAATGTAATTACACCAAAACTAGACTTTATTGGCATCGCCTCTTCGTCACATATCAGTATTCATCTCAATAAAATCCGAACATTTTATAACATACTAAAAAATTATCAACATGATTCAACAGCTCATAAAATGTTTTTTACTTCTAAACGAACAATGCATCCAATAATTTTCCATTGTCCGAGTAAAAGGGATGTGTTACTATTTATTTGTCTTTAGTATTTCTTGCCTACTACATAACTACTATTATTTCTTTTGTGCTACTACTAAAACAATGACATTGAGGCAAAAAAATATTTGAGCAACCAGACTATACTATAAACTTTACGAATCTCATCTTATGAAGTACCTATCAACATTCACACATTATCCACTCACACATACAACTAAACATCGTCGTAACATAAAAACAATATCAAACCTCGCGCGTATACCTAACACTTAACATGGTAAACAAAATTAGTGAAATTGTTATCCAAATAAGGTTCTTTATATGCTACAAAATTAGTGGAAGTTTTAATAATTATAAGATATTATTAACCTAATAATTGTATGCGCTTAAAAATGAGGTTAGATCAATTATTTTAATGAATTTATAGTAACGTTATTTTTATAATTTTATATTGCATTCAAGCAGCATTTAACAAATTTATATCTTAACTTATTAAAATAGCATAAGAATTCAGGTAGTTATACAATTAAAGAAGTTACTACAATGTTTTATATCCTAAAAATAATATTTATCTTTATTTGGACATACAGCTGCGCTCTTTCTATTATTATTCATGCATCCATTTCAGTACAATACCTCAATAACATATAGCTGACAACCTTAATATAATTATACAGCATTCACTTGTACTAACATTTACAATATTAAATCGCCGTACAATTATCAGGTTTAGTAGTACTCAGATATTTTTATCTATCTACATGTAGATATAAAAACATAATTTATATTCGATGTATGATCAGTCTATTTCGTTTTTATTTTTTTACTTTCAGCAAAATAATCTTCAGTCATAAGTCATAAGTCTAATTATTAAAATAAAAAAAGTCATAGCCTATTTGGATAACAGTTATCACGGCGTATCACTAAAAACATAGCACAACAAAAAATAAAAACAAACAAACAGTTACACACGAACATTCAGGTATCATAGTCTTCGTCTATTTGCAGGTTACCAGAATTGAGGAGATCAATGTCTATGGGGGTCACCAACGCTGGCTTGGGCTCGGGTCTTTTAACTTCCTTCGCCTTAGAATTTTGCCTTTGAATCTTGGAGTTCTTCGGAGCTACCCTGCCGGCGACGGCCGTGTCCAGGACTTTGATTTCCGGTTTGCCCAAGTTTCTAGAAAAGTCTATGTTGAGGATAGGGTTGATTGGATTGACAGGGGTCACCGGAACGGCCGGCGATACGGGTGTGCCGGGCGTGCGAGGGGGCGAGTGACTGACTTGGAACTTGTGTTCCGGCTTTGGCACGGGTATGACGACTTTCTTCAGCGGCTCCAAGTTCGGGTAGTTCGGAGCGGAGGTAGACGTGGAAGGTTGTGGCGTCGCGTAGGTGGGGTTCAGAGTGATCACACTGCGATGCTGCAATTCATTATCCGTTACTAGCGTCTCTTGGTAGAAGTTGGCAGTGCGGACCGGTCGCTCCTCAGGTCGCTTGGTGAGGTCGATGGCCACTTCGCTCAGTGCCCCGGAGGTGACGGTCTCTCGGCGCTCGGTCTCCGATGAGAGGCCTCGCTTGAGCCCCTCCCTGGGCACCTGCTGCAGCCGAAGGTCGGAGCTACTCGAACTGTTGGAATCCTCGCGCGCTATCCTCCGCGGTGGCACTGTCATATCTGAATATCTGGAATTGAAAGAATAGTTATATGATAAATATGTCTAAGGAAAGCGCTTTTAAACTTAGCTGGGATTTCAATGAAATTTCAATAAATATGAGTTACTAATATATACCTATACATCATTATGTAGGCGTAGTTTATTGGCGGTACATTTTGTCTGAGAAGTGCGAATAAACAACGATCAAAATTATGACACGTTAACAATAGATTGAAGACTTTCCTGCTTTATGTATATCCATGCTAAATTAAAGCTTCCTAGCACTAAAGGTCTCTACTCGCACTAAGGGGACGGACGGACGGACATGACGAAACTATAAGGGTTCCGATTTTACTTCGGAACCCTAAAAAAGATGATTTTCTAGTACAATGTCTCTTATATCAAATGATGTGTGACAAGGTTAAATTGGCGCTTACCTAGATGAGTTTGGTGAGCTCTCAGCGCTCATCATTTCTTTCTCCTCTGCCACCGACACATCTGGTATATTCTTAACCTGGAAAAATAGCACTTATTTTATTACCAATGATCACCACAGTCCGTGTAGGTAAATGACATGTAGTGAGAGCCTTAAATAACCCCCGAATCATTAAAGTATTCGGCAACCTATCGACGATGCCATCATTGGTGTTATCAACGTCAAATTCTGCACAAAAATTACTCCTTCAAGTCTTGCAAGTAATCTTCAAAGCTTTCAACCCATTTTGATGCGTCCATTTGAGCAAGACCTTATGCAAGAAGATCTGAAAGATGAAGACGAAAATTGACAATGAAAGCGCACTGGTAGATGTAGCTAAAGCGCAACTTACCAAATCCTTCAAGAAGTCGAACCGAGACTCCGCCAAGATGCATTGCTTGACGTGCGACGGGCTCAGGGTCTTGGCGTTCCGCGAGAGCGTCACCTGCATCGCCTTGCTGAGGAGAGACTCCACGAACAGTTCTAGTGTTCGAGGTGATAGGGTAATCTGAGTTAAGGACCTTCACCGTCCAATGAACGGCCGATAACATCTATATTAATCTATACTAATATCATAAAGAGGAACGATTTGATTTGAACCGATTTAAAAATTCGTTCACTGTTGGGAAGCTAACACTATCCCCGGGCGACATAGGTAATATTATATGAATAAATAAATAAATATTTTCAAAAAAATTAGGGATCCTTAATAAAACTCCAATAATGTAAAAAAGGTTTAAAAAAATAAGAAAACCCAAGCAAAGCGAGGGCGGTTACTCGTGTACCTAATAAAACTGAAGAAATGTTTGTTTGTGTGAACGCGCTAAACTCTGGCAGTTTCAGAAAAAATATTTTCGTGTATGACAGCCACATCCATAAGAAATACGCAATAGGACAAGAAGCGAAGCGAGGGCGGGTTACTAGTTAAAGTTTAAGTATAAAGCGATTATTATTCAGGTATCACATGAAATCTCAGTGCAAGCTCTCTCCATAACTGAAGAATCATACTCCTGAAGGCAATGACCTAGGACAACAAAACCTTTCGTCGAATAAACTCACTCGTGGACGACTAATCGCGTGCCTTTCGCCATTTTAAGTTGAAAAGTTTTTGTGGTTTTTCATAAGCGGAGTAATTTTTTTGTACTTTTGGTTTGGTTGTAGAGACACATTTAAAAGATAATAAAGGCATAAACGTAGTATTTAATAGAAGGTGCCTGTAGTATTGATAACTTCCTTTTGCAGTCTGGTTAATTATAATGTTGAAATTATAGTTTAAGTACATTATTTTGACGTAATAAAATTTAAATATTGATTAAAATTAATAAACATATTTTGATGATTCTTTCACATTTATGTTCTTTTTAACCTTAATTTCTATAATCAATCCAGTAAAAAATGGAAAACTCCTCATTTATCATTGAATAAAATTTTTCCAAAGATGTGAGCGTATTTATATTCAGCGTTAATAAAACTAGTTTTATCCAATGAGTTTTTACACAAGTGTTATCCAAGGTGATACAGTAATTGTGTTGCTCAATTGAGGCGAAACAGCAGAATATTTACAAATGGTTTAAATTTTTAAAGTTTTTTTTTTTCAAAAAAAATATGGAAATTATGAGGATGCAACTCCAGAGTATATAACATAATTTCAATAAAGGCAAAGTAAAATATAATAACTTCGTATTTTTTAAAGAAAGCAATCGATGACGTTCTTGATGTTACTTAGGTACCTATATTAATATCTACTGCCAACTCGATTCTCGACTTCTTGTGTTTTTTATTTAATTTAGGTGTTTCTTTCGCCAATTCTTCTCCTCCATGATAAAGCACCTAAAACGGTGGTAGATAAAAATAGTCAAAATAAACATGACAAGTGCGAGTTAAACTCGCTTGGAGACGGTTCCGTACGTTGATTATGTATTTACTGTTATTTTTTTATTTTATTTATTTTGACCTTTTTTTAAGACCATAGACTTGTTAGAGGTTTTCCTGTAATATTTAAGTAAAGAACTATTCTTTGCATTTTTCTCAAAATTCTAGCGTCAGTAGTTTCGGAGATAAGGCGGGGGAATGGTATATTTTTGGCTTTAATTTTCGTTCTTTCTTGAATAATTTGAAAACTATACATTGTAGAATTATAACAAAAATATATTTGAGATGTTTACAACAAACCCTTTCATTTGACATACCACACGATACGGTTTGCAAAACAGTTTTTGTTTAATTTTGATTTCGTTAAAAAATCTAAATTCAGTTTTTTTACTTTATTTATTTATTTAACCTTTATTGACCACAATAAAAATATTACGGTACAAATGGCGAGCTTAATGCTTAATGCATTCTCTACCAGCTAACCATTGGACAAAAGAGAAATGCACGAATACCTTCGTCAAGGCTTCGTCTTTGGGGCACAAAAGAGTACCATAGGTATACCTATATGTCTGTGATTAGTACAAAATTTCAACTCATTTGGTCCAGTAGTTTTGGAGTAAATTGGCTGTGAACGGCGGTCGCCCAGACGCACGAGTCATCCTATAAGGGTTCCGTTTTTGGTTTTTTCGTACGGAACCCTAAAAAGGTTTAATTCCTGAAATCCCCACCAAGTTGTCCCTACTGTTGGGGATTTACAGATTTTTTACGGAAATCCCATCTGCAAAATAAACAATACTGGGGACTTCTGGAAATACCAGCGAGAGTCGGACTCGTGAACTAAAGGTTAACAGGTTGACGAATAAAGGAGTCTGCCCACTGTAGCGTACCATACTAAATATGTCAACATGTGCTAGGAACATGTCAGACAAGAATTGATAAGTATGGCACTATTCCCCCAAGACCGTCACCGACCAACACCGTCGAATCTCATCGGAGCGTCAAAGACCCATTCGACCACGGTCAAGACTCAAGGTATGGTATGCTAACTAGTTGGTAGACTAATTTACAACTACATACGCAATTCTACATTGCGTGTAGCCTGACGCATTTGGCCGGTTTTTATTGGCTTTATGATGACGTCATTATCTCGCACATTAGGATACAGAGGGCTGAAAGAATGCAATAAAAATAGACGCCAGCTAAAATGTTTAATTTGCAGTAGCAGTGAGTAACGCGCTATTTAAAGTCCGATGACAGAAACACGGCACAAAATAAAGGATGATGACAGTAGCTTATGTAACCGACGACCTGTGTGGCGCAATGGTTACCATGCCTGATCGCCGCACCGAGGGTCCTGGGTTCGATTCCCAGAGAGGCGAAAATTTGAATGATGAGTTTGAATTACTGTTCTCGGTCTGGGTGTGAATGTCCTTGTCTCTGCGTGTTGTCCATGGCACCCACAACACAGGGAATCCTAGTGTGGGGCTATGAGTGTGAAGCGTTATTATTATCTTAGTATTATACTATATACATCATGGGCGTAGCCGGGTTTTAGTTTCGGGGGGGGGGGGGGGGGGGGGGTTCAAGTTTCGGGGGGTGGGGGTGGGGGGGGGCGGGGGTTTCAAGAAAATACAACGACTAAAAGTACATAAAATAACCCTAAAGAAAATTGAGACTTTATTTTTTCTCACGACGCGGCGACGCGGCGACGCTGCGACGTGTGTAGTGTCATCAACTACCATTAGTTTTGTCAAAAAGTTCAAAAACGTGTTTAATAGAAATAAAGCTCCTAAAAATATATGTGCGATAGCACATTCGATTCGGAATGACGTCTAGAAAAATGTTTTTTAAGGGTTTATTAGCACATAAAAATGTCAGTCCTTAACTTTTCGGGGGGGGTTTGAACCCCCGAAACCCCCCCCCCCTGGCTACGCCCATGATATACATGGTAGCTATACTGTGTGAGATAAAAATCCATTTGCTATGGGATAAAAATATCAATAAATTAGAGACCGACCGAAGGTTCGGTTTCGGTTTCGGTTTCGGCCAGTTTCGGCCAAAAAATCTAGTTTCGGTTTCGGTTTCGGTTTCGGAAAAATTTGGCCGAAACTTTCGGCCAAACCGAAACTCTGTGTTCGTGAATGTTCGTGCGTCGTTCGGTCATAATATAGTGTCTAATGCTGTATAGATAATTAGATAATGATACGGAACTCATATCCAAGCATGGTAATGAAACTGTAACTGAAAGATATTTAAGTAAAACTTTTACTAGGGGTATTAATTACACGTAATAGATTATATAAAAATAGTTTTCGTCTATTTGTCTGTGCGTTTGTTCTGGCTACTCTCAGGAACGACATAACAGATTTACCTGCGGTTTTCACTCCCTTATAACTTACAATACATATTATGTATTGTAGTGAGCTTTGGTTAACATTTAGTGGTTGGTTTATTTCAAACGGTTTACAAATAAATAAATTACGTTATTTAATTTTCGCCCATATTTACATTTATTGCGTGAGGGCTTACCGAAAGGTTTACGGAAGCAAAGCGAGGGCATTCACTAGTAGTATTTTCGAAGTCTAAATCCCAAATTATCCATTACAATGAAACGGTAACTGATCGATATGTCTGTACATGGAAGATATTTGAGAAAATCTATCACGAGCGGTATTTGACAACGCAAAAGAGACCATAGCAATTCTTTTTAGAATTTTCGTCTGTTTGTATACAGTATGTGCGTTTGTTCAGGGTAATTTCAAAATCGGCTAAATCGATTTGCATGCGGTTTTCACTGACGTATTTAAATTGACGTATGTAAAATGGGGCTAAGATTTAAATAAAACCCCCGACATATACACTAAACATAGCTAAGAACACACTCGATTAAGTCACCTTCATGCAAAAAAAAAACTAGATCAAAATCGGTTCTTCCGTTTGGGAGCTACGATGCCACAGACAGACATAAAGATACACAGATACACTGACACGTCAAACTTTTTTCTCCCCTCATTTTTCGTCAGGGGTTAAAAACAAACAGCGTTTATCCAAAGGTACCCATTTTTTCGAATTTTGTCGTTACGTTAAGATAAGTTTACTGAACTGAAGGCAGTTAATACACATAAAAATGTACAAATAAAACGTACAAATAAAAATGTGTAAATCGTAAAATCGCGTAAAATACAAATTTCAAAGAATTGAATGAGAACTTTTGTATGAAAGCCTTTCACGTGACTCACAGCACCAAAAATACGCTCGTTTGGCCTCACCCTAAGTTTCGGTTTCGGTTTCGGTTTCGGCCGAAACTGGACCTAAGGCCGAAGGTTCGGTTTCGGTTTCGGTTTCGGCTTGAAAACCAGTTTCGGTCGGACTCTACAATAAATGTAATCAAATTTAAGTGAAATATTGCTAGATGGATTGATCATTCTATTTAGGTGAAACCAATCAATAAAGATGGATATTTTTTGATATATCTCCCAAATCAACCTCTAAAAAATTACAATAGGGTTAACATGAAAATTAAATAACGCCTGATGAAATAATATGCCACTAAGGACTGAATTTTCAAAGTACATTTATCAACTGTTTTTAACCTTATGGATAATTTTTTCAAAATTATGAGAGTTTATTATTTAAAAAAATGTTTCAAGCGACATAGTTTAAAAATCCAGTAAACGCAGTTCTCTAACACACATATTTTTAAAAATGTTATTTGAATTTTTAATTAATTATATGGAAGAAGTAGAAAGTAGAAATGTGCCTAATGCATTATTTTAGTGGTCTCAAACCATTTTCGCATTATTGCCTTTCAAATAAAACCATTCTGGGGCATATCGGTTGGATGGTTTCAGTCTATAGAGGACATCCATACAAATATTTTTGTGTTTTATATATAGATATGACATATGAAACTTTCCTAAATTATAAAAATCATTAAGTATAATAATATTAAGTAATAAATATATATGTACTAGCTGCCCGGACAGACTTCGTTCTGTCAAAAGTCTTTATTATTATTTTGAGATATAAACTATCCTATCTTTCAAGTTGGATCAAACTGCACACTGTGTGCAAATTTGATTAAAATCTGTTCAGTAGTTTAGGAATCCATCGCGGACAAACGTGACACGTAATTTATATATATTAAGATTAAACAGCGAAGAACTTCAACATCTTCTAACAACACTGGCCCAGGAAAGCTCAAAAGTAGGCCTAGAATTGAACACTGACAAAACTAAAATAATGACCAATAGCCACAGGAGTCCAGTCATGATAGGAGAAGAAGAGATAGAGTATGTAAGCCACTATGTATATTTAGGCAAACAAGTGTCATTTAATAAAACAAACCATGAAGAGGAAATTGAGAGACATATAAATATTACATGGAAAAAATTTTGGGCTAATAAGGAAATACTAAAAGGAAATTATAACATAAATCTAAAGAAAATTGTAATGGACACATGTATTCTCCCTTGTTTGACTTATGGTTGCCAGACATGGGTCTACACAAACAAAATCAAGGCAAGACTAAGAGTCACTCAGCGGAGTATGGAACGGAGTATACTAAAAATCAGTAAAATACATAAAATAAGAAGCGAAATAATAAGGAATAAAACAAAGCTAAACGATGCCTTAAAACATGCATTAAAAATGAAATGGCAATGGGCAGGGCATATATCTCGTACCACCGACAATAGATGGACTCTAAATGTCACAAAATGGAAAGGACCAGGAGGTAAAAGAAAAGTTGGTAGACCTAACACAAGATGGACCGACGATATCACAAAAATAGCTGGGAAAAAATGGATGGAAGCGGGAAAAAACCGTATAATTTGGAAAAGAATGGAGGAGGCCTATACCCAAGATGGGACCCATATCAAATAATATTATTGTAATATTACAACTACTATTGTAATATGGGATCAATAAAGGCTTTATTATTATTATTATTATTATAAGATTAAACTTACGCCCCAACGGTTACTTTAATCGCTGATTTGTAAAGAATCACCATACAAATTCTGTACTGAGGAGCGATTTAAGTAATCATTAGTGACTCTGAGTTGGGGCGTTAGTGTTTTAAAATAATTAAATTATATGAACAGGAGATCAACAAGTATGGAAGTAGCAATGACTCATAAAAATGTTATGTATGCCTAACTTTTCAGTCGAAAAGATAAACCGCACTGATAGTTATTTATAGAACAATCTTGAATTCAAATACACATTTGCAATTTAAATGGAAGTGTCTCACAATGGAATATTGGACAAACTGTTTCAGATATGTATCTATAAGTTACTGATATTTGCCATCATTCTCACTGTAAAAGATATTATTTTATGTTCTAGAATGTAGATGGAGATTTTTTATATATAGTACTAGCTGCCCGGACAGACTTCGTTCTGTCAAAGGTTTTTTTATTTTGAGATGTAAGCTATCCTATCTTTCAAGTTGGATAAAACTGCACACGGTGTACAAATTTTATTGAAATCGGTTAAGTAGTTTATGAGTCCATCGCGGACAAACAACGTGACACGAAATTTATATATATTAAGATGTGTAATTTTAGTTTTATTAGTTGACATGGGATTGCAACATTCAAAGTACATTTTTTTTACTTAAAAATAAGTTAATCCTTGACGTAATGGTAAATCGGGATGTAGTCTATAATGGTGAGCGCGTTAACTTAGTAAAAGCCAATACACTCTTTTCTTGTAAGAGGATAGGATATTTATAAAACGGCATATAAATAAAAATAATATTGTGTGAATATATTATATCTAGTGGGTGATTACAAAAATTATTAATGAAATATTTACAACCTACTAGAAGACAAACTACAAAAGTTGAAACGACAAATTATCTTCCACCTAATGTTAAAGAAACTACTTATCTTCAATATTAATATATCTGCTAAATGTTAAGAAGAGTACCTATTACTCATAGAAAACTTTACATAGTAACTTTATTATTATTGATGATTGACTGCATTAGGCAAGTTTTATTGCTTTTCAGTAACGATTGTTAACCATTACGACACGAAGTAATAATTTAATATGCCATGTACAGAAAAAAAAAAATATTGTACATGAACAAAGTAATAAAAACAAAGCTGCCAAAGAATAACTATGCGATAACTATGACGCAGTTATTAATCTGCGCGTGCCCACATGAATAATGTAGGACAAAATCGCAAGAGATAATCAAGGACCCTTTTCTGGGTACAAATAGCGTTTCAAATGCATCCCAACACCAATGTCTATACTAGCTTGCGATTGATTGAGCTTAATTGGACTGTCAATTAAAAAGGATATAAATTATGATTGGGACAGCCTGCGCCACTTTCCCCACTTCCTCGTCAGTCTGCATGATCTTCTTGATTCTTCCCTACAAGCAGACAATATCATCATATCACCAATATCACAGAATTATTGACGAAAACAACATCAGTTACGATGTTATTGTGAGCGTCTGACAGCAAATTTACACTTACAGCTGGGAACCTTGCATTGTATTTTCTCTTCTTCGACGGCATGATGGTGATCCGTTCACTTTAACACTTAATAACGATTAAAATTAGCTCACTTCGCCATCAGCCAGTGATACTTCTCGCGCATTTTTGAGGTTATAAAAGAGAGACGTTCGCAGCCTACTTCATTTATATACTAATTTGACAGCTGTTCCACCTCTTTTTACATTTTTCTCGCAATTAATATTAACAGATTGTCGGCTTAAATTATGGAGTAAATAATTTTATATTCTATTTCAAAGAGTTTTACTGATATTTGTTTAAAAAATAATTATAAATGTTTTGATACAATAATTCGAGCTTTTTTGTTGTTTGCTATTTTTCATGGAGGATTAAATTAAATTGTTATCATCTATGATTATTACTCTCTCTCCGACGACTCCGACAATCGGATCACAGTAACCACAGACTTGTTAGAGACAGAAATGGATCGGATCATTTTTTTTATTCTGAACTGAACTGTGCACGTGACTTCGTTCGTGTGGGAGTTTTTCCCGCGGAAATCCTTTCCCGTGGGAATTCTGGGATAAAAATTACCAAAATGTTGCCTTATAACATATTATATCTTCCAGTATTTCAATCGGCTCAAAAGAGTTTGTTTTAGTATTGTTTAAATAACTATTTTAAGCACTTGAAAATACACAGTTATTTTGAAAAAACAAATGGACATTTCAGTTTTAGTTATATATATAGATTTTTTTAATTCTTTAATTATTATGGTATGTTTAAGATTCGCGTTTTATACGCTGCCCTGCCGGGAACTTTGTCTCAATAACACTTGCTTGACGTTGTAAGTACCATCCGCTATTTTACATTCGTTTCTTTAATGGCGCGGCTAATCCGAATCGGAGAACCCGACCCGATCCGGTTGACGGATCATGATTACACATTCAGAAATCAGTCTGTGGTATGTCAGTTGTCAAAAGTGTCAAAACTCCGCTTTGTTGAGAAAATTCAGGAAATTCAGGAATGCTCTGCTGTCAAACAAAAATTTTGTCATCTAAAATGGCGTCGCTAACGAGGTGTGCTAAATAAATGTTGAATTATTTTTATTAAAATCTCATCGATAAGTGCTTTATTTTGTGAAATTCTTAATTTATTTAAGAGTTAAACGTAGTATAAGAAATCTGAAATAATTAATCTCACAAATACTTCAATAATTTTCGTGCATGTTTCGTACCCATGAAGATACAAACGCTCGATTTTGATTTGTTTGAAATTGTGACATTGCGACACTGCAGGCGTAATCCTGAATTTAAGCTTAGAAATAGTGTAGTATGACTACAGAATATAATTTACATTTTGGTCGCCAAGCGAGTCAGTAAGTCCAACAACAATATTAATTTCCCTTGCAGTCTGCTGCCAGCTCCGGTGCAGCAAGTATGGGATCGGGATGACGAGCGGCAAGCCCAACGCGTGGGCAGCGCGCTCGTGGTCTCCCAGACCAGCGTTCCACCGTACGGCCAGAGAAGAGGTTGGGTGCCACGAACTGAAGAAGATTTTGGAGGTACATAAGTTTGTTGTTACTTGGTAGCGTTCGTTAAGTGTCCTTATGTGAAATACTATAATTTCCTACAGAAATGATTCGTTTTAAATGTATATTTAAGAAAAACATCAGAAGTATTCAACTTATTTGGGTTGTAGCTGAATTTAGTCCATTTAGTATCTTCTCAGTGTAAATTGTGTTGTTCAAAACCTTCTCAAAACCTCAATTAGCTGTGATTCACGTAATTGAACATTATTTCTAGATGGAGGGGCGTTCCCCGAGATCCATGTTGCCCAGTACCCATTGGGGATGGGTGCAAGGGGCAAGGAGAGCACGTCCAATGCCCTTGCCGTGCAGTTGGATGAGTCTGGGCGCGTCAAGTATTCTGCTATCGCTCGCCAAGGACACAGTGCTGATAAGGTATGTTGTGCTTAATATGGTTTCCTCAAATTCCAATGTACGAAATGAAAGAGAGTGGCCACATTTTACAGATATAAGATAAATAGTATGAATCTTCTACATTGTTATAATCTGATAGTGCTTGTTCATACTGACTCGCGGGCGCGGTCGCGAAATATCAAACATATGAACTACTATGGAAGTGTTCACATACAAAACGCACGTGCGGTGTAAGTAGCGGGCACGCTAGCGACAAGCGCGCGCGGCCCGCTAGCGGCAATATCAAACGCATGAGAATGTATGAGAGTGTTCACACTGAACTAGCGGCGGAGCGCGCGATTCACTCGCGATGTCAGGTAAGTTCAACCATTTTGAACTTGTCGCTAGAAACGATAGCACATGAATTCATTATGTCCACAGATTAAAGGGTTGTTCTTTCATCTAAGATCATGTCCTTCAATACAGAAGAGTTTATTAGTACTATTCAGGCTAGAACTGATTTGATTTGAACTCAGATTTGGCAGAGTAAACGCGCGTTCAGTGTGAACAAACACTTATTGTTCTAATCTGTCCTCAACCAATCTGCACTGGAGCAGCGTGGTGGAGTGTCCATTTAGAATTTTGAAAGTTTCTATCAGATTTCCTCTTTGCCTCCGGTGTTCCAAACTGTTTATTGTTTTTTGTATACAGGCAAAAAATAACCTGGTTTCTATCAGGGTTGGCATGAATAAATCATTTTGATTTAAATCATGATTTAAATCACGATTTAAATCAAATGATTTTTTCAATAAAAATCAATGATTTAATCAAAAATATGTAATTTCATTTTCTTTCGCAGAAATCCACATATAAAAAAGGAGGAAGTGCGTGTCAGGCCACGCCCAATGTAGGGTTCCGATTCCGAAGTAGTACATTTATCGACTAATACTTTTAACTAAATACCTAGTCCCACTTGACTCTAAACAAAATCAGCACTTTAAAGGCAAATATTTCACAAACGGACCCCTAATTCCAAAAATGGTCTTAGAAGACCCATAACATTTTTGAAAGACCTTTTCAACGATACCCCACACAATAGGGTACGCGACGAATAAAAAAAATCATCCTCACGTTACCTGTAGGGGAGGTACCCTGAAAAAAAATGTTTTTAGGGTTCCGTAGCCAAATGGCAAAAAACGGAACCCTTATAGATTCGTCATGTCTGTCTGTCTGTCTGTCCGTCCGTATGTCACAGCCACTTTTTTCCCGAACTATAGGAACTATACTGTTGAAACTTGGTAAGTAGATGTATTCTGTGAACCGCATTAAGATTTTCATACAAAAATAGAAAAAAAACAATAAATTTTGGGGGTTCCCCATACTTAGAACTGAAACTCAAAAATTTTTTTTTCATCAAACCCATGCGTGTGGGGTGGGGTATCTATTAATAGGTCTTCAAAAATGATATTGAGGTTTCTAATATCATTTTTTTCTAAACTGAATATTTTGCGCGAGAGACACTTCCAAAGTGGTAAAAAGTGTGTCCCCCCCCTGTAACTTCTAAAATAAGAGAATGATAAAACTAAAAAAAATATATGATGTAAATTACCATGCAAACTTCCAACGAAAATTGGTTTGAACGAGATCTAGTAAGTAGTTTTTTTTTTAATACGTCATAAATCGTAAACCACAATTTACCTCGATCAAAGTTACAACGAACTTCAAGAACTTTTATATTATGTTATTTGCTACTACGGAACCCTTCATGGGCGAGTCCGACTCGCACTTGGCCGCTTTTTATTCAATATTTTTTTCTACAATTCTGAAGTTTAATAATTTATATGTATATCCGTGCCAAATTACAGCTTTCTAGCATTAAGGGTTTTGGCGCTTTGCTTCGGACAGACGGACGGACATGACGAAACTATAAGGGTTCCGATTTTACTTCGGAACCCTAAAAACAAATTTAGAATTTGCATTCACTTGCTTTTCCACATTTGCTTGGCATTCACAAGTCAGACAAAAGAGAAAGAGGGCGCGTTCTGTTTTGCGCAAAAATATTTTAAAATAAAATGAAAAAATCAAAAAAATCTGATTAATTAGGATTTTTTTAAAAAATCGTGATTTATACGATTTTTTAAAAAAATCATGATTTTTTCCAACCCTGGTTTCTATAATATAATCAGTTCAAATATGGCAGATTGAGTTGGTTAATGAATTTTATATTATATATCTCTTTATATTTTCAGTGATATTTAAATTAGCTTAAGCCTTAAAAACATAGCATTAAAGATACTATACCCTGTTCACAAATCTTAGAGACTAAAATGACAACCATTAATGTCAAAGTTCGAAATAATGATACCAGCTAAATTTGTGCGATCTACTTTTCCGGTTTTTTGAATCGTAAACTATTTCGTAAGAATAGTGACATATTAGTAGCGACACGCATATCTACCTAGATATTTAGTATTCGGCTAAATAGTATAAAATTCGCTGTATACCGAATGTAACCATAACCAAACACTCGTTCTTGTAAGCAAAATAACTTATAAATTTATTAAGTAAGGGCAAATATATTATGGATATATGAATGATAATGGTTGCTTAAACTTATTTTTATACTAGTTTTAGGTACTCTTCAATAATCACACAAATAGTCGACCTTCCTTATAAGCTGTGAAATTTTTTCCGATTTACTTTTCGGTTTATGGTCATCACTATTTAATTTGCGCCCGAAACTGGTCACCCATGAAACGTCAATTTAGTCTCTAAGATTTGTGAACGGATTATACCTTTTACTACTAAATATCACAAATTATAGTTGACAAAACAATTTAACAGTATCAACTGTATAACAATAACAACAACAATGTGTTTGTCATCAGATCATTTACTCGAAGCTGACTGATCTCCTACCATCGGAAGTGCTGGCTGAGGATGACCCAACCCTGCAGAAGCCTAGTGAAGATGACATCCAGGACATTACTGAGAAAACCAAACTGGCCTTGGAGAAACTTACCAATGCTAAAATATCTGCGGCTTTACCTGTCAAAGCTGCTCCGAAGGCTGTGAGTTGGTTTCTTAGTTACTAATATTAGTAATTATTAATTCAGCTACAATAAATCAAACCTAATCACAGTGGCTCTTGGGATAGCTGTCTCCAAGCCCAATATCCCAAATAATGAAATAATAATTGTTATTGCTTTAAGTTACTAATTATGTAGTACTATTTAGATATGCAATCCTTGGTGTAAATCAGTTATGGTGTCAAATGTATGTAATGTATAGAACTATTACAGTAGTAATATTTCTATAAATAGTGGTCTGGTTAAAGTAATTTCATTTATAAGCCACTTTAAATTGACAAGCAACTAAAACAGTATGCAAGTGTATATAGACTTCTAGAAGCATTGTTACATAACAATGCAAGAAGAAGAACATCTAGAAAGTGTGTTGATAGTGTGTGATGTTTCCAGGCCCCAGCACAGTACATACGGTACACTCCAGCTCAGCAGGGCGGTTCTTTCAATTCCGGAGCCAAGCAAAGAGTTATCAGGTAAGGTTTAAAACCAGTTAGGTTAAGAACTTTAGAAATATGTTCATTTCTAAGACATTCTTCATTTGTTTGTTATCTGCAGAGCGAGGGGTCTTTGGTTCTATTAATAGCCAAGGCAGATATTTATGTGACAGATAAATATTTGTAGTCAAGTCATAAGTGTTATAGTCATGTCTTATTTGTGTTGTCCATGCCACCCACGACGCACAAAGCTACTGTGGTTGTATGAATGTAAGCGTTTATTTATTCAATCAAGATTACGTACAATCATGACAATCACCACTAATTATTGTGTTCTAGAATGGTAGAAGCACAATCAGACCCGATGGAGCCCCCGCGTTTCCAAATCAACCGCAAGATCCCGCGCGCGGCGCCTTCGCCCCCCGCACCAGTGTTACACTCGCCCCCGCGCCGCGTGTCTGTGAAACAACAGCGCGACTGGAAGGTGCCGCCGTGTGTGTCGCACTGGAAGAACGCTAAAGGTCCATTATTGCACTAAAATACATTATTACAATAAAGACGACCCCTGTGTCGTTGGTTTGCCACGCTTGACCGCTGATTTTTGGGTTCCATTGCCAGCGAGGCGGGAATTTGAATGATGACTTACATTTTCTATTCTTGACTTCGGTGTGTTCATGGCACCCACGACACAGGAAATGTCACACAGCCGTGATGATAAAAAGCAAAGCAAAAGCAAATTAAGTAAAAAGTAAGCAAAAAAATTTGCTTTTGCTTTGCTTTTTATAAGTTTGACGTCTCTGTGTGTCTGCCTGTGGCATCGTAACTCCCAAACGAATTAACTCTGATGTGTATCACAGATACTCATAGTGCTCCCTAACATTTGTGTCGAATACAAATTACTCATGTATCTGATAAAGCCTCCGTCCAACAGGTTACACGATCCCCTTGGACAAGCGTCTAGCAGCGGACGGCAGGGGTCTTCAGCAAGTCCACATCAACGAGCAGTTCAGTCGGCTAGCGGAGGCACTGTACGTGGCTGACAGAAAGGCTAGAGAGGCGGTGGAAGCGAGGGCACAGCTCGAGAGGAGACTCGCGCAGCGGGACAAGGAACGCAAGGAGGAACACTTGAGGGTGCTTGCGCAGCGGGCTAGGGATCATCGGGCAGGTATGGTGATTGAAGAGTAATATACAAATCTTTTATTTATTTCAAACACAAGTTTTTTTAATGGAAAGGCACAAAGTACAAAGGCTTCCATCATTATTACGACACAGCTGTACCACTACTGGGTTCAACGATATAAGAGGTATAAGCTATAATTCCGTCACAGGCCAAGTATGGATTGGCTGACTTCATACTCCTTTGGAAACATTATGGCGGACTTTTAGGTGTGCAGGTTTCATTAAAGCATGACATATGTAGTACACGTTACTAATGGAACCTATGTTACAAGGTACCCCGCTTTTCCACCAAGGAAAAAAAATTGAGTATTATGAAATTATAAACTGGTTTATACGCACAGACACGTTTGGCAATTTTTATAATCCTAATAACTTCGAATCTCCAGTATACAAAATCGCATTTCCTCAGGTATTCGCGCTCCAGATGAAGTAGAAGAAGGGACGGAGGCCGGCGAGGTGGAGGGCGAAGGCGCCGCCGAGCGGGACCGCTTGCGGGCGGAGCGACACCGCGAGCGGCAGCGCGACAGAAACCTGGCTAGGGCTGCGCCAGACAAGAGGTAGCGTTTGACCATAACAAAGAACAGTAAAATTGTTATTAAAGTCAGCACTTGACATTATAACCTTATTACGTCATACTCACATCGGCCACGCTGCTATATTGAATTGAATGTATGTAATACACCATACTATTACACCGTATTTTGGTCCTTCGAGCCGGGTATGTACCAGCTACCTATGGATGAACAGATGAATAGCATAGTTATCATAATACCACCATCGATGTTTCTCTTACTTCCCGAAGGTTGACTGGCAGAGAATGCTTTTAGCATTAAGTCCACCTTTGTACCTTTTACATTGTTGTAAGGTTCAAAAGTTAAAATAAATAATTAAATAATGTAATTTATGTAGTTGATATGTGACAGAACTTGTTAATATCCCAGGTCTAAGCTAGTGAAAGACCGCGAGCGCGACATATCGGAGCAGATCGCGCTGGGCATGCCGGCCAAGTCCACAGCCGGGGGAGAGGGCATGTTCGACCAGCGGCTGTTCAATACCAGCAAGGGGATGGATAGCGGTATGCTGTGCTTGTATACTAATATTAGTAATATTACTAATCTATACTTTACCCAGTGTATGATAGTACGCAAGATTTTTGTGTGGGAATAGTCGAAAATTCACTTAAATAGACCAAATGTGCCTAATACATTGTTTTAGTTGTCTTACGCCCCAACTCAGTCACTAGCGGTTACTTTAATTGCTCCTTATTACAGAATCACTATAACAAAACAAAAAAAAAACTAACAGTTATTTGGTATATCTAGGCTATGGCGACGACGAAGCGTACACAGTGTACGACAAGCCGTGGCGCAACCAGGACTCGGTGGGCGCGCACATATACCGTCCGTCGCGACACGCCGATCAGGACAACTATGGCGGGGATTTGGACTCCATTGTTAATAATAGACGGTGAGTGTGACTGTGATACAGGATGAATTTTTCAAGTGGGAATGGATGGCCAAATTTTAATCTATGAGGAATAGTGAAAAGTGCTAAAAGGAGGGTCGGGGCCGATTTTGATGAAAAGTAAAACTGTATAATTTTTTATAATTCTTCATAAAAAATAACCGACTTCAAAAACTATTCATCAGATCACGCTCAAATAGGACCAGATGACAAGCACCAGCTTTCGAATATAAAAAGAATCATCAAAACTGGAACACCCAGTAAAAAGTACGTAACTCACAAAAAAAAAACAGTCGAATTGAGAACCTACTCCGTTGTTTAAAGTTTTGTTAAAATCAATATAACAAACATCCTGTATAATTACACCATACGAGTTTCGCGACCAAGTGTCGAATTCTAGAAAGTAATGACTTACGCCAAAGTTAATGTATAAATGTGGTATAAATTGTTTTTCTTTCTTTCAGTTTCGTAGCTGACAAGGAATTCGCCGGCACAAGCGCAAGTAATACTCGGTCGGGCCCTGTTCAGTTTGAAAGGGACGCACCCAGGGAGGAACCAGTTAGTATACATTATATACCGTTCATTACGTATCCCTCGAGGTTTCTGACTGTATTGTTATAGTACATGTTAAATGTACACTTATAAAGTCGATCGTCGAATCAAATGGGCCTAGACTTAGATAAAGTAGGGCAACACCGTAGGTTAACCAATAACGCATAGGGATGCACAGCAATAAAATTGTACCCAATGACTTTTTGGACTTGATGGTTTGGCCTATCCACAGAAAGGTACAGTCATTCTCTGGTTAAACTCCCGTCTGGGGTGAATATCATATAATAAAATAAAATCACACTGTAAAATATGTTTTGTATTGATAATAGTCTTTTACTTTGTACAATATGTTACCTTGTGTAGTACATACATACTATTATACCTATCTAATCAGAACAACTCCCCCAGGCTCGAAGCGGCCAAGCGGATGCAGACTTCGATCCGTTCGGTCTGGATCGGTTCTTGAGCGAGGCCAAGCGGGCCGACAAGACGTCCCGCAAGCGCGACCACCACGAACCGCACGCGAAGAAGCGGCGCGAGTAGATTGTGAGTATTTAACGTTGACTTTGAACTTTCAACGAAGATTTTTTGAAGTCATACCTCTTATGGGGCGTTTGGAAAAATATGAGAGTACAATTTTTTACGATGCGACAGCGAAAAAAGAAACATGATGCAGGTGCGTGATACTAGGCGCACAGCATTGGATCGGAGGTAAGTATAACTTCTGACGTGTGAATTGAAATAGTCTGCAAACGAGCTTACGATCCACCTGATGGTATGTGGCTATCGTCGCTTATGCACATCAGCGACATCAAAGGCATTACTAATGCGTTGCCGGCCAAGAAAGAGAGAAGAAAAAGAAAGCTCTCTCAAGCCCCCAGCCGGAAAACGTCGAGTCGTTTGTCGGTTGATTTCAGCAAGAGGGTGGTAGCTATCCAACGAACCCCACGGAGATCAGATTCAGTAGGTAATAATGAACTTGAAGCCAGCTGCGGTCATAATTTGACGTGTTTGGTGATACTTGTCGTTCGCTCTGAATTACTTACCTTTTTATAGTCATTAAAGTTTACATTTTATTTCCATGTGTCACAACCTTTACGTCTCAATGTAAATTGACCCTATGGACAAGCCTTTAGCACGGTTAAAACGTTGCAATTTCATTGGCCCAATTTGCCATTTTTCTTTAGAGTGTAAAATTGTAAATGATTTAGATTTCGTTTTTTATTTCAGATTTCATACATTATATGTGGAATCAAGATAGGCTGTATATAAACGAGACTTGGTGTATTACAGTGCCTTCTGTCTTTTCCAAACAATTGTGTTCAAACAAGGAGTTTGTAAAATATCAGTAAATTCAGTTATGTATATTGAAAGTGAAAGCCAACGTTTGTAATAGAAATTATAAGATTATTGTATAAAGGTTAGATGTTGCTTTTTGTATACTGTATGCTGTTAATATACTATTATGTCACATTGTAGTGTTCATGATATTTATTACAGTTATAATTTGAAAAAGCTATATCTTATATTGAATTATTTTCCAGCTTCTGACCATAAAGCGTAATACGAATAAATATTGTAAGTAAATTGCTGAATTTTTTTTAATATCGAACTCTGCAAATTAGGTGTCGAATTTTGAAGGAAAGTCGTAAATTTAGTATATTAAATACAACTTCCATTGTCAAATGATAACAATTTTATATTACAATATGTAAATAATGGGTAATATTTGTGCTTTAGTTTAATAATATTTAATGATTTGCAAAAATTAAAAGGTGATCCTACATTCTAGTATCAAATGTTAAATTAAACATCATTCGTTTTATCATAAACGAAAATACAGTCAGTTTTTTACAAGACGATGAAAGAAATACTAGGTTAATATTTAAGATTTATGTGCAAATCTTTTAAGTACATTTACACAAGTTAAGTAAAACATGACATTTTGCTGAAGTAGCAACATTGTTAAATTTAGGAGTAGAATTGACATAATAAAATGAAAATCACGCGCCTGATGCCAGCCTTATTTCATTTGCGAATAAGCCATGTCTGAGCTATTATTTTTAGCTAGTACATATTTAGTTTTCACAATAATTAATTGGTACCTTGCTGTAATAGTATAAGTGGAGAGACCAAGTTGAAAATAAATCTAAATGGTTGATGGTCCATCATGTCCACCGTGTAGAGAATGATTTAAAGAGTTATTTACTTACCGAGTACATTTATTATACAAACAAGAAAAAGTGAGGCCTCCAAATTGGATTTATTTGCTTTCAGTAGTGTGTGGGTACCCACATGGCAGGGTGTAATTTGTATAATATTGTTAGTGTTAATTACACTGGTGACTTTCGGAATCCTTACTTGGATTATGGAGAATGAGCAATCGACACTTGTGGGGCTAGACACTACCGCTTGAAACATGGAATATAGAGCTTAAGGAGAGCCATCTATGTGTATGAAAAGTGTCTGGCACTGCGGTAGATTAGGATTAATTTTATTGAACTCGGCAAACTTCACTCCGCAGCTCCGTCTACAGCAGCCATGTTCATACTTTTTCCGACGCCATCGCTATTGTGGTAGAATGGTGATAGGTACTGGAACCTCTATTTTCAGTAAACAGCTGGACACTTTCAACTGTTCCCCATATGAGATGGCTCTCCTTACCTTTATATTACATGCTCTGAAAGAAACATATTGTGTAAATTATATAGATAAGTAAGATTAAAAAAAGAGTGAAAACTTTAAATTGTAGTTTTCTTTATTATGAACCTTTTTTGTTATAGAATTTTAAAACAGTAGGTACTGTAGGTAGCTTAAGGCTCCGATCGAAACACGAGGCATTTTAACTCTCCAACGTAGGGATGGGTTGTGGGTACTTGTTGTTATAACCACAGTACTTGCTTTGAAAAATTGGCCTTCTCAATTCTATTACGATCCGTGTGGTGTAATGGATGCCGGATCACCGTTCGAAAGATCCCGAGTTCGATTCTCACTGGGAAAATAGAATGGGTATTTTCTATTTTTGGTCTGGGTTTGTCCATAGACTATGCTCTGTTGTTGAATTTGTGTGATGTGAATGTCCATAGAACGCATTACCGTGTGGGCTATAGCGTAACATAGAGATTTACTTTTGAAGCTTTTGTTCATTTTACATATTTAATTCAAATTAGGCATTTGTTCAGGAGTTTATAAGTCAAGATAAGACTTTCCTTATTTGTATCAAACTGCCAATAAACTATAGCGCACAAATTAAAAAAAAAAACACAATAACCTTTAAGATTTTATTTATTGAAGTAACAATACTTTGTAGTTTGTAACATATATAATAGTGAAAAATACACGAAAATAATACGACGACTTTAGTAGTGTACGCATCACCGATCAGAACCAAATCGTGGACATGCATACATGTGCTATTGAGACATCTAAAAATATCTATGGCAACATTTTAAATGCAATTTACTCCTCAAAACATAGTGCAATGTTGCCACGATTCTTACAATTTTAATACATACATTTCACACTGGCCTTAAAATTATTATGCCGTTCAGAACAATCGAGATGTTTATCTTATCACACTGTCATTTAATTACATTCATATATTCAAGACACTGGTATTATTTCTTACATTAAATTAATAAGGCCTTTCAGACTTGTAAATCGCAAAATTAAGTATAATAATAACTCTAAAAATTTATAAAGCTTATGCATTGTTTGGCTCGGTTCCTACAGAGCAGGGTGAGGACGTATTTGTTTGTAATTTTTAGCTAACGGAAGAGGAGACTAGGTGATTAGTAGCATCTTAAGCCCTTGGTCATGAGGCCTTTGGACTGACTGGAATGTCTTTTAAAACTGCTTCATTGCAAAGTTCCTACTTAAACCGAGAACCTATGGTAAACCGAGCCTAGAGAACCTATGGTATGTATTATTATAATATCATTGTACGTGCAGTCGTCGGTGTGCGTACACCCCTCGATCGTTTACTTGTGCTTAAGTACGGTGTTTTTGAGTTTGTCGAAGTTAGCTCCGGAGAACTCTTCCAATTTCTTAGAGCTCTTCACAAATACAAATGTGGGCATCGAGTTAATGTTGTATTCGGCAGCGATGTCTTCGCATTCGTCTACGTCCACCTGAAATTAAAACATTTATGGTAAATACATGCTTCACACACTCACAATACTTCACTAGGATTCCCTGTGTCACTGGAGGCATACGTCTATCCACAATTTTTAAGTCAGTTGTAACAACTGAGCGAACTGAAAAAGAGTGGTTTGATAGATAGGTGGTAAGTTAAAAAGTAGTTAAGCGAGGAGTCCCGGGTTCGTTTCCCGGCCGGCGCAGATATTTATGTGACATATAAATATTTGTACTCGGCTCGGGTCCTGGGTGTATTATGATGTGTATGTGTCGTCCATGCCACCCGCGACACAGATAGACTGCGGTATGAGTGTGTAAGCATTTATTAATGTTTATCTTTGTTGCAAATGTATAATGGGCTTGTGACAATGTTAAGTGTTCGTTACACTTGAACAGAGTAAGTTGTAAAGAGAAACTAGGACTGATGATAATAAGATATCTAGTCTTGTCTTTAATATCCACATATTGTGCGAATTACTTGAAATAATAACGCATAGAAAACTGTTATTACTAGTGACTGACATTGAACGCAGAGTTTGGTATGCTAATGATTCAAGCACCCTTCACCCTGAATCATAGTTGTTTGAAACAAATTACTTCACGGCACCCTAAGTCGGTGTATAATAGGTGCACTGTCAAACTAATGCGGTACAAAAAGTAATTATACAAGAAATAGATAAGTATTTTAACATTAATTTTAAAATCTTTTAGCAATGTTAGCGACCTTCAATGACTTACTCGTTTATCAAGTTACTATCGCCACAACAATAATTAATTAAATAAATACTATATATTTTTAACCTTGTTTTTAAAATTAGTTATCTCTACTAATAGCCTAAAGAATTTTTTTTGTGTAAATGATGGTGAGTGGTTACCGTCGCGCGTTGCATTTCCGGCAAATCATTAGTTAGATGATTGATGGCATGGAGTACTCTATTTTTCATGATTGGTGGGTAGTGATTATAGCATTATGTATGCTTTTAAGTAACAAACGACACAGCTTTTACAATTAAAGTATTGCTGCCACACTGGAAACATAAATTATTTTGAAACATTACTTAACACTTATTATTTACTGGCGTGGCAGCACCGCTAAGCACACCAGTCACACGCATAAATTATAATATGGAAGTTCACTTGTGTACAATACATACGTGGAGACGTTGTCATGGTCGTTCTATTAAGCGGCCATTGTTACTATTCTCCGTTTTTTATGAGTCCTAATGGTCCTATTTAATGAACAAAACACTGTCTTTTTATCGTTATTTGTCTTCGATAACTGATAAAATTGTAATTTAAAAATACGGCAGACATATGAATAAACATTTAATGCCAAAACTATACGTAATTTATGTACACCGTTAATTATTTTTTTACAATTAATTTAAATTCTTTCCATAAAAAGTAAATAAGTGTCGTCTAAAAAATGAAGTTTAACGCCCCAACTCACTAACGGTTACTTAAATCGCTCCTTTGTTCGCTCGTTGGGGCTTTAGTGATATTAGTATACTGTTATGAATCTGTTACCTTGACAACGACGATTGAGTCAGCCATCTCATTGGCGAGCTCCTCTAGCTTGGGCCCGATCATCTTGCAGGGCCCGCACCAGGTGGCCATGAAGTCGATGACCACCAGCTTGTCTCCAGCCTCCGTCAGCCGGTTCTTCAGGTCCTCAGCGTCTTTGATGTGGATGGCCATTGTGACTGGAAAGAAGAAAGGTTATTATTAGCTGATGTCTGATTAAAAGATGCTTTTCTTTACATGTGATTACTTATGCTTGACTGCAATTCCACCTGAATAATTTCCAAATCAGTAACTTTATTTCTTACAATGCCATTAGTGTCATATGTTCTATGCCCGTTGGCCTATTGAGTTTGTAGAACGAGCACGCACGAGTAAGTTTACCAGTAACTTATACGAGGTGTCACTTCAAATCTCGATAGATGAATCCAAATATACATAATTTCCTGTATCTGAATGTTCCTATGCATAGGGAAGTATACGGTGAGTAATTTGTATATTGGGAATCTTAGACGAAGTGAGATCATCGATTGCAATGTATTGTGATCCAAGATGAATCGTTTGCAACGCATGAGCGGATCCGCGCATAACATATTACGTTACGAAGGTCAAGAATCAAGATCATTACATAGTTCTAAATGTTCTATCTAATATCAGATGCATTAGCTCGGATAGACATAATTTATGTTTGCGACAAATTAATTTTTAAATCTTAAAAGTCACAAGAAAAATCTGGTGCCAAATGTCCATTTAAGATGTAAATAGGGGTTATGAACTAACTAAAAAGATTCCTATCACAAAAAAAATAAAAAAAGTTACTTTTATGTAGTAGAAGTGACTGGTAATTCAGAGGTGAATGTTTGAAATGTTCCATAAACTACTCAATTTATGGACAGTTTATTAGTGATCAAAGACAGTTATTAAAGAAAATACAACAATAACTTCAGAGAAGGAAATCGGAATGCTCTTATAAAGTCTCGTTATCGAAGCATCAAAGTCTATTTCTTTAACAAGCCTTGACCGTTCCATGTCATAAACGTTAAACTCACCGTAGCATTACATCACAAACGACTTGTTTTAAAAAAATTGCTGTGTCGTCTAAACCGTGAATTGCTGAAACTACCAAATTATAAACAGAAAAATGACTACGTAAGTAGTAACTCCTTTTTTGCTGAATCATTATCTACAACTGAGTCAGCCTCGACTTAAATATGTACGGAAGTACTTATTACTATAAAAAAAAACTAGTACTCACAAGTGAGTCATGAGTCAAGGTCAAGTTAGTCAAGGTCGTGTTAAAATTGTGATTATTAAACAAAATGAACTACGGCATATTTACACTACTAACTGCCCATTGTATTGATTATGTTTACTACGCTTGCGTCGATGACGTCATGCATTACAAACGGCTTGACCGATCATGACCACCAACAAAATCAATTCCACGCTCATATCGCAGCGATTATAACGAACATAATTACAATTTTACTATTAATCTTACAAATGATTACATTATCGTTTACGCCATTATGATTAAACTTGTACGAGGGAACTTATACATAAATGTAATTCTTCATGTTTTACACTGATACCAATGAGGAATACAAAAATCGTGACCATTGAAGTTAAAGTAGGTATCTAATTATCTTGGGATATTGTCTATATATCAGCCTTTCGAAGTCCACTGCTGGACATAGGCCTCATCTAACTGGCGCGACTCCGACCGGACATACGCTCTCTGAATCCAGTGGCTTCCTGCTGTCTTCTTCAGGTTACCGTTGATCTTTTTACCGAGACATGGTTGCTATACGAGAACATTTTGACTTAAAGAGTTAAGGGAAAGTAAATTCAAGTATTGTTATATTCTATTGTGATAGTCATCCTGATTCACTAGTGAATGGAATTTCCGTAAAGTCAATCTCTATTTATATTCAATAACATCAACACAACTAGTCTAAAACTACTACAATGGTAATAATTAGAATCTACTTTATTATCTACTACATTTTAGAGGTCTCTATCTAACAATAGAAATTTCAATAAGGACAGTAAGTAGATATTAGATTTGAATATAATAAACAGATCTGACGCCAGGCCACTAACACTGTTGTACTTATTAGAAACTGGTACGGATAGATAACAAAATATGATAATATATAAATATAAAGGGTTATGATTTCAGTTCGTATTTCTATGTTCACCTGATCACGTAACCTTTGTTAACCACTTAATATCATTATAGTTGATCATAATCGTTAGAAGCGTCTTGATCGTCCAATGTCATAAAAACCATTTAAAAAGGTGTCGTGCTTGATAAGAAACGCTGGGGCTTAATTAGCACATTTCAAAAAATTATGATGTAACTCACATTTTTAGCGCGATTTTAGCGTAGTCAGGTATTAGCTGTTAAACTAACTTTAAAGCAATAACGCCACTCACCTAGAATAATTTACAATTAATTTAATGTCAGTCTTTGAATTATCACAGCACAGATCCCAAGGATGTAACAAAACTTTAGATCGGAGACACGTTTCACACGTCTTATCACCACGATAGCTTGCAATCGACTGACCGTAACGCGGGAAAGATACTTTATACTTTTCAAGAGTCGGAGACATCGAGGCGAAAACGACGGGTTTATATTACTCACTTTGAATCGAAGCGATGACGTCATATTTTTTTATATCGCAGTGGTTATGCCGCTGACCAACACTATGTATAAATAATTTGATTTGTCACGTAGTTGAACGACAGGGACAGGAGGAAACTGACAAGCGCGGGAATTTGCAACGGAAGGAAAAATTGCATTGTTAATGATAAGCTGCACTTTGGACGAGCTTTATCACTTGAAATTACTTTGTTGACATTGCTAAATTCAACCATTTTGTCTAGGGCTAAAGTTTAGGCGATGTCACATTTCATGAGCAATGGTAACATTCGATAATCTTTTCCTAACAAAAAATAACCGACTTCAAAATTACTCAAAAACTACTAGTCAGATCTCGTTCTTTATGTGGGACCACATAAGAAGCGCCTGCTTTCGATTAAAAAAAGAATCATGAAAATCGGTTTCATCCAGTCGAGAGTTCTGAAGTAACAAACATAAAAAAATACAGTCGAATGTGTCGTGAGAACCTCCTCCTTTTTTTGAAGTCGGTTAAAAATATTTATGGTTATCATTTATGTGGAAAAGATGTAATGTATTTTTCAAGAGTTGAACGGAATCCTAATAATCACACCAATAGATTACGATTGAGTTACGATTAGAGATGTCTCGAAATAACTTTGATAAGAGGTCGGTATCTGTGGGCAAAACTTCCCGTTAGGAATTTGACAAAACCAGTTTCGTCAGTACATTCTAACCACAGTTCTAACGCTACATAGTAGGTATATGTAATTTGCTTAGTATAAATAAACTAAGCTCTGTCCTCAGTATAACCCAATTGGCCAATTATAGGTGCCATTAATTTTGAATTTTTCTCGAATTGACGATGATAGGTGTACTGACGTCATTATAATTCTATATGCGAGTGAGTCTCACGTTAGTTTGATTTCGTCTATTTTTTTTACTTTTATTTTATTTGGCACAAGCGATGCGGAAGGAATCATATGAGGGTATTGCGTCACACATCCATTTACTCGGACGTACTATTACCAGCTTCGCGCTACGGTTAATACGAGTACTACCTATCATTGCTTATCATTCCTCCTGAGTCATAACTAATGATAATAACAAACACTTTGGAGTATGTAGTCATGTTGAGTGGGTCGTTTCTTAAACGCAATGATTAAGCACGAATGAAGACAGGATGACTCGCTTGCATGTTTATAATTATTTATTTGTTATATTACCAGGATATAGATTAAAATTGTTTTAGTAATTATAATACCAGTATAGTACCAGTACAAATGACGCAAACAGCCGGACATAAATGAACGTTTCATAGTTATTATCAGCTTATTCCGCTTTACTTATCAGTATGGAAATGTAGGGTTCTTGGCATTCTTTCTGTACACATGAAGGTAATGCTTGACTCCAATCAAACTTGATGATAAGTGGCGACAGAGGATGGCGCATACCATCAACTTATTAAAAGCCTAAAACCTTCGATCACTTATAAAAGATCTGTTCTGTTTTTAGTGATCGAAGCCTAAAACTCAAATGGAAAAGGTTTCATCTTAATGCACGCTTATAGCAAAGGTTGATGATAAGTGGCGACAGAGGATGGCGCATACCATCAACTTATTAAAAGCCTAAAACCTTCGATCACTTATAAAAGATCTGTTCTGTTTTTAGTGATCGAAGCCTAAAACTCAAATGGAAAAGGTTTCATCTTAATGCACGCTTATAGCAAAGGTGGATCTTTTTGTACCACTTAGCTTTAAGGTTATAATATGGTGTAAATAAATAAATAAAATGCATTCAAAGTAATTGGATTCCGAGGTTTAAACCTAACGGGACTATTAGAGTCCATTATAGTGAAACATAAAAAAATATTTGGAGAGATGTAAGTTTGCACGGGAATATTGAAGCAGGTCAGGGCAGGACGCTGGATGTAAATAGGGCAAACGTCGTCTAAGTCAATTGACACACTTTATGCAATAGCTTCATACATTTTTAAGAATAAAGTATGTCGTATCGCACAACATACGTAAGGATTTTACTAATGATTACAAAGCTTTTTTTCCATAAAACAGAGGACAACATTCTAGAACTCTTGAGCGAAGTGAGGGATGCATGAAGTGTTTTTTTAGCGAATAACGGAAACAAACAACAATAGCATCTCTTCCTTGCCTATACATAGGCAACACAATATTACAATATTTGATAATTTTAAACTCATTACCATTACAATGTTTGTACTAATTAAGATGTTAACTAGACTAAAGTCCAAATGAATATTTGTTAAGTGATTTTGTGAACTAATGATGATGAGTGTTTACTTTCCCAACCCTCGTAATTTATTGTTTACATTGTTATGATATACCTACATATAAGCTAAGATCTAGTTGTAATAGACAGTTCTTCTTCAGTTATTCTACGACTTACATTAATAAACGTGTTATAAATAGTAAAAGCTGCAACAAGTCATTTCTAAAGCCCCTTCTGACTACATAACACCTATTTCAAATACATTTATTCACTTTCTTTGTAAGGCGATTTTTTTCACTCAAAGTGATTGGAGACCCGTGCCTACATGGCCATTACTGAGTCGAAGCCAGAGGACCGTATTTTAAAGTCGTTATTGTAATTGCAATAATATTACAATTATTAATCAACTAAGACGTCTAAGACGCTGAACTATAACACCATGTTTTAATTTAACTACATACCTACTACCAAAATTAGCCATTGGGTAGGTATACCAGTATATGTATGTATATCAGTCGTGTCGTTGTATGGATTCGTCTGAGTGCGACCTACAGCGTCGTAGTCACGACCTCTTGCCCATCGCAAAAGTTAATAAGAATAATTACGATGATTATCGCATGAGTAGGTATTACTTTTAATTGCAGTTAATAGTTTTGAACGACCTACAAAGATAGTTTCATTCACGTGCCGTCGAAGCGCGTTTTGTTAAACGTTGGTTTATGATACGATTATTGAATATGTTTGATGTTATACATTCATGAAGTAAAATGAGCTTTAGATAGTCTGCAGTAGTTTTGTATCATAGATTACCCCCACAAGATACCGCATACAAGGCAACTGACGCGCGGCAACATAGAAGTGCTTTTGCTATGCATATGAAGCTGTACTAGCATTCACGACATTAGTATCGACCAAGACCTTTGACCCGTATACACGCGGATCTTTCAGAATTTAATTAATTTCAAAAAAGCATTCGCTGATGGAACCATGGCTTATTGCAGAGTGAAATGGTGTGATAAATCAGTGCGTAAAAACAGTTACCAAAACGATGGCATATCATTTCATAAATTAGTAATTCATATTTATTTTACAAATTTTGTTCTAATGAAGCAGAGTTCAACTTATGCTGGTTTTGAGAGTGACATTTTGTAAAAATTTCATTCCTAATTCAAAATAATTATCTTGTTTCTGACTAATGACAATACTAGGGAAGTGAATTTTTCATTTTCAACGCGTATCGATATTAATTTTGAGGATATTGCTATGAAATCGATAATTTCTAACAAGTTATAAGTGGGACAAAGGTTGCTGTAGTCAAGGATAACATTATTTATTATATGGATAAACATTGTGGTAATGGTTTCTGGGGGCACAGCAGTGCCCCCGCCAAGTCGAGCAAAAAAGCGGCACGGCCGTACCATCCTTTTCTCGAAGCAATTCAGGCCATTTTCGACCCCCTATAACTTCCTTGTGGATAAAGCTAGAAGTCTGAATTTTCAGCTACCAAGCAGTCATGGTATAAACACGCTATATTTCAAATTTCATTCAATTTGATTCAGTAGTTTTAGAATTATAACTAGTCAAAGTTGCTTAATTTCGTCACTCACTAACTGACTGACCGATCATCAAAACTCTAAGGCACTTCTAGCAGACATAGAAGCTTCAAATTTGGAACACAATTAGTGTTTAGTGTATAGATCAAGGAAAAACTAAAATATTTTGCAATTTCGCTCCAGTTTTCTAGATATATCAACTGCATAAATAACTTTGTAATCCTATATAAAGGTATAGGATTACAAAGTTACATTTGCAGTTAATGAATCACTGTACCTGTATAACAAAGTTACATTTGCAGTGAATAAATCAGTGTACATGTATATAATATGTGTAGATAGGTACCTAGATATAATTATGTTCAAAGATAACTTGTAAAAGGAAAAAAAGTAGGACTATCTACAAAAAGAAATGAGATGCCATCAAAAACATAACTTGTAAAAAAACCCAAGTCTCGCAACTCAGTTCTTCTACCGTAAAAACTTGTGAGATCCATGTAATACCAAGTCGGTTAATTTATTCAGTTCCTACTTAAGGTTCCTTCTGTCTTAAGTTATTACGTAATTAGCTAACCTAACAAGTAACAACATCTTATAGTGACCATATCAATATTGAAAATCTTTTATGTTTTAAATAAATAGATTGACTTGGCAATCGCACTAAACAAATATAATATGTAGGTAGATATTACTTGTGAGATACATTGTGTTTTCATGCGATGGTCAAGTCGATGTATTTATTTAAAACATAAAAGATTTTCAATATTGATATGGTCACTATAAGATGTTGTTACTTGTTAGGTTAGCTAATTACGTAATAACTTAAGACAGAAGGAACCTTAAGTAGGAACTGAATAAATTAACCGACTTGGTATTACATGGATCTCACAAGTTTTTACGGTAGAAGAACTGAGTTGCGAGACTTGGGTTTTTTTACAAGTTATGTTTTTGATGGCATTATAGATTTCCTAGATGCCCCGAGAGGACGGAAAAATGTATAGAAGCAATGCACCGTGGAGAGGGATGGTTTCCTACCAAATACAGTGTCGTTTGTTTAACAGAGTTTCAAGACTTGCGTTTCTATTCTTCTTGATACTAAAGAATGTTGTTCACGCCTGTAATTGGTACTCACACTAGTCCAGTTTCTATAGAACTTATATTTGTAATGTAATGTGTGTACTGCTGTTGGTGTGCTAATAAAATAAAATAATAAATAAATAAATAATAAAATAACACACTTTTCAGTTGACAGTTTCTACTATATGAAGAAATAATAATCATCGAAGGTTGATGGATTCAGTTGTATCATCGTTATACCTACCAGTTTAATATTAATATAATATTGTATATTTATTAAAAGTATCGATATTTTCATTGTATTGTTATTCATTATAATTGTCCTGAAAGTAAATAATGATAATAACAAACATCGATCGTACGATTAATCGATCATACATACTCAATCACTATGGACGGGTTGAGCTTGATAAATTCCAAGTTTGAATTTTAAATATCCAATCACAACGCATCTGTTTCGTACCCCGCAAACCGCACCTTCCGCAAAATTGTGACTTTGAAGTCGAAGAAATATTCATTAATACGGAATCTATTGGAGGTTATCTATGTTTTGTATAGACCATAGATTATCTTGCTTATTTCGATAATTAAAATTTTAAGGATATGAATTTCTGATGCGAATAATAAGCGGCTCGAAGGACCAAAACATTCGGAATTTCGCTTTGCAATTTCTACTCTGTCGTACCAGAATGTTGTGGGATCCTTTAGAGAAGACATTTCAAATACTGAATCTCATAATATATGGGAACTACACCTTCCGGCTTAATTTATTGCACAATCACTGAATAAAGTGTGCAACATTCTTTACAATTATAATTACTAGTAAAAAGATTATGTCCCAAGATAGTATTTACACGCCAGTAGAACATGTGTATCTAAGGCGAGTGCCCCATTTGCGAAAATTACGCGCATATGATGACATTAAGTAAAAATCATTAAAATTATGTATTTATTTAATGAAACTCTATTAAAAGATTAGAAAATACGCATTTATTGCATTATTATGAGCGAGATGGCGGATGGATATTTTGATAAAATAAAACTACAAAATACGGCAAGCCGCCATGATATCCTGAACGCTAATCAATCTAAATCTGTGCGAATTACGTCACGCCTCAGTAAACAAACGAATATGACAATACTGACAATGGCATGTTGTCTATTCCTTTACTGAGGCATGACGTCACAAGCGACGCCATGACACTTTGAAGTGTTTTGGTGCGAATTTTAAACTTATAAATTGAAGTGTATTTATTTAATACTAAACCTTATTTTTTTGCGGAAAATGATAATAATATATTTCCCAACAATATAGAACATTATTTTTTGATCTGTCATCATGCCTATTGACTATCCTTTACGCGAACGTACCTAATCAAAATCAAAACGTGAGATACCCTACGTCCTATTCCAAATCATGGTTTAACTGTGTGCTAAAAATTAAAAAAAGAGTAACAAACATCCTCACTTAGTAGTAGTAGTAGGATGATGGTATATTTATTTTTAATTTTTTTTATGCCCGAGTCACCAAAGGCACCAATATGTTCTCTAGCAAAGAGGAAAAGCTGATTAGCAGCTCTCTGGTGAAAGTTATCCAACAGGAAAACTGGCTGGTATTATTATGCACTTTGCCAATAGGGTGGATCTCTTGTATCAAGACTTCACGAGTATGAGATATTGGATTAGAATCAAGCATAGTTGGAACCCCTTGGATACCCCTGTTACGGAGTAATTTTATACCTCAAGTAAAAAAAAACAGAGAGATGATCAGATGAAGTGCAGTGAGATGATGTAACGTGGGGTGAGGTGAGTCGTGTGATGAGGGGAGAGGATAGAGGCAAGAAGAGGGGAGATTCAGGTTGGTGAGGTGTGGTGCGGATTCGTAGATGAGATGAGTTGGAGGGAGTCGTACAAAATTTTACTGGCTGGCGAGCAGACCTTCAAGAATGAGATGATTAATAAAAAAATGTTGCAAGCATTGTGAGCTTATAAACAATAAATAAGCTCACACTATACAATAAATTGTCAGTGTTTATAATAAGTTTCAAAATGCAGTTTAACAGGGTAAAAACCATTTATATTGGTATTAGGTTATAGTAGGGTCTTAAAGATTTCTGCGCGTTTTTTATGCACATGAGAAGCACACTTTAGCGGCAACTTCAACTCCTTTCCAAAAAACAATCATGATCTTAACTATCTGAAGGGTCGTTGCTTCAGTTGTTGCGGCTTACTGTCCGCGCGTTTTTTACGCATATGTGGAGCAAACCTAACGGCGAACAACTTCACGTCCTTATCGTAGCTCGCATGGCGTGCCTGTTAATTCGTGCACTGATGTTATCTGTTATCATATTGGCCTGATAGTGACACATATACTGTTAATTACACGCCCAGGCCTTTAACTACATTTGTAATGAAATTGTATTTCGACTCAATTAGTTCTAGGGAAGTACTGCATACTATTACAGTCAATATACAACTTTTACATATTCACGGAATAAAACATTTACTTCAAAGTATGTACTGTGTGTTTGCATGATATTACTAAATATTAATTATTTACCAAAATGATATTACAATTATTTGCAATACACTTAACATTGTGTCTGCAAGAAATTGCTTGTAACTTGTAAGAGATAAGGCTGTTCATGTGCTTCCCAAAAATATATCTTTTGTTAATGTTTACTTTGGTGTGTACAGTCGGCCGCAGAAGTAGCTTAACATTTTAGTACCTTGTCACATTACATTTCTTGAATTTGTCATAGATGTTGCTAGGAAACCGTCGAAACAGTTACTATTACTTACTATGTTTAGCTACTTTAGCGGCCGACTGTACAAGCAATAAAAAGTTTAAATAAATAATGGCCCTAGACAGACAATATTCATATTATTGTTAGAGATGACAAAAATTGTAAAATGTCCAAAGGTGTGGAAGTGACAGTTTATCATTGATTTATTCTGAAACTTACATTTTGAACTTTGTGAAGTTTAAATATGTTGGTTCTCTAGAATTTAATGCGTTGATTATCATAAAAAGTAAAGTATGAATCCAGTTTAACTTCTTTCATATTGTCCACCAATTGAATAAATTGAAAAGTCTATTGTCAGATCTCTATGAACAATGTGAGAGTATGAGAATAAATGCATTTTAAGTTGTATCATTTTGTACAATCCTCAGTAAAGTTATCAATATTATCTACTATCATGGACTAATGAATGACTAAAATATCTTGTCAGCGTATGCTTTCTCTATAATTATCTTGTAAGTGTATACTTTCTTCTAGCCATTGTAAGGTCTTACAATCTAATAGAGATACAAAATGAAATTACATTGAATGTAAAGACGAGTCATGAGTAAATGATTGCTGAATCTTGAGAATCAGTCAATCTATGACTTGTAATTCTTCACTGTTTAACTTTTTTTACTTAATTTAGTCTAATGGAACTACAAATATCACAAATTTTCACAGTAGGATTTAATACAAATGATCTTTTTGTATAAATTTACACAATTATCTATTTATTTCTATTTAAATACTAGGTTTTTTGCTCAAATATTAATAATAATGCTAACTTGTTTACTAAACCACATTACACAAATAGTAGTTTTAGATAATGAACCACATTCAACATACCAATATCAGTATGTACTGATACTCAAGCTGGGAGTAGTAACAAAAGTAACTTTCCTGATGTAAATGTGGATTATTGTTTGATGGTGTGTACCTAACCTACTTATTTTTTTTATTATTAAATTAGATCAGATAAATCAGAATTTGAATTTTATTTCAAGCTCTATGGCTTTTAATTTAAGATTTGCTGAGAATGCTGAGCTTAAGGCGGGAACTTTATTTTACTACTAGCTTTTGCCCGCAGCTTCGCCCGCTGTAGAGGTCGATTTTTCACAAATCCTACTTACTTTTACTTAGTTAGATTTAGTTGCCTATGACTTAAGTGATTTACATGTATCATTAATTGATAGCGTGATTCAGAACTTGCAAATGAATTTTACTAATGCCATCTATTAACAACATTCGGAACTAAATATCTAGCAACTGACAAAATATTGATCTTCCCATGGAGATGTTTTACCGCGGTAAAAAGTAGCCTACGTTAGTAACGTTACTCACCACCCTCCTCACTATCTCCACACACAAAAACCATACCATATAACAGCTTCGTTGCGACGTGAAAGACGGACAAACAAACAAACACACTTTCACATTTATAATATTAGTATGGAAGTATGGATTCAAGAGGGTTTTTATTTACAAATGTAAATGTTGAATAATTCAGCAAAATACCACTTTTTCCCTCAATACAGAGTGATTACTTGAGATTACCACTTGCCAGCTTACTTACTTACAAACTATGTAGGTATTTGTGTTACTACCTAATCTCTATTGACTTTTGCATTATTCAGCTTATTAAAACTCAACCAAGCAGTACAGAGAATTCAAAATGTTTAGAAGATGTTTTCCTTAATACTAATCTAATCGTTAACAATTACGGACATGACGTAAGGTTCCCAAGCTAAGTACCTTAAAAAAATGAATTAGAAGAGCGAAACATGACATAATCATAAAAATACATCAACTATGGAGTAATCTGTGATGAATTGAAAGTTCCAACCATAGCAAGAGTAACACTAAATGCAGAAACAATTGGTTCAATTGCTGCAATGACAATACGAAATAGTAAGCAGCGTAGAAAATCAATGTGATTGAAAGAAAAAAACAAGGTCACAGAGTCCGAGTAGCTCCAAGAACTCATGTCAATTGGAGTACTTGAGATAATTAATTTCATGTATCCAAAATAATAAACAAAATAACTTAAAAATAAAGCTTAATAATACTCACAAGGTTTCTAAGATATAAGCCGGCGGAACACGCGGACGAACGGACTCAATCGCCTCAAAAGTCTTCAATTCAATTGACAAGACAAAATGAAATGACATGACATCAGTGTAGTGTTACCAACTTTCAAAAATATGTACCTCTAAAACTAAATAAAAAATCCCTAAAACCCCTAAAATCGCCCAAATTACTTGTGAATTCCCTATTCCTATTTTTTTTTTGGAAAAGTAATAAATAATAATCAAAAAATATACTTATATCTTTATTCATAAATTTTGCATGTATTTCTATGCCTTCGAGTAAAATGAATTTTAGTATAAAATTAGGTGATAGTAATGAATTTTTTGTGTCTTCATTAAATGCCATTTGATTCATTAATTGGATTCATAAATTCTTCAACAAATAAATCAATTCCGATTATAATATTACTTTATTTTGTAACGTTAATTCAAAAATAATAAGGGTCCGTTTGCGAAGTATTTCGCTTTACAGTGATAATTTTGGTTGGAGTCAAGTGCCCCCCCCCCCCGGCAAGCTAAACGGCTGGAGTTGGACAAGTGAAAAAATTCTTAAAAATAGGTTTTTTAATGAATTTACAAGGAAAACTACCATGGCTATGTTAGCATACGTAGTTAATGAGTAATAGTCGATAAACTTACTACTTCGAAACCCTACATTGCGCGTGGCCTAACACGCACTTTCCCGGTTTTTGGGTTTCTTTTTTTCCAGATTGTAGATTAATTTGATATATTATATTTAAATGCCAAAAGTCCCAGTCTCCTTTGATTGGCTAGTTAGTTCCAAGGCCTCTTACATCTTTATTTTGATCAAAAAATAAAATATATGAAAAGTCACAAAAACTCTAAAAAAAAAACCTAAACAAAAAACCTAAACAAAAAACCTCAAAAAATCCTATATTTATCCCCTAAATTTGGGGGGAAACCCCTAAGTTGGGAACCCTGTTGACATGAAAAATACAAACAGCAAATCATAGAGACCATAGAGTGCTATGCTCACAGAGTCAGTTGCTAGTGTTGCTATGCTATAAGTGGACTCCACAATACGACGCGACACCGCGACGGACCTCTGAGGTAGATTATACTAGAGATGTCATCGCATTTATACTTCTGCCTCGACTTTAGACAATGAATCTTCGTCAGTCGTCTTAGCCTATATAGACGAAATTAGACGAAATAGTTTATAAAGACAAATGAAATCACGTCAAAAACACAACACTTTTTCACCTTGCAAATTCGAATTTCCTTAGATTACAACAATGACATGAAGTTGTTGGGCTTAATAGCGATCAAACCAAAGAACACAATTCAAGACTCCGACGAGGACAAAAAAAATATGTTTCTGGGGCTCTGTCACTCCTTAGAAATAGTGTGCTTGTTTCGCTCATCCGTGATATTATTATTACCATGACATCTCTAGTCTATCCTTACTCTGAGGACGGAGCACTTTGACAGCTCAAATGTACAAATGTTGCCAGGACATAGGCATTGCTGTTCTAATCGATATTTTGCGTATCTTTTAAAATCAAGTTAGCTCTATAGCTGAATCACTAATCCACTGGACTAAATTAACATTTGTAGTGTAATCACTTATCAGTTTTTAATAAAAAATAAAATTAGTATGGTGAAAAACCAATTCTGACGGGAATTGATACTGTCAATTTGGTCCAGTGGATTAATGAGTCAATTACATCGAAATACCTTTTTTTTTACAAACACACTAATCGAACACTATTTTAACAACATAACTAAAGGTTTTCCATTGCACGCCCAGACAAAAGTTTTTGTGTCACTCATTTTCTCAGTGGATCAAGTCAAGCTTCGATTTTGAAATATCGACACTTACCCGCTTACTATTAATTTTCTGCAATAGATAGCAACACTATTAGTCAAAGTGGTCCGGTCCGTCTTAATAATATATATTTGCTTGTCTATGTCTCTAATTAATAATCTAATTATTCCGTGGCTGTGGTTCTGTGGTCTGTGGTTGTTTCCTGAGTCTGACTGACAAGTGACAGTTGACTGACGATTCTGACGAATGACGATTCTGTGTTCGCCTTCATCAATAGTCAGACAAAATACATAGTTCAGTGCGCGAAATTTGATATTGGTAATTTATTATCTCGGTAAATTCTTTATCTCAAGAGTTGAATATTACGAAAATGTCGACAGATATAGCAACAATTGGATCTCACAAGGTTAAAAGCATACCTAGTGGAGAGGTAAGAACATTATTACTCATGATTTACAAAATGTATAATTATTTAAAATTGGGAATATTTTAACTGTTTACAAATACACATCTTAGCTGCAAGTTTACAAACGTTTATAAAAAACAAATTAAAAGAGTAGAAATATTGCTTTCACAAGTAATCGTAGGAATGCTCGTTTACCTGATTAGTTTTTGCAATATCGTTATTTCAATTGACCTGAAAGCGGTGAAGCTGAACCACAATTCACAAGTGAGTGAACGATTCTAGAAAAAAACATGCAATTCTATTTTTATATACTTTGTTGCGCTCTGTCTGCTCGCCTCATCTAGCTCTTTAATGATAATAGTTAATGAAAGTTTTGAGTTTATCTGCATATCCATCCAATAACTAATTTTGTTGACATGAGTACCTAATTACAGAAGAAAAATATATTACGCTAATTGGTCCATACTCCATACTTGTCTTGTCAACAATTTCATGAGGATTGAAATTGTAACAGTAATCATACTGTTGATTTAGGTGTGAATTATATTTTAAATCTAGACACGCGGTAGCGTGTCAAGCCAAGTTCAAGCTAACAGAACTGGCGAGCAGCACCATGTGTAATATTACACAAACCATTTCGAGCCATTTTTGACCCCCTCATAACTAAAAAACTATTCCACATAAACCTGTCAAATTTAGCTCATTTATTGAGACTTGTGAAATACATGTTATTATGTGCTTCAAATTTCATAAATACATCTTTAACGGGTATTTAACTATTTAGGTATTAACGTCCAAAAACCGTGATTTTTATCAATGATTGACTTATAGATCAAAACTCTAACCCAGTTCCAGATGACCTAGAAAGTTAAAATTTGGCATTCCAAGAATTGAAGTCCAGGTAAGTAGTTGGGTGAATACACAGGAATAAATCAGAAACTAGTAAATTTTTATCATTTTATTAAAATGTGTAACATTACGCAAACCATTTCGAGGTACTTTTGACCCCTTTATAACTCGAGACTTATTCTTCCTATGTACATGAAATTTGGTACATTTATTAAAACCCTTAGCTTATTTAGAATTCAAAATTTCATTTTAGCTCAAACAGTTATTGAGATATTAACATTTAAAAATCCGCATTTTGATGACTGACTTGACATAGGATCAAAAACATAACTTACTTCCAGATGACCTAGAAACTTGATATTTGGCATCAAGGTAGACTATTAGGCGTATATACGAGTAAAGGAAATTAGCGGTTCTACTATATAGAGTAATTTTACAAATAACAATAGGTATATTCATTATCTATAAACACTAATAATTTACAAATGAATACAAATGAATTACATGTTCCTGTGACTAAAATTTTAGGCTTTTCTACACAGAACTTGACACCCATTTAGATCTCAATAGGGTATTCTACTATGTTTTAAAAAGTACTTCAAAATGTTGATTTTCCTAATAAAAAGCCACAAAAAATATATTTAGGCAAAATAAACCCGCTTTCTTGCCATAAAATTAAATTAAATTTTAAACCTTTTTTATTCCCGCGAAAACGCTGACAGTCATTATGGTGACGTAATAATGGTAAAAACAACAGTCGTGTATGAACGACTGGCACTCATTCAACGTTAACAGCTATAGAGCTGACACTGACGTTGATGCTGAACTGACATTTTTTTGCCTATATGACGTCACACCATGGCGGATCGTGTTTTAGGTCACGTGATATACAGATTGAAAATTACGACTTTTTATTTTAATATAATAAAACAATAATGTCCTTTTATGACTCAAAATCAAAATGTTTAAGTATATTTGTACATAAATTTTAATTTTCATCAAATTTCATAATTTATTTTTCACTACCGAAAGTACCTACCCTATTGTTTTTTTATGAACTTGGCTCTCATTTCACATTTATGTTTTTGATGAGATAATAATATTTATTATGCAGACCCTCTACATATATTGGTTTGGTTTGGCCAAATTATTTGAAAAAAAAAATGTTTTTGTCTTTGTGATTGGACTCATAAGGAATGTGAAAAACTATGAAGAATGGTAATTTGCTGTAGAGAATTTCCTAGTTTTAGGCATGCTTAAGTGTATTAAGTCGGATGCAGAATGAAAATTAGGAGCTACAAAGCTACATATAATCCTACCAAGAACACTGTTATGACCAGAAGAGATGTCATAGTGATGGAGGATGCGAGTCAAGGAACCGAAAGATGACAACCTAGATATTATCTGTACAGGATGTCCCTTGAGTAGTGGACCAACCTTATGGTTCCCCTTGATATTACATTAAATCACATACTGATAATTGTAGAGCTAGTTGCTCTGTATCTGAGATTTCATAGAAACAAAAAAATATGAACTCATTTGTGGACTCAACAGTATAACATAGGGTAAAGGAGCCGAAGTTCCGAAATGTTTAGTAAAGGTCAAAATCTCGAAAACGATGACATATTCACTCAAGTCAACCCTCAAAGTAACTTGCCCATCCATTACTTTAGGGACACACTGTATGTTTAATATTTTTTCAAATCTTTATTTATTTATTTATTTAATATTTTATGCACACCATACAATTGTATACAGAGAGTTGTATCTTTGTACCTACTAGGTACCTACCTACCTATTTCCTTAGTGAACGTTTAATATTGTTTCGTGAACGTTACATTGTAACTCAACACCTTATATGACGACGCTTGCCTCTAAAATTGTCCTGCGAACGTGGTACAATATAATAAAATGTTTTGGACAAATACAATTTATCAAAGCTAGGTAGGTACCTACTAGGTATGAGTGTAGAAGTCGTCGATTCGATAACATGTCCTCATAGTGATCATAACCATTATCACAAGTACATTATCAGTCATATCAAACTTTTGGGAGTAATATAATAACACTGTATTAGATAGATATGATAATATTATATGCATATCACTTGAGCTAAGTTCAATTTTTATAGGAAGCCTCGTCTAATCATTATTATCATTATGAGAATATGTAATAGGTACCCTAAATTTTCTATGAATAATATAGGTAGCCATTTTTTTAAGCTGTAATTGCTGTAACGTTTGTATGAGAGTGGTAGCTATCCATCTCTCCTATGAGGAGGCCTAGAGCATACTCCACCACGCTGCCGGCTGCTCCAGTACGGATTGGTGGAGGGCTGTGGAGGGGTTAGTGGCCAACCCAATTTGTCGGAAGTTTTCATGCTGTTCGAAGGCGCTTGACATGGTTTAACGCCTGTATCTTGTGATAGCACCAGAACCGACGGCTTTATGTGCCGTCCGAAGCACGGATGTGCTCAAGAAATTGTCATAAGCGTTCACCCATCCAACTGCTGACCGCGCCCGCTGTTACTTAATTCGGTCGATCACTTAGGAAGTGAATAACGCACTGAGTGGTATAGACGGAGCTCTATAAGGGTCATGTCATGGCTCTATAAGCTGTATAAGGAGCTCTCTCGATAAGGAGATAATAGACGGATAGATAATTGAAAACGGCATCGCGGCAGTAGGAATAAGTTCAGTTCTCAGTTCTCAGATGATCCCTCATGCAAGGAACCCAGTGTTGTGATCTCGATGTTATTTTATTCTGTATTTTTTCCAGTCGGTTGAACTACGAAGCTTCTGGCAAGAGCAGAATGTCGCCATCATCTTCTTTCGTCGCTGGGGATGCATGTTCTGTAGATTGTGGGCTAAGGAGGTAAGTATTGGCTATAAGCTTTAAGTGATATAAGTAAACTGTAGAGGACGGATGCATTAGGCCGAGCCCTAATGTTTAGTACGAATTGGCGGATAGGTCAGCATCGCTTCAAATTGCTAGAACTTTTGATGTTTTGAAAATTTGAATTGACGATTTGACGTATAGTCCAGTGCCGATAATTTTTGAAACGAAAAAAAATTATAGTAGAATGAAACCTATTGCAAAAGAAAGAGAATATAACGAAGATTATAGGAAAAATAAATTACGGGCGATCTGAGGTCGGGAAGGGGGGGAGAGGGGGGTTTAAGGGAAAAAAATGGTTTATCTCGATTTCCGGAAAAACTACAAGTCCTATTGAAAAAAGTTGAATGGCAAAGTTGTAGGTAATAAAAAGATCTACAACTTTTGTATTTACACTTTTTTACATAACCTCAAAATTTATGTGAAAAATTAAAAAAACCACGTTTTTGGTTTTTTATTTTTATCTTTTACAAAAAATATTTTTTTTTTCACGAAATTTGGTGAAAACTTACCTTTGTATGTCCTTAACATACTGTAATTTTTTTGATTCAAAAAAATATTTTTTTTCACTTTATTTTGACCTTAAATGTTATCAAAATCTTTAATGCAATCAATGGAATCCGAAATTTTTTTGCGAAAATAGTTGTCGTTTCATTGCATATTCTGAGAACATTTACCATAGTAGTGTATAGGTTTTTATATACCAGTAGAAAGTAGAGATTCCAAAGAACAAAAGGACTACCGACTTTTTTAAAAAATCAGATATTTTGACGTCAGATTTTTCGACTGAAAATAAGGGTGTTTTTTTGATTTAAGGTCAAAATAAGGTGAAAAAAAATATTTTTTTGAATCAAAAAAATTACAGTATGTTAAGGACATACAAAGATAAGTTTTCACCAAATTTCGTGAAAAAAAAAATATTTTTTGTAAAAGATAAAAATAAAAAAGTAAAACCAAAAACGTGGTTTTTTGAATTTTTCACATAAATTTTGAGGTTATGTAAAAAAGTGTAAATACAAAAGTTGTAGATCTTTTTATTACCTACAACTTTGCCATTCAACTTTTTTCAATAGGACTTGTAGTTTTTCCGGAAATCGAGATAAACCATTTTTTTCCTTTAAACCCCCCTTCTCCCCCCCTTCCCGACCTCAGATCGCCCGTAATTTATTTTTCCTATAATCTTCGTTATATTCTCTTCCTTTTGCAATAGGTTTCATTCTACTATAATTTTCTTCCACTTTTTACCGTTTTTAGAGCTATCGGCACTGGACTAGTAGGTACCTACTGCCTTTCGAAACACGAAGGCGTTAGGAATTATTATCACTAGCGATCGACCAATTATTGTGTTATAAATTGAGGCACTTTAGGTAGTAGGTATTAATTAATAGTCGTAAAAGTAAATTACTTCTGTTAACATTTTTTACAGCTTCGTTTTCAAATTTAGTTCTTATAATATGTAGATACCTACCTATAATCTTGATTGAAAATTACAGTTGGGTGAAATCGCACCTATTCTCAAGAAGAATAACATCCGACTGGTCGGCATTGGCGTCGAGAACACAGGTTCCAGGGAGTTTATCGACGGGAAATTCTTTGATGGCGGTATGTTCTTCTTCTATATCCTGTAGACACTGTGGAGCTGATAAAAAAGCAGACGGACCACCCCACATGAGCAAGAATTATTTTTACATCTTTTTTGAAGAACCCTTTTATTTCATGTCATTCATAACACTCTTATTTCAATATTTTATAATTATTCTGTACTAGCTGCCCGGACAGACTTCGTTCTGTCAAAAGTTAACAGTAAAAATTAAATATTTTTTTTTCGAGTGATCACGTTATTTATATCTCAACAATAAACGACGATTACTTACAAAAATAATTTAATATTTAATATTTTTTAACATTATGACTACCGATCCTACTTTCCATTGAAGGTGTCAATCCCGGAAAATTTAACAATTCTGGTGGATAGTTGACGACATCATCTTGATTAGTTGCCCAATCAACTGTAGGTATGTGTAATTTGTATGTATTTAATTCACCGGCAATTTCAGGCAGCTAATATAGCACGTTCGCTCAGACACAAATTATCTTTGTAATTTTGAGAGACGTTTGGGAACACGTTTTGTATGAGCTCGATTGTTGTTTCAGTAAACTGACAAAAATATAATGCAGCCAGTCGAATCATTAACAGGGATTTTGCAATTACCAAGGTCAATAAGTTGCTTTGAAAATATTTCTCTAGATTGATCATTTTGCTATAGTACACGCATATTCTTGTTTCAATTTAGTATCTTTACGTATTTCCACAAAATGGAGGACTTTGAACATGCATTGAGTTTATCCGCTGGCGTTGACCGAGGAATCACTGGTAGTGTTTGACGGAAATCTCCTGGTAATAAAATCATCGCTCCACCAAATCGGTTTCGATTGTTTCGTAGATCTTTCATAGTTCTGTCTAATGCCTCCAAAGACTTTTTATTCATTCCACACTATCAACTTACATTGCTGCAAAACCTTTGCCATTGCTGTGTTCTTCGAAATGTTGGAGGTCGAAGTTTCATTGCTATGAATATTCAATGGAAATTTTAGCGCTAAATCGGCTGTTCGACCGCCTTTCAATAATGTGGCTGCAATTCCAGATGAAGATGTACCACTTGGAGCGTCCAAATAGTAAATTCCTCCAGTTCCATCATTTACAAATTTTTGTTGTTGGTTCAACAGCGGAACATTTATTGTGATTCCCTTAAAGCAACGTCGTGCATTGGGCGATTATGCCATGCCTAAATGAGATGATACTTTGTTTGACATCATCAAACACATGTCCTCAACTATTATTATCGTTGTAAATTTCTTTTGTCTATTGTTAATGTATATTCCCTTTTCTAGTGCGCATTTGATGCAAGATATCATGGGCACACATAGCATCTTTGTATTTGACTCATAAATCAATTGGGTTTCACGGGAAGCATATCGATATAATTATAGAAAACAATGTTCGTATTTGCTGAGGTTTAAAAGAAATTAAATTTCGAAATTCAGTGATAGCCTAGCGGTAGAACGTTGGTCTCCCGAACGAAGGGGCCCGGGTTCAAATCCTGGCACGCACCTCTAATTTTCAAATATTATGTGTGTATTACATGTTAATTATCACTTGCTTCGGTGAAGGAAAACATCGTGAGGAAACCTGCACACCGGAGAGTTCTCCATAAAAAAGTTCTCGAAGGTGTGTGAAGTCTACCAATCCGCACTTGGCCAGCGTGGTAGACTATGGCCTAACCCTCACATTCTGAGAGGAGACCCCGAGCCCAGCAGTGGGACAATTATGGGTTGTTGCTTTGCTTTGCTTTGCAAAAGAAATTACAGCATCATTTGAGATTTGATCCCAATGGGAATCATTTTCTAACAGCTGCAAACGCTGCTAGCAGTGTTCGAGCAAAATCATCATTCTGACACATACCAAAAAAACTGGTTAAGGTTGTAGATAGTGGTTGAATAACTCGTTGTAGTACGTTCTGTGCAGTGAAATATACTCTTTGGCCAATTTCTAAGTTGACTGCTAAATGAACTACAGTGGGGTATCTTTCATGAATGGGAAGAGAAAAAATGCGCGAAATTGCTTCATTATTACTAACGTAACGGCCCATTTGGTATTGGTTAACTTCATCAACAGAAATCAAAGCACTAACTCCAATCACAGTCAAGTGATATGGCTTTTGTTACTTGCAAATGTATTTTAAAGATTTTACGGAATGGCAAGATTCAACGTTGATGTGCGCCTTGAAAGTCTTTGATAGGATTGGTGAATAAGGAACAATGCAACGATTATCAATTTCGATATTTTGTTGATTTACTTTTACACAACTGTTGATCTTCTTTTATCTGCAGTTGATCGGAGACGATATAGCGGATAGCCATCATTCCCGGTAATTGTTTCTGCTACTAATTCCCGTGGATACCGTTTCGAATATTTACCATCTACCATACATGCTGAAACAATTTTTTATGTGAAAAGAAAAGTATTGTTTTAGATTTGTCCGCGCAATTTTTTTTTTTTTTTTTTTTTTTTTTTTTTTTTTTTTTTTTTTTTAATATTATAAAAACCTTCCGTGGACTCCAAGGAACATACAAAAAAAATTTTAGCTGAATCGGTCGAGCCGTTCTCGAGTTTAGCGCTTAGCAACATCCATTTTTATATATATAGATTAGTTACAGTTCGTTTCGTAGTCCTTGCCGAGTAGTAAGGTCCTAGGATTGATTTCCACCAGTCAGTCCAGTGTGAGATAAATGAGTGCCTACGAGTTTTCTCGAGCTGCCTAATTGATAGGTGTTAATTTGAAACAGAATTCTGGTCTCTGCTATATATGACGTCTTTACAATCTTGTTAACAATAGAACAATGTATGATGTGATTTATATCTTGGATATGAAACCCTTCCAGACCTGTACTACGTAGAGGATCTTTCCACGTATCAGACGCTGGGATTCAAGAGGTTTAATCTGGTGACCATCATCACTTCGCTCTTCTGGAAACAGTCCCGCGAAGCCATCTACAAGGGGAAGAGTTTGGGTAAGAATGGTTCAGAACATTTCTCTATTATTTGATGTTTTGTAATCGAATTTTTAGCCTAATATTTAAAGTTTAAAATTATGCATAAAAAAATATCTCAAAATAAACTTAGATATTTTTTTCTATTATAGAGGACCCGTGTGAATAACAAATTCTCACGATGTTTGGCGTGGTATCTTTGTCTGTTTACAGTTTTTAAGTATTTTTTTATAAACGAAACCAAAACATCCATGAAGGATAAAAATAAACACTTCGATGCTATGTTAATTTGTATCTATTTGTGTTTCAAGACTTGATCAAGACTTGTTGTAAGCGATGATTCAACAATCACTCATACTAGTAGGTAGGTACAGCAGCCGTATTAGAGGCGTTTCTGCCCCCATCTGCATATCGGATAAAAATTGTTTTAGGTAGGTATATCAAATATCTTATGAAGAGATAAGTATCTCGAATGGGTTGCCTTCAAGGCTATAATACAGGATCGAAAAAATATTTGGTTGGAGGAAAAGGAAGAAGAACAGGAAGGAGGAAATGATGGCAGATTTTACTGAAACGAATGATTCCTTCCTCTATTTTCACGAATAAGTAAAACTGCATTCAAAGTTTTTTTGATAAATCACCTGCTTGATCCGGGAATCTTAACGTGTAAAATGTGAAAAAAAAAACAACCTGTATTTTATGATACCAATCGAAAGGGTCATTCACAAGGATCAATATCTTTTGAGCAACATAGTATCTTAAATTAAAGGAAGATCAAGAAAAATATTGAGTTAGTTAAATTGAAAATCTATAATAAACTAGCTGCCCGGACAGACTTTGTTCTATCACAAGTTGTTTTTATTTATTTTGAGATATAAACTATCCTATCTTTCAAGTTGGATCAAACTGCACACGGTGTGCAAATTTGATTAAAATCGGTTAAGTAGCTTAGGAGTCCATCGCGGACAAACAACGTGACACGTAATTTATATATATTAAGATTAAGATTAAATACAAATAGATTACCATCCTGTATGTAGAGTGTAGACTAATGATAGTCTTGAACATATTTTTTTAGGCAACCCATTTGCGATACTTTTCTTTACATAAGATATTTGATATATCTGTAAAACAATTTTTATCCGGTAAGCAAAGGCTCCAAAGGCTGATGGATGGATGAAGATGATGAAGCAGATGGGTGTAGAAACGCCTTTAATACGGCCCTTAGACTATAGACAGCTATTTGCCGGCTATTTGCATAAAAACACACAGTTATCTAGTTATATAAATTGTTTAAACAAGGAAAAATGCTGGTCAAGATGCAACAAAGATAGATTAACATAGATCTACAAACAAGTAGAAATGGCACATTTATTAAATATTGTATAATGCCATGGAAAATAGAAGCCGGAACTCTGATCATCCGAGATTATTTAACGTAAACAGCCGTTTAACGTGTAGATGTCCATAAGATTACATTCATCATCATGCTATTGTTGTCACTACAGATCACATATAAGATTTGACATTATTTACTGACTCGTAGCCTGTTAAGAAAGAAGCTAGAAAACCGTCTGTTAACTAGTTCTCCAAAACACCGCAATCTAAACCTACAATTTTATCCCTAAATAGCCGACAAACGATTAAAAGAGCCAACAAAAAAATCGGGCCTAGGGTCACATGCATTATTATCTAAGAATCCTTCTTAACATTGACGAAGGTCTATTAACTCGTAGGTATGTGGCCAGCGTGGTGGATTGTCACAATTTAACCACTGGTGTCACCTTTAACCCTAGAAAAAAATATTAATTGTGCTAGTGACCACGGGTTATCGATGTACCTACCTACTGTGTAATCAATGTTGCACTTTGCATCGAAGTATTTTCACTCGATGCTCGTTCTGTGGCAGAATTGCTATGTATTAAGGTGCAATCATGCAAATTAACAGTTTATCTATCTTTGTCCGAGGAATACCTATTATTCTGCTTCCTTAAGTATCTCTGACTACATGGATAATTATAATAGGTTGAAATCAAAGTCCACTTACATCACGACAACCGCACGTTTTAACCATAGTATGATGGCACTAGGTAAACAAACCTTAGTTGGGTCAAGGTTATAGCTCTGGTCAAGTTAATAGATCTGGCCCTGTCGTAATTCACTTGTCTGTAGGGTTACCAACTTGAAATTTGAAAAGTCCGGACAATTAGCTTGTTTGATATTATGAAAAAAAAAAGTATCTCGGCATCAGCGTTTCTTGTGCAGGGTACCTATAAACTTTGAAATCAAGAACGCTTTCTTTCTTTGTCTTCTCACTTTCTTGGCCGGCAACGCATCGGTGATGCCTTTTTTGTTGCTGATGTCCGCAGCCACTAACCTTCAAGTGGATCATCGGCTCGTTTGCCGACTATTTCCATAAAAAAAGCGTCCACTATGAGTGACTCCGGAAGAAGAAGAAGAAGCAAGAAAGTCTTAAAAGGACTTTTTCATACTCAAAGTTATTGAGAACACTTATGGCAATATATTATTAGACTTATGGCCACGTCAATCTTCTTTTTCAAATAATCGCCCAGTTTGCTATTGCAAACGAAAGTTATTACACATGAGTTCTAAAATTATACTTCAAAGCATACGTAGGTTATCAAAGAGCAGTGGTGATACTACAGTAGGGTGTCTCGTCTCGTATTATATTCAAATCGAATGTAAAATTACCAACTTCCAAGTATGTATTTACGTAATACGAGCGGGGTAATAGTCCATTTCGCAGTATAACAATGGATAATAATCTGATTATTAAATACAATGGTGATTGGCTTGTTTGCATATCTTTTTGAATTCAGTTAAATTGAGATAGATGTGTACGTATAAAGATATTATGTAAATTTAAGAAAACCTAATGGCATTCTCTACCAGTCAAAATTTCGGCAAAATCTGTGCAATTTTTGGTAACAATTTTTTTTTAGTACCTACCTGAGTAATAACTCATGAAGATTGGTTTACGCCAATTACACATTCCTATTTAGTGTCGTTTCGTGTTGTGTTACCAAGCCAAGGTTTCACAGTTATTGTGTTATGACTTTGTAACCTAATGGCTGCTACACACTATGCCGCACGTATGGCTGCCGGCCTTGCTGCTGGTGTTCCGGGCGGCTGTTTGGCTGCTGGTTTTGCCGCACAAAAAGCCGGCCTTTGCTTTATTTCTTCTTTCCGTGGCCGCTTCTTTTTAGTGATTAAATTACATCTCGTATTATTTAACCTGCAACCAGTGGCGGCTGGTGGATCCTAGAAGTGGTGGTGCACTGTATCAGCGTATTTTTATTTTTAACGACTGCCAAAGAACGGTTATGATTTTCGCGCGTAGACCTTTTAAGGCGATATTATCCCAAGAAATGGTATTTTTGAAGGTGTTTTGTTCATAAATGGTACATAATACAATTCTAAAAAAAATATATGTTATTTTACAGTCTTTGTTCTTTCGTTCTCTCATACTTGATACACGATAGCAATTATTTCATTGGATAGAAATAAATCACAAAGTGGGGTCTAATCTGGCATAAAAATTGCGTTTTATTCGCGTTTTAATCGCTTCCAGATAATAAAAAATATACCACAGTATAGGTCCTATAGATACCAATATTTCTTTCTGATCATAATTTGAAATTTTGAAAAACTTCCCTTTCAATTTCAATTTTTTCCCTTTCCACTAGCAACGAAACGCCCGACGCGTTAATTTACTCAATTTTACTCTCGCGCCAGTCGCCTTCGAGGTAGGACCTGTGCTAATCGGCATCGCAGCCGCACGTTGTCGAATTTCCGACACTAATTTTAATTTCGAATTTGGCGCGCGCGCCTTCTGAACTTATATTACGTATTAGGTACTGTCCAAAGTATCCACACTGCTGTAATTTGAAATAATAAAAATTTTTCGTTTTTATACTTTAGTTACTATTATAGTATTTGGGTATTGGTATAAGTCAAGTGCTAATTACACAATTATTATCTAATACTATCCCAAGCCGGATGGGTGTCGTAAAAGGCGACTAAATCCGGCCCGCTGGTGGTAGGGCCCCTCGAGGGATTATATTGGTAATATTGATTTTAAATTTAATACCATTATTACTATTATTATTTCTCCATGGGGTTCGCATGGATAGCTACCACCCTTGAGCATGTGTCAGTCGCCAAACGACTCGTCGTGACGGCTGGGAGCTTGAGAGACAGTTTTCTTTTTTGAAAATTGTTTTGAAAAAATGATTATTGAAGTGAAAACTTCTTGAAGTCAAAAGTCAAAAAAGTCGAAAGTCAAAAATGTCAAAAAAGTCAAAAAAGTCAAAAGTCGAAATTCAAAAAAGTCAAAAAAGTCAAAAGTCAAAAGTCAAAAAAGTCAAAAAAGTCAAAAAAGTCAAGTCAAAAAAGTCAAAGTCAAAAAAGTCAAAAGTCAAAAGTCAAAAAAGTCAAAAAAGTCAAAATTCAAAAAAGTCAAAAGTCAAAAGTCAAAAGTCAAAAAAGTCAAAAAAGTCAAGTCAAAAAAGTCAAAAAAGTCAAAGTCAAAAAAGTCAAAAGTCAAAAAAGTCAAAAAAGTCAAAATTCAAAAAAGTCAAAAGTCAAAAGTCAAAAGTCAAAAAAGTCAAAAGTCAAAAGTCAAAAGTCAAAAAAGTCAAAAGTCAAAAAAGTCAAAAAAGCCAAAAAAGTCAAAGTCAAAATTCAAAAAAGTCAAAAGTCAAAAAAGTAAATAAAGTCAAAAGTCAAAAGTCAAAAAAGTAAAAAAGTCAAAAGTCAAAAGTCAAAAAAGTCAAAAGTCAAAAGTCAAAAAAGTCAAAAGTCAAAAGTCAAAAGTCAAAAAAGTCAAAAGTCAAAAAAGTCAAAAAAGCCAAAAAAGTCAAAGTCAAAATTCAAAAAAGTCAAAAGTCAAAAAAGTAAATAAAGTCAAAAGTCAAAAGTCAAAAAAGTAAAAAAGTCAAAAGTCAAAAGTCAAAAAAGTCAAAAGTCAAAAGTCAAAAGTCAAAAAAGTCAAAAGTCAAAAAAGTCAAAAAAGCCAAAAAAGTCAAAGTCAAAATTCAAAAAAGTCAAAAGTCAAAAAAGTAAATAAAGTCAAAAGTCAAAAGTCAAAAAAGTAAAAAAGTCAAAAGTCAAAAAAGTAAAAAAAGTCAAGTCAAAAAAGTCAAAAAAGTCAAAAGTCAAAAAAGTCAAAAAAGTCAAGTCAAAAAAGTCAAAAAAGTCAAAAGTCAAAAAAGTCAAAAAAGGCAAAGAAGTCAAAAAAAGACAAAAAAGTCAAAAGTCAAAAAACAAATCAAAAAAGTCAAAAACAAAAAAGTCAAAAAAGTCAAAAGTCAAAAGTCAAAAGTCAAAAGTCAAAAAAGTCAAAAGTCAAATAAGTCAAAAGTCAAAAGTCAAAAAAGTCAAAAAAGTCAAAAAAGCCAAAAAAGTCAAAAGTCAAGTCAAAAGTCAAAAGTCAAAAGTCAAAAGTCAAAAAAGTCAAAAAAGTCAAGTCAAAAAAGTCAAAAAAGTCACTTAAGTCAAAAGTCAAAAAAGTCAAAAAAGTCAAAAAAGTCAAAAAAGTCAAAAAAGCCAAAAAAGTCAAAAGTCAAGTCAAAAGTCAAAAGTCAAAAGTCAAAAGTCAAAAGTCAAAAAAGTCAAAAAAGTCAAGTCAAAAAAGTCAAAAAAGTCACTTAAGTCAAAAGTCAAAAAAGTCAAAAAAGTCAAAAAAGTCAAGTCAAAAAAGTCAAAAAAGTCACTTAAGTCAAAAGTCAAAAAAGTCAAAAAAGTCAAAGAAGTCAAAAAAAGTCAAAAAAGTCAAAAAAGTCAAAAGTCAAAAAACAAAAGTCAAAAAAGTCAAAGTCAAAAAAGTCAAAGTCAAAAAAGTCAAAAGTAAAAAAAAACAAAAAAGTCAAAAAAGTCAAAATTCAAAAAAGTCAAAAAAGTCAAGTCAAAAGTCAAAAAAGTCAAAAGTCAAAAAAGTAAATAAAGTCAAAAGTCAAAAGTTAAAAAAGTAAAAAAGTCAAAAGTCAAAAAAGTAAAAAAAGTCAAAATTCAAAAAAGTCAAAAAAGTCAAAAGTCAAAAGTCAAAAAAGTCAAAAGTCAAAAAAGTCAAGTCAAAAGTCAAAAAAGTAAATAAAGTCAAAAGTCAAAGTTAAAAAAGTAAAAAAGTCAAAAAAGTAAAAAAAGTCAAGTCAAAGAAGTCAAAAAAGTCAAAAGTCAAAAAATCTAAAAAGTCAACAAAGTCAACAAAGTCAAAAAAGTAAAAAAAGTCAAAAGTCAAAAAAGTAAAAAAAGTCAAAAGTCAAAAGTCAAAAAAGTCAAAAAAGTCAATAAAGTGAAAAAAGTAAGAAAAGTCAAAGTCAAAAAAGTCAAAAAAGTCAAAAGTCAACAGTCAAGTCAAAAACGTCAAAAAAAGTCAAAAAAGTCTAAAGTCAAAAAAGGCAAAAAAGTCAAATGTCAAAATTTGTGGAGTGGAGTGGAGTGGAGTGGAGTGGAATAGTAAAACCTACAATTATCATCTTCCCGAAATTTTACATTCGTCTCATTATCTTGAAAACAAAATTTTTGAAGGTTTCACTTCTAAGTTCTAACACGTGTGAATGGCACACATTTTAATTTTTTTGTTTTTATTATTTTTTACTTATCTTTAGGTATTTTATTTTAAATTATTCTTATACTTTTTATCATTCTCAACATACTTGTAAAATATCTTATCCAAAGGGTTTGAAGATTTTTGTACGGAACCTGGCATACCTACAAGTCCGCCATTTTGAAAAAAAAGCTCGTTTCGATTTTGAAGTTGGTTACTTTTTGTTAGTATTTAGATGATATTAGTCAATTTTGTATGTAAGTACCTACTTATTTGTAGGTGAACCGATTTTGATGATTCTTTTTTTGATAGAAAGCTGGTGCGTATCATGTGGTTCCACATAAATTTGAGGGAGATTTGACAAGTAGTTTTCGAGTTATTTTGAAGTTGGTTATTTTTTGTTAGTATTTAGATGATATTAGTCAATTTTGTATGTAAGTACCTACTTATTTGTTATCCACTCACCTTTAGTCTCCACTGGACAGTTTCGTTTCATAAAATTTCAAGTCAGTCTCCACTCAACTCTAGTCTCCACTGGACAGTTTCGTTTCATAAAATTTCAAGTCAGTCTCCACTCACCTCTAGTCTCCACTGGACAGTTTCGTTTCATAAAATTTCAAGTCAGTCTCCACTCACCTCTAGTCTCCACTGGACAGTTTCGTATCATAAAATTTCAAGTCAGTCTCCACTCACCTCTAGTCTCCACTGGACAGTTTCGTATCATAAAATTTCAAGTCAGTCTCCACTCACCTCTAGTCTCCACTGGCCAGTTTCGTATCATAAAATTTCAAGTCAGTCTCCACTCACCTATAGTCTCCACTGGCCAGTTTCGTATCATAAAATTTCAAGTCAGTCTCCACTCACCTCTAGTCTCCACTGGACAGTTTCGTATCATAAAATTTCAAGTCAGTCTCCACTCACCTCTAGTCTCCACTGGACAGTTTCGTATCATAAAATTTCAAGTCAGTCTCCACTCACCTCTAGTCTCCATTGGACAGTTTCGTATCATAAAATTTCAAGTCAGTCTCCACTCACCTCTAGTCTCCACTGGATAAGCTAAAATTATCATTACTCTTATTTTATTACACCTAAAATTCCAATGAATAAATCAAAATAAAGTATACTTACACCCCAATTCAGAGCAGTTACTAATAATAATAATAATAATAATAAAACCCTTCCACACTCATACCCCCGCAGTAGGTTACAAGTATTTACCTGTGTCGCGGGTGGCATGTACTACACATATAACACATCACAATAACAGCCATGACACGAGTACAAATATTTATCTGTCACATAAATATTTGCCCCGGCCGGAAATCGAACCCGAAACCCCTCGCTTCGCAGTTCGCAGGCAGGTCCACTACCAACTAGGCTATGTAGGATCTACAGCTACGCACGGGGTCATTAACCTCACAGCCGCGCGCGGCCGGCTCACGGCGTGGCGGTCGAGTTTACACTCAGGGGAGCGGGGTAAAGGGAAGTGAACAAAATGCCTACAACGGTCGAATAAGCTCGCCTTAAACGGCTGGATGGATTTATATCGTTATATTCGTCTTAAAGTGTCCTTAAATGACTGTTTGAAAAATAATCCTGCCGATTTTAATTCATTTTTGTTGAAAAGTTTCATTATTGCTTTCGAAATAGTTGATGTTAAAGTTTAATACACATTTTCACAGCTATTTACTCGCACACAATGTCCCACAATTCAGTAACTATAATATTATAATACCTACTGAAAATCCTTGCAGAATGTAAAGAAACGCAACTCCTTTTAGCTAGCGACGTAGCGCGCGCTAATTTCGTCAAACCTCGGTAATCTTCGGTTCTGGTGCGGCGCACCAGAGTGGTCTTAATTCGCCATACATTTTCTATTGAACTAGCTCTGTCTCACGCGCCAGGCGTTTTCGGTTGCATCTCATAGAAGTTGTATTAGCATTCGCCGTGCGCTTTGGTTAGCGCACCGTGAACCATTTTACAGCGATTTTCGCGATAATGAGTCTTAATTCTTTATCAAAGAGCTTAAATTGGTTCATCATAATTTCGTTAATATTGAATAGATCGTTAATCAGACACTATTAAACATTTATTTTTTTATTTTTCTAAACATTAAAATCTGGCAGTTCGGCGCACGAGTGCACTTAAAGTACAGCCGCCCCTGCCTGCAACATAGGTATTTTACCACACAATACTATCGCGTTAATACCGGGAACGAACTGATCTTGTGTGACACATGACCGGCGTGGCAAAAGCCGAGTGTGCCGGCGGCATAGTGTGTAGCAGCCTTAATGATTTTCCAAAAGTAGATTCTGTACAATAAATGAATCAATTAAATACATAACCAAATTCAAGATTCATTCAATATGTTGAAAAATGACACAAATTAATTAATTAGTGCAAACGCCAGGTTTGAAAAGTGATATAGTCGGCGACGGGTTGCAAGGTGGGGGCGCGATTCTACTTCAAAATGGCGTCAAGCCGATACATTTCGTGCAAATGGCGCCCGCCGATCGACTGTTGAACACGGACATAATTGAGGTTCTTTGTTATTGCATTTTGTATTTGGAGCATAGATAGTTAAATTGACCTATTATGAATAGCAAAACATTCATTATATACTTACTACGTAGCTAATGTAAGTAGGTAATGTAGCAAGTATTTTTGACAGTGGGTAGGTACATAGGTGCATGTATGTCATATTATGTTTCTGTCATTATCCTGTTACAGTAGTACAGGGTAATTAACCTGTTACAGTATTCAGAGAAGAAATATCAAGTAGAAATGTCATTTTACTATCGAATATACAGGGTGTCTGACAAGAGATGTTTATTATTTGATAAACAAGAGATATTTTTTCGGAGAAAATTCAGTAGATAAGTACTCGATTCTCAGCCCGAATATGTAAAAAATATGACCTTAATATTTACCCAATTTATCCTTTAAACTACATGAATCATACACACTGAGTGCTCAAAAAAACGGCAACTTGTAAACAATATTCCAAATGATCGCGCCAAATCAAAACAACGGCGCTGACGCCGCCGGCCGCTCAGTTTTTGCGAGTGCGTCTCTAGGGTTTACATCCTTACCACTTTCAACCCATTCAAGAGCTCGGAGTTAACTTTTGCCGTTGGTTTTTGTCTATCTTAGACTAAAACATTTTGTTTACCGACATTTTCAGTGTGCATAATGAACATTGGTGGAGTGCTGAAAACCCCCATGTTACAGGACATAACGCTTTTCAACACCGTTTAAGTCACTGTGTGGGCTGGTCTTTTTTGCTAGGGCGTCCATACGTTTTGATATTTTTCATAGTTTACAATACATACGAAATAAACCTATAAATAAATTTGTGGTATGTATTTCCACAACAAGGTGTGCTAGACATCTAGGTAAAAGCTAATAGTTTAAAGATATATAAAATTATTTAAAAATATTAAATACCCATGACTAACAATTACGTTGCCATTTCTACTTGATAAGTAGTCTATGTTATGTATTTTAGTATGTATTTGTTTTGTGTATTGTACGTAGGTTTAGGAGGGGATCTTAAGGGTGACTGGGTGCAAACCGGTGGTGCCTTGTTGGTGGAAAAGGGGGGGAAACTCCTGCGTCACTTTCAACAACAAGGACCCAGCGATCATTTGTCCAATGAGGACATTTTGAAGGTCAGTTGTAGTCGTTAAACTTTTATTTGAAAGTAATAGTAACTTATTTACTACCTAACCAGTGGATACCCGGCTACTACGCTAAAATTGTTGTATACTAAAAAGTCGATAATCGACTTCATGAATGGGCAAAATGTGCCTAACGCATTGTTTTAGTTGTCTAAAACCATCTTCGTTATTACCTGTTTTGGGGACATGTGTAGAGAAACATTCAAGTTTTATAAAATTAGGAAGGTCTGGCCGTCGCGGGCTCTTGAGCTATTATAATAAAATTAAAACTTATGTGTAATTTTTTCAGTATTTCGGGCTGGAGAACGAATACAAAGCTGAAACCATGGCCAATAAAAAGAGGGAGGAAATGGAATGTCCTGTGAGTAACAGATATTTTTTACTTATTATGAGCTAATGCTTGATTACAATCCCTATAAGAAGTGTAAAACTTGGGTGGCGAAAAAATTGTAGAAACTACTCATTCTTGACATAAACATTTTAAAATGACAACAATTTACTCATACAGTAGCACAAATAGGCTCTAATCTATTATTTACAGTTTTAAAACTTTTAATATAATTATGATGCAATGCCAACATGTTGGATCGCCAATCAACTATTCGAACTGTTCCTTCGTCTAATCTGATATATTACATTAAATTATAATATGTTGCTGTATTTTATATAATTTATTCACATACTATATAGTATACTTCTTCTTTCTTGATGGGTAACGAATCCGTCCATTGGCATTACTGATGTCAGATCATTTGATGGCTATTTATATAAATATTAACATAAATATGGGTAGGTATTGTTGTTTACACACCGTACGTAAACTTAGATAGGCCAGAACCGGTTTTATGTTATTGTTTCAAATAGTACTGTATGAACAACTATACACACATAATGCGGAAGTGCGGAGACGGCTTCCAACTACAGAGACATGTAGGATAAATAAGACGATTATTATTATTATTTCCATTGAATAAAAATAGACGCAAAATCAAGATGTAGGAGCCACATGAATAAATAACAACCAGAATGTTAACTTCCTAACAGACACAAAAATTCATACCTACTTTCATAGGGTTGTCACTTGGTTACTGCAAATAAAAATAAAACGGGCAAGTACCTACGTATCGAGCGAGAGTCGGCAATGAGTACAGACAGTCAGACGGATGGACAGTAATTGTGTGGACATTATTTTATTATTATGTGTTCCGTTTTAAAATTTTGGCATATTATAAACGGTGTAGCTTTGAAAGATGAAATGGTTGACTATGTAACAGTTTGTTTAATATTAAGTAGGTACTTACACTTTATTGTTAGAAATGAAAAAAAATCTTTCGAAGCAAAATATTTTATTTAAACAAAATAAGGGGTGGGAGGGTCCTAAATTTCGTGACGTCACATTTCAAAATCGAGTAATTGGTATGTATAGGTAAATATAGTGATAAGTCCCACCCACCTTATTAACAGAAAATAGAAAAATTTCTAAATTACTTGTCTACTTGATTACTAAACTACTAAATTGTCCGTTTACACGTATTAATTTGCTTAAAATCTAGTTAACTACTTAATACGTGTAAACCGAACTTAAACGATAAGAATAATAAATAATAACCTTATCGCCACTTTAATTATTTTGGATATTAGGTACCTACTTATTAACTAAATACTTCTTTAGTCTTCTTTAATAAGCATAAAAATGTGTACCTACTATTATTACTTGTCAAAATCCTTTGGATATACAAAAAGAAATCTATTTGGTTTTCTTCCCATTTGGTATTTAAACAAACAGTTCAACAGTTTGGCATCTTTAAAAACAATACGTCGCGTCGGCGTCGTCACAAAACGTCGCCCGTGTCACCGCCGCTGGCACCCCTGAACTTGTCACCTTACTGTACCCGAGCGGGCGCCGGCGCGTTAGTTGATTGGCCGGCGCACGCTGCCCCGTCTTGTCGGTGATAGGTCACGCACACATAGCTGTGCATGTAGTAGTGGTCTCGCGCGTGGCGTTAGTATGAAGTTAACATTCTGTATTCATGTGGTAGGAGCCTAATACACCGTTTATTTAGACGAGTTTTCTTTGGTGAACAATATTGTTACTGTATTTTTTAAACATTAACTTAAAAAATAATTGATACTAAATAAATTAGGTTTAGCATTAAATGATAAAATTTATCCGGATTTTTATTCGTGCCTGCCTTATTTTTAAATCACAAATTGTGACAATCATCTGTTAGGCCCGTAATTTCAATAGCAGTTTAATTCTATGATTCTGAGTTTAAAGTAAAAATATAAAAATTACGGGCCTAAGATTGTTGTCTCATTAAGACTCGTCTAAAAAATTTATTAAACAATTTGTAGATCTACGTACTGATACCGAGAACAGTGTGTAAACAACATTAGTCACTCCGCCGAACCTTGTTCATAAGTAAGGGCGAGGCCACGGTGAGGCCAAACTAGCGTATTTTTTGAGCTGTGAGTCGTGTAAAATGAGTCGATTTCATGTTAACTCATTTTGCGTCGCCACCTTGTGGTAGAAACAGGACTTTAGTATGTAACTGAATGCAGCGTAAACATTTTACGCGACGCACAGCTCAAAAAAATCCGCTCGTGTGTCCTCACCCTAAAGGTCTTTATCCAGCGGACTCATAAAACCTGATGTTTTTATTTATATACTTATATCTATACCCATATTATTTAAGTACTTACGATCCATTTTTCAGTAGTTAGTTACCAAAACTAATTCGGCAATCAAAACGTGTCAATTTCCAGACAGAGGCGAAGTCCTAAGCCGTGGCGGCGGTCTCTCGAGGGGCGCTCCCTGGCGCCCATACACTCCATATGGACAGAACGACGATGTAAGCAGAGTAGAGTGTAGTTGTTAAACTATTGTTATGATCATTTTTATATAATTTGAAAGACTGCGTTTTACAAAAATTAAAATTAAAATATGAATATAAATATTAATTGAAACAAAATATATAAAAATGTTGGTTTATTTTAAATTTCTTCTTACACACAAAACAATAACAAATTGCTGTTATAATAAACATACATTACATGCATTATTTTAATCAACTGTTTTGATTAAATTACTTGGCGTGAGGTAGAAAACACAATATTATTATGATAGTGTAAAGTAAAAAAATCTTAAAATATGTAACAAAAAATGTTTATAACAATGGTTTGAAATTACAAAAATATATTTTATTGTACTGAAATATTTCTTTGATAATTTAATTTTTAATTACATTTTATTAACTGAATAGTTAAGTACCTATTATATTACTTATTGTCCAATTGATTTCTAATTTGTGGTGGTGCGACAAAGTATGTATGTCTTCCTTAGAGGGGAAAAAAAAGTGTAAAAGTTTACTAATATTATAAATGAATGATAATAAATAAGATTTTGTAATCATTTGTTATGTAAAATATAGCCAAAGAAATGAGGACCAAAAAAGGAGAATATATTGAAAGTATTAAAAATGGTCTTATATTTTTAAAATGTTGGCTATTATTAGATGGGATTATTTTATTTTTATAATTGTTTTATTAATGTAATCGTTAATATAAATGTAAACTTTATTTGTTGAAGTAAGGGTGTGTTTAGAAGTCGAGTAATCTGATTTTTAATATACGTACATAATTCCAGTGGTATAAGGTTTCAGGATTTTTTTGTTTGTTTTTGGGTAAACGATTGTTTGTAGAAACAATCATGACAAAACACAGATTCAAAAATTTTTTGCTAGTTTAAAGTTTTTGTTCAAGAAAACGCAGTTATTATTACACAGTTATAAACCTTTTATAAAACCATTCATGCTCCAGGCAATTCATTTATCGGGATTGGAACGGCGTACGATTGGCTAAAAAGTGTCACGTGACCGCTTTAGTAATACGAATTTGACGTTTACACTGGAACATGGCTGGAATTAATGGTTCATAATAGACCGCCTGGTTGGAAAAATTCGTGATTTTTTTTTTGTTTTAGAGGCTTTTTAGTGTAGAGTTCTATTGAAGTTGTAAAATTTATGTTAATGTATCAATGACAGTTTTATAACGCACTTTTGTTTTGATTTTTTTGTATTATTGTTTTGTATTTGCCTTATTATAATAAACATTATTGTATACAATTTTGAGACTTGTTTTATTTCAGACTAGTTTTTCCTCCTACTGCTAAGAGGGTTTTTAGCCTTGTATTTTATTATTTACGGTCGGTGTCGTATTCCATCACTAATTTAAGGTATTTTCTTCTTCTTTTCCCGATCCCTGTTGTCATAACATTACACTTATTATAATTTGGTATCAAGTAGTATAACTTTTGTGTGAGACCATCGAGGTAAACCATGTTATTATTTGCATCGAATACTAGTTTCACTAGTAAACCTCTTTCTAAAGCACCCACTTCTTCCAGTCTTCGAGTGGAATAATCCAGTTTGTAAATTGCTCTTGTGTACGGCTGAATAAAATAAGCTTCAGAGTTATAATCAGTGCTTAAAAAATATATTTCATCTTCAAATATGGCCGCCTCTTTCGCTCCCTTTTTAAGTATGTACGTAATTTGATTACTCAAAAAGTAAATGTCGCCTAGTTTATCGACAATAAAATCATCGATATCGTAATTCGATAATGGTGTAATTGATTCCGATTTCTTTTTATTCGAATAAGTGGAAAGCCCTTTCTTCTGAAATTGTGAATAGTAAAGAGTATTATAATACTGTAGATGCCAAACTGTTTTGTCTGGAAGTCCGTAAAGTTCAGTTTTATCTATAGATGGATTATATTTATATATTCCACGGTCACCCGACATGTATAATTCTCCTGTTTCCTGGTTTACAGCATGTCCGAAGGTAAAGGTAATATTCGGCACGACTCGAAACTTAATATCTTCTAAATCAAATTGTCCTGTAAAATCTTTAGATTGTTGTTTTCTATAATGAAAGTACAATAAGTTATTGCTTCTGTCTATAGCTAATTGTCCAGAGAATTGGTGAGCCTCAAAGACCGTTACTTTTCGGTAGCAAATTCTGTTGAGACAGGCGTGGCAAACGATGGATTTAGCTGTTGCAGAACTCAGCAACGTTGCGAGTATCCACAAAATACTCATTTTCTGTGAAAGAAACAACAAGCCCCACACTTTAGATAGGTATATTATGCCTAATAGTACATTTTTTGTATTAGATTGACTAGTTGTTTGTGAAGGTATATTTCCATTCCAACGCAAAGCGTGTTTACATCTACCGTATCAATATGCTCGATTGCGTTTCGGACAAAAACCGTACCTAGTTAGTCATCATTAGGGCTACCATCATTCGTTGCCGGACAAAGACATACAAAAAAATTATCAAATAAAATTATCTAGGGATGCAGGAGTGCCCATATCACAATGTTATGCCTTGAGCGACTTGAATGTTTCGGTACAATAAAAATCGGAAACTTGCAATCGAATTTCTGATATTGAATTACCCGCTTACATAGGTACCACGCAGTAAAGATCGTAAATATGCAAATTATCTACGCAAATGTTCATATTATGTTTAGAATAATGTTTATATCGATAAGTCGTCGAATTTATATCGTTTAAATATCGATACAGGTATCACAAAACATCATTAAACTTACTCGCGTTACGTTTCCGTAGATTGATGCGTGAATAAAATTATGAACTAACTCTATAAAATTACGAACTATGATCACAGCACTGTTGATTGAATACTAAATGGTTTCATTGCACAATTTAAACACCAATGTCAATAACTTGTTATGATTGGTGACCCGTCGCGACCATGTTTATTTAATTTCATTGCTATCGAACGATAAGCAATTGTTTTTCTCAGAAACGTTTGCAAAATCATTATGAACGGATATTAGGTACTCGTATTTATATTAATACTATTAAACGCTAACGATCATATACACGAATGATGTTAATACGATAATGGTAATAAAATAATGATGACCTATTTTATTAGGTTTGTTCAGTTTGTTGGTCAGTCCAATCACTTTCGTTGTAGTTGCGCGTTACCCATCAGAATTATTCGTCAGTTGTGGCGAGAGAAAGCAAATTATTGCATTCAAGTTCTCCAAATAATTATCTTTAGATAGGTAACAAGTAGGTACTTTATCGATCTTTACCTTCTGGAAATAAAAATATCAAAGGAAACCCGAAGTCCAGCGTGTACTTTTTGCAGATATTTCAGATTTTTGCTCTACGGTGCGGCACGTGATTAGAGTGATATTATCTATTATTTGGTTTAATTAGTAGTTAGATATCTAGCCAGCGTTTCATGTAAGAGTTCTCACTTTAATAATATGTATGAAAACGAAGGAAATTCTCACGTGAAACGCACTCCATGAAGTTAGTATTGCTTAATGCTATGAACATCGGTCTCCCGAACAGGTGACTTGAGTTCAAATCAAATCGTGCACCCACACAACTATTTTCAAAGTGAATTACCTATGTGCTAAGTCAACTGTGAACTGTGTAAGTCTTGTGCATTGTAAATAAAAAATATGATCACTTGTTCCGGAGAAATCCGTACATGTGAGAGTAAGTACACCAAAATGTGTGAAGTCGCACTTGATCAGCGCGGCGCGGCGGTCTATGGATTTACCTACCCCTCATTGTAAAAAAATCGACCCCAGCACTGACATTATGACGAAGAAATGATGCTCGGTATAGATTGACCACAGGACCAAAGCTTTAGGACGACATTCGACTCATTGTCAGTCAATTTGATCCATGACATCACAATTCACAAGATGTGTCCACAAGGTCGCCATTACACATGCGTATCTCGTCTAGGTCATCACCGCTCGTTTACTTAGCGCGTGCTATTGCGGTGTTTTTATCCTGTTCTATATTTGTAATCGATTCAGCTCAGTTGCCTTACACCTCGAAACGACAGAAGGACAATATTAGCATACTTTTTGGATTTGCATTCTCTAAAATCTTCGAAGTCGAGAACTTCCACATCTAAGTAGGTACGTAGTCGAGTGGTTTATTGCGACTCAGTAATCTGTTTCTGATGTTTCAAAACTTCTAACTAGAATTTTAATGAGTAATTACTTATTAAATAACATTTGCAACACTGATGCGTTGCCACCTTAAAAGGAAGCAATATTCGTTGGTCATTTAAGTTTGCTGTTGAATACGAAAGACATGCCAAGTGTGACATGTCAACGCTTTTTAATGATAATTACGATTGCAGGTACTGCCCATCAAACTTTTCAGTGGGTTTATTCAGGGGGTTTTGCATAACATCTGACAGTTTTCATGGATTTTTGTTACCTACTCTTTAATGCAAAAACTAATGAACAGATTTTCATGAAATACAGCACACAGGTAGACCATAATCTGGAATGGAATATGGGGTACTTATTATCCCGGAAAACGCGGGCAAAGTCGCGGGCAGAGCCCTAGTAATGACATAAACTGATAAACAAATACATATAACTGTATACCTATTTTAAATGCGTTGGCGGCTGAATGGAAGTCCATAAATGCAGCGTGGCATTTGGCACCGTGTTCCCGTGTTATGATTTATGAACGAAGGCCTTTGAAAAATATCCTCTGATCTATTTTCATATTTCAGTATGCAATATGAGAAAAGCATTTTAATATGCATACGTATTAAAATATTTTCTATTTTCTGTAAAAAGCTTTACTTTTATGTAGGTACGTACGCGTTTACCGGAAAACAATTTATTAAAAATATAAGGGCAAGCCACGACATAATACACTTTGCATTATACGAGTACAATAGTTCTCTGTCCGGCTTTGCCAGCGCTTTCCGGGTTAATAAGTACCCCATATTCCATTCCAGATCATGGTCTATCTATGTGCTAAATTTAATGAAAATCTGTTCAGTAGTTTTTGCGTGAAAGAGTAACAAACTTCTTCATAAACTTTGACATGATAATAAAATAGGATATTATATATTTTAAGTTATTGTTTGCACTATTATTCGGTTAGACGAACAAAAATCCGTAGACTTGCGGATAAATCCGTAGGTCCGGTATCACTGACGGGGCCCCCGTGCCCCTTGTCCCGCAGCCGGACATCCTTTCAGGGGCAGCAGTCATTCGGATGATTTATCTACCGCTCCCGGCCTGCCGTACATTGTACTGGGCCACTCACTGGAAATTACAGCGCATTTCCTTTATATTTCGTCATTTTTATCTGACCATTTCTAGGGATGTCAGACTAGTAGTAGGAGAAACTTAATTAGTAACTATCACTAGATAGGTAAGTACCAGGAGTTTGAGTTATTTTTAACCGACTTCAAAAAAGGGGGAGGTACCTATTCAGTTAGACATCAAAAACATAAATGTAAAATGTGGGCCAAGATAGAAAAAAAGAATTGAGATCTAAATGGGTGCCAAGTTCTGTGTAGAAAATTCTAAACTTTTAGTCAAAAGAACATGTAATTCAAGCTCTACATTTGACTTGGCTATTTATTAAATTCTAAATAAGCTAAGGCGTTTTAATAAATGTGCCTTTCATGTTTGTAGGTTAAATAGGTCTTGAGTTGTGATGGGGTCAAAAGTAGCTCGAAATGGTTCGAGTAACATCACAGAAGACACATATTACTTATTATTAGGCAATATAAAACATGGCGATTGGCGCTGCGTTACCACCAATTCCTTTTTTTTTAACTTTGGCTGGACACGCTACCACGTGTCTAGATCGTCGGTACAACAAAATGATTAAGATAAACAGGTACCTGCCTATGTATAATTATACAGACATAAAGAGAGTAATTAGTTATTTACAATTAGTTTACACGTAGTTATGCCCTGGTTGAGCATTGAACCGTGTAATCCTCACGTATAAGCCAAGTTTAGCGTAGAGACATATAATTATGGTAGAGACCTTTAATCGTTATTCAAATATTTGAAATTATAACCATATAGATATAGGTTGTCCCAAAATTACACAATATTTTAATTAATTGGAAAACAGAGTTTTTATTAGGTACTATTGCATTTTAATTATTCCAATATGAAGCACGTGGAATAGGGTTACCTATGTGTGAAATGTGGCTCATAAGGGCATATAAGGTGTCCACAACACTCATTGCACAACGACCATCCTGTCATTAATACCTGTGTTATTATAACCAAATTTTGTTCGAAATATACGATCTGTGGTTAAAAATTTTCATTATTTTTGTAATATTATTGAAAAATTAAAGTGAGAGTTTCTAGAGATCATCCATTTTCACAAAACCTGCAAAGCAAACTGGTTTTTTCTTTTAGTTGACAACACTACAACGCAAATGGCAGCAATTTCAATTCTTTCTGGACACCCTATACTTATAACAACTTTCAAGTAAATTTTAACAGTGGTTAGGTAGGTAGGTACACGAAGTCAGCAGAAGTATAACATTTAATATAGCTTCCCAGCAGTTCCGAAATGAAACCATTAGCGTGAAGTATGATAGGGAGCCGCGAAACTTTAGCGCTCACATATATTTACTAGTTGGAAGTTGTCAAACTAGGATATAAGTTAAAACTGATTTTATCTTCCACGGAAAGCGTACAACCGATAATGTATGGATGGTTTTTTAGACGAGTTTTATGTGATAAACAATTTTTGCCCTACTTATTTTTAAATATTAATTTAAAGAGGATATACATTTTGAAAGAAAACGTGAGCCCAGTAGTGGGAAATAATCTAAATTTTACTAACAAAAAATAACCGACTTCAAAGTTACTCAAAAACTACTTGTCAGATCTCGTTCTTTATGTGGGATTACATGACAAGCACCTGCTTTCGATTAAAAAAAGAATCATCGAAATCGGTTGGCGTGATATTGAGTTATTCGTCCATTTGTCGCGCACATACCTAATACAAAAGATTTATATGGTTTTGTCATGGATTCCATTGTCAGATCTCAATAAAATTTATGTACATGACGGGCTCCAGCTTTCGATTAAAAAAAGAATCATCAAAATCGGTTCGCCCAGTCCAAAGTTCTGAGGTAACGAACTTAAAAAAAAATACAGTCGAATTGAGAACCTTCTCCTTTTTTTGAAGTCGGTTAATAAAGGGGTAATAGTTTGCTTGAGTTTGCCCAAGCAGTTTTGGATGTTATTATGCCATTCGAGGGCCTCTTAACTATCTACAACGGGGATCGACTTAAAATGCCCTCCGAAGCACAGCTGAAGCGCTCCAGATGTTTTTGCCACTAGCCTTTGCCACTAGCCTTTGCTAGTATTACTAATAAAGGTAAGGACGGGGAGGCTTTTCATGCATTCTGCATTCTCAAATCAAATCAAATCAAAATAATTTATTATGGACAGTAGGTATACAAGATACAGTGTTCACAGTTTTATAAAATCGCTACGTCCTACCCATCAAGGGCGTATAATGTTAAATACTTATAATTTAAATATAATTTAATAATACAATAAAATTTTAACAATAGGGAAGTCGGACCAGATTCTCTTCTTTTGTTAGTGCTACTTTATTATGCATTCTACATTCTCTTCTTTTGTTAGTGCTAATAAAGTAGCAGTAACAAAAGAAGAGAATGCAGAATGCATGAAAAGCCTCCCCGTCCTTACCTTTATTAGTCGGCAACGCGTCGGTGATGCTTTAGGACAGTTTAGGAACGGCTGCTTTAGGCGGTGGCAAAAACTTACTCCTTGGAAGCTCGAATCGAATCCACTTGTTATGGAGTAGTATTTTAGGTTTAACGCAAAGGGAATTCTCTTTTGAATAAATAACCAGACGACCCCGTTCACTCCCTGAGCCAAGAAAAACCGCTGATGCAATAATTTTAGCCACAAATCAAAGGGACACAATACAGACGCCAAACGCGTGCAACAACTATTAACCAATTGAGTAACGACCCACAGAGCGCCAAAATGTTCCTCTAAATGTGTCATAGAGTACTATCACGCTGCAAAAAACCTTATAGTCCGGCAAACTTACTCCTGCATCTTCTAAACTGTTCAACTAACTTTCGTAAACGATTTAAGGTTCAATCTTGTGTAACTGATGTCCAACGGAATTTTTAGGGTCCATTCTTAAGGTCGATAAATGCGCGCGATTTGAATAATAATTTCCGAATGCTATTGTCTATAAAAGCGATGCGCACGCGCAGGATTCAAAGCGAAAGTCGTCGAAAATGAAGGTGATTGCACGTTTTTGATTGTGTTCTTGTGTTTGTGTTTCGTGTCCTGTGAAAATTAGTTTTTCGTGCCTTGTTGATGAAAATTAGGCGTGATTGATTTCATGATTCAAATGTTCATTAGCTTGTTTTTGAATAATGTGCATAAGTTTATAAGTGTACTCTTTGTTTGGGAGTATCTTTCATAGTAATTCCTAAGATATGAGTTTTTAACCGAAATAAACATCTATAAATTGGGCTCGTAAATATCATAAACTTCTTGGGACAATTACTGAATGATAATATACCTAATAACAACAAAAAGCAACAAATTTTTACGATGATCGAGTGTACAGTCTTACTCTGTGTAGTCTGTGTCTACTTGCACACCATGCGTGCAAAAGTTCTGGGTTCGGTTTTCGAACGCTTATCTAATGTGTAGACATTTTTTGGATCGTAAAGCTTGTAGTGTTCGATCGTGGGTGTTCTAGAAACTGGGCGTAGTTTAAGATGATCTGGAAACAACAAGTTAGCGTCAAATAGCTCCAATGTTGATAAGAGCAGGGGTTAGTCCAAACCAAACAAAATATCCAAGATTGGTTTGTTAATGCTGGAAAAGCTGATGAAATTCTTACAAATATCTTAAGTTTCCAACTTTTGAAGTTGACAAATACAAATTACATAGCTGAATATTTTAAATTATTTTCAGAAATAGCTTACCTTGTAGTCATCAATCTCCTTAGTCTTTAACTTGGACATCTACGAAACATCAAAGCTTTCTGGAAGTAATGACTTTGGGGTATTCAAATTCACAATTTCCTTTGCGGGAACAGAATAGGAAATGTGAAAATTGTTAAGGATAAGCAACAGTAAATACATGAAAAATCAGCGTACAGATTGGCCGGAGTTGGCGCGAATAGTTACTATCTAAATTGCGCGGAAACCATTTGTGTAGCGTGATTGATAGCTTTACACGGTTTCAAATTGCCTGTGAACCTTTGATGGGAAATCAATTCACGAATTGCTGGTCAAAGAAGGATCGCAATTAGGACTTTCATTGAAACATGTGTAAATCAACACGTTTGACAATGTTTAGAGTCATGAAGTACATAAGGTGTGATTAATGGAGTCTTTGAAGCATAGAGTCACAGAAAGCAGTTGTTGACAACTAAACTAACAATTTATTTTTTAAATCTTTCCCCTTAACTTTAGTTTTGACTTTGAATATTACGAGTACTAGTTATCATACTATTTTTAGCGCAAAAAGGCTAGTGTGTTAGTGGCACTAACACTATCGCCTTTTTGCGCTAAAAATAGTATTGACACTAACTTAGTGCCCAATTGTAGGTCAAGATTAGATGTAAATGACCCACTATGGGCACTTTATTTAAAACTAATTACTACCTATCTAGCTGTAATTGACGATGCTAGTCTTGTGAGCTAAGAGTTAATTTGTAAGACTCCGGTCTCGAGGTTCCAAATAGTTGCTTGATAAAATTGCTATTAGTTAGTTGGTTGTGACTTTTTTGAAGATATAAAGTTAAGGTGAAATTTTTGTAAGAAAATCCGTGAACCTAAGATTTTTCATAATTTTCTTAAAGATCTATAAAGTCTATATAGCTCCAGTTGATCGTTATGGGTTGTAATAGGTTTGAATAATAGTATTATATTATCTCGAATATACTTTCTATATAATCATTATTTCCCTATTTCTATTACCTAACATGGTTTAATGGAGGTGTCGCTAAATTTAAATTCTCTAAATGTAGGTGGTAGGGCTTGTAATATCGGAAGGTTTTCAATATCGATATCGATTTTCGATATTTGATGCTAATATCGGAATTCCGATATCAATATCGGAATTATACAATTTTTTTTAATAATTTAAATTTAATTTTATATTGTAAAGTAGGACGTCTTGGATAGCAAAAAGGTTTTTAATCAATAGAATAATGAAATAATAACGTCTTTAATGCTGTTTTATTCCCGGTTGTTGCAAATATCACCTAAATCTATTCAATTCGCTTTGGTTTTCGCGTTAAAAATTCACTACCTTAATTTTTTTAGGATTTTTGAATCGCAAAATAGTTTTTACTGATAGATGAAATTCAGCTGCACCAAATATGACAGCTGTACGGCAGAAGCTATGCTTTATACTATATAAAAGCTGAAGTGACTTGAAATATCGCAACACATTTGCTAGGACGCCTAGTTTCCTGGCAGCTGCATTAACTTTGGATTCAATAAACCGCTCAAATTTAAGGTTCAAGGATATCTCAATTTCTTGCGGTGGGAGTATTTCAAGGATACATTCTGAAAAGTATTTTACTTGTATTTTTATTTTACTTGTATTTTTATTTCCATAATATTATAACTAACATAACAGGAGTCCTAATGCGTTAGTTAATTTCATCTCATCGTATAATAAAATAGAATCCGATACATTAATGTGAATTAAAACACTATTACAATAAAATCATGTAGGTACAATAATATGTTTAAAATTAGCCATTACTGGTAAAAATCATTAATATACTAGGTCAATAGTAGTAGGGCCAAAATAAATGCTTCTGTTTTTGTGGCGTTGAATTTCACAAGGTTGGCGTCACCCTATTCGGTGACTTCAGGCAGTGATTCACTCTTTCAACCCGAGCCTCTCTTCAGACTGTATTTTGGTCGTTACTGGTCGGAAGCTTGCCAGGTATCGCTCGACCAAATCGTTAATATGCAGCAGGAATAGAGTTCTGGAGATAAAAGTTCTCTGAGAAAGTCCGGCATTGTTTGTAATATGTGATGTAAGGTTGCTTGGGACGAATAATCTTTGATAACGACTCTAAATGAACGTTCACTCAGTCTTTAACCCAGCTGATCAGGCCAGGGAATAGGACATACGCAGGAAGCATGATCAATAGGCTAACATGCTAAACCGTATCGAAGGCCTTCGAGATGTCAAAGGATAAAGGCAACCGCCTCTACATTATTCTTAAGGTCCTCGCCACAGATACGAGTGGGTGAGATACGCTAGAATGCTGTAGAGTGGTATGCGTTAGGCTATAGCACTAGGGTCACTAAGGAGATCATTGTGTTCTAGGTATGCAACGAGGCGCATGTTCAATAATAATCTTCCTGAGTATGTTGGTAATTGAAATTGGCCGTTAATTAGCAGGGTCAGCTCGATTACCATTCTTGGGCACGGACTGCACGTTGGCAAGCTCCGACGCCTGAGGCGCTATGCTCGTCTTAATTGAGAGACGAACCAAGCGTGGCAAAACAGTAGATAACTGGAGAGAGCTGGAATACCATCTGGTCCACTAGCTTTGTTAACGTCTAGACATCGTAAGGTTTTAAAAACCTTTGTTGTAGATGTGAACCTCCGATATACAATGGTCAATGAGGTATCTGCGGTGAATGGCCATTGACAGTTAGATGCGAATTCTCAGCAACTAGAGATTCGTACAGATGATCTGCAGAAGATGATGAAATTATTAACTTAGGTATACCGAGATTAAAGAGATATATTATGTTTGGAATAGATTTTTTCCGTATCGCATTATTCGTGCAGTAGGCTGAGCAGACTCACAACAGGAATACGGTTAAAGATATTAACTCTATCTCCCTACACAGCTAAAATAATTATACTTACTTGCTCAATTTTATGACCTAGTGGCCAATATACCTTGTGGCACGCATTAAAATCATTTTGTTTAAATTAAAATAAAAAAATTACTGATTCCGATATTACGATATCGAATCACTCAGTATCGGAATCATAATATCGGGTTTCATGGTCCGAGATTCCGATATTTCGAGATTCCGAGATTCCGATATTCAAGCCCTAGTAGGTGGCCATCATGGATGTTCTCGATATTAGGGCATACTGGTGAAGTAAATCCAAGGGCTACTGTATAGAAAATTATTAGTTTTTTTTTTATATAAACATCCATCTCACCAACATGGTTGTTTATTTACCAGCCATTTCCAACTTCTCTAGATTGTAGCCAAATTCCTTTTTTGAATCGGTAAAGTTGTTTTTGGGGTCCAGATACCCACGTTATCGAACGGCTAGTGACGTATTAACTCACAATTATGTTACAGGAATTGTTAACTGTCGTATCCTTGCTGTTATGCGGCGTCGTGGCCGAACCACCAGCCCCATACTCTCCTAGTGGCTGGAGACCTAACGGCCCCGCGTTCGAGCTCCCTGCGAGGATACCCGCACAGGTAAACCCATCATGTAATTTTATCCATCTACCATCTCAACTCTTACCATAATTTTAATGTATTGTTCAATCATCATCCCCTATATATGAAAGCTAAGCTCCTGCTGCTGACTTCTATAAATTATTATTTAAAAACTTATCTTTTTTCCTTTAGTTCCAAGTTTTTTCAATATTGTTTTTGTAAATGCAATTTGCAACCGCGGATTGCAATGTTAATTTCACACAGGTGATGGTAAAGTGTTGTTATATGTGTTATAATATTTCGTCATTGATTTTGATTCAAATAATCTGCAGAATCCTCAAAAGCAAGAGTATCTCCCTCCGGTAGATCCACGCAGGCCGGCGGCTTCTCCCGAATTCGACTCTGGAGTCGATGTTTCAGTCCAAGGCCTGCCATTGAGGGAACAACAGCCCATTTTCATGCTTTCACCTATAAATGGACAGCAGTACGCTGGTCCCAACTACCAAGCTGATATCAGGAGCTTGGATCTGACATTACAGCAAATACAAGTAAGTATTATTTCATTTATGTTATAAGGTAAACACCCCAATTATGGACGGTTTAACAGCAAATTTGTGGTATTTGTGAAATTTTACCAATATTGTGAAAGTTCAGAACCTGAAAGTACTTAAAGTGTAAAGTCCTGTGCTTATTCAACATTTCTGCTGTGTCACGCGTGGGATATTGCAATTGGTTTAAATTTAATTAACAAATAAAAATTATCATTTTTTTACCCAGTTATGGACAGCAAAAACCCAGTCATGGACACCCAGTAATGGACATACCCCAGTCATGGACACCCAGTAATGGACACGAATCATACAAAACTAGTTAGGCTAGTTATCGACTAATCTATGATGAAAATCCAAAAGAATAACAATTATTAATATCTTTCTAGGCTTCCGAAGTAAAATCGGAACCCTTATAGTTTTGTCATGTCCGTCCGTCTGTCCGAAGCAAAGCGCCGAGACCCTTAGTGCTAGAAAGCTGTAATTTGACATGAATATATCTATTTATTAAAACTCCAGAACAGTGGAATAAAATACTGAAAAACTTTTTTTTTCAGGGTACCTCCCCTAGAGGTAACGTGAGGATGATTTTTTTATTCTTCGTGTACCCTATAGTGTGGGGTATCGTTGAAAAGGAATTCCAAAAATATTATGGTTCTTCAAAGACCATTTTTGGAATTAGGGGTTCGTTCGCAAAATATTTGGCTTTAAAGAGCTAATTTTGGTTAGAGTCAAGTAGGGGGGCCCTGCTGGCTAAACGGTTAGAGTTGGACAAGTGAAACAATTGTGAAAAATAGGTTATATGATGAATTTACAAGAAAAACTATTCCGGCTATGTTAATTTATGTAGTCAATGAGTAATAGTCGATAAACTTACTACTTCAGAACCCTACATTGCGCTTGGTCTGAAAAACACTTGTTCAATCAACTTTACATGTAACATTCACGTTAAGGAACTTGGTTACTTGTAAGTTTTCTAAATTGACAATGAGGTTTGCATTAAGGAAGAGAAAATCATTAAAATTGTACTCATGTTAAGCTTTTTATTTATTAACTAGCTATTACCCGCGGTTTCGCCCGCGTGTTCACAGGGAGTTGTTTTACATGCATGACACATTCCTAGTACAAGAATAAAATAAGTAACAAATCCAAAATTTAAAAGTTACTAAGAGGAACCAACTTTAACACCTATGACCCTCCTCGACCTTCCAACTATAAATATAAAGTTATATCAATATTTATATATGACCATCCATGACTACATCGCCACTTACCATCACGTGGGATTGTATACAAGTATTAACTTATATTAAGATATAAAAAAATATTAATATTTCTAACTATAAATTTATATCAGTCCATAGATACTTTACGAACTTATACATATAGAGGAGTAGAGGACCAACACTTTGTTACTTTTAGTATGGAGTGATTCAAATACGCATCATAATGGATCTTTCCATGGGAATGAGTTGTTTTACCGCGGTAAAAAGTAGCCTACGTTACTCTCTAGCCTCCTAACGATCTCCACATAAAAAATCATACCAAAACATCGCTCGATTACGACGTGAAAGACGGACAAACAAACAAACAAACACACTTTCGCATTTATAATATTAGTATGGATTAGTAATTTATAAACGTCAACATTATCAGCTTTTCATATAGGTATGCATTAATTATTAACTACCTAAACTAAATTAAATTAACTTACAAATATTAATAAATATGAATGGAAATAAAAACTGCGAAATTGAATGTTAATCAATGAACACTGAATGAATGAATGATTGATTGAATGAATGAACGAATCAATGAGTAATTGAATGAAAAAATGTACGAGTGAATGAAAAAATGGACGAGTGAATGAATGAATGAACGAGTGAATGAATTTGAATGAACGAGTGAATGTATTTGAATGATGAATTAATTAATGGATAAATTAATTAGTGAATGAAGGAATGAATGAATGGGTGTATGAGTGAATTGATTAAGAATTAATTAATGAATTAATTGATAGAGAAAGAGAGGAGAGGGAGGAGAGTGAGATGGAGCAGGAGAGGGAGACACGTACACGAGTTTAGTTAAAATTTAGTAACATGGCATTAACTTGTCCGGCTTTACAAAGATCGCCAGGACGGCTAGTCTAATAGATTAATTAAGCCACAACAATTATAATTTTCTGCTGTCAATTTTTGTAATGAGATTTATCTGTAAGTAAAGAATTTTGGCATGTTCTTATAATATATCAGATTATCAGTATTATTCGTCTCTGTAAAGTAATAAAAGTCAAAAATATGTTTAAAACACTAGGTAACAATTTAAAAAGCAAAAATGGAGTATTTTTTCATTTCTTTTACACTGTAAAATTTGTGTCGCGCCGGGAGGTTCTATTTTCAAAATTGAGCCCTCGTTCTCTTTTCAAAATCACCAGGGATCCACTGTTCAGTTTATTGCGCAAATTTCGGGTTCGCGGTGTCGGTCCTATACGCTAGTAATAATAATTCAGTATCTATCATTTTATATCAGTGTCATTACTGGATATCTGTAAAATACCCAATAATAGCAACATTTTCATAATTTGCAGCTAGCTCATAGTAAAAAATAATACTAGGAGTAAAATTAGTTCAAATTTTGGATACACAATAGCAAAGATAAATTTCGATAAAATTATGTCCATTACTGGAGCTATGCAATTATAGAGCACCAGTAATGAACACCAACAAAATATCAACAAATATAACTTCTCTGGAGTAACAACACTGTGTGTTGTAGACTTAATTTCATGGTTAACCAAACAAACAAAACACATTTTGATTTAAAAAAAGCAATACAAATTTACAGATGAAACTTTTTACATACTGCACTAACAATTTCCTTAAGAAAAGCCGGTAATATAAATTTACAATGACGAACAATTTATAGTTCGCGCTAACTTGTGTTCTAACAGACCGAATTGAATAAAATATCAAACTTAGGCAGTCCGATGACTATAGTATATGAAACAGTGTTGCCAATATAAAAAAACTGTTTCATAACCATATTCTAGATGATTTCTTTTTTTTTCGTCCATTACTGGAGCCTCGTCCATTACTGGAGCCGTTACCTTAGGTACAGTTTATATTTAATTGTTATAAGTAGTATGTTATAAAGTTTATATTTAAGGCCACTATATCGCATTGGGTTTACATTAATGATGGATGTGTGTTTTGAGTAAATAAATAAATAAGTTTGAATAATTGTTTACCTAAAGACAGTTTAGTTACAGACGCGTCAAATATATGACCACATTTTGCAAACAAATGAGAAATGTATAACTGAGCGTTTTTACCAAAATCAAGTTCTTTTTTCAGTATCAGCAACAACTCCAAAAACAACGAGAATTCGATAGGCAAAGACTTGAAGCAGCACAGAGTAACGCAGCGGCTAATGGTTTCCAAAACCCACAACCACCTCGACGATTCGTACCCCAAACTACATCTACAACAACCACTACTACTACTCAAAAACCTGAATTCAGAACCGAAACATCCACTGAACCTTTCGACTTGAACGAAGGCGAAGATTACGATGAAAGTAAAGATTCAGACAGCTCTACCCAAAAACAGAAGGTCTCAGTTGAAGTGACAAAACAAAACATTCAAGAATACCCTCCAGAACTATTCTTATCACCTCTTGCCCAATTTAAAGTTCAACCCCAATTTATACAGCTACAACAGCTGGGGCAACTCAGAGCGCCCATTTACTACCAGCCCATTCAACAAGACGTAGATGATCAAAAATCAGAAGGATTTAGTGGTCCAGCTCATTTCGCTGCTCTTCCTTCCGTCTTAGCTCAGCAACAACTTGTATCTTCTCAAGCACAGCCAGCACCTCAGCCACAACCTGCTTATAATCAGAATCCGGCTTTCTTAATTAGAGGTCAAGAGGCACCCGCACCTGCATATCTAGTACCAGCCACACAAGAACCGTTAAACCAGTACCAACCTGCAGTTAACCAATATCGACCATTAGCTCAACCTCAAGTACAAGCATTTCCGCAATTTCAAGCTCAACCTGTAATTCTACCTCCCCAAACGACAAACCAAATTCAACCGAATCAGTATGCACAGACCCAACCTCAAACAGATACTGAAGAAGTTGAAAAGGATTCGGAGGAAGTGCCTGGTGTAGCACAGCAGCCACAACCCCAATACGTGTACCAACCTGCATACCAGCCCCAAGAGTTTTACCAGGAGCAGTTTCCTGCGCAACAATACCCTCAGCCTCAAGTTGCTAGCCAGTACCAACCTCAAGCCCAACAGGCCCAATTCGCACCTCAACCACAGCTGATCAATTACCCGGCACAACCCTGGAACCAATATTATCAAAATCAGCTTTATCAGCCACAGTTTGCTGACCCTAACCAAGTGCAACCTCAGCAGATCTTTCAAGGCCAGGACGCTCTTCAGAGTGGCTTTGACGTGAATCAACAGGGAAATGGAATAGAGAAGAAAGAAGAAACAGAAGATGAGCCAGAAGAAAAGAACGACGACACTCAAGCTACTTCGGTGGCTACTGCATTCGGAGCAAGGTCAGAAACAATCCTTATTGAATAATAAAAATGACAGACGCAGTTCGGTGTGATTTGAATGAGTAAATAGCGCTCGTAGTAATGGCATTGTATTGTCCCATTTTGCAGATGCTACGTGACATAAATTTAACTATTATGTGGCAGATCGTTATGTTATTGCGTATGCAATTGAAGCGTAGCTTTGTGCAATGTTGCATCCAGTAAGGATTTATTGCAAAAAATATTTGAATTACAATAATTCACTTTGATTTTCAGGACTTTTGGGTTTCGTATATCTGTTGATAAATCAAAACGATAAGATTATTAGCGTATATAATGTCTGATAGAGACTATATCTGTTTATCTATCGGCTCATCTGACATACCTTCTTTTTATGTTAAAATCGGAATCATGTGAGAGAATCACAGAAAGATGCAGGTCTAAAATGGTCTTCGGGTAAAGCCAAAGCAACACAATTTCTTGATCGAAGAATCGTTATTATCATTAAATTCTATAGCCTCAACACAGATATTTGTATACTCCATTTATTTGTCCACCTTAAAAGCGATTTTCTCACCATAACGGCACTTCTCGAAATTGCTTTATATTTCAATAAACATTTTATTCATTAGCGAATTCGCCGAACCGAAGTACGCAGCAAATTTACGGAAACAACAAGATTTCAGAATTACAAAACAACTTTTCACTTTCAAATTAGTTTTGATTGTCTTCAGGGAACTCTGCTGAATTAACAAACATCAGACGTGAATTAGCATTTAGCCCAATTAATTCCATTAGTGGATAGGTAACTTTCGATTCTGCGACCTTTTACTTATTGAGTTTGGAAAGGACCAACAGAAACATGCAACTTATTATGTAGTTACCTTATCATGTTGCTAATAGCTAGTTAGAGTGGGTAGTAAGTACACTACACAGTAAACCGCCCTACTCGCTTCGCTTCGGATATCACGTAGCCCTGAAGCAACTTTCTTCTTTTTGCTATAAAATATAGTTTTTCAAATCTGACTGTAATTTTTTCACAAATTAAAAATTCTTGAGTTGCTTTATCTGACTGAAATGAGACAGCCTAAAACACAAAATTTCAAATATTCCAAAAATTAAAATTAATGACGAATTTCCCGTAGATACAATAATATCTACGAAAATTCATTAATTATTGTCAGAACACTTTCAGTAACCCAAAAATTTGTTTAATATGGAAATTTTGAAATTAAAATATTCTCAAGAACGATTTCTGAATTAATTACAAATTAATATGGACTGAAGGATTGGATATTGCTTTTTGAGAGCTGATTTCATAAAAGTTCGTATTTCATAATGATATTACAGCGATAACAACGGTAACGATATAACTTAAACAAAGTTAACTAATATTATTTTTCGACTAATTTATTTATGGTTTTAGGACCCAACCGAGAGTATTGCCGCAATATGGCGTCCCTGCCCAGAGACCACAAGCAAACCAAGGATACCCCACCACCACCGACACTCCTCAAGAAGAGGTAAGGAATCTTTCTAATATTAAACAGAGAAACAACGAGACTGGGAAGGCAAAGAGAGAGAGGAAGCTAAACTCTCCTATAAAAGTGCCCGTTGAACAGTCTGTTAAGTAGGTTCTTTGAATTTATTGGACCTTTTTGCCTATGCATGTAAAGTATATTTAGGTGATACAAATAAAAGTTTTCGGAGCTTAATAAAGTTTATATTTTAGGTATCAGATGATGGGCCAGCAGTCGCACAGGCTACTGCAGTCGCTACTGGTTCCAGAAAGAGTGCCAAATTAAGGTAAATTGAGCTTTAAAATTATATAAAGCAAGACTCATTATCGCTGATAATACCACGAAATAAACACGGATGTGTTATGCATCCGATGGACATTGACTAACACAAATAAGAGACATACATTCATACATATACCATCAAGAACTCATTTAACTTATAAGTGTCTGCCTTGGCTGACAATTGAACCCGAGACGTTTCGTGCAGGATAACTACTAACTGAGCTATTACTCGTCTGGTATAAACTGCTAATTAACCTAATTATAAACATGTCTTTACAGAAGTCGTCGCGTGCGACCTATCTTCACTTTGGACAGGTCAGGACATTTGGTTCTGGCGCAGGAACAATAAATTAGGATAATTTAGTCAAGAAAAAACCAACAATGGGCGTCACAATAAAGTTATTTTCGTCTTTCTTTACTGTACACATTATGAAATAATGAAATAATTACCACATGGATAACTATCGTAAAACTTCTCCTATTTTAATTTTCTTACGAGAATTTCTGAGTAAATTCATCTATTCTACAATCAATCATCTACATTATGTCTTCGGAGTCATAGAAAAGTAATATTTTAGAAAATATTGTATCATACAATGTTCCCCAACGATATGCAACAAAATGAAACAAAACATTATTTATAGACTCTAAATTACTTAACGATAAAGATTTTTCTAAAAGCCAATTATTCATGTACAACCTGCAATCCGAAACTAATTTTTCTATCGGTGTTGAATTTTTTCATTTTAGTTCTAATTTTATTTATTAAATTATTACTTTATTTTGTTTACCTATCTTGTTTTGTATTCTGTCTGTATTCTTACATACCAACTTTTTAAACGAATTACACTTTTGATTCAAACTTTTATGTGTCCAACTTTTGTGAACTGGCATAAGTAAAAAAATCAAGTTACGTTTCTTATTAAGTCTCTGGAAATTACTTTGACAATGTTATCTTTCCTTATTTCTTCCCTTCTTTCTTGTTGTGAATTTAGGTGTTTAAATTATTCATTTACAGCTCTATGATTTACAGAAAAGATTTTCATTTTCTATGGTTTTGCTCGAGTTGCTAATTAATGTATTTCATATGAAGAAAATATAAAAAAATCAATCACTGTCCCTGTGTTTTATTTTGTATCTATAAACAAAGTGTTTTTTGCACACCAAGTAGGTATACAGATGGCTGATATAAAATTGTATCTACATGTTTTTTATATGTGTCTATGAACCAAGATATGGTATTCGTACATTCAAAACATTTATTTTTTTCATCATCATATTTTAATAACGAAACGTATCATGTATTTTCCAGATATAATAATAAAATAGTAAAAAAATACAAATCTTCTTCACTGTAGTAGGTATATCTATATACATTATTAATCTATCTTTAAACCTAGCTAGAAACGTTAGTATATTACTTCATTGAGCTAGAAATACAAAAGGTTCGTTTCGCTTATAAATCTCTTTCCCTTGCGATTTGTTATGATAGAACGTTAGTAATAGTTTTAATAAATATTCTAATCGCCATGACCTTCGATACTATGTAGGTACTTCAACAAAATATAACAGCTTTATTGTTATCAGAGGAAATTTCAATCCTGACCCTCGTTCTGTGTTCAATATCGAATTTTAAATTTGTTTTGGGCTTACTCTAGCTAAAGTCCGCTTTCATACTAAAATTATTATTTACGACTTTACGATTGAGGTAATATTGTAATTTAAAATACACTACAAGCCTGTGCCAGTGAATCTGACTATTTTAGTGTGGAAAACCAATAATTATATTTTTTATTGATCAAAAATAATGTTTCAAACCCTAAACCTTATCACTATGACTACTTATTATCGTAACAAGATAACGCCTGCTTTACTCAGGTGGTGAAGCATCTTGGTGAAGTACGGTCCCGGATCCTATCAATATTATCTCTGACATGCAAAGCTGACATGACATTTATGCCACGTCATGTGTATTTAGGACACATGTATTACCTAATAAAGCAAAAGTAAATCAATTAAAACGACATGAACAAGAAATCAATATTACAATCCATTGTTTGGAACTCTAACTCTTTGTAGCTCGGCTACTTACCTTATATCCTTATACCTCTTGCTGCACTGTATGTATGAATGGTTTAAGATACTCAGATGAAGGAATAAAAGGTAAGATAGTATTGTGAATACCTACTATACTTGGCCAAAACTATATTGGCAGACTTGGAGAAAATTATAAAGAACTTTTCGATTTAATTGTTTTTTCAACCTAGCCAAAACTATATTGGCAGACTTTACATGGAGAAAATTATAAAGAACTTTTTGATTTAATTGTTTTTTCAACACGTGATATGATATTCTATGACATTCTTACCCAGATCATCAGAATATAAACTTGTATATCAAACTATGAGTATTGAATGCTGTAAACAAAAATAAATTAACCAGTAACAGATTCACGATCTTTTGTCCGTTTTTATAGATTCATGAGAATATTAAGTGTATGATCGAGAATCTACACCAAAGCTTTTATCCAGTAAAAAGGAAAGAAATATTTAAAAGTGAAACAATATTCAGTATAATAAAATTGATTTAAAACCACCTCAATACCACCACATTCTTATTAGCAGCATTACATAGGAATATAGAACAAACATAACGAAAAGAAAAGCGGGCACACTTGCAATAACAAACATATTCTCTCTGAAAATTGTGACGGGAGTAGTCCAAAATGTCTTTTTAAATTCAAACTTCGGTATTTTCTCCTCAACTGAATCTTCTATAGATATTTGAACCGAATCACCTTTTCCCATTTCTTGTTCGTTATAATGAGATGATAGAGAATTCTTTAAAATATCAAAATAATCTTTGACAAGCTTGGGCTTTTTTAACTTGTGTGTATAATTGGACGAGCTACTCTGAACACAACTTTTCGTATATTCTTCATTAAACGTTAGCATTAACTTATCGATTACCTCATTTTGAACAATATCACATTGTAAATAGGCATTGTTTTGAGGTATTGTTTTTAAACTTAATTTTGATTTAATAGGACTTTCTAATTTCATATCCTTATTTATATATTCACTTGTAGTGTCTTCCTGGAATTTTGTTATAGAGTGAATATGTTTATCGATTTCAAATAAAGATCTCTTTAACTCATTAACAATTTTTTCACTTAATGTTTGCTCAAGTTTTTTAACTGCAATTTCGAGGATTATTGTAAGCTTATCACATAGTTCAGGAAAACTAGCAGGGTAGTCATTTACTTCTTGAGAACATTTTCTTTGTGGTCTTGAAGTATCTACCATAGTACTTTTTATTTGCGCTGCGTTTGGAAGATTCAAATTCTTCTGATAGTCTTCAGCGTTAACTACATTAAATGGTTTCTGAAAAATATTGGCACGTAAGTCATTTTTAACATTTCCAAATCGTTCGTCTCCTCTATTTTTCATCTTCTGTGTAGTTTTTAAAATATCTTCAGCAATTATAACATTGTCATTATTCGGAAAATCTGGTACTGAGCTTGAACAAGGTCTTGTCTTTGGATATAGATTGAAGGTCATGCAAGCATCGTAAAATGTCCGTGTATGAATATCGTTTTGTTTAACATCACTAATATGGCAACTGTTCAACCTTTTATAATCTTGTGATTGATTAGTAAAGCTGCATTTTGGAGTACAGCATGAAAACATATTATTACTATTGGTTTCATGTGAACGTAAATTATTGCTTAATTCAAAAGTGTCACGCGATATTCCTACCGTTGTTTTTGGGGGTATAAGGGTCTCATTACTAATATTACTGTTACTGCAACTAGCATCTGATATCATATTTTTGCTTGTTAAGGTAATTGTATCATTTAAAAACGATTTAGAAGCCAGCATCAGTGTTTGGCTAAATACGGATTCATAGCTGGTCAAACTGTCTTTAAAATCAGCTTTCTCTATCTGTGGGATAATAACTGAATAACTTTTTCTATTCAAATTTGGGGTGTTATTTATCTGAGCTACTGCTACTTTAATCATATTTGTATTAAAGGATGTCATTTTAGGATCCCTTATTTCAATTATAGAATTAGCGCTAAGAGGACTGTCTTCTTGTTTTAAGGTGCCTTGGCTTGAAATACTTATAAAAGATGAATCGCCATCGAATGGAAAAGTTTTTTCATGTTGACTGTGTATATTTGTATCCACCACCGCCAAATTTTCTTTTGCTAGGACCTTTTTTAAAATGCGTGATCGTGAAATCTTCTTTGAGATTGACTCAGAGTCAAGTTCCTTATATATATCACTAGAACCATCAAAAGTTTTCTTAGATTTCTTACAATATCTTTTCAGTTTTGTTGTCATGTTCCGTGCATGTTGATTTTTGAAGTGTATATTTTTAATTATAATTACTGGTTTACACTTTTTTACCTTTTTATTCTTTGATACATTTTCAAATTTTGGTTTTCGGATATTTTTTTGGGCAACAAATATAACCTGCGGCTGCGAGGTGACTTTGTTTATTTTCAAACAATCTATTATGCTATTGAATGTTTTAGTTCTTTCTTCGCCATCTCCGCAGTTTTCTTTTGTTACAGTCTTTGAACCTTTCATCGGCAGAATATCAGCCATATTTTGTTTTGAACATTTTATTGTAAATGTATTTGTTGAAGTCGACGGTGTAACAGTTATGCTTTTTCTACTTTCAGTTACTAATTCAGTGCTAGGTGTTTTCATATTTTCACCTACGGCAAAAGCAACTATATATGTTGACTCTTTTTTGGGATAGGTAGATTTGGATTTGGATTTTGTCAGTGTTTTCTTTTCAATGCTAATTAAGGGTTGCATTTTGGTTTTTCTACAAATAGATCACTACTAGATATTTCTGTAACAAAGAAAATAAAATATAATTTACTCATTAGTTATTACCAAAGTAAATAAACAAGTATGGGATTTATTTGTGTATGTAAACAATTAATAACAAAATCAGAAAAAAGGATTGTAATAATTATATTATTGATATACTTAATATACATTATACAATAATATTTAAAACCCCAAATCAGAAAGTGTTATGTGAAACAATGAATTATTGCTTGAACGCTTTGAAGGTAAGTCTCTTCTTCCTATAGCAGGATTTACTGGTTGTATTATGTCTCTGATGACATACACGTAAATTAGCCATAAAATTACGACAACTGGTATCCAAAGTAATATACAGTAAAACAGTCCTTCCCAAAAACTCATGCCTCCTCGACTTCGTACAGCAATTTTTTTTCTATCTTCAACATCTATGTAAACAGATGAACACGAATAACCTGGACCACTAATTTCACAATCTTCTTCATCACATGTATATTTTTGATGATCTTCACAAGCAATTTCATTATCTTCATGACATGTTTTCTCATTTATGAATTGTGAGTAATCATTTTTTTCATGAGGACACCTTGTATATGTATAAGGAGGATAACATTTATTGCAATTTTGCATAAACTGCCTAGATTTCACAAGCTCATCACAGTAATATGCCAATAATTTCCGTTTACTTTGTCCGAAGGTAACTTCAAATAAAGATTTTGATTTAGGTAACGAACATTTCATCGTTTCATTAATCAATACGTCTGTGCTTTTCTCTGCAGCTAGTGATGTCATGTCAGTAACTTTCAGAATCGATTCACTTTCTATTACATTATATGACATACTTTTTTTACCTAAACGAGTGCTATATTCTTGTATATCTTTTTTCTTAGGCTCTTTTTTTAATTTTAAACCTGATATAATTAGACTTTTATTATTCGAGTGTTGTACAGCTTTAGATATAGTTGATTTTTTAAAACTGTCTTTGTTTATGATGCTGTCTACGTCATTACTTTTTTCTTTAATTTCTAGTTCACGAGGTTTGTTTTTCAGATGTTCCTTTACAAATTTTTCCGTAGTTATAGCAAGATCCCTAATTATGACGCGTAACTCACTTATATCCTTAGCTATTTCTAACCCTACTAAGGTATTCTTAGGTTCAAGTTTTTCAATATCAGTTTTAATATTTTTGTCACTACTTTCATATGAACCATTATTGTTAATTACGTATTTTGATTGACTAATAGCACCATCTAGAATTGATATAAGTTTTGGTTGAGATTTCGGTGAAGAGTTCGAAGATACACTTTGATTTTCTACAATTGGGTTACCAGTTTTAGCTTCAGGTAATATTTGCGTAGAAATAACATTATAAGCTGCAGTTAAATTACTATTGTGTAGCGTATTTTTTTTAGCCCCGTCATTATTAGAGTCATCGTGAACTTTGTTTCCCACTCCTGGAAAGATGTTAATTTTCACATCAAATTTAATATTTTTACTGTCTGTGTAATGAACAAAGTGCTTTAAAATGCCTTGAAGATCTTTTGGAAAATTGTTTTCATTTTCAGTTTTCGTATCTGTAATTTTTTTATTGACACATGTAGAAGTCTGCATTTGCTTTTTCATACATTTTGTTTTTCTTATTTTACTTCCTTGTGACAGTGTCTTGCATCTAGTATTTTTCATTCGTTTTTTTCTCACATTTAAATTTTCTGAGTCAACAGTATCGTTTGCTTTTTTCCATTTTAAGTTATGACAATGAACGGGAGATTTAACATTTTTATGAGTGCAATCAGTATCAGTCATTGTAAAATTGTCATGCTTACATCCAGAAATATTCTTGTCGGTACTTGTAATGTTTGCGGGGTCGTCAGCGTATATACTCTTAACAAGACTTTGCAAAGGTTCCATTTCAAATGAGTTTGGGTATAATTTACTTTCAAGCCCCAAATCAACTTTATTTTGTCTCATGTCGGGCGTACTTGTACTATAAGAAGACTTTGGAAGCGATACAACTTCATGTTTCTTGTAAGTCTTAATCTCGTTACTATCATAAGTTGCACAACGTTTGATAAATGATTTGGTAGAAATGCTCAGCAAATTAAAGCTCGAGGAATTTAGTAAGAAAGTGCTGGATCGACTAATTGTAAGAAATACGTTTTTATATCTAATTTTTCTTCTTGCAGGTTTCAGATGCTGGGAATTAGTACTCATGGTACTCCTCTTTATTTTTCTGGGAATGCTTAAAGTTGAAATGAGTTTAACATGTTTTCCGGTCACTGGCTCGGTCTGGCAAGACGGTTTCCCACATGTGTCAATTTGTCTTCCATCTTTATCTTTGGAATTCAAATGGTGTTTTTCATCAACTTTAATATCTAAAGTGTAAGTGTAGGAAGAGGCAGTTCGTTGCAGTTCTACATTGTGTAGTATGGAATCAAGAACTGTCTCTATCTTTTGTTTTGTTTCGTTAGTCTTTAATAAATACTTAATTATCCAATCCTTGAGCAAAACTTTAAAATTCTCAAGCACAAGCGAAGTCACATCTATGTTCAATCGTTTGTTTACATTGTCCTCTTCAGTTATGCTGTCTCCGCAAGAATTGTGATCACGTTTTGGCTCTATGATACGAGTAGTTCCTACATCTGGTGCATTACCAGAACACTTAAATTTTCCAAATTTTCTTTTGTAAATTCCTCTAAGAATGCACTTATCTGTCGCTATACTAAGATCTCTTTTGACTTTTCCATCGACTACGTAGTAGTTGGTTTTATGAAGTTTTTTCTTCATCTGAAGAATTCCACTCCTAGTTAAAAACTGTGAGGCTCCCGAGCATGTTTTTGAACGCGTATTTATAGTGCAATTTGATTTTCTGTACAAACACTTAGTCCCGTGATTTTGTTTTTCCATTATCTTAGAATCCAAGATTTTCTTAATGGATAATCCTTATTGTGAAGAAATCTGGGAACAACAATATTAGTATTCTATTCATCTTTTCATGTTCAATAATTCTAGTTTTATCATCACTATGGTACAAAACGAAGTTTATTTCTTGTCTGACGCATGATTTCAAATTATTGTTCTACAAATCTTTAGGATGATTACAAATAGTTCATAGTGGTTCACGGTTAAGGAAGCTTATATGCGAATAAGAAATTATTTCAGCTTGGGCTAATAGTTGTGAATATAAATAAGTAAATTTCTGTTATGGGGTTAAGGTTATTATGTTGCCATAAATATATTATACTTACAAAAGCACAAAAAAGGAGCATTTTACTCTTGATGTTAAATTTTAAAAACATACAATTCACTAAAAATTAATTTACATAATAAAATAGACGAAACATATTTCACAATTTTGACAATTAAATAATGCTGCCAGATGTCATTCTTCTATTTGTGTTGACTTTTACTTTTAAGCAGTTCTGTGAGTTAACTGCCAGTCTTCACTTTTAATAGCACAGGCATTAATAAATTATAGGTGAAAAGGTTGTATGGAAAAATATATTGTTGGATAAATAATGTTAACTATTTAATTGCTCAGAGTTAATGCGTAAGCTACGTGGTATTTATTCCGTTGTGATAAAATTACTAACATTAAAATATAGCGTCCCATAGGAGCGATAATATTGTGGCTTCCCATAGCCAAGTAAAGCTCGGGTAGCCAATAAATAAAATAAATGGAGTGGCACGAACTAGTGGTGTCAGTTATTATGGCTACGAATAAATAAATACAAAATTTATAGCGTTGCAAATTGTATTAAAACAATTTTGGCGAGTATTCTTATATTGAAACACTGAACAAATAGAATAACCTGTTTGGTATAGTACCGGTTTTTTCGAAATATGATAAAATCTATTAAACCAACAAAATTATTTTTATATAGTTTGTTGGATAAATGTGAAGACATGTCAAAGTTTAATAAAGTCTTATCTTATTAATCAGATTATATTTTAAAAATCGTGATGTGTGAGTTCTATCAGTCCTCTATATGTATACTAGTGTTGTGTGCAAGTGTCAAAGTAACACCATAAAAACGTTTCTTTCAATATTCCTTCGTAAGTCACTTTGCCACGGGGAACGGGCCACTACGGTGTTTTACGACCGACCTCTACACTATCGACACATGACGTCACTCGTATATTATTTTGTTGGGCAAGCACGAGTCACTCCCAACAATAGTTCAATGTGGTACTTATTGAGTTTTAGAAAGGCTTTCCCTGGGTAATTTAGAGTAATTAAAAAGGTGTTAATTTACATGATTATGCCCCGCCCAGGTGAGTATTTGCGTAACTATGAAAAACGATTTTGTTTTTATCCTATTAATATTATAAATTTAAAAGGCTCTAGAGGTGTTTGTTTATTTTTCACGCACAAAACTACTGAATGGATTTTGAAGAAATATAGCTTATCAGCCGCGGGCAGTCCGCTAGTGTAGTAGAATAGAAATATTGACCTTTCTATTCTACCAGATGGTGATTTTGTATGTGACCACACGTTTCTGGTTTTTTTATTACAAATATTTCTATACTTAAATATGTCGAGTTAATTAATAAAACAGAAAATTTAAAATGTTTTAAAATGAATCACACACATTATTTTAATATCCTGAAATGTATCCAATTTCGCCTAACGTAAAGATTAATTTTACGTCTATCTATTAATCATTTTAATTTATATTTTGTTAGGATTCTCATGGATTATCAGGCTTTCAAACTATAGAACTTAAATACAAAGATTATAAAAATTATTAGTTAGATTTTCTTAATAATCGGTAGCAAATGAAAAGCATTATATTTCAATATTACTTGAAAACTCATTGTTAAAATACATATGACATTCAATCCTTGTCACAAATTCTAATGTCGAATGTCGCTAACGATTCGCTAGCGAAACTTTTATATGCTGGCCCTATAGTTTTCCTACATTCTTTTCCTATATTTTATGGTTATGTATTTTCATACCGTTGTGGAAATGGGAAAAATGGTGTTAAGAGTGTTTTCTGGATGGCTGCTGCGACTTTTATGTCCTGTAAGTGTAACCTCCGTAGTCATAAACGACACTTACCTATAAGCAACTTTATGCAAAGAACGCTACTTTTCAGTGCGTTCTTTATATTGAGCCTTCTGTTTCACGGTCATCACTAAAGTATTACTTGGCTGAGCGGAAGCATAGCGTTGTATGCAGCTCTGTAATTTGGTCCTGTTAATGCGGCAAACTTTACTCTACTTATTTGATAAAGCTAAAAGATAATACAAACAATATTTTCTTTTTATTTTGATATAACTCCGCCTGGCAGTATTAATGTAAATGTTACACAATATATGTAATCTTCATCCATCCCTGGATCCGAACGAACCTCCTCTAAACGAGGTTATGAAACCAGGTCTCTTTGTATAAGGAGTAAGCGGGGTTTTTGTGCAACATTCATGTTTGTTAAAAAAATAATGTGAGTTATAATAGTAAGTTGAAGTTGACTCTAATAGTACCTACATTTCTACGATCGAACTACTTGCTTGGAACATAAAGCGTTGGAAACTAGATCCAACTACAGCCTGCAGTTACGGAAGCTTCTGCGAGACAAGGCTGTGTTCACAATGACGTTACAAGAAATGGTTTTTATACTCACTCCCTTATTAATAAAAACAAGTAAAGTTGTAGAAGGCTTAAAAAGTTTGACGTGTCTGTGTGTTTGTGTATCTGTGTCTCTAATTTTCTATATCTGTCTGTGGCATCGTAGCTTCCAAACGGACGAACCGATTTTGATCTATTTTTTTTGTTTGTAAGGTGACTTAATTTAAGACTTAATTTAACTTAACATAAGGTTTTTTTTAACTCGTATAGAAAACGATAAAGATAAAACATATTATTATAACAGTGCATAGGTTTATTAAGCGTTTATGAAAAAGGCTGTACATTTCATAGGTCACTGTGACTTAAACGCTTTTCAGTGACCTAAGTTTACACAGTGCGAAAGTACATGACTGAGTTTCTCTGCATGATGCCGTTTAGAACCCTCGCAGTTCACTACGTTTGCCTCAGGCGCTTATTTCACGGCACCGTGTAATAATAGATTTGCAAGGTGTAAAGAAGGACTACAGTGAGACTTTTAAGTGGTGGGTTTAGATCACACTGTGCTATAAAATAGTGTACTATACTATACATTGATATTATACGTAAAGGTGTCACCTGTCAAAGCGACAATATTCACACATAATCCAGTTAATCCACTTTAAAGGTACGTCTTGGTCACACGTGTGAACACACACTAATATAAATAAAAATCTAAAATGCAGGTGAAATATTTATAGTACACTTGCATCTGACATTGTGAACAAACCTTTACAGTCGCAACGGATGGGAGAGCTTTTCACTGAACGAGTTAAATTTGGGGCCGAATAGCGTCGAATAGCGCCGAAACCGGAATCAGGCTATTATGATACCGATACCCTGAACCGAATTTGGGTTTAAAAAAGTTTTTAAGGGTTCCGGTGCTTAGCTACAAAAGCAGTATTGAAATGGCGTTAACTGCAAGCTTTAATATTTTAGCATACTTTTAATGAAATATCTTCAGAAGGAGATGATATTAACATGAAGATTTAAAGATTCCTTTTTTTGATATTTTTCTTTTATTTAATTATCCAACAAACGATCCACTTGATGGCGAGTGGCTACCGTCGCCCATGAGTATCACCAACATCAAAGGCATCACCAATGCGTTGCCGACCAAGAAACAAGAGAAAAAAAAAACGAACTGTCTCCTACCCCCAGCCTGAACACGACGACTCAAACGGATGGCTTTATAGTTGGTAAACCAGTACCTAGTTGTGTACTAATTACTTGCTCTTGCTTATTTACTAACTCTCCATATTGTAATGATGCATGGTGGTTAAATAATTTATTTAACACAACATAAATAATTAAGAGAGATATGCATAAATATTTCCATATAAAATTCCTATGAGACATTACAATTTCGAGCGATGCTTTTCATATTTGAATACCAAATACACTTTTCAGGTTACTGATAATTCGGAGCCGACGACGTGTCAACTCACTGTTTCGTACATTTTGTTATATTATAATGTTTGATGATGTGATGTACAAAATGTGGTAACATAATAACATTAGAAAATAATTGCAAACTCGCCGAGGACGGAACAATGCCACTGGTAATAACATACTTATAGTTATTGTACAGTGCCGTGGTGTACACTGTACAGTTCTATAATAAAATCCCAAAGTTAATACGTGATTTGCCAGTGGAATTATTTAAGAAACATGTAAAATCTCAACTTTTAGGCAAAGGCTACTATACTGTAGATGAGTACATAAATGACAAAGACGCATGGAAATGACCAGATCTGCAACCAGTTCCGTACAGGCTAGTGATACTTCTTTGTAAGAAATATACCAATGTATTTTATTTTTAAAAGATGTGCTGAGGAGTTTCTTTCGGCTTTTCTTCTCCTCCATGACAAAGCACCTTTCCGAAAAGCTGGTAAATTAAAAAAATGACGTGCATAAGTGTATCAATGACACCTACATAAATAAATGATTTTGAATTTGAATTTGTATAGAAACTGCGAATATAGGTAAGCCTCTAATTAAATTAGTTACATACTTTACATTGTGTTACCTAACTGTTATTTAATTTGTTGTTAACCAATGATATTGGATACTAGTAGGTACAGCGAACGATTTTATTACGTAAAAAATATTAGTCCAAAATGTTTTGTTTTAGTTTACTGAGACAAATTAAACACGGTATTAAAACCGGTATTATTCAACGATACATCGGCATTTTATGTGCTAAATCTGTAATATTAAAACACATTAAAGAGAAAAAAGCCCAGTAATTTAGAATGTTATTAAAAGTAATACTGAACATCAGGTGACCCGTCTGCTCGTTTGCCTGCTTAAGGCATAAAAAAAAGAACAACTACACCCCCCCTCCCCCCCTCCCTGATTTGAATCCGGACTTTCCAGTTGTCTTATGCAACTTAGAATGCCCGGGGTTGGTAGATGTATAGGAAGCATTAGAAAAGCACTCACTTACGTAGTAAATACGTATAGAGCGTGTCCGATCGCACCAAAAGTGACGCTTTAATTAAGGCCTGCGCCCACGGGTGGCACAACTGGCACAGTAAGCCTATTCCAATGAAGCTCATAGCTACAAAAACAAAGTTGTCGATGTGCCTAGGCATGCATTTAGTATTTAATTTTTAAGATAATTTATTTCTTAAAAGATTTACAATCGCTTACTGAAAAACAATAATAACATTAAAAATAATTACTTAAGCGTACTTACAGTGATACAATCAAGGTATATGTTTATTTTTGTCGCATAAAAATGCCTAGCAGGATGAAAATGCTGTTCCGCGAGTGGGCGCAGGCTCTTATGGGGCGTCCCGTGTCGCCGGTGACACTTCCGTAGCGGACTAAGTGCTTGTTCACACTGAACTCGCGGGCGCGTGCGCGGGCGCGAGTTCAGTGTGAACAAGCACTAATGGAATGTCTGGGAGATGTAACTAAGAGGTTTCATGTAGATAACTTCGTTAGTTTTCTGAAACAGATAGTTCTGGTTGAAAAGTTATCTAGTACTTAGATCAAAGAGTCAATAGTCGAGTCCCATGTCGCTGTAATACATAATAATATAACTGTTACTGATCGATATCTACGTATATACATGGCATGATGATATCTGTGATAGTTAACTATTATTTAGAGATTTTATTAATGGAGGAAATATCATAACAATAATTTATACAATTTTTGTAAGTCTATTATTTTAAGGCAAACGAATATTATAAGGTAGGTATAAGATAGATTTTGCCTTTTCTTAAGATAAACACAAAAAAAAATTGTAATTCTCCTCAAAATGGTTTCATTTGAAAGGCAATAATGCGAAGTTGGTTTGAGACCACTAAAACAATGCATTAGACGCATTTATTTTTTTAGCGCAGTAGCACACGCCGGGTATGCATTAGTGTATTATAAAATACAGATAAACAAAAATCATAATAATATTATCGTTATTGCAGTAACGGACAAACGTGCAAGCGTTGCCAGTAAATAATAAATTAAGAAACACGTCACCCGACAGCACAGTGACAGTTGAATCTAAAATTCGTTTATGGAGCACTCGTCTCACTAAGCCCCTCAAAGCATATTTCCCTAAACAAACGGATTTCTGCAGCAATAACACTGGAGACAAACGCTGTTCTGAATTGAGAACGTGTGACGCAGCTGCTTTCCTATGACACTGTAATGTGGTTTTATCTGTGTGGAGGACTCACACTTGACCGTGTCAGATGTCAGTGCAGCTGGGAATCGAACCCAGGATCCATAGTACGGCGATCCGGCATGGTAACCATTGCGGCACCGACAAACGCGTCTACGCTGTCGCAAAGACATGCGACATTACCCCTTGCCTATTACCCGCGATCAGACTGCGTTGTATTTCTTTTATTAGGAAGTTTGTTTTAGTAATGTAACAATATCATTATGTAATTTATAATTATTACTTAAAAACTTTTCTAACTCGATGGTCTAGTCTAGCTCCTTTAGCCATTGCTTCAGGTAACAAAATCCCCTGGTAATGTATGTGCGTTTTCTAACTTCGGCTTGGCCTGGTGTAAACCCATTCTAAGAGAAGTTCATTAGAATCTATTAAACCGTTCAGTCTGCAATGTTATACCCTTGGAAGAAGTCCAAGCTAAAATGAAAATAATTCAAAAGCTATACGATACCATGTGGTAAGATGTAAAGCCTCCTTAACTGCAACATTTGCATTTTCCGAATAATTTTGCCCTGTCGTAACCGCGCCTTGACACTGTGATAACGTCGTGTGACGTCTTCTACTATGACACAGCATAATACAAACTGCTGGAGGACTGAATATAAGCTTGAATTTGTCATCTTAGTCACATCGTTATACGAGAAATGCTCGAATAACGGGCGTTTCTCGGTGGTCATACTATCATGTCATACTGGTATGACTACCGAGAATAGTTTGTATCGGTGGTCATACTCCTCATTATAATTCTAAATAAAGTATTTTCCTACACCCTGACAAATATAACGGTACAGTCAATGTCACCTGTAACGGTCTAGTGGCAGTAGTTCGGTTACTAGTCCGGTCTACCGAACTAATGCAACTTTTTAGTGTCAGTAGTTCGGTTAGTCCGGTTAACCGAACTACTGATACTTTTTAGTGGCAGTAGTTCGGTTAATATAACGATACCGGAAATTACAATTTCTTATTACTTAAATCAAAATGAACATGCAAATAAAAGGTTTTTTGAAGTGAAAACTTCTTTAGCATCATTGTGATTTGAAAGTCGATGAAACGAAAAAGGGACAGTAAAAAGAGGCAGACACATAAATTCATAAGATTTAACGTGGGAGCAAATGAGATAGGAAGCATTGTACAGGGGGAGGGGTGGTGGAGGAGAGGGGGAGGGGTGGTGGAGGAGAGGGGGAGGGGGAGAGGAGCGGGAGAGGGAGGGGAGGTGAGGGGGGAAGGGGAGATAGAGGGGGAGGTGAGGGGACAGGAGGGGCAGGGGAGACGGAGCGGGAGAAGGAGATGGAATTTAATGGTCTCTGATTTGTTAAGCCTACCAAAACCATAAAAGTTAAAAGTAAGAATCACTGATTATTGGGAAATACGAAGTTCGCCAAGACAACTAGTGTTAAATATTTATTTAATGATGCCAAATAAGTACAACTTCTCACGCGCGTACTTAAGTACACGTTTATGTTTAGTACAAAATAGTTTTTGAAAGATAATTAAAACTGATACACGTTGTCCCGTTCCGCGAGCCAGCGAGAGCGCGGAACAAGCGATAGAGAGGCACGATCGGCGTATCGTAGGCGTTGCCGTTGGCGAGCCGTAGGCGATCGTAGTTGAGTGGAGCGGAGCGGGTCGGGGCGGGGCGGAGCGGAGCGGAGCTTTGTCATGACGTTGTCACGTTAAACTACCGTCCGTAAACCGACTTTACAGACAACCATTTTTATACAAATTTGCTCTTTTTACATATTCATTTTGATTTAAGTAATAAGAAATTGAAATTTCCGGTATTGTTATATTAACCGAACTACTGCCACTAAAAAGTATCAGTAGTTCGGTTAGTCCGGTTAACCGAACTAATGACACTAAAAAGTTGCATTAGTTCGGTTGACCGGACTAGTAACCGAACTACTGCCACTAGACCCCTGTAACTAAGAATAATTTATTTTACTAATGGCCCAAAGATATTGTATGTATAAACAGAATGGCCTCATTTTTGAGATTCACCTTTTTAATGGCACCTAATACAGAAATGTTTTATTTAATTATCTGAAAAAACTTCGACCAGCGTACTTGCTATTGGTATCTCAAAATCCAGGTGGACTTTGTGTCCATTCTGGTACTAAAGACTTAATCATCTCAAACAATGTCATATAATTAGGCTAATGTTGGGAAAAGTTTTACGATGAAATTAGGTATATATTTTTTATTTTAACTTCAATTGTCACTGTGGTGAATGAAATTATATAAAAAAAATGGAGCTGGGACATACCACCAAACTTGAATTTTGAGGCTTTTTTTGCGCCTAAATTTTTTTTTTTATCCTGATTTTTTATATTCACATAATATATCTAAAAAAAACAATGTGGCCCAAATTAAAAGTAGTTACGTAGTTTACCGTATAAAAAAATATCATTTTACACCTCGATTCTCAACGTGGACACGTAAAATTTGCCGATTTGATATTCACCGAGGCATTTATCTATCTATACCTACTAATAAAGCTGAAGAGTTTGTTTGTTTGTTTAGTTGAACGCGCTAATCTCAAGAACTACTGTTTCAAATTGAAAAAATATTTTTGTGTTTGATAGTCCATTTATCTGACGATCTGAAGAAGACAGCAGGCATCCGCTGGATTCATTAAGCTCAACTGATATTCATTTTAGATTAGAATAAAAGGAAATTTTAGGCCTAAGATGGCACATAATTAAAAATATTTTCACTTATTGAAAAAGTGTTTTGGCTATAAATGGGTTTTCGCTGTTACATACTTAAGTATTCCTTTTTAGTAAAATTTATTTATTCTCGTATTAATTTTGGTAAAAGTGGAATCAAGAGGGAGACATAATTCGGTATTATTCTTATAGGCAATAGTCGGTACTTTGTATTTCTCTACATACTCTATTGTATCAATTCCTATCTAGGCTTTACGACAAAAAAAAAATTCATACACAGGGTTCTTGAACAGCTTAGAAAGTTTTATTCTGCATATCCTCAACGCTATAAAGACTTGCTTAAAAATTATACATCATATTCAATCTGTCTAAAACTGTCATCGATTTAAATTATTTTTTTTCCTAACTTCGATACCGCCGTTTTGCGCCCCCCGAATCCCTGCGCCCTAGGCGGCCGCCTAGTTCGCCTATATGGACGGGCCGGCCCTGCCCCCGTATTAAAGAAGTTTTCACTTCAATAAATAAAACATTTTGATCGAAAGTGTACTTTATTATTTATGTCAAACCTAATATACGTCAAACCTAATATATATGGTGTTCATTAAAATAGTATGACCACCGATACAAACTATTCTCGGTGGTCATATCAGTATGACATGATAGTATGACCACCGAGAAACGCCCCGAATAACGACACGTCTTGATCTCGGATTTTGTGGTATTTTCTTCTTTACATTTTATCTTGAAAAATATCTGGTGCTCCCTTCGATGACGACTGTGAGTGAGAATAAAAATGCTTTCACCTTTTGATATTACTTCTTTTGTTTCATAATCTTATTTTATATGTAAGAAAGATATTTTTGTATATGTATTTATACTGTAAATAGAATAGACCCACCTATCATGGTGGGATTATAAAAGTTTGCGTTTGTTTGCCTTTCTAGCTTTTAGAGCTTTAGGCGTAAACTGCCGTAAGAGCTGCATTATTATGACTAACATGGATAGTAACAGTGTTGTTTTAGTTGGATAAGAAATTAAAGTATACGTAGTTTTGTTAAGTGGTTAGTAAATAAGGTACGTAATGTTTCACGATTTTTGTCTGTTATTGAAAAAAATAAAAAAGTGTTCATCTTGATATACGTGAACCAATGAACTAATATACTAGTATATTCGTTCACTGACGTGAACTCATAATTACATATTACTCTGAAAGTGCAATATTTAAGACATAAAAGCAATTCAACTCGAGAAAATTGATTGTCATTGAAACGTTGAGAATAGAGACACGTCGAGGAGACGTGCAATATCTACGTTTTTCTGATGTAGAGAATAATACTGATATAAAGATATTAGGCCGCATAGGATTAATAAATGCTATTCAAAGTATTTTTGTAGCTATTGCAATCAATGATAAATTACAACAGCTACAATAAATAACGTCATACTATTACATCCAATCAACACATAACATGGATTAAACAAAACAAAATATCCATACCGTATTCCACGGACAACCTTATAATATTTCACAGACCTATATAAATTAAAGGTTACAACAACATATATACGCAATTGGACCTATATTTGATATCACAGGCTCCGATAAATAAGGCAAGACGCGGTTATTACAGACGCCCTTAACATTCAGGCGGCATAGCGACTAGCGGCCCTGCTGAAATCACACGAGTAAAGATAGTGAATAGAGCAAGCTCGGTACATTTGCATTCAAATGGCACTGTGTAAAGCTGCAATGAGATTGTCTAACGATATTTTATGTACTGGTTTTCTTGTTAATTTTTATTATCTGGTAGGTAGCTACAAAGTAAGTCAAAATTAGGATATTTCACATTCATAAGAAATCACAAAGAAGGTAATAAAAAAGGATTTTTATTGATCTGAGCCTGAAAAAAGTAAGGCGGGGCAAAATGTGACTTATGTTATATGACATTTGCAGTCGTATATATATGTTGTCATAACTGTCATATTTTGCCCCATCTTACCCTATTACAGAAAATAGTGTCGCCCTCTTTTTAAAAGTTTATCAAAATTTTACATGTCTTACATGTGTTTGTTTATCCGACAAAATTTCAACTGTATGTATATTGTAGTTATTTTATCTGTGAAAATAAAATACAAAACATGTTTATTCAGTTCAAAATTTTGCGATATAAATAATTTTACTTTGTAATACTACATTGTAAGGCGCTATGAGAACGCTGAAAATTTCGGCATTTATATTGCTTGCTCTCTGTAAGATAACTTTACTCGTGTTTACACTGTATTCCACATATCTACGAAAGGTATAATGTACACACGTACGTATTGTGTATAAACATAGTATCTAATATAGAACTTCGAGGCACAGATGTACATATTCGTAATTTAGAAGGTCTAATGTACATGTTGAAACCCTTTTGTTACTTGTGTTTCCTACGGTTTTATTTGAGTTCATATATGTCACTAGATGAACGAGCAAACAGGTCATTTAAAAGTGGTTGTGGGATCAAAGATGGTCTGGGTTTATCCCAATTCCCACTTGCCCCATTTGCCGATAGACCAAAGATTCCGATTATATTTGACTCTCGACTGCTACCGAAAAAGGTTAAACTTCATTAGTTAGGTATAGAAAAAGGATCTAGTTAGAGACGTAGTTAATGAATTACACAAATGTCGGAATAAGATAGAGTTGAGTGGTAAAGATACCAAAATGATTTATTATTAGAGGTACCTATCAGTGATACACTCATGCACGTCAAGTTTTTTATCTACCACCATATCGGAAATGTGGAAAGGAAAGTTGTTTTGTGAAAGGAGGAGACGAAAAGGCAAAAGACTACTACGTACCTATTAATGTAATAGTCAATAGTTAAATGAACCTTTTTGAAAGTATTTTGCTTAGCGCCTTTTAATTACAATAGTTCAATTTGTTTTAGTATATTTTGTGTTTGCAGTTTCAATGAAGTGAATTCAAATAAAAACGTCGTTTTTTTTCGACACATTTTACCACTTTGGAAGTGTCTCTCGCGCAAACTATTCAGTTTAGAAAAAAATTATATTAGAAACCTCAATATCATTTTTGAAGACCTATCCATAGATACCCCAAACGTATGGGTTTGATGAAAAAAACATTTTTGAGTTTCAGTTCTATGTATGGGGAACCCCAAAAGTTATTGTTTTTTTTCTATTTTTGTGTGAAAATCTTAATGCGGTTCACAGAATACATCTACTTACCAAGTTTCAATGGTATAGCTCTTATAGTTTCGGAAAAAAGTGGCTGTGACATACGGACGGACAGACAGACAGACAGACAGGACGAATCCATAAGGGTTCCGTTTTTTGCCATTCGGCTACGGAATCCTAAAAACTCTAAAAACCTAGAACTCTCTCCAAGCGAGTTTAACTCGCACTTGTCAAGTTTATTTATGAGTAATAGGTAACCTCAGGTATTATAAACATTATAATTTTTTTTATTATAAACACATACTTTGAAGAATAAAAACAGGATATAATTACATACGTTTGAACATTTCAACATAAAACCCTCGACCGACAAAACTTATTCCACCGAAACTCAGTTCAAAGTTTGAAATAAAACTCCGTCCTTATATTTCAGCGTGCAAACTTTGTATTATCCATCATCCACTTAAACCGGAGTAAATCATCCGTTTATAAAAACGAAATTAGTATTTTTCTCATGCTTAGGTATATTTTTTTCGCAAGAAACAGAATAAAATTGTGTTACGGGGATACCTAGGGGAGAGGGTTGAATCAAATCTCACGACATCTCACCAGGGAGGAGAATAAGTTAGAATTGTTTTCTCGGAGCTCCAAATGTCCTAACGAAAAATTTATAATTCCTTGCATTTGAAAATGAAATCCTTCAATTTTCTTACCTTTCCATTTACACAATTATTGTATTAGCCTAACCAAGCACAAGAATAAATTGAGCAAACATTTCACCGAGGATTGGCTTTAGGCAGAATTTTGTCAAGGTTGTCGCCGTTATTATTTTCCCCGACCTCGGTTCCGTCTCCAATGCCTTCAAGCCTAAGATGACTTACAAAAGAATTGAGAGCATTCAAATATTTTTGGCTAAATATACTTTACTTATTCAAAGTAACGCTTATTTTCATCTTATAAATTGCTTTTAGAAAAACTAAATCTTTCAGTTGTTACAAAAATTACACTGGTGAATTAGGTCGCTTTTAATTTTATAAGGTAAAGATCAAAGTAGAGAATTATGACTTGAGAGGCAGTTCTTTCTTAATTTTTCTTCTGCCTTTCTTGGCCGGCAACGCATCAGTGATGTCTTTGGTGTCGCTGACGTTTATTTATGTACATATAAAATGAAATACGAAAACGAGGATAACTTGAAAAAAGATCCAGGTTTTTTTAACATTTTCATTGATAACAAATTATCTAAAGTCCAAACGTATGTGACAAATATAACCGAGTGGATTGCATCGGTTGCAGACTCGCGGCAATAACATCACACCCTCACTTATTAGGATTCCTCAACGAGCAGCAAGAATTCTCAATAAGGATCGACTTCGCATATATCGCCTACGCCAGCGGTCTCTGTTTTCCATATCGGAAAGATAATGGAATATCTTTGAAATTTGGTCTTAACTTGGCTTCTTATGTGAAAAAATACTATTTGTTTGTTTTGTGTTTTTTACCAATATATAGGATAAGTAACCCTTTTCATGAATATCGGTTTGATTGACCTGAAGGTTAGCTGGTAGAGAATTAAGCAATAAGCATTGAACAATAAGCTAGCCTATATAAAATCATTTTTTTTGGTATTTGATCAATACAATTAGGTACACATATAATAAAAGTAACTACTTTATCGTAGGAGAATAAACGACGAAATCATTTTCTGTGCACATCTTTTACTCCATGGAATAGAATCATGAACTTCATACAGGTTTCTTTTATCATATTCGCACAGAACAACAATGCGTAGAAGGTATACTTTATCTTCATTCTTCGTAAATTCCTCGTACGTAAGTAGGGGTCGGGAACATGTAATTTGATTCAATATACCAGAGCCTGATGACCGCCTGGGAAGATACAAATGAGTGCTTAATGAGCGACGTTTGGTACCAGGGCTGACTACTGATGATATTTTTGTCTCTTAGCATTTTTTATGTCAATAACAGACTAGCAATATTGGTCAACTAAAACCATTAACCAAAACCATATTAGTATCACCAAAAGCAGCACTTTTAAAAAAACAGCAACAGAAGAAGGTTAAATTCGTTAGTACAGTTGTTGCAGTTAGAACAAGGTTGACTTTTGAAGTAGGTGGTAGATAGCACAATATACCAAATTGACGTCAACTCTATTCCGACTTGATTCATATTATATGAGATTCCCAAGAAATCCAAATGTTTTTCAAAGAATTTTCCCATTTAAAAATTACCGTTGTACTGATCAGTGATTAACGGTTCGCCAAAAACAACGAGAAATTTCAAATGCCATGATTGACTTCATTGAACAGAAAACACGCTTCTAACAGAGTAGCAAATAGACTAAATAATATCAAATTGTACCCACTCATATACAATATTTTGTGAAATACGAAAGCGCTTAGTGATGTGCATTTCGACGCTGTAAATTATTAGCTCTAGAGTTGTAAAATCGGTATCGGTATCTAAACAGTTTCCAAACAGTGGCGTAACTTGCCCTGGGTAGGGTACTATCAATATTCGTATAGTTCCAATATCTTACGATTGAAATTTCGGGCAAAAAAGAGCGTCAAATGGCGCCAATAGTTACAGCCAGGATGGCTGGCCAGCTTTTTGTAGAGGGCGCCACGTTTCAAATGTCGCCCATCGATGTAAAAGGGTGCTTTAAGAAAGGCCACCATGGATGGCGTATCTTTAGAGCTACTGGAAACCCAATTTGGGCTATACGGCGGTAGCTACGCCCCTGCCGAAATACAGCCGAGAGCAAAGTTGTAGTAGGCACAAACCAACACGGACTTAGCTTAAACCTAATATCACCTCTGATTAATGTTCCAAAAAGATAAACGAACCGTAAATCACAAATTACAAAAGCGGTTGTGAAAGTAGAAAACAGCAATTACAGCAGCTGAGGATGTAAATGTTGTACATCCCTGGTAATGAGGAGTGGTCGCCGCGAAGCGATTTATAGCGCTTTAAGCGGTGAAAAATTAACGAGCTCGAGGCCTCTGTTTTTACGGCTGGTAATAACATTGTTATGTGTGAAAAATTGCGCATCATTTTTTTAGTTGGCAACACTGCGGGTATCGATATTTATAAAATGTTGGTAATGGTATTAAAAAGAATCTCGTTTGTTATACGAAATTTCGGAAATATTTTTTAAGTTTTTAAGTCAATTCCTTTGAGAATTTTGATAGGTTGATTATTTAGTACCATTCGCAGGGGTGTTGAATAATAATCCATCCATCCATCCGCCTTTAGAGGTCCACTGCTGGTCATATGCCTCTCCTAATTACTACGCAAAGATTCGTTTAGGGCCAACGCACTCTTAAAACGTGGCACTTAAATTGGTTCATTTGGACCATAGATTGGGGGTTATCTATGATTTGGACCAACACTCAGTAGTCCTAGTACATATTATTCAGCGTCGCAATGCTGATTTTACGTATCTCTTGAAAGAGAGATAGATAGCGCTACTTTTTACTAGTATGAAGAACAATTTGTGTGAAATGTTCCCATGGGCCTATCCTTCCTTTTGAAATCATTGTCTTACATACAGGATAAAGTCCCAATTAACCACATTACATTGTCTGTACAAATTTTTAATTTTAAAACGATATTCATTAATTCGGGAAAACAAAACCTCGCCCTTCATAAATATTTCAGTCTCGTATGGAAATCGCGAAGCCACAACGGATTCCATTGTTCCAACATTTTAACTGCGAAACTTTTTTTATTGTTCCAAAGTTGCCTATTAATGCAAGTTTCCGACAAAATTGCGTTCAGTGGTGGAGATAATTTACAAGGACAATTCATAACTTGCCCGCCTGCAGCCACTAATGGTGGTTTGTTTTCGGCATCTGTTTTTTATCATTTTGGTTTTGAATAAGTATACATGGCTTCAACATGAACACAGGACCCTCCTCTTGAGGAGGCTTAGAGCAACTCCACCACACTGCTCCACTCTCCAGTGCAGATTGATGGAGGGGTTAGTCGCCAACCCAATGTCCAAAGACCCAGTTATTTACTTCTTTCTTGGTTGACTATGCATTCCGATGCCTTGGTGTTGTCAGTGTCTGTGGCTGGACAGTAATCGCTTACTATCAAGAAGGTTATGGACGGGAAATATGAATTAGAACTACTTCCTCTCATTCTTCGGTGTTGAAATTTCATAAATTGGTTTGGTCCCGATGACAATGTACATATTTTTATAAAAATGGTGACCTAATACCACGCTCAGGGTTAGCTCCAGAGGAGAGAAGTCCTCAACAGTACAAACACAATATTTTAAAAAATTGTTTTTAAAAGTAATAGTTTTTTTGTCTTCTTCTTTACAAATTGTTGGAATCGAACGCACAAAAATGTTCTCTGTTCCAGATTCCTTTTCAACGATTAAAACTCGAGAGCGACAACCAGGACAATCAGTGTTTCGATAGAGGTTGAATCGGGACGTGTCATTAGCACCCTTCAAATCGCAACGTCCCTTAACAACATTTTATAGATATCAATCTAAGACAATTTTTATTCCAGAGACTTGTGTAAACTTAAAATAGCCTTAAAAGCCACAAAAATAAAGTAAGATACTTACAGAGTTAGTAAAGTTTAAAAATGAAACAATTTACCGAGTTCCCCAAACTGCCAAGTCTGCACGGAACAACTACAAAGTTATAAACTAACTGTTTCTTGATGCGGTTTTCTTTTCTTACTTGTTATTTGTTTTTTTTTAATAGTTTACTTTTATGTGAAGACCGTCTTTACGACTCTCCCTCGTGCTTTCGTATCCAGTGATATTTTATTGAATTTTCACTAAGTAGTAGTAGTAGTAGACAGTTAATTAAAAAAACCCTAAAGTAACAATGTTCGATAATTATCTATCGATATGTTCTGTGTAGGTATGTGTTATTCGATAATTCGATATAATCGACGACCCGTGTGGCGCAATGGTTACCATGCCGGATCGCCGCACCGAGGGTCCTGGGTTCGATTCCCAGCGAGGCGGAGGTTTGGATGATGAGTTTGAGTTTCTGTTCTCGGTCTGGGTGTGAATGTCCTTGTCTATGTTGTGTGTTGTCCATGGCATCCACGACACAGGGAATCCTAGTGTGGGGCTATGAGTGTGAAGCGTTATTTATTTATTTATTTATTATGTTGTTGTTCCACTATCTACTCAAGTAACAAAATGGAAAAGTGAATTCAAAAGCTCGAGAAGTGGGTAGGTACCGCATGAATTGAGTGAAGCACACCAACAAACACGCATTGAGTGTTGCGTTACATAACTCAACCGGCCGTCACAATAACAAGGGAATTTTGAATACTATCGTTACTTGTGATGAAAAATGGATCCTGTACGATAATCGTAAACGCTCACCATAGTTTAAAAAAATTAAAGAAATTTTATATTAGCTGTTAAGGAAAAGTTGCTCCTGTGATTTATTTTTTGTTTAGAATGAGTGACTTAAAAAAATTCATGGTAAGGCATTGATTTAATCCGTGAGTTATCTGCCTGTTAGGGCTAGAGTTTTATACTTAATAAAAACCTCATCTGCAAAGGTAACATTAAAAGAAGCAAAGGAGTAAAACGTGGACCTGTGAATGCTATGAATAATTACAACATAATAACAAAAGCCCTCGTTAAAATGTAAATGGGTTACGGCCCTCAATTGAAATTTATATTTTTTACAACCAAGGTGCGGACGATAGACAGAGACTGCTGCGAATTGAAGTTTTAAGAGGATAAAATTGTATTTATACTAAAGTGGAGCAAGATTTTTTGGAAGCGATATGATTTATTTACTACAATGATTTTTTGTGCTATGGAAAATATAGAGATAATATAGTAGAGGTTGGGCAAGTCTTTGGATGATTAGATTTTTCTTTGACCTATTTCTGACTTTGAATTTTTCAGAAATAGCGTAGTACTTCAGGCAATTTACTACAAAACTTACAAATACTTATTTACCATACTTAAGTTACGGTTTGACGATCGAATGTATCTTAATTATTACACATTAAATAACTAAAAGGACTAGATGTAAAATCAGCAACAGTTGCATATTACTCCTAGGACTAGTGCTTGGCTTCTATATGACATAGTCCTATGGGGAAATAGTAGCTAATGTACAGTACAGTATCTAATGTATTTATGTTAAGATCGTTACACTAAAATGCATATTACCTAAGTACAGTCAGCATCAAATAGATGTAAGCGGTTAGGGCAGTCAAATTGATCTCACATACATAAATTCGTAAAGATGTACGCAGTCAGAGTATTCATATAGTTGTCAACATCTAAAGTGATCATTAGATCTAGGCAAAATAGTTTCCAAATTCTTGTAAGCCTTCAGGATGTTCAATTTTATGTTTGCAAACAAAACGGTCAATGGTATCTAGGCACTGATAGTAATACAATTTTCCTTCAGAATTTTCAATGAACAGAGAACTACATATTTTAATAATGATGTATGTCAACTTTTACAAGCGTGCACTGTAACATCTTACGTTATGGTCGATTTTGCAACAAAAACGCAAAGGCTATCTTGTTCTTGTCGATAGCATGTAAAAGACAGTTGTAAAATCTGAAAATTGCGGCTCTTCGTAAATAGCTTTTTCAAACGATAGTGTCCCTTGCAGCGGTGACGCCATTTTTGACAATATGGAAATGGCAAAGGGGATAAAATATCACCTTAAGAAAAATTGAATCGAATTTATTATCGGGTATCTTTATTTATTATTATTAATTAGTGCTAATATTTAGTTATTTGATAAAAATCTGTAAATTATGAAGTAAAATAATTTCAATTAAAATCTGGATTGTTCTTGAATAATCAACAAGTTTGCACATCTGAAAGACAGCAGCCTGTACCTAAATGTTATTAATTATATATGACGATATGTAATTAATTATTATCTAATATACGTAAATGGTTTATTAATCGCAATATGGTATATAGTAACTTCCAATGTTCTAAGTGGCGTCTCTTAAAACGTAGTGATTAAGTACTCTGTGGTCTGTGGTCACGTAGTGATTAAGTACTCTGTGGTCACTTCTTTAATAAATAAAGAAAATAGAAATTATGAAGATGACACTGACAGTCGTCATTAGTATGTACTTATCTTGTCAATGTTTCAAATGAGTAATCACTTTGATGAAATGTATTAAAAATGTATTTTGATTAGGTACCTACGTATTTTGACAACTATCAGTGCCTAGATACCATTGACCGTTTTGTTCGCAAACATAAAATTGAACATCCTGAAGGCTTAGATACAAGTATTTGGAAACTACTTTGCCTAGATCTAATGATCACTTTAGATGTTGACAACTATATGAATACTCTGACTGCGTACATCTTTACGAATTCATGTATGTGAGATCAATTTGACTGCCCTAACCGCTTACATCTATTTGACGCTGACTGTACCTACTGGTAAAGCAACACTCACTTTGTCAAACTGGACATCTGTATAGTACGAGTATAAACGACTCTACATGAAAAATACAATAGACGTCACGAAAAAAAGCTGGAAATTATTCAATTTATCATTACACAGTTCATATTCTTTGTGTTAAGATTTATTATATAACAAAATACCGTGAAATCCAACAGATAGAATCTTTCACAACACTTACAAATGAAAATAAAATATAAAAATCTATAGTTATTTACTTGATAAATGTTATTACCTACGAGTACTTCTAGAGTTCGTAGATTTTTTTGAAGTGAAAACTTCTTTAGTACGGGGGTGACTTGAAATTTTATGAAACGAAACTGTCCAGTAATAAGAGACAAACACATAAATTCTAAAGTGAGATAGGAAGCATTGTACAGGGGTAGGGTAGGGGAGTGAGGGGTAGGGGAGCGAAACGGGGAGGGGCGGAGCGGGGCGGAGCGGAGTGAAGTAGATTAGTGAAACCTACATATAAGTATCATCTTCCCGAAATTTTACATTCGTCTCATTATCTTGAAAACAAAAATTTTGAAGGTTTCACTTCTACCACGTGTGAATTGCACACATTTTAATTTTTTAATTAATTTTATGAAATTGTGCCATTTAAGTGTAATTAATATTAAAATATTCCGTATTTTAATTAAATAAAATAATTTGTTTCTTAAACATAAAATTATATAAACATTTAAAAATATTTAATTGATAGATAAGGAATTAATATATTATCCTTATTAAACTAAAATTGATAATATTACTTTATCATTTGACAATTAGGGTAGGTAGGTAGTACGTGTAGTGTAGTGTACGGCGTGCCGTAGATATCCCATGCTGACATCTAATTACTGAAGCGTGTTATTTCAGCAAGAGTCCCTGGTGGGTCGGTATCATAACACCGCGCTGAACTAGCTAAATATTGATTCTGTGTATTTAATACAAAATTATTTCAATTATGTTACAAGTTCATAAGCTTGAATGTTAGTTTTTTTATTTTTTTATTTTTATTTAATTTTAGTCATGGTTATAGGTAAATATGGTTTACAAGCTGTTGCCGCGGTAGAGATCGATTTTTACAAATCCCGCAGAAAACCTGAACTTTTCCGGGATAAAAAGTAGCCTATGTTTTAATCCAGAGTATAGGCTATCTCCATTCCAAATTTCAGCCAAATCGGTTAAGTAGTTTGCGCGTGAAAGCGTAATAAACAAACTTACATTCACATTTATAATATTAGTATGATGTAATGTGTAGCGTAGCTGCACTTTAGAATTGAATAAATAATAAGTTACAGTTACGGTATACGGGTACGGTTAAGGTATTAATAGGATGTAATGCACCAGCCTCGTTATAGCACGGGTTAATCATGGCACTTAATATAGAAAAAAAATCTAAGACTAAAGTAGGCACAGCACAGGCAGCAATCACTGAAAATGAGATTCTACGTTCCATGTATAAAAAAGTTTATATTAATTTGAGCGTCAAATTACTTTTTTTTTTGCGCGCAATCTTACTTTACATGTAATTTACATTTTAGCTTTCTTTTTAGGCTTTATAAAAAAGTATTTTTTGGGAGACCTTGCTAAGAGCTATTACTATGTTATGCCTAAACCTTTAACCCATTAGCTGTCTGCTTCAGGGCCTCTGCTCATTAATGAAGTATGGAGTGGTACCACCACGATGCTCCACTACGTATATCGGTGAAGAGTCATCAAAGGTTAAGTCGTCTACTTGGAGTTTAGCTCTTTACGTTAAAGAATAATATATATAATTGTAATAAATTAGTCGACTATTTCAGTCCATTAATTTATTTTCAACACCCTTGCTCATAAATTGGTTTTTATCACATGGCTTTTACACTCATAAACCATGGTATTAAACACTTGTGCCTTTTTTTTCTTGATCGCACTAGTGTTTTATTTTATATTCCATCAAATTAAGTTTGTCCCTTGCTGAAAGATATTATTTACCTATGCATTCTATTTGCTCTTAACTTAGCCGGGTTATAGTTTTATTTTTAAATTTCGGAAAAAAGTTTTGACTTAGATACGTTTCGTTTCAACATAAGACTAAAAATAACACTATTTTTGTAAAAAAAAAGAAGTGTACCACCTTGAATATGATAAATTTTCAACAACTTATTTACTTTAATTAATAATTCAACGTGAAACTAATTCATAAATTTATACATAAATATTAGATTTTTTTACATTTTGCGTTTTGGCTGTTTAGCGTAATTGTTCGTGCCAACGCTCCAATATGCGCGCGCATAGCTAACACGCCACGCGCAAAAAAAAAAAAAAAAAATCTGCGCGGAGCGCGCCATTTTTAACAAACTTTCCGTCTGGTCTGTGAGCAACATTAATAACTATAAAATTTGTTTTTTTACTCGTAAGTGTGTTGAAAAACGTCGTATGACACACGTGAGGTTTGGTCATTACTCATTACACTCTCGGTTTTCTTGCAGCACTCGCCTTCGGCTCGCGCTGTGCCATATCACCTCGAGTGTAATGACCAACATACCACACCTGTATCATAATGTACTATTACTTAATTTCGTAAATAATTATAAATTATAAAATTTCTTGGTAGTGATTAGAGAAATATATTATTGCATACAATAAAACTCGCGTTTTCCTTATAGGGCTATATAAAATTGTAACATTCAATTTGCCAAAATCAGAACAAAATCAGATAATTTAGGTACAATATAATCTTCTAAACATTTCTCGGTCATAAATCTGAGCCGACGCAAGTAAAACGTAACATTTTGCTGATAAATCTGGTAATAGTGAAAATGAAATCGCGATGAATTATTGCCGCGGTGAGGGTATAAATAATCGTGTTTCTCTTGTTTGCCATTATTTCACAAAGCTTTTTGTATTGTATCGAGACTGGATAAACGATCACCGTTTAAACGGCTTCATCGGAAACGTGGTAAAGTAGAATTGGTAATTGAATTTCAGCACTTGAGTTCTTAGATCTGGGTCATACTAGTACAACCTACTGCTTCTAAACAGCAAGGGGAAAATCTGCTGTTGTTCAGTCTTAACACTAGTAGTGTGTAGGTACTCTGGTTGCTTGCTCTAAGTCAGGGATTCCCAAATAGAGACCCCATTTCCAAAATGAACTGATACCTCGGACCCCATATCCAAATTACTTTAAAAATCCTATCTCTAATTTTTTTCCTATTGATACAAAATACTTACCTATTTAAAAACTTAGTAAAATATTAGTCATTTTATAACAAGTTGTACACGTAACACAACTTGTAGTATTTACTATTTCAACCTTTAAATACCTTTTTCTATTCATCCTTCTCTTCATCTTACTTCATTTCTTTCTTCATTTTTATCTTTGTTTATTTTTAATATTTCTATATACTTAATATGTTTCTTTACCTTTCCCTCATAGTTTTGTTGGCTGAAAAGTTGATATCTTTAAGTTTTGGTTATGTATTCAAAATTTTATGTATTTACAACTAAATTTTTATGTAATTCACTCGTAGGTCTTTTGTAACTTTTAAATTACCTTTTGTAATATCCTTGTATAGCTTTCTCTTTAGTTTAATAATGATTTCTGTATTATTTTCTTAGAACGTTTAGTATTATGTCCATTTTCTGTAATTTTGTTATGACAACGTTTGTCATTAGTGTCTTAGTAATATCTTCTAAATTTCCATAGATTAAATGTAAATTTGTTTGTATTTTATATAGATTATATCCAAATGTTTTAAAATATCTTATGTAACCTTTTCCTGTTTCTTTTTAAATTATAAGGAACAATTCAAATCTGGAAGACCGTTTTGAAAATGGTTCGCCGAGCACAGAGCAGCTCGGCGAAACAGGGAGTTGCCCGGTATCTTTCACACGTGAGAGACGTGTGTCTGGTCTGCATTTTATTGAAAGGAAAAATATCTGATGGGAAAATTGTTTCAGAGCTTCCTGATCTGATTCTTATTTCCGGGCTACGGCGTGTGTTGGCTTGTGCGCCTGCTGCACGCCCGCAACTGACCGCTCTGTTGACGCTCCGAGGGAGCGAGTTGCCGAGTCGCTGCGTGCGTGGGTTGTGCGACCCAACGCACGACCTGATACACCTGCTGAGTGTGCCGGCCGGTGTATTCTCTTACACGGCCGCACCTCACTTCCCTATTCCTTTGGTGTGGACGCCGGCGGGAGTGGACGCCGGAGGTTCCACGTGCAGCTGCCCAGGGCCTTAGTGGAAGGCCTCCTTCAACAGTGCTTCAGAACAGTGACTTTGTGTTTTTCTAAATTTATTCCTTTCTTTTTAATACTTACGTGTAACCACCAGGTAAATTCTATTATACCCTTTTAACTTCTAACCTTTCTTTCATTTATAGCTTCTTCTCCCCTTATTACACTACAGTTTGGCGCCCAACTAAAATCCTTTTCTAAATTCTAAATTAACACTTACACAAGTGACACCCTTTTGGCTTACTTATTTTTGAACTTTCTCTTTTTTTTTTTCCTAAAATGACCCTCGAAATTCTCTTGCTCTCTCTAAAACTTTATCATTTGATTCTTACTTGGTGGTTACAAATTACAATAGTAATTAGCTTAGCACTTAGTATACTTATATAACTTGATTTAGCTTATTTTCCTAGTCTTTTTAATTTGTTTCTTTATTTTCTGTATCACTTTAGTTTATTATCTTTAAATTTATTATGGCTAGACCGATAACTTTCAACTTGTTGAATAAATCTTGAACTCGAATATGCGATTCTTATAAACTACCGGGACACTCAAATACATTTTCTAAATCTTTATTTATTATACAATTTTTAACTTTATCTTTTTACGTTTTTAACTTTTACTTTCTAGATTTTTTTTTCTTTTCATGCATTCTTTCTGTTAGCTTCTTTCTTCTCACCATTCTTCTTTCTTTTCTTCTTTCCGTTTTCTTCCCGTTATCTACAAGCTTCGGATTTTGGCTCTACTTCGAAGTTTTTCACACGACTTGACTTTTCTTGGCCCCTTTACACCAAAATATTTCTGAGTTTCCTTAATCTTCTTTTATATTTATCTTCCATCCTGGAAGAAAAACTTATCTTATAAACTAAGTAACTTAAACTTAGTTTATCTTTCTTTGAGGGCCTAATCCCTAAAGAACTCTTTTTTACTTTCTTCTTTTAAACTAAGTAACTTAAACTTAGTTTATCTTCTTTGAGGGCCTTATCCTTGAAGAGGGTTCTTTCTTTATAACCGTCTTGGTTATCTCTTACAGAGCGGGTTACGACTCTTTAAATAAGCCTACAGTACGAGCGGGTTGTGACTCGAAAAATAAGCCTACACTAACGAATCTCGTATCGAGTTCTGGGTTTTCAGCGTTGAGCGGATGACAACTCCTAAAATAAGCCTTAAAGTCATTGTCTAGTGTTACCTTTGGAGTAGGCGTCATTGAATGTGAACCCTAGCCCCTAACTTTGCAAGATTGATGTATGTATGTTGTGACAGAGTGAGGAATGGACAGTATAATGAATGTGTAAGGTAGTCACTATTTTTAATTCCAAATTTTTTTGTAACAGCCAAAAAAATTACTTGGGTGGGGGAAATATATGTAGTATTTACTATTTCAACCTTTAAATACCTTTTTCTATTCATCCTTCTCTTCATCTTACTTCATTTCTTTCTTCATTTTTATCTTTGTTTATTTTTAATATTTCTATATACTTAATATGTTTCTTTACCTTTCCCTCATAGTTTTGTTGGCTGAAAAGTTGATATCTTTAAGTTTTGGTTATGGTATTCAAAATTTTAAGTATTTACAACTAAATTTTTATGTAATTCACTCGTAGGTCTTTTGTAACTTTTAAATTACCTTTTGTAATATCCTTGTATAGTTTTCTCTTTAGTTTAATAATGATTTCTGTATTATTTTCTTAGAACGTTTAGTATTATGTCCATTTTCTGTAATTTTGTTATGACAACGTTTGTCATTAGTGTCTTAGTAATATCTTCTAAATTTCCATAGATTAAATGTAAATTTGTTTGTATTTTATATAGATTATATCCAAATGTTTTAAAATATCTTATGTAACCTTTTCCTGTTTCTTTTTAAATTATAAGGAACAATTCAAATCTGGAAGACCGTTTTGAAAATGGTTCGCCGAGCACAGAGCAGCTCGGCGAAACAGGGAGTTGCCCGGTATCTTTCACACGTGAGAGACGTGTGTCTGGTCTGCATTTTATTGAAAGGAAAAATATCTGATGGGAAAATTGTTTCAGAGCTTCCTGATCTGATTCTTATTTCCGGGCTACGGCGTGTGTTGGCTTGTGCGCCTGCTGCACGCCCGCAACTGACCGCTCTGTTGACGCTCCGAGGGAGCGAGTTGCCGAGTCGCTGCGTGCGTGGGTTGTGCGACCCAACGCACGACCTGATACACCTGCTGAGTGTGCCGGCCGGTGTATTCTCTTACACGGCCGCACCTCACTTCCCTATTCCTTTGGTGTGGACGCCGGCGGGAGTGGACGCCGGAGGTTCCACGTGCAGCTGCCCAGGGCCTTAGTGGAAGGCCTCCTTCAACAGTGCTTCAGAACAGTGACTTTGTGTTTTTCTAAATTTATTCCTTTCTTTTTAATACTTACGTGTAACCACCAGGTAAATTCTATTATACCCTTTTAACTTTTACCTTTCTTTCATTTATAGCTTCTTCTTTCCTTATTTCACTACAAACTACACAATATACAGTATGGGGGCGTCCATAAATTACGTGAGGTGTTTTTTAAATTTTCTGTATGGTGAGATGTCGTGAGATTTTATTCAACTCCCTCCCCCATCCCCCAATCTCACGTGAGATTTTTTAAAATGTGGGTTTCTTACGTAAACCCGTTGGATTGTTATTGTAAAAAGAAAAAAAAATGCTTCATGCTTTCATTTAGTGAATGATCATAATCGTATTACGATTACGCTTAAGATTAAATCGAAGCAAGTATAATCTGGATTAAATGGACCAAAATAGTATAATTTTTGTTTCAATCAGAAAAAAAATTGCGTGATGTTTGCCGAGACCCCCCCTCTCTCCAACGTAAGATTAGATGAGATTTGACTCGATCCCCTCCCCCCCTTAAACACCTCACGTAATTTATGGACGCCCCCTATCTTACAAGTTTATATTAAGAACTTGTGTTAATTAATAGGGGTCGATTTTAAAACCTCGTTGACCCCCAAAATAAGTTTTTGTTTATGTCGACCCCTGGGAAACCGATTTTGACCCCAAGGGGTCGATATCGAACACTGTGAGAATCTTTGCTCTAGGTCTAGATGAAGATATTTAGTCTATGATGCTGTTAATAGATGGTGTTAGTAACGTACATTAGCTCGTTCTGAATCAGGTTAATGAATGATATATACAAATTACTCAAGTCAAAGGCAATTAATACATTTTTTAATTCGCTCTGAATATCTATTATTTGTGAATTTGTACAGCTGTATTGGAATTAGTTATTGTGTCTTTCAAAATCATTTACGCCAATAAGTTAATGTACACATTATCTGTTTGTTTTGTTCAGTTTGATAAACAAGCAAAGTCAAAAAGATTAAAATACATTGAACCTAGTGACGGTGCAGCGATCTTTGTGACCCTTACTAACAATAAGATAAAACCTGTCACAATTTTACTGTATTACCCATCATTCTTGGTTTTAATATTGAGTGTCTCATACATCACGGAACTTTAATATTTTTGCTTGTAATAATCAGTGCTGAAATATGAGTTCCCAAGTTGTGATCATCACCGGTGCAGCATCAGGTTTGGGAGCAGCGATCGCATTTAGCTTTGCTAAACTAAATGCTGGTTTATGTATTACTGACATAAACACGGAAGATCTCCATAAAACTTATATAAAATGTCAAAAATTAAGCAACGTTAAAGTTGTGGAAATAGCTGGTGACGTGCGGAAGGATGAAGATTTGGAAAATATTGTGAAAATTGCCTTAAAAGAATTTGGAACAATAGATGTTCTTGTTAATTGTGCTGGTATTTATGAAACTACAAGCTTGCAGGATTCTGATATCACTGAAAAGTTTGATAAAATTGTTGCAATTAATCTAAGAAGTATTGTTGTTCTAACAAACAAGACATTACCTGCTTTGATTGAAAATAAAGGATGTATTATTAATATTTCAAGTGTATGTTCTACCCTTGCACTCAGCGGTTGTCTAGTTTATGCCCTAACAAAAGCAGGAGTAGCTGCTTTTACTAAAAACGCTGCTGTTGAATTAGCAAGCTCTGGTGTTAGAGTCAATTGTATTTCCCCGGGTCCAGTGAAGACTAATATTTTCAAAAATGAAGAGATCTCTGATAGTGAAATAGAACAGAAATATCATGAACTTGTAGAGAATACACTATTGAAGAAATTTGTAAAAGCTGAAGAAATAGCCGAATTAGCAGTATATTTGGCAAGTGACAAGGCTGCAAGTATCACCGGCTCAGATTTTATTGTTGATGCTGGCATGATGTTAGCTACGCATGTAAAATAGTCGATGCTAAATGCACAATTTTCACAGATGACAAGGAATCAAATGCTGGGATATGAATATAGCATAAGAATCTTCATATCGGTTTCATTTTCTGTCATTAAATAACTATATGATGCAGATTCTTTCTGTTCTGATAACTTTTTAATGAGCGTATCATACTAAACACGCTAATGCATCCATCGTTCTAGAGGTAGATTGTGGATGTGGAGAGGAAGGATAACTCATAACTAACATACCTAATTCAATTCAAAGTTAAGTATACTGTGCATACATATAATCTTAACAAAAGTCTCAAAGGATTTTTAGAATGTCCTAACGATTCCAATATTTATTAAAAAAAGCCCTTGGTGATATAATGATGAATATTAAAAAATGCTAATCAGTACAGCGTAGACCTTGAGAACTTAAGAGATACTTATCAACTGAAATCTATTAAATAACTAGCTGCCCGGACAGACTTCGTTCTGTCAAAAGTTTTTATTTTATTTTGAGATGTAAGCTATCCTATCTTTCAAGTTGGTTCAAACTGCACACGGTGTGCTTTGATTAAGATCGGTTAAGTAGTTAAGGAGTCCATCGCGGACAAACAACGTGACACGTAATTTATATATATTAAGATATGGTTAATAATTAAAAGTACAAAGGTCTTTGCATAAATAATTATGTTGTCTATACTATAATAAAACTCAAAGGACAAATTTTCTGTACATTGAATATTTTTTAAAATTTTGAATAAGGGGCACTTCAATAACGTGTTAGAGCACAAAAATATTTTTTTTAGAATTATTGTCTGTCTGTCTGTCCGTCTGTCTGTTTGTCTGTCCGGGCATCACATGAAAACCATTGAACGGATTTCGATGAAAATTGGTAAAGTTGTTACTTATACACCGGGTCATATTTTAGGGTACTTTTTATCCCGGAAAATTAGAAAGTTTCCCCGGGAAACAGGATGAACATTTGTATGGAATATTTTTAAAACATCAACCGATTTGCTTCAAATTTGCAACAAATATTCCTTGCTTAAATGGATGGAACACATATTTTTCAGTTTTTCAAAATTTTGCAAAAAAAAAGAAAAAAATACAAATTAATGTGAATATTGCTTATTTTTCAAAACCCGCTCCTGGAGGAATCCTTTGTGATTTTATCGTGGGTTTCAGTATATAAATTACTAAATATAAGTACTTCAATATAAATTCACCGTTTTTTAAATTTCCTTCTGCAAGAGGTACAAATAAGGTAAAACATAATTTCCGTATGCGAAGCTGCGGGCAACAGCTAGTTATAAATAAAGTTATTAAGACATTTATTTCATTTTTTATTTGAATAGCCGACAAACATAATTGATTTATTCTGGAAAGGACGCATCCATCCATAGAATGAGAGTTTCTGTACGAAAATAACCCAATATAACCGAGGCTCCACGCAGATATTACTCTGTGTACTTGATTTAACTTATTAACTCGCAGTGCCTTCAAGGTTTGTAACGTTGTTCCGAGAGCTAAATGGTTATATAGGTCTTTATGCATACCTAGTCTCAATTATTTCGAGGTGAAACCTGAGAGCCTAAAACAAATTAATTAGGAAAGTCCTTGTATCAGGTATGGCCCTATAGACGAGTAAAATGTAAGGGTCGTAGCACTCGTAGCCTTGTAGCTACACGACTTATGATAATATCCTTAAAAGGTGTAACTAACTATATTGAGAATGTTTAGGGAATATGTGCGTAATATGAGAGGTCTTTGGATACCTAATTTACTTACTGTATTATCTTTGTTCAATGTTATTCACGGTGATACTTACGTATAATTTTAATATAATTATGTATACCTACCTATATATATTTTTGAGGCCGAACAAAATCCTAAGTGAATCAATCATGTATTGATCTGTCTTAAAAGATTTTCTTTGAATCTAATGACGGAGTTATTCTGTGTGTACCTAAAAGTAATTTCTAAAGTTTGGTGAAGAAATAAGATACGAATGCCGTACTAAATAAATATTATGTGACCATTTACCATTACATTAGCTCGTCGGCTCGTTTATTATCGGACACTTTAAATCTTAATATCTTAATATATATAAATTACGTGTCACGTTGCTTGTCCGCGATGGACTCCTAAACTACATAACCGATTTTAATCAAATTTACACGCCATGTGCAGTTTGATCCTACTTTTTTTTTTTTTTTTAACGCTTCACACTCATAGCCCCACACTAGGATTCCCTGTGTCTTGGGTGCCATGGACAACACACAACATAGACAAGGACATTCACACCCAGACCGAGAACAGAAATTCAAACTCATCATTCAAATTTCCGCCTCGCTGGGAATCGAACCCAGGACCCTTGGTGCGGCGATCCGGCATGGTAACCATTGCACCACACGGGTCGTCAAACTACTACTTGAAACGTCTACTTGAAAGATAGGATAGCTTACATCTCAAAATAAAAAAAACTTTTGACAGAACGAAGTCTGTCCAGGCAGCTAGTCTTAATATATATAAATTACGTGTCACGTTGTTTGTCCGCGATGGACTCTTAAACTACATAACCGATTTTAATCAAATTTACACGCCATGTGCAGTTTGATCCAACTTGAAAGATAGGATTGCTTACATCTCAAAAAAAAACAATACTGATGACAGAACGAAGTCTGTTCTGGCAGCTAGTATTTTAATAAATATTTAACACGTTATCAAATAATTAGTTAAATAAGTATTTAATTAAACTAACAATAAAAATAATGTGTTGGTAAGTTATAATATAATATAAGCAGTACAGAATTTAATATTAACTTAATACCGACAATTTCCTATCGTATTAAGACGTTATATTTATATTTTTAAAATAATATACAAAAAATCATCACCCGCATTATCAGTCCTGTTCAGGTCGTTACAGTGTTGGAAATGAGTTCCCAAGTTGTGATCATCACCGGTGCAGCATCAGGTTTGGGAGCAGCGATCGCCTTAAGCTTTGCTAAACTAAATGCCGGTTTATGTATCACTGACATAAACGAGGAAGATCTCCATAAAACTGGCATACAATGTCAAAAATTAAGCAACACTAAAGTTGTGGAAATAGCTGGTGATGTACGCAAGGACGACGATCGGGAAAATATTGTGAAAAGTGCGTTGAAAGAATTTGGAAAACTTGATGTTCTTGTTAATTGCGCTGGTATTTTTGATTTTACACAATTGCTGGATTCTGATATCATGGAAAAGTTCGATAAATTATTTGAAGTCAATGTGAGAAGTGTTGTAAGTTTAACTAATAAAGCCTTACCTGCATTGATTGAAAGCAAGGGCTGCATTATTAATATATCAAGCGTTGCTTCCTCTATGATTATTGCCAATACATTAGTTTATAGCATGACAAAGGCTGCAGTAACGTCGATCACTAAATGTGCTGCTTTTGAGTTAGCAAGAATGGGCGTAAGAGTGAATTCTATAGCTCCAGGAATCGTGAAGACAAATATCTTTTGTAACGGAATGCCTGGGTTAACGGAAAAAGAAAATAATGCATTTTGGGATGAACTTGTTAAAAAATTAGCGTTGAAAAAATTAGTAAAAGCTGAAGAGATAGCTGAAATGGCAGTTTATTTAGCAAGTGATAAAGCTGCAAGTATCACTGGTTCAGAATTTGTAGTGGATGGTGGAATGATGTTAGGAGATGCACCCACATCTGGTACTCAACAGAATATTCCTTAAAAATTTAAGTTTTTTAGAAGAATTAACATAAGGCGACATTTTACTCTATGATTTATGAAGAGAAGAAAAATACTGTACAATCTGCTCTTGGACAACATCATCGAGCCGAAAGTTTAAATTGAAATTGCAAAAAACTTATTAATAACGTAAGATATCCAAGCAATAACACAGCATTTAACATTTATTTTTACAAATTTATGTATTATCTAAGTTTTGAAATAAAAAGTACAACTCTAAAGTTGTTTTCGAATAAATAATGGTTAAGTAATAATTTCGTACATCACATAGGTAAAGGTGTGGATTGGTAGGTTAATAACATACTCGTAATTATCACAGAATCATGCAATGTGACTTGATGCCATAACAAAGTTATTTTATTAACAAATTTCCTTTGACGTGGCAGGTTTTTATTTTACTTAGGTGGAACTGATTTATTTGTTTACCAATTGCATATTATTCAACCAATAAAACCATAATATTATTATTTGTCTTTCCCACTTTGACTTGATAGCAGAGACACAAATAGACCCAAACAGATTTAATTCCTAAAAAATATGTTTTGACCCGCAAAATGCAATATTCATTTAATGTAGGTCTGTTTAGGTTCCGTAGTTAGGTATACATATCTTCATTCTAATTCAAGAAGAAGCCCAAAAGGGCTTTATTATGTAGAAGAAATGTCAACAATTTCCGGCACAATGACAATTATTCCAAGAGCTCGCAACAGCCTTCCCTTATTTTAGAAAACCTGAAACTATCTCTGTATATGTCTCCAACACAGGCAAGAACACTCCAGGACTATGAAGTTTGGATGATGGTTACTTTGGCAGATACCAGGTGGGTCAATTTCAACAAACACAAATTTTGCAATTACAGTGGAGAATTTAAATTTGCTGTTCCTGATAACTTCGTCTAAATAATAGGTAAATAGTAGTACTAATTAGTCCTATACTAGAGATCGAAAAAAAATATTAGTTCATGAGATATTTCCATTTGAAATTATCAAATGCCACCGAAATTACTAAAGGGCCATCGGAATTAAAATCCGAGCCACCGAAATTGATTAAATTTAAACTTGCTGTTTCTAATACATTTTATTTGGCATGAATAATTTGTAAATAGTAGTAATAATTAGTCATATAGTAGAGAAAAAAAAAATTTGTTCTGGAGATATTTTCAAATTACATTATAAAATGCCTCCAAAATTAGGACCACTCGAATTAGAATCTAATCCACCAAAATTAATTTATGCCAATGAGAAATAATAAAGGCAAGATCATTTAATACTTTAAAGATACATTTTGAAGAGTAGGAGTCTAGATGAACAGACTCCTTTTATCGGTGATTAGACACGCTTGTGTTTTTGTGGCCTATACTTCCCTAAATACTTTGATTTGCCACTGGAGCCACCGAGATTGCGCCACCGGACTTAGAATCAGAGTCAAAACTTGAATTTTAAAGAACACTGTTATTCACAGCCAGGTTAACTTTTATTTCACAATTATGGCTGAAAACATTCAATGGAAGCCTACATAAAATTTCTTGATAATGTGCTTTGTACTTTTACTAACATACATGACATCGGAATTGGATGATTTTGTATTCCTGCGCTACCGCAGTTAGTACTTACGTGTATGGCAGGAAAATTACGCAGCTAGTCGGTCATCCTAACACGCAGTTTACAAGAGCACAACTGAACGGTGGGGGGAGAGCCATTAAGGTGTCTTCCAAATCGTGTCGTAACAAATAATGAAGTTTACAGAATGCGCCACCGGTATTACTTTTTCTTTTGTAGGACATTTCTAAAAGATGTTTTAAGAGCTGTTGCACTATCTTAAATTATTCCGTAAATATATATTAGTTGTTTTATTTAATATATTTCTAAAAAAACATTCATTTTCAAAAAAAAATTATTTACCAAAAAAATTAAATTAATAAAATATGTAAATAAATGGAGTTCGGACAGTACACCGGAATTAGATTTTAGGTCTTAGATATTTTTTTATTAAGAATCTATGTATTAAATACCTCTGAATAATTTACTATCATGTAGATCACTATTTAAACTACCTATGTAAAATTATGCATAATTGTAGTTTACCTCCACACATTAATTTTGAACCTCGCCGTCTCAAAAATTCACTTGGGAAATTCACCCAGGTAACAAAAGTGTAAAAAATTGGACCTAACTTTCGTTAAAGTATAAGCTCAGTTTTTTGATATTTTCTTCGGAATGATATTATAATAGAATGGCGTTATCCATTTGCCAGACTCTTAGCACGGTTTCAGCCCCCTACCAGACCACCCCTGGACTTAACACGTTCACTGCGTTGTGAGGTCATATTGACTCACAGCGAACTTTCATGTGGTGCGGCGAGCAAAATAGCGTTCTTTCTCCTGGTGCGGAAGGCTTAACTTTGTGTATTTTTATCGTAGGAAAGAGATTTATATACCATTGCAATTGCCGCTTTAACGTGAACAATTCAGCATTTTTAAACGCTCGAGAGACAATTTGACCTCACCCACAATAAAGAAAAATGTTTCACCCTAGTGCGGTGTGAGGTCAGTATGACCTACCGCTCCACGCACTGAACGTTACGGTGGCGCCCTTTCGTGCGCTTAGTTTTGTGCCACGCGATCGATAGTGAAGACGTTGCGTAGTTTTCAGCCATTTTTCGCGTCTACGTTTTCGATCTTTTGCAACTTTAAATTTAAGTATATTATATTAGTAAAGTAGTTAACAACTTATACCCGGAACAGATGAAGTGGCAAGAGTTACTTAATTGTGTGCCTAAACTTACAGCAGAATAGACATGAAATCTATTTTCCTTTTGTTTTTTTTTCACGTCTGTGACTTACAAGGTTAAAAATTAAACTTTCAATAAAATTTTGGGAAATTTTTTCGAGTGCTATACAACAGAGGTGTTTCACATCACTAGTGTTTTGATATCTTCAGTGCGTTGTGTGGTCAAATAGACCTATCAAATTTTTTCTCTTCTAGACGCTAAATGAAACAAGCGAGCTAAAAACGCAACTAGTTGCTTGGTTATTAGTCTTTGACCTCAAAATAAAATATATCTATATATATAAAAATGGATGTTGCTAAGCGCTAAACTCGAGAACGGCTCGACCGATTCGGCTAAAATTTTTTTTGTATGTTCCTTGGAGTCCACAGAAGGTTTTTATAATATTTAAAAAAAAAAAAAAAAAAAAAAATGCGCAGACAATACATAATCAATACTTTTCACATTAAAAATTGTTTCAGCATGTATGGCAGATGGTAAATATTCGAAACGGTATCCACGGGAATTAGTAGCAGAAATAATTATTAGGTACCGGGAGTAATGGCTAACCGCTATATCGTCGCCGATCAACTGCAGATAAAAGAAGATCAACAGTTGTAAAAGTAAATCAACAAAATATCGAAATTGATAATCGTTGCATTGTTCCTTATTCACCAATCCTATCAAAGACTTTCAAGGCGCATATCGTGATATGGCTGTGATTGGAGTTAGTGCTGAGATTTCTGTTGATGAAGTTATCTAATACCAAATGTGCCGTTACGTTAGTATTAATGAAGCAATTTCGCGCATTTTTCTCTTCCCATTCATGAAATATACCCCACTGTAGTTCATTAAGCAGTCAACTTAGAAATTGCCCAAAGAGTATATTTCACTGCACAGAACGTACTACAACGAGTTATTCAACCACTATATACAACCTTGACCAGTTTTTTTGGTATGTGTCAGAATGATGATTTTGCCCGAACACAGCTACTTAGCAGCGGTTGCAGCTGTTAGAAAATGATTCTCATTGCGATCAAACCTAAAATGATGCTGTAATTTCTTTTAAACCTCAGGAAATACGAACATTGTTTTCTATAATTATATCGATATGCTTCCCGTCAAACCCTCTGATTTATGAATCAAATACAAAGATGATATATTAAGTGACGCTATCTTGCATCAAATGCGCACTAGAAAAGGGAATATACATTAACAATACACAGAAAAAATTTACAACGAGGGATTGATAATAGTTGAGGACATGTGCTTGATGATGTCAAACAAAGTATCGTCTCAATTAGGCATGGCCGTGCCTAATCGCCCAATGCACGACGTTGCTTTAAGGGAATCAGAATGTTCCGCTGTTGAACCAACAACAAAAATTTGTAAATGATGGAACTGGAGGAATTTACTATTTGGATGCTACATCTTCATCTAGCAAATCATTGACCTTGGTAATGGCAAAATCCCTGTTAATGATTCGACTGGCTGCATTATATTTTTGTCAGTTTACTGAAAAAACAATCGAGCTCATACAAAACGTGTTCTCAAACGTCTCTCAAAATTACAAAGATCATTTGTGGCTGAGCGTTCGTGCTATATTAGCTGCCAAAATTACGGATGTAGCTGAAATAAACTTCAAAATTCAAAATGAAATTGCCGGTGAATTAAAGACATACAAATTTCACATACACTATATGTGAATGATGTATGTGTATGTGAACTGATGATCGTTAAATTTTCCGGGATTGACACCTCATAATCTTCAATGGAAAGTAGGATCGGTAGTCATAATGTTAAGAAATAGTAAATATTAACTTAATTTTGTAAGTAATCGTCGTTTATTGTTGAGGTTTAGGTACTGTTAACTTTTGACAGAACGAAGTCTGTCGGGGCAGCTAGTCCAATAATATATATCACCATTGAAAAAATCTATTTCAAAACAGAACTGAATGAGGGCTTATTTGACCTCACGCCGCACTGTAAAAAGGTCCTCTATGAGTCAATATGACCTCACGACGCACCAGCAAAAAGTACACTAAAAATCCTTACGCAGCGAATGTGTTAAATATTGATTCTCATTGAAAAACCATGTTCTTAATACTAAGAATATGGTTTAGAAAAACCATTATTCCATTGTTGAGTCCCATTTGTTATCGAAAGATAATAGTCTGCAATTTAAAATTGACTTGTATAGCCAGATTTCTATAGCGATAAAAAGTTATCATGATATTTTTAATACTTATAAGATACTTATAGAAAAAATCATCACCCCCATTATCAGTCCTTTTCAGGTCATTATAGTGTTGGAAATGAGTTCCCAAGTTGTGATCATCATCGGTGCAGCAAAATATCTAATATATCCGCGCTTCGGAGGGCACGTGAAGCCGTCGGTCACGGTTGTTATCGAAAGATAATAGTCTATATTAAGCATTCCACAATTTAAAAATGACTTAATATCGCCAGATTCCTGTCGTAACAAGACGTTATATTTACATTTTTAATATAAGATATACATAAAATCATTACCAGTATTATCAGTCTTGTTCAGGTTGTTACAGTGTTGAAAATGAGTTCCCAAGTTATGATCATCACCGGTGCAGCATCGGGTTTGGGAGCAGCGATCGCTTTAAGCTTTGCTAAACTAAATGCCGGTTTATGTATCACTGACATAAACAAGGAAGATCTCCATAAAACTTTTATACAATGTCAAAAATTAAGCAACACTAAAGTTGTCGAAATAGCTGGTGATGTACGGAAGGACGACGATCGGGAGAATATTGTGAAAAGTACATTGAAAGAATTTGGAAAAATTGATGTTCTTGTTAATTGCGCTGGTATATATGAAACTACAAACCTGCAAGATTCTGATATCATCGAAAAGTTCGATAAAATTTTTGATATTAATCTGAGAAGTGTAGTAAGTTTAACTAATAAAGCCTTACCTGCATTGATTGAAAGCAAGGGCTGCATTATTAATATATCAAGCGTTGCTTCCTCTATGATTGTTGCCAATACATTAGTTTATAGCATGACAAAAGCTGCAGTAACAACGTTCACTAAATGTGCTGCTTTTGAATTAGCAAGAATGGGCGTAAGAGTGAATTCCATAGCTCCGGGACCTGTGAAAACAAATATCTACTTTAAATCAATGCCTGGGTTGACGGAAGAAGAAAATAATGCATTTTGGGATGAAAATGTAAAAAAAATTGCGTTGAAAAAATGTATAAAAGCTGAAGAGATAGCTGAAATGGCAGTTTATTTGGCAAGTGATAAAGCTGCAAGTATCACTGGTTCACAATTTGTGGTGGATGGTGGGATGATGTTAGGAGATGCAACCACATCTGGTGCTCATTAGAATAAGCGTTTTAGAAGCATTAATATAAACCAACATTTTACTCTATGATTTATGCAGGAAGAAAATAGGTAAGTACTCTTTTCTTGGACAACAGCAATGAGCCACTTCGATCTTTAAATTTAAATTATAAAAATCCTCTTTTCATAAAATAAGATATGCAAGCAATAATACAGCATAAGACATTTATTTTTAACCGACTTCAAAAAAAGGAGGAGGTTCTCAATTCGAGTGCATTTTTTTAGTTTTACCTCCTTACTAGTTTAGGAACTTAGATAATATTAGTTGAGGGCATTTTCTGCGTAAATCCCGATCCCCTGGGAACCCTAATCACCCAGCGGTATGAATTATACTTTAGGACCTATTCTCATACCAAATATACAAAAAAAATATCATAAAACATATCGGTCGAGGCTTTTAGGAGAAATACGACCACAGACACGACATTTTTATATATTATACTAGCTGCCCGGACAGACTTCGTTCTGTCAAAAGTTTTTTTATTATGAGATGTAAGCTATCCTATCTTTCAAGTTGGATCAAACTGCACACGGTGTGCAAATTTGATTAAAATCGGATAAGTACTTTAGGAGTCCATCGCGGACAAACAACGTGACACGTAATTTATATATATTAAGATAATATCAGAATAACAAGAGAGTACAAAATGCGAGGGATATTTCGTCGAAAACATTGCAAGTTTGGACAAATGTACCTAAGATACCAACAAGATATGCGCGCATTTATACATATTGAACTAATATTTAATTTATATGACCTTTGTTTAAATAATTATATTTCATGTTTATAAATTTAAACCTACTTGTTTGATTTCAAAAACAATTAAAATCAATCTTAAAACGCTTGGGGTATATAAGTCCCCCGTAACCCTTACCTCTTCCTCATGAATGTGGCTATCATACACAACAATTTTTTTTCGAATCCGATTAGCAAGTTCAAAATATGAACACTTTTTAAGCAATGTAATTTACTACATTATCTTGCTGTGGTATATTATTTCGTTATAAAATTATATAAGGTTGCAAGATAAGATAAGGTAAGATAAGATAAGATAAATGCTGTGGGAATCATAGGAATGCGAAAGCTAAGTACAATGTGTGTTATTATGTTCTAATCTTCAGTTTTTAGTTATCAATAATCATAATGATTTATCTCAGAATTTTGGCTTAGTGCCTACGTCTAGTGAGTCCCGATAACGAAACGAACCGGGCAAGTGCTTGTCAGGCCACGCGCAATGTAGGGTTCCGAAGTAGTAAGTTTATCGACTATTTCTCATTAACTATATTAATGCTAACATAGCCGTGATAGTTTTCCTTGTAAATTCATCATATAATAACCTATTTTTGAGATTTTTTTTCCCTTGTCCAACTCCAACAGTTTAGCCGGCAGGGGTGAGACACTTGACTCTAACCAAAATTAGCACTTCAAAGCCAAATATTTCGCAAACGGACCCGTAAATCCAAAAATGGTCTTTGAAGACCCATAATATTTTTGGAAGACCTTTTCAACGGGTATCGTTATACCACAGACATATATACCTATACACTACAGGGTACACGACGAATAAAAACATAAACGTGTACTTATGTACGCGCGTGAGGAGTTATACTTCTTTGGCATCAAAAAAAAACAATTCCAATTTTTTTTATAAAACCATTAAGTAAATAAAAAAAACAATATTCAAACAATATTAAAAAAACAATAAAATAATAATTATTTTGCGTTGCGTTTGCTAAAAACGCGCATTAAAAAATCGCCTGTGACGTTTTTCGTCACCTTTTATGTTACAAATCTTCAAATTTCACTTTCATCATTTTTTCCACCTAAAGAAGCGCCTAAAGAAGTATTACTTCAAAAATTCATCCTCACGTTACCTGTAGGGGATACCTCCCCTAAAAAATATTTTTCAAAATTTTATTCTATGATTCTGGAGTTTTATCAAATATATTCATGCCAAATTACAGCTTTCTGGCACCAAGGTTCTCAGCGCTTTGCTTCGGACTGATGGACGGACGGACAGACGGACGGACGGACATGACGAAACTATAATTCCAATTTTTCTTTGGAACCCTAAAAAGGGATTCTTGAAAAGATGAACTGCGATATGCATGTAAAATTGTACATAGGAAGGTTGAAGATTGTGATGTCCTTTGTTTTAAGGACTTTCAGGCAAAATATTCTACTTCGAGGAGCTGCAGCAAAACTACCGACTGATAATTTCAGGAACTTTGACGTCGTAGATACGACGTCAAATTAAATAGATACCTATTCAATGCAAAATAGCGATAGTCTAATGGTTAGATACTAAACCTGTCACAGCGGATAGAACGTCCACTGACTCGCTACCAGTGCAACAAATTAATATTATTGTACTGCAAACACACTAAAAGCAGAGGACCAATAGCAGTACGAAAGGTTGCAAATCTAGACACGCGGTAGCGTGTCAATGTCAAGCCAATTTCAAACTAACAGAATTGGCGAGCAACACCGTGTGTAATATTACACGATATGCTTTACAGGACTGAAATGCGCGTGTTAGATTAGTATAAAAATACATAATATATATGTTATAGTCAAAGTCCGATACACAGTCTCTTCGCGGAAGGACTGGTTTATCCTAGGTTTGGCCAAAGCCATCAGGCAATCCCCGAAATACATTTCAATTTCGCCCTTTGCCTGAAGTATTTTTAGTCAAACCCAGGAGCTCCTAACTTTTCAGTCAAACGTCGAAAGTAAATTATTCTGTTTCGGTTTTGGCCTAGTCAATCCTAGAAGCGACTGCAAAACTCGGTCAAACGTTGATCTGAACATGTTTAAACAGGTTCATAATGTCTCTCGCGGTGTTCCGACCGATTGTTTTTATACCTAATCTTACAAACTAACCTCCGTATATTCCAAAGCATTTATTTATTTATTTTATACTTTATTGCACATCGTACAAAAGTCGGGCCTAATGCCACACGGCATTCTCTCAAAGCATCTCAAATATAAAAGTGAAAATCACGTAAGCTGACCAATCAGGTGTCAGAACTGGCAGAGTTAAGCGGTTCTTAAGACTTGAAAGCTGCTTAAATGATAAAATGCTTCCAAATATACGAAGATAAGACACTTCATACCTATATCGGAGTTTGACTCGTCAAACCCCGATTTAATAAAATTGTGTTTTGACGTTTGCCTGACCAAATTAGTCTCTCCCAGGTTTGACGAAAATTGTTTAGTCAAAGGCCGAAAATTTACATTTGTTTGGGCTTTGACTAAGTCATTCAGTCTGACCTGAGGATTGACCAGTCCAACCTAGGAGCGCCGGAGCTTCGGAGTTTGCCTATAACATATATAATAAATATTATATTATAACCTATAAAATTAAGATTTTTACAAGAATGAGATGACTGTTTCAATTAGTGTTATATTATTATATTACTATTATTATTAAGTATATTGTTATAACCCACTAAATGGAGTAATAATGCATAAAAAACAGAGCAAACTCATATGTGTAATAGTTGTATTAAACATTTTGCTATCCAACATAGGAGATAAATAATTGACCTATTAATCTTGAGGTCGAAGTTGATTTTATTTTATTTTGATCGTCAAAATGGTTGTGAGTTGTGAATTGTGATTGAACATAAGAAAAACTGCTTTATATCAATAAAGCGTGATTTCGTTAAACAGTAACCACTGTTTAATTTGTGCCTGCACTTGGCCGATTGTAATTTAGTGCACATGTATACTATGTATACTTTCTTGTTAGTGTCAACTTGAGAAGCTGGCCATGTGCATTTATAGACTCATACTATATTTAAAAATAGTATAATTAACTTAGATTTTTTTATCTCCTTGCAGTCCCGCAGTGTCGCACGGTAGCACATTTAAAATCTCCCATACCACGGTCTCTCAACATACTCAATGCTCTCCTGGACGCCTCCCCTAACTTTGACCTATTTGCGGATGAATGGAAGATGATTTTTACAGAATGTCTGCAGTATTGTGAAAGAATGAGTGATGTATGCATGAGTTGATTGAATTTTTCTTTATTTTATTAATTTAAACTGTAGATTTTATTGAATTGTTATTGTTATTGTTATTATTATTTTATTGTATTAAATTTCATGTTTTTATTTTATACCTATGACTGATAATTTGATTTGACACTCTTTTTTATTTTGTTACCTAATATTTTATTTTCTTTTCTTCGTGTAATTAATTAGTGTAAGTGGTGTTTATCGTACTAATTAAATAAATAAATAAAATATATTTTTTCATGTTTTTTAATGTTTTATTTAAGTCCACTAAACAGCAAAATTAACGAATATGTAGGTACAAAAAATCCTTGCCACGTATAGGATTAACTCTTTTATACCACAGCAAACCAAAAATTCAAAAGAAATTTCCCCAAGACAGTAAGATCATTAGATCAGACGCATACAATGACATGATAAAAAATATAATATGAATCCCGTAGCGACCGCAAACTGCCCCGTAGTAGCCTGCAACACGAACCATAGTTTCAGCAATGCAAGTTCTTCAGCTCTTACAATGACTGAATACAAAATAAAATTAATCGCCAAGTGGCTTTACAACTGAATTGCTTATAGACTTTTGTGTGCGGGAAAAGGTGATTGCAAACATAATCCCGCCGCAAAGTGTAGCGCGTTGCAGAAATTTCCGTGCCTTGAACTGAACACGAGTTTCGAAAGAGAATTAGCGTGCGCGTTTCGAGGCAGTACTGCTTCCTATCCTATTGAACATGTGAACGTAAATACGCTATCGGGTAGGTACTGTGCGTTGTACTTACAATAAATTTATTTTTTAGATTATTTTATCATAATGTGGGAAGTAGATACACACGACTGATATTGATCAAGTACCTAATGGAATGTTAAATCACCGCGTGTTAATAGAACAAAGTCATTATCAGATATATGTATATTATATTATTATTATTACAAACTAAATTGATTATTATTAACTAAATTGAGTGTAGAAGCATAAAATTTTATACAGAGGTTTTCTTTCTTATTTAGGTAGTTTAGCACCAAAGACCGAATTGGGAAAATTCCAATGGTTCCTTAGATGTTACTAATGGGAAATCCCATCGGGCCCATAACTTCTAAGTACAATAATTCTCCTTTACTGTGCTTTAATAACCTTACAAATTTACAGGAAAACAAATTTGAAGGAAAAAAGCAAAATGAAGAAACTGGTATTTTTTACTTTTCGCTCGCAAATGTCGTTTCATTTTTATTAACAGATTTAAAACTTAGGAATCTTTGTTGGCGTAGAGTACTTAAATTAGGTACTTTCGCTTTTTACTTTGTGCGGCCTGTAAAATTTTTATGTATCTTTGGAAACTTCTTACGTAGAGGATTAAACAATAACTAATCTTTTATCCTTAAAATATTTTTAGCAGTAATAATATGAGTAACGAAGTTAGGTTACGGTGGATTATACCACAGAAGAAACAATAGTACTTATAAATAAGTACAGAAGGTGCACTAAGACAAATTCCGAAAAATCATTTAAATAAATAGCGACTCTTGCTCCAACTCAATAAAGTGTAATTCAGATCGCACAGCGCTAATCAAAAACGCGTAATGAGTTGCCTTCCTTTCTAACACTATCGCTTATCCTCTCTGGCAATGTCATGGTTGTCTTTTTTTGAAAGAATAAAATTAATCTGAATGTTTAGTGACATGTGTGATGACATGAAGAAAACTGACACTGATAAAAATTAATACTTTGTGTATTTTTTTCTGAAAGTTTAATTTTTAATAATAATATGTGTGATAGATTACGAACGTATGACAGCCATTATGAATTTTCTGAATTAGTTAGTTTGGTCGAAGGTGGCATGTACTTGTAACGTCAAAGCTAAAATGCGGAGTGCAGCAGGCCTGATTATACGCAAAATGTCAAATAGGGATCAAAATATGGAGGATAATAAGAAACGGAAATTTTAATGAAATCATTAAGAATTCTGCCTTCCTTCTGTACCTTCCATACCATATTATGCATGCTATGAACGTATCAGGCACTATGCGCTCGAGTCTTCTATGCCCACTGAAACGGATCGACGGCGTTCTATGCTTACGGACATCTGTATAGATACAGATTCGTCGACAATTTTTTGTCGACGTGTTGGTAATTAACGGTACAGTGACAGAATCGTCTAGAGGGAATAATTATAATGTCATATTTTTCAATAGACAGAATATTTTTGTCTGAAACTTTCCTAGCATGCTCATGGTGGGGTACGGCATAGAGGGTAGGAAGCTTTGATATAATGATTCATGCACATTCTATTAGTTGTATTTTCGCATTAGATCTGTAGCAATACGGCTGAAATGTGCGCGAATCTTTATCCTCTTAAAGAAACAGGGGGCTTACCATGAACTCTTAAAACAGGTTAATATTAGCCGATAATTGGCCTGTCCTGCTATATCTTACCATGATCTGGCTAAAACACAGGGCAGCCAGCGACCACGTCACCGTAACAGGACAGCGGTCACGTGACTTCAAAAATGATCTTCTGCCCCAATGATATTATAATAGAGGTAGATATGTTACTAGCGCGCCGAAGATGAAGAGCGTAACGTTAGCTAAGTAGCCCACCTGCTCGCAGTCACTCTGTCAATACTCTGTCGATACGCACGCTTTTATTGTTGTCAGAAGTCCTTGAGATTTGACATACAGCGTTAAAATGCCCTCGTGTATTAAGCGTAAATGCACTAATTACACAAGTAAAAGAAATAAAATTCATGGAATAACATACCACACGTCAGTTATCATGATTTATTGCATTTTATTTAATTTCATTATTTCTCTAACAAAATAAATATGGCGGCATGACAACGCCGGCCGAACGTAGGGCGGACATAGATTAACATACAGAAGTGACGATATATTGATGCTGTCCCCATTTGTATGTTCATTGTTAAGTACAGAAGAAACGATGGATAATTTTCTCACGAGTACCAGTATCATAATAAAGCCGTACCGTATTAGTATCGAGTATTGTAATAGAGCCTAGCAAAAAGAAGTTCATAAATAATATAATATAATATAAAAATAAAAAGTACATGTATAATACTTAAAACTTTTTTGTATCCGTCGATAAGCAAATAAAAAAATTGAACACTTATTGTAAAAGTATTCCGGTTTGGTTTAACATATAAAATTAACGTAATAATGTGGTTAACTGCTGTTATATTAGATTTCCATCGGACGAACTAATGCGCCATAATCTAAATTTTACTAACAATAATCAAAATTTTACTAACAAAAAATAACCGACTTCAAAGTCTCAAAAACTACTTGTCAGATCTCGTTCAAATTTATGTGGACTGGGACCACATGACAAGCACCTGCTTTCGATTAAAAAAAGAATCATCGAAATCGGTTGGCGTGATATTGAGTTATTCGTCAATTTGTCGCGCACATCTTAACATAAATTTACGACTTATGTGGTTTTCTCATGGATGCCATTGTCAGATCTCAATAAAATTAATGTGGGACCACATGACAGCCACCAGCTTTCGATTAAAAAAAGAATCATCAAAATCGGTTCACCCAGTTCAAAGTTCTGAGGTAACAAACATAAAAAAAACAGTCGAATTGAGAACCTCCTCCTTTTTTTGAAGTCGGTTAAAAAATAACCGACATCAAAGTTACTCAAAAACTACAATTCAGATCTCGTTCAAATTTATGTGGAACCACATGACAAGCACCTGCTTTCGATTAAAAAAAGAATCATCTAAATCGGTTGGCGTGATATTGAGTTATTCGTCCATTTGTCGCGCACATACCTAATACAAATTTAAGACTTATATGGTTTTGTCATGGATGCCATTGTCAGATCTCAATAAAACTTATGTGGGACCACATGACAGCCACCAGCTTTCGATTAAAAAAAGAATCATCAAAATCGGTTCGCCCAGTCCAAAGTTCTGAGGTAACAAACATAAAAAAACAGTCGAATTGAGAACCTCCTTCTTTTTTGAAGTCGGTTAAAAAAGAATCGTTGTTGTTTAAAATTAATGTTTTAAAGAAATGCGTTTTATTATCTACCTACAGAATAAATAAGATGCTATGTAATAATAATGAATAAGACGCCATACCTACTGCTTAGGCTGACTTACACATGAAAAAGGTCGTGGTCCCTATAAATACGCGTATTTACTTTATTCGTAAATGTGTCACCATAATTAATATTTCATCACCGAAATCCCAAAATATTGCTTTAAATAGTTTTGAAATTACAACTTCCTTCCTTAAGTTTATTTTTAGGTACTTTTAATCTACTGACTGTACTGAATTTGTTAGTCTTTGCCGAAGCCAGCCAATCAAATCATCTGCACGATAATCTCCACAATATTGTGCAAATGGACAGAGTTGCCAACTCTAAATTTTTTTCGATATCTTCACAGTTTTTAGTTTAGACCACCAAAATTAAATCTAGTTTAAACTGAAAATCAAGAGGATGTGCAGATTGAAGACGAGTCAGTTTTAGTAGAAATAGTTAAGATTTAAAGTTGATTTACGAATATAAGTATAATTTTCATAACGGTAATATTAAGTTGTTTTGCACAATTTCATTTGTTGGCAACACTGGTCAACGTTTGGTGACGCGAACGACAAACACTAGCTGTCTTTTTCACTATTATGCTTTTAGTAAAGCTATCCCTTTTACATCATTTACCAATGTAGTGATTGCCCGATTGGTGTAGGGAAACAAAAGATAAACGTGTGTGTGTTTCGGAACAAATTTTTCGGTTGATTTGTAAGGGCATAACGTATCTTTAATTAATACATCATTGTTCTGCCCTGCAATTCGTGTACCATGACGCGATTGTTGACGTATTGACATCAGAAAGTGGCATATGTTAACGTCAAAATATTACAGCTCACCGAAAGTAACATTTATTGTCCTGTTTCGGCTATTTCGTTGATGATGATGAAACGCGACGGGATGCAGCCATGGCAAATTTCATATACACCATCATCACAAAATAAATACATTTCATTTGTTTGGAAAATTTTAAAAACATTCATTGTACTTATGCTTTTTACATTATCGCTCCTAACCCCGGTCACTCACATGCGCGCAAATGTTTGACATTTTTACGAATGTTTGCACATAGGTATGTGAAGGGTGGTCAGTGGCAAATGGGTTCGCATATGAGTATACAATACAAGCCCATTTCCGCTTCCTCCTACACTTTGTTCACGAATGTTTAATCTTGCTGTTGTTATTATGTTGTTGTCATTAAAATCCATTTTCAATACAGAAAATAAATGGTAGTACGATTACACGCCACGAACCACGAAAAATTAAGAGATACATCACCTTTTTAGTCGCGTGCGCAACTGGTCGCACGAATGTGTGGGAGACTACACGAAGGTTCGAGGTTCGCACGCTTTCATGTGCGACAAAAAACCGACACAGCTTGGAAAACCCCGAATGCCTCGAAAACTTCGCATAATCATTCGCGAATGTCGTCCCACACTTGTGGGTTCGCGTATTCGCGCGAATGTGAGTGACCGGCATTATAAATCACACATTTTAATAGACATTTAGACATGTCATTGTGTCAACTGTCAAGTGTCAAGTGGTGTAAGATTACGTTCAAAAATGTAAGCATCACTTAGCGATAATTTTTTTGGTAATTTTAGAGAACGAAAGGTTAATAAATCACAACACTTAAGTATTTATAACAAATCTCAAAATCTTCAATTGGGATTGTTATTTTAAAATTTTAAAAACATCAATATTACGCATTCATTTGAAAACCGGTAAACCGATAAAACGCTCTATTTCAGAACATAATTAGTACAAATCAAGTACCTTGCATGTCATAGACTAAGATGCAGGACAGAAGTAGAGGCATAGCAGGTCATCGGTAGACGTTCATGGTACAAAATACACTCCTGTCAGGTTTTAGCTACAAGCTGACCTGTCCTGAACATGACACATTTTATTAGAGTTCATGGTAAGGCACCAGAGAGAGTAATTGGCATGTTTTGTTACAAAATGCAAAACATTTGTTTTTTTATTGCTGTGAAGTAGAACAAATTTTACCGCGGAAATATGTTTTTGAAGTGTTATTCAAATTGAGCTTGAGTGCTGTTCGTGTGTTCAAACTACACGGGATAGCCTTTTCTCTTAATCCCATTCAGATTTTATTTCAATTTCAGTTTTTCTCACGAACGAAATATAGGTAGATATGTAGTTTATCGAATACCTACTTATTTCTAGTTTTTATAGCTTGTTTGTTGTTGATTAGAGTACAAATATACCTATGTACTTACTCAAAAGAATTCGAGCCAGTTATCTTTATGCCGTTTACGCCATAACAAGTTTGCAGATAGAATACAACACCATACAATTTAGTTTTATCTTTTTCATTTTGTTTTTTAACCGACTTCAAAAAGGAGGAGGTATTCAATTCAACTGTATTTTTTTATGTTTGTTATCTCAAAACTTTCGACTGGGTGAACCAATTTTGATGATTCTTTTTTTAATCGAAAGCTAGTGCTTGTCATGTAGTCCCACTTAAATATTTGAGCTAGATAGAGCGAGTAGTTATCGAGTTATTTTGAAGTCGGTTATTTTTTTCTTGGTAAAATTCAGATTATTAGGTACAAGTGTGGATCTTACCGTCCTGATCAATATCCATATATTGTAATTATGTCGAAATCCTACTACTCCATCGACTTCAGTTGAAATATATAGTTTCCGGGATGATAAAATTTTTAGGCCACAACTTGTTGATCTTATTTCAAAGTAGATCAAACAGTTTTTAAAATGATCAACACAATGAACTAATATACTTTTGGATCAATGTGATAAAAAAACGGCATTTTAGTGACATGTATGAAGTCGGTACCGTACAGTAAGCAAATAGTACGGCAGGTACAGAAACAATGAGAAATGTACAGATGGTACTTACCTAAAATAGTCCCGCCTATTATTGAATCCGTTGGTCATTTGTGTAACAGACTATAATTATGCTGATTTAGTTCTGGAAAACTGTAATGGAATTACCAATTACCATTAATATTATTTAATCGGACCATAATCTCTGGGCAAGTCAGTTTGATAAAGCAGCAACAACAAAAAAAATATTGCAACTTTTTAACGGTTGCGAGACAACTAGCTTCAGGATAATGAATGGATAGAATATTGAGAATGAACGAAAGAGGCTTTAGCTCTTTAGAAAAGGCTGGAGTCTTCTCTCGGTAAAGAGATCTCCTTCACTTCACCACGCTGCTCCAGTTTGGATTGGTGCTTGATCAATTCAGTGTTAAAACTGTAGTTCTTACTATCGCCTAATTTTAGTAAGTTGAGGACATAAAAACGGAATCCTGCATAATTTGTACTATATGTACATTTAAATATTTATCTCTTTCAATGAGCTTTTTGATACATAATTTGATAGTATTTTTTTTTTCTATGAGACCTTCCGGAATTACACTTAATTTATTAATTGTTTAAATACCTACGTTATTGACCCATATTCTTTAATCATGTTTTCCAACAACATTCAGATAAAACCCTGTAATAGATTAAACACAAACACGTCACAGGTACTAAAAGAATTCAGTTGTTTATTCGGACGTCCAAAACTGCAAATAAAGTCAAAAAATAAATGCACAGCCCTATCTCATCTTCTACGAAATGAAGAAAAAAGCAGGGTAATAGCACCCATTTCGTACTGTTTCATTAGCAACATTATGCGCAAACAAAGTAGTAGAAACTTGCAACGGAATAAGACGTTTAATTCTCTGCAGCTTTTGTTCTTAACCTTCAATTTTGTTCCCTGCAATTTTCTAGGATTACATTTTTAAAAGAAAATTAAAGATGTAAGGGTATGTGTTCACTACACTACATTGGTAGTCGCTGAAACACATTAAGATCTAAATTGTGACAGATTAGAGATTCTAATTAATTATCCCTTTTAATTAATGGTTGGTATGGTTGGGATTCTATAAATACAGCGAATCCTAACTTAATCCAAGTCCAATTTTCAGCATAAGTGAGTTTTGTAGATTCTTTTCTTAGAGGTTCTCTTCTTTTTGTCTTTCGGATTTCCGTCGAAACTGTGATAGATATAATAGGTGTTATGACGTAGTTTTAATAGTTAAAACGACGTTTGACTGAATGTACCTTTAGTCGCTACTAGAAACTAGTCAAATCCCGAAACATATTTATTTTTATAACCAAAGAAAAGTCAACCAGTCAAAGGTTGAAATTGGTATCTACCTATTTCGGGGTTTATTGAAAGCTGTTGGTCAAACCTAGGATAAACCAGTCATTCAGCGAAGATACTGCATCGAACTTTGACTATGACATATCGACTGGCCGTAGCCCAGTAAAACTAGAAAAAAACCGCGCATATTTTTTCATCATTCTGTTTTAATTATTGTAAAGTCGTGCTTAGCATTAACCACTTACGAGTTTGTCTGTTATGGGTCCCCGAGACGATCAAGTGCACTTGACAAGTCTTACGTGATTGAAGGTTTCACTTGATGAGTGACTTGACGCCCATTGGCGGTTCTGTCAAGTCCGTTCAAGTGTACTGCCACAGTCGCCTACCAATTTGTGTCCATTAAAGTCGTCGCAAAAAATGGTTTCCAACGCAGATATGGCATTCCTTGCCATAAATCTAGCGCTAACTATAAAAAAAAAAGAAAAAAAAGAGACGATGGTGTAAGGAATGGTATAAATTGAGACATCGATTCGCTCATGAACATTTGCAAAGAACTCTTCAAGCAACTGAGCTGGACGATTATAAAAATTTTCTACGAATGGACAACGATTCTTCTGAAGCATTGTTGGAGCAATCGACCTTTTATTTTTATCGGCGTCCTCCCTACTTTTGACTTTCCATAGTACAGGAAAATCCCTGTACAGAGATATCAACAAAAGCATAAAATCACGCTCTGTAATAATGTCGGCGCTTGTCGCCAAGGCCACGTCTAGGTCCTGTTCGTCATCCGCCATCTTCGATGTTCCGGCCGAAAATGAAAAAAGCTTGTCAAGTCACGTCAAGTCGCGTCAAGCGCAGGCATATCAAGTGTCGTCAATCAAAATTTCTGTCAAGTATGGTCAAGCCGTAGACCGCTTGACGGTAATCGTCAAGTCAATGCAGTAAACGATCAATATTCGGTTCAATCACGTAGACTTGTCAAGTGCACTTGATCGTCTCGGGGACCCATTAGTCTAACTTGCAATCAATAAAACATGGCTAACGGCCGGTCTCAATAATGTACTAACAGATGGAAGACTGTGGATAGGGCTGTCATCTGTCATATTTGTCAATTTTTCAGAGGCAAAAATTGACAAATATGACAGATAACATACTAATGGTAGCCCTATTCACAGCCTTCCATCTGTTAGTACATTATTGAGACCGGCCGTTAATAAATATTTTTTTAATTTTACAAGCGTAAAGTTAATACGTGAAAATAGTAAGATTTCTGTTTGACAGTTTTTTGTCAAATGGGACTCTACTCAAAAAAGCGGCCAAGTGCGAGTCGTACTCGCCCATGAAGGGTTCCGTAGCAGCAAGTAACATAATAAAAAAGTTCTTGAAGTTCGTTGTAATTTGATCGAGGTAAATTGCGGTTTACGATTTATGACGTATTAAAAAAAAACTACTTACTAGATCTCGTTCAAACCAATTTTCGTTGGAAGTTTGCATGGTAATGTACATCATATATTTTTTTTAGTTTTATCATTCTCTTATTTTAGAAGTTTTTTTTTGGGGGGGGGGGGGGGGGGTGGGACACACGTTTGACCACTTTGGAAGTGTCTCTCGCGCAAACTATTCAGTTTAGAAAAAAATGATATTAGAAACCTCAATATCATTTTTGAAGACCTATTCATAGATACCACACACGTGTGGGTTTGATGAAAAAAATTTTTTTGAGTTTCAGTTCTAAGTATGGGGAACCCCCAAAATTTATTGTTTTTTTTCTATTTTTGTGTGAAAATCTTAATGCGGTTCACAGTATACATCTACTTACCAAGTTTCAACAGTATAGTTCCTATAGTTTCGGAAAAAAGTGGCTGTGAGGCTGTGACATACGGACGGACGGACAGACAGACAGACAGACAGACAGACACACACACAGACAGACAGACATGACGAATCTCTAAGGGTTCCGTTTTTTGCCATTTGGCTACGGAACCCTAAAAATGGACTACACGCCGATTACGCCGGTACGGCCAGTGAGTAATAGATCACATAACGCACCATAATTATCGTAATATTCTGTTTTAACCGTACCTAAGTTTTATTTGAAGCATCGTTGCTGCAATTTTGTATCAACATGGCCATAATTATTGCCCCAAATGCAGCGAACTTTTAAAGTACGGTTATTAATGTTTAATAACCGTGCCAATAAAATAAATAAACCTTTCATCATATCTGGCTTAGCTAATACACATTCCGTAAAAACAGCCAATTCAATTCCACGGAGTACAAGGACATGCCGGCAGAATATTGAGGAAGAGGTAATGCGTATTTCAAAAGGGATTATACAACGCGGCACAGCACCAATTATACAGCGGGATGCTAGCGGAATATTGAGTTTGGACTGGATAACCTCTAGGCTAGGTGTAAGTACTGTATTTTATAGGTGCAACGTCCACGTTGGAAAAAAGGGGATTTTTCTCGCGTACCTACCTGCCACTGATCGTCTTTATTTCCTATTACTATTACGACTACTATTTTCGCATGTTTTTTGCCATCTCATATGCAATCAATGGAATCCGAATTTTTTTTGCGAAAATAGTTGTCGTTTCATTGCATTTTCTGAGAACATTTACCATAGTAGTGTATAAGTTTTTATATACCATTAGAAAGTAGAGATTCCAACGAACAAAAGGACTACCGACTTTTTAAAAAAATCTGATATTTCGACTGAAAATAAGGTTGTTTTTTTGATTTAAGGTCAAAATAAGGTGGAAAAAAATATTTTTTTGAATCAAAAAAATTACAGTATGTTAAGGACATCCAAAGGTAAGTTTTCACCAAATTTCGTGAAAAAAAAATTTTTTTGTAAAAGATAAAAATAAAAAACCAAAAACGTGGTTTTTTTAATTTTTCACATAAATTTTGAGGTTATGTAAAAGAGTGTAAATACAAAAGTTGTAGATCTTTTTATTGCCTACAACTTTGCCATTCAACTTTTTTCAATAGGACTTGTAGTTTTTCCGGAAATCGAGATAAACCATTTTTTTCCCTTAAACCCCCCCTCCCCTCCCCCCTTCCCGACCTCAGATCCTATTTTTCCTATAATCTTCGTTATATTCTCTTCCTTTTGCAATAGGTTTCATTCTACTATAATTTTCTTCCACTTTTTACCGTTTTTAGAGCTATCGGCACTGGGCTAATAGGATATATTTAATCCCAGTTTTATTATATATTCCTTTGGAATGATTTAGACGTCTATATGTGTGACTAAATCAAACAGAACTTCTTCTGGGTAAGTGCAACTTACTGATTTAATACAAAAGGAACTGATTATTTACCATACGACAGACCAGCTGTGTTCCTCGTATCATTTCGTTTTGCTCGTATCTACTTACCATAAATTGATTTTTTTTAAGGTTGCCGACGACAATGATGCAGAAATTTTCTGCCTTGTGGTATGTTACACATAAAATTAAGATACATTCCTACATACTTGATTAAACCACAATCGGAGAACATCATTATCCTCATAGATCTTGCCGAGAATTTGTCATCACGCTCTCTTTCATTCTGCACCTACATGGTCTACTCAATAAGTTCAAAATGGTTGAAAATAGACATACTGCTCTTAAAAATACGTGCGATAGCTCATTCTGTTCGGAATGACGTCTAGAAAAATGTTTCGGAAGCGTTTACCAGCGCGTAAAAAATTGCAAAAGTTATTGACAAAATAAAGTTGAAAAAAAAAGTATTTTGTTTTTGGTAATAACTCCGAAACTAATAATATTTAAGAAATTTTAAAACAAGATTCCTAAAGAAGAGGAAATTTCCAAACAATGACTCGCGGCTCTCGAAACTCTATCTCCATTATTTATAACTTTAATTTAACGCTGAAAATGGGTCTCCACGCGGCATTTTTAGGTTGCGCGTGCGGCGTCAAAACCGAGTTCGTCACACTCAATAATTTTTTAAGGTATTAATTATTAATTTAAAAAAATAAAAAAAATATGGTGTAAATACACCAAATGAAACACTTCAGAGAATTTGCTCCAGTAGGAAATTTTGCTAAAAGTTAATTTTTCAACAAGTTAGACGATTGTTAATTAACTAAATTTTCTCGAACTTCCATTTTCATTGTACATTAAAAAAAATGTTTAAGTAATTGTCCTATAAATTTTTCGCTTCGTGGAGCCCTTCTTATATACATGCTTAACGAGATCACGTCATAAAAGTTTAAAAAGTTTTAATACTTTGTGTATAATAATTTTATAAGTTGAACAAATAATTTTTTCGTTTTTTTATCGAATCGAAATTTAAAAATTTAAAAAAGTTTTTATCTGTACTTTGTTATACATCGTTGTTTTTTTTTATTTTTAGGAGTTTCAGAAAAAATATATAAAAAAGTTGAGAATTTGTTTATAACAAATTGTTAAGTTAAAAAACAATGAAATTGTTGATAAAAAAATTATTTTTTTACATTTCTATAAAAGACGGTCAATTATAATTTTTAAGAAAAAAAAAATTCTTGACTAATTATTCAAACAATAGAAATATTAAAAAACGATTATAAACAATTATATATCATTATTAAGAAAAACATTTTTTTTTCAAAAATCATAATATTTTATAAAGAATAAGGTATTAAGAAAGTTTTTCTTGAAAGCATTGAAATAGTCTATTTGTTAATAAAAAAGATATAAAAAATGAGGGAAATTTTTTTTTTCAAGTCAGTAAATGTCTTTTATGAATGCCAAAACGATTATGTAATAATAAATTGGGAAAAAAATATTTTCAATAATGTTATTTGGATTTTTCATTTTTTGTTCAACTTATAAAATTATTATACACAAAGTATTAAAACTTTTTAAACTTTTATGACGTGATCTCGTTAAGCATGTATATAAGAAGGGCTCCACGAAGCGAAAAATTTATAGGACAATTACTTAAACATTTTTTTTAATGTACAATGAAAATGGAAGTTCGAGAAAATGTAGTTAATTAACAATCGTCTAACTTGTTGAAAAATTAACTTTAAGCAAAATTTCCAACGGGAGCAAATTCTCTGAAGTGTTTCAAATACACCATATTTTTTTTATTTTTTTAAATTAATAATTAATACCTTAAAAAATTATTGAGTGTGACGAACTCGGTTTTGACGCCGCACGCGCAACTTAAAAATGCCGCGTGGAGACCCATTTTCAGCGTTAAATTAAAGTTATAAATAATGGAGATAGAGTTTCGAGAGTCGCGAGTCATTGTTTGGAAATTTCCTCTTCTTTAAGAATCTTGTTTTAAAATTTCTTAAATATTAATAGTTTCGGAGTGATTACCAAAAACAAAATACTTTTTTTTTTCAACTTTATTTTGTCAATAACTTTTGCAATTTTTTACGTGCTGGTAAACGCTTCCGAAACATTTTTCTAGACATCATTCCGAACAGAATGAGCTATCGCACGTATTTTTAAGAGCAGTATCTCTATTTTCAACCATTTTGAACTTATTGAGTAGACTAACAAAGCTTCGAAGGAGAGACAAAATGAGAATTAAAGAAAAAAAATAATCAATAAAAACATTTCAAACGTAATTCGTTGCAGCTATTTGTATTCTCTGCGACGACCATAAGTTATCTGATGCTTAAGTTCGCTAAAAACTTTGCAATAGGTAGAACGTGCCTTGTGTAAGAACTGAGTTGAGAGGACTGTATCAAAGGAATAATCTTTCACTATGAAGCGCCCATTTACAAACATATTTTTCTGTATCCCTCGCAAATATGTATAATGATTGTTGCTCTGCATACTTATAAAGTAAAAGTTGAATAATAATAAACGCTAACACACTCATACCCATCCCCCAGTAGGTTATTACCTGTATCGCGGGTGGCATGGATGATACATAATTATATCACATCACAATCACACCCATGACTCAAGTACAAATATTTATCTGTCACATAAATATCTGCCCCGGCCGGGAATCGAACCCGGGACCCCTCGCTTCTCAGGCAGGGTCGCTACCAACTAGGCTACAGAGTCGTCCTTCGCAGGCAGGGTATGAATAAAAGACGAATAGTGTTGTATCGCCTTTTAAGTAAGTACTAAGTACTGTAACTTTCTAAAAACTACTTTCAACTTCGACGGATATTTTTAATTTTCTAACGCCCCAACTCAGAGTTACTAACGGTTACTTAAATCGCTACTTCGCACATAATTTGTATAAGTAATTCTTTACTAAGGAACGATTTAAGTAACCGTTAGTGACTCTGAGTTGGGGCGTTAGTCATTCATCGCTCCACATAAATGTCCTCTTAAAATGTTTGCTCAAGAAGTCATGTTAATACACTCCCTATTTGGTTATCTAATTAGTTAATATGTTCTGTACGTGACGGGAGCGCCTCCGAGATTCCTTTCATATTTACTCAAGTGCGATATACTCGTATTAACGACGTTTGCAGAGCTAATGTTGGAAGTCGGTTATACTTCACGTATAAGCCACTACTGGAAGCATTAAACAACTAAAACAACTAATGGAGGCCATACACGATCAAGAGTACCTACTCGTACTTGATGAAGCGTCAAGCGGACTTGACGAGGCATCCAGTAGGTATACTTGATCGTGTTTGGCTTCCCTAAAATACGAGTCCTACGAGATTACGTAAAATGCAGCCTTTTCTGGAGTTTTTTTATAAACCTTACCCCAAGAACGCGTACATACACTGAATCATTTTAACGTATTTTAAGACCAAATAAAATTCGAGCAAACTCCATAAACAATCCTAGTAATCTTACCCGAGCGGCATTAAAATTCGCAACTTACATAACCGGCGCTTGTAAAATTGTCGCGCGCCCTTCGCTAATTCAGAAACATGGCAGCACTGAGTTTACCGGGAAAAAATATTGCGCGCGCGAAATTACTATGTAATTCAGGAGGCACAGATAAGCTGTATCTCCTTTATTTGCGAGTATTTCGGATTATAATGGCTTGCTTTGTTCGCAAACGTCGTTTTCGGATAGATTGCACTTTATTACGAGTTTGTATCGTTGTTTAATGTTATTGCCTGATAAATAATTGGTGAGGGGCAGGAAGGTGTTCTATGGTTTATGGTTCTTCTGAAGTATCACGGCGTATTATTACGACAAATTCGAATAGAAATAATATGTAAGGCAAGTTCTGGGCTGGATAGTATTTTTTATTTATTTATATTTTTGTTCTTTTCATGTATTTTTTTTTATTTAAGACCAATCCGTACCATTAATTTTAGGTTCCGTGATGAAATAAGTAATGAATAGGTGATGTGAGGATGCCCTCTGTCAATTAATTATCCTAATTAACTTGCAAAAAACTGATTTTTTTGTTGTCAGTTACCTATGGCATATTTATTTCTTTTATAAATACCCAACGATACTTTTTTCTATGCAAAATAGTTTCGATGTATCACATCTGCAATGCATAAAAGTCTCTAAAAGTCCTCCCTATCTACTTTTTAACAGAAGACTTTTTAGCAGAAGAGTAGCGGAAAACCCGAAGAAAATCAAATTTTCATCTAATACCAGAACATTCCCAAAATATTTACTTTAAGATTCTGTTTATGTAAAACGTTGTTCACTGTCCATCTATTCAAGAATTTGAAGAGAAGTCGCTCATTTATTTCAAGTTGAAACTTTGGAAAGGTCAAAGCGTAAACAGTGTTTAGTCTAATGAATTGAGTTGCTCTCGAGAACAATAATTTCACAAGATATTATTATTATGATACAAAAACAATTTGAAGCAGTAATGATAGATAATGTTCATTTATTTTACAAGTTTAATTTAAATAGTTTTAAATACATTATTGCTTATCTGCCTTTGAAAATTTTAATCGCTGATATTATGTGCTCAAAATTTAGGTATTTTTTATAATAGGTACATACTAGTAAAGAGTATTAAAAAAATAAAAACACCTAATTAGTGTCTTCTACGGTACAAAATAAAAACTAAAATTTGTGTTAAAAACTCACATTTATTAATTATAAAATAATTTTACATCACAACAAACAAAAAGTTCCACCGCATTAAGCTTCGTCATATTATTACAAAAAAATATTCGGATAAGGCAAATACCACTTGATGTGGCAACATTTTCTTCGGCAATGATTTGATTAGATTTGATTAAACAATATTGTAATTAATATTTTAGATAATTATAATCAAGGTTAACTAATTTGTGACACAAACGAACATATTTTTTATTCTAGCTAAATAAAATGTTGCCATGCAAAAAATTACGCAATCTATAAAACCTATTCTCATAGTGATTTTTTACAGTGAAAATAATTATATAATCTATTAGTACACGATTCTGAACAATCTTTTGGTGTAATTAATACATAAATAAAACAATTTTTAATTTCGAAAAACATTAGATGATACAGTCACTTTGGAGTCGTTGTTTAAAATTTGTTACAGATACTATAATGAAAAGTTTGAATTTATAAATATTTTTTTATTTTGTTTGCGCCGATTTAGGTACCTCCTGTCCGATGCAAAAATAACATATTTAATATACTCCAGGAAACCAATAAGACTCCAAAGTCTAATTTTAAAATATCACATATGTATAATAATTATTTATAATATACACACATATAACTATACAATTTGAATTTACACTTAAACAACATCGCTGTAATCGTTATAAAGTACCAATAAATATGTATTTTCAACAATTAACTCCACGATAGGAAGGCAAAGTCACTCGAGTAAAAAAAACATGAAGGAAATTAAGGCGTAATAATTATGTTCTCATCGCAAATCGCTATTGTAAATAAAAAAATCATTTTTGTTATATTGTAAAGCAAATAACTTTGCCTTCGCACCATTATAATCTCCAAGTTAAATATCATACGTTAGTTTGTTAAAAATACGCGACTACACTTTAAAAGTGTTTAACACAATAATATCGTTTTGCATAAATACTTATGTTGATAAAATATATATTTAATACGAACACTTTCTTTCCAAATTATTGGAATTTAAAATATAAGAAACAAATATACTCTTTTTACAAATCTTCAATGTTTTGCATAATTATTATAGTAAATGTCAAAGAAAAGTTAAAAATTGATTAAAATTAGCAGCTACTATGCAATCACATAAGTTTTACAATTTTTAATTTTAGAACCGTAACAAAATTTAATAAAAAACTAAATTTCTCTGATACAATCCATACAGATACAATCACTTATCGAGTTAATCAATTTTGTATTTGACACAAGCTCTTTATCAGATAATCCTTCATTTATTAACATTTCAAAGTGTAATATTAATCTATTATGTATCTAATATGGCATCTTTTTGTATAACACACCTGTTGTACTTATACTACTATGAATACTTAAGAATATTTACACTAACGGTACAACGCATTTTTTGCAAGAATTTAAGTCCCACTGACCGACTACTAAAAGGAAAAATATAGTTTTTAAATTTTAATATTATTTTATTATTTTAACATGTATGAAATTTTTGAATACTGTTTAACAAAATGTAATGATATTAAGCAAGGTAGTGGAAAAACCAGGCCATATTTTAATTATTAATTAGTAAATTAATCGATAAAAATTCAAACTAAACATCAATCTACTCGTATTTAGCAATTTATACATATTAATTATAATTTAGTAATCGAGCATAGGACTTTTTAAATATATTTTATCTAGTAATTTACAATATAATTTCAGTCTTTAACACCTCAAGTGAAGTGTTTTAAATCTAATAACTGATTTGTAATTAACTAATATTAATAACCATAAATTGACATGAACGGCATTCGAATCTGGCGTTTGTTTTTTAACTTGAACCAAGTACTTACTATTAATTTTTCTGTGATTGTACATGCAATGGAACAAACGTTTAAACAATAAATTATCAAAAATTAATATATCATACATGTTATTTTGCCAAGAAACTCAAGAAATATAGTTTTATTATTTACAGGCTGCTCGCGACTACATCATGGAAATTTTGAAACTCATACCCTTGTTATTCCTTATTTAAGAAAAAAATATAATTATGCAATAATCAGCTCTGAAAAAAACCAATGAATTAAAAAAAACTAAAAAAAAACTCGTCAGATCTCGTTCAAATTTAAATGGGACTACATGAGAAGCACCAGTTTTCTACTACAAAAAGGATCATCAAAATCGGTACGCTTGGTAAAAACTCATTGTTATAATAAATTAATGTGCAGTTTTTGACGCTATTCTAGTTAAATATATAAAATATTGGGAAAAGATCGGACTAATGTATCTAAATTATCATAATGAATAAATTGCATGAAAGAATCCAAATATCACTATAAATATGCATAAATCAGTCAAATAACAAACGCCAGCCATTTTCATCCTTATAATATTATGCCTATCGTGTGGAGAATGATCGGGCATAATTTTATTACACTTACAATTTTATTTTAAAGGCCCGATAATGTTATTACTTTTTACAATAAATGTAATACCATGTGTTCAAATATTTCAATATTTATGTAACAGCGTTCTTACTTACGATAAAATCACTTACAGGGATTTTTATAACATAACTATTTACAGAGTAAAATCACACTTATACACAAAAATATTTTATAATAAACTAAATTTTAATCTATGGTGACAATTTATAGTAAAAACAAACTTTGATTCAAAATAAGTCCTCAGGACGGGTAGGGTAAACTCACCAATTAAACACTCACTATACAAGTTACCAAGCGGCAAAGTCATAAGTACGTTTTTCACAGAACAAAAACATGACTTTGTTCAACCACACTCCTGTTTGACACATCCATGGTCTGAATTTGTGTCTGTAGACTTGGTTGCACTGGTTTTCGTCTCATGCATTTGCGGGTTCGCTGCAAAAAGATTCATATTAAATAATAGCTTTGGAAAAATAATTGTACGTCTAATTGCAAGTGGATAGCTCGTTTGAAAGGTCTTCGCGTTCAAGTGAAGTCGGCTGTAAGCTGTAATTTGTCGATATTGACTTCCTTCAGACCGGATTATAGGTACCTGTATTGAAACTAACGGTTTCCAATACAATGAAAATTTTATTTCATCATCATAATTTGTTAAATATATGATACTGTTGTGGGTGCAACCAATAAATTAATAAATATTATAATACTCTACATATTTTATGAGACTTGATGACGATTATGTGATCAACAATAATTTTGCCGCAGAAATGTTATCCACATGAAATTAAAGATATTATTACATAATACTCGTAACATTATGGTATGATACAAAGTACAAACTAAATAAAATTATAATTTTTAGGTACTTGTTTTTTATTAGAAATAAATAAATTACAGTTCTGTACTGTACAGTGAAGTTGTTGAGCAGAAGTTTCAGCGGAAATAAAGTCTGAAATTATTTAAACCTAAGATTATTCAAAGTACAATTCGCGAAATTGAAAATTAAATTTTCTTGTTTGCTTCTAAACTATAATTGTTTTCTTGATGTTTCTAACTCAGTTTCTAATATCAATTAAATACTTTCAACATGGGTGATTTTATGAAAGTTAGAATGAAATTTATTATGTAGTTTTGTAGTTTTCACATTAAATTTTAATCTCGAAAATGAAATCTCTTAAGATTATTTGATTATAAAATTATGAAAATGGTAATTCATTTGCGGCAATTAGTTACTATTATTTTCGATATTACACTATGAGCAAATAATATTACACATTAGACACACATAATTATATCACTTTTAATTCGGCATAGCACACCGTTAAGCACATGAATCTTTAGATCTTTACCTTTACGATTTTTTGTAATGACTATTTATGAAAAATAATAATAGTGATGAATAAAGCGTGTAAAAAGAATATATTTGTGATAAAACTGTGATAAAACAAAATTTTAAAATATAATGAACGAATTAGTACGATTTGACTTAGTACGTAACACATAACGGCCACAATTCTTTCCCACTGTCCGAAGGTCCTTTGGCGGTGGACTGGCTGAGAATGCTTTTAGCATTAAAGCTCGCCTTTTGTACCAGGGGTAAAAAGTTTGTAATTCCATAAAGTTTGAAATTATGAATAAATAAATAGATATATAATCTATAATATGCACTCACCATTTCTAGTTTTCAAATGCGGCAGTGTATTCGTCGTTCGATCTAGAATACTCTTATTGAAGTAGGCGGTATTGTTTTCCGTATTGAACCGGACTGGAGGTGAATTGGTTCTGGAATCCTGAGCTATTAGCGACCTAGGCTCTAAGTGGTATCTAGGCTCTAATTCAGGCATCTGCGATAAACTGAGAGGGTTTCTGTTCGGATTGCTGTAGAGGGACGGGGGAGGGGGCGTAGCGTACAACTCTGGGGGCATCAGTTGCTCTGCTGGTAGCTAAAAATAAGAAGAAAATTTAATCTTTGAATTATTTTTAAAAAGTTACAAATTAAGTAACATTTTTGTATTTTAATATTATTATCAAAAGTAGTTTTGATTGATTGACTGATTGAAAATTAATGAATATTCTACCATTTCACGAAACATTGAAGGTACCTTTAAATAAATCATTATGTATATTAAGATTCACAACATTTATAGTAAAATTAGTTTCATAGATAAACACAGCAAAATCAGTATTAAAAAAACTAGTCGCCAAAGTTACACAATATAATTTTCTATACACTTACCAATCCCGTAGTATTCAACGGCAAAGCATTTTTATACTTCAACCAGTCTTCATAAACTTTATCGTACGGCGGTCGACAATCATTTGAGCCAATGTTTGTCATGTGGCTCAAACTGGTCAATGGGCCCAAGCTTTGGATGCTGGGGCCAAGGTTTGGCATTGGCAGGTTGGTCTGATATGTTTGTCGGACTCTGTAATCCATCGGTCGTACTTGTATGTACTGGTTGCAAGGATCAATATTGTGGTCGTAGTATCGGTCGCAGTTAGGCGGTATGTCGTACTTGTCGGCACTGGACTTGGATATCAACGGTCGTATCGAGCTGTAGTCGGTCGTAGATGACTTGTTCGAACAGCTGTCACTTATTTTACCGTCCAAGGGTATTATGTCCGGGTTTTTATCTATAACAATGAAAATATAACATTTATACTACTTTTATTTATACTTCGCAGTGCAACGCTGTTAGCGTGTTATTATTTGTTGCAAATTATAGCCGTCGGAATTTGCTGCTTTTCTCGTCCACACGTCATCTTTTGATTCTATCTGTGTATATCTTTTGGTTCGGGAAGATGCATAGCCCTTGAGAAGAAATAGCAAAAACGACGAAGACAAACGACAACTACTAACGATTACAAAAAAAGAAATATATCTTACCAAGACTATCGACGCTCTCCGATTCCTTAGTTCCAGTAAGCGGTATATTTGACGTCTCATCTTGCCTCCGTTTGCCTTTCTCATTTTTGACTGCAACAGACGAATAATGAACGAATTGAACGAAGTGAATGGTAAGCTCTTGATTGTAACGAGGCGAGTAGTCAGTTTATACTTTCAACAGTCTTAACATAAATCAACCATCTTTTATCTTATTTTATTTTAATAAAAATGAATTTTAAACCGAAGTTTAGACTTTAAAAAAGGAGGTATTCAATTCGACAGTATTTTTTTATGTTTGTTACCTCAGAACTTTCGACTGGGTGAACCGATTTTGATGATTCTTTTTTTAATCGAAAGCTGGAGCTTGTCATGTAGTCTCACTTAAATTTGAGCAAGATCTGACGAGTAGTTTTTGAGTTATTTTGAAGTCTATTATTGAAGTGAAAACTTCTTTAGTACGGGGGTGACTTGAAATTTTATGAAACGAAACTGTCCAGTGGAGACTAGAAATGAGTGGAGACTGACTTGAAATTTTTGAAGTGAAAACTTCTTTAGTACCGGGGTGATTTGAAATTCTATGAAACGAAACTGTCCAGTAAAAAGACAGACACATAAATTCTAAAGTGAGATAGGAAGCATTGTATAGGGGTAGGAGAGTGGAGTTGAGTGGAGTTGAGTGGAGTTGAGTGGAATTGAGTGGAGTTGAGTGGAGTTGAGTGGAGTCGAGTGGAGTCGAGTGGAGTCGAGTGGAGTCGAGTGGAGTCGAGTGGAGTCGAGTGGAGTTGAGTCGAGTGGAGTTGAGTCGAGTGGAGTTGAGTCGAGTGGAGTCGAGTGGATTCGAGTGGAGTCGAGTGGAGTGGGATCTTGAAAACAAAAATTTTGAAGGATTCACTTCTACCACGTGTGAATTGCACACATTTTTATATTTTCTTGGTAAAATTCATTTTATCAGACGATTTTTTGCTCACATAGGTTGTTTTATTGAAAAGCCTTTGAAGTTTTCAGGTAAAAAAATGTGTTTTTTTATTTCATTATGATAGCAACCAATTGTTTTATATGGTACATATAAAATGTGTATACTTAACAAATACAACTAAAATGACTAACTTTAAGACTTTGTGCCTGCCTAATTTTTAAATTACAAATACATATTAGTTATCAGGCAATAAACGAATAGCATCCTTGTGCCTGTCGAACTGTGTGTTTTATTTAGTATCCTGGCAGTCCTAACATATAACTATGCCCACAGAGCGAGATCCATGTTCATAGTATTGAAGTGCTCCGTCATAGATGGTTTATAGAGATGATCTGAACATACGAAAGTATACTCCAACCCAGTCCTGTACGACACTACATAGGACTCGTCGTAAAAAACGGAGAAGATGGTAAAACTTACTTTCCCGTTTCCCGCAGTACCGACAGCAGAAGACGACGGCGGAGACGGCGGTGACGGTGGCGATGACTCCCACTGCGCCCAGCACGATGATCAGCACCGTCGTCAGCTCCACCTTCACCGGCACTTGGGCTGGACATGACACAAGTGAACAGGCTTTAGGATCAATTCCTTCTCCTTGCTCCCTTCCACAAACCACTAGTCACAGAGTACTTAATCACTACGTTTTACCACTCGTCATCATTTCGCTGCCTGTCACAGCTGTCAAAACTCAACAACAGTGATTGACGGCCATCAAATATCAAATGCCGCATCCCGTGTCAAGTTGATGGAATTTCATTCAAAAAACAAGCAGTTCGAACTCAACCGTTACACCGGCCGGTACGAAAACCTTCCATCCGCGCGTGAAAGTCAAGAAAAGTAATCCAAGGAAGGAAACTTACAGCAGTGTTTAGTGTGGTTTGTAGGTATATTGTATTCCTACATCCTATCCATTCCTACTGGTTAAGTTTGTAATGTTTTGTCACTCTCTGACGTAAAAACTACTGAACGGATTTTCATGAAATTTTGCACACAGGTAGACCATGATCTGGAATAGGTTATAGGGTATTTGTTATCCCGGAAAACTAGGGCAAAGCCGTGTTTATACAGCACATACAGCTATGTGTAGTCCATTTTTGGACGAGTATTAATTCAATCTATTCAATATTCGAAGTCTGTATTCAATAAAATAAATAATACGTGCACTCCGAAATACACAAGTGCTTAATTTATTACACTGGTCATCCATCCAATATAGCCAAACTTTATTTTCCACGGTTGTAATCAATTTCGCTGAAATTCATTACAGTTCTGCGGACAGGTATCCAAATAAATATGGAAATAATTTAAAAGTTCTCACCATGTGCATATTTAATTAAGTAAATAAACATTTAATAAGCTTTAAACATAAAACTGTTAACCTATCTAGGTTATTTATGTTTATTTTGATATTACCATTATTGACTCTAATAACCCAGTAGGTAAGTCTAGTTACATAAACAGTACAGTTACATTTAGTAACTAGGTAGGTATATGTAGAACACTTTTACAGTTACTAAATACTAACGGTATTGTCCCTTTCGAAAGAACAAAAGACACCAATTCACATTAACATTAAATCATACTAAATAAACAAAAACATCTAACCCGTATGCCGCTGCGGGTACTTTAAGAGGCTCGAGGTGAGTGTAACGGGCTCGCTCGCACCCTTCCTGTTGAACGCCCGCACGGACACGCCGAGCGCGCTGCTCGCCGACAACCCGCCCACTTCGAATTCTGGCTCGTCGTTACTGATGTTACGAAGCAGGAGGCCGGTTGCCATGTCGAATACCTTGGGTAAGAAAACTTTAAGTGTTTTGGTGGAATAGTGAAAATCTGGTAATTTTTAAGGTTGGATTAAATTTTAAATTAAACTAAGAAATAAAAAATTAGACAGTTAGACGTAGTTATGCCATCAAAATACTGCACAGAATTTTCCCTTTTTTACTTTTTTTCAAACTTACTTTTTAAACAGTTATTAGCAACGTGGTTATTTAACCGTGACAGGTTTAACTGTATTTTTTTTATCGGTAATACTTTTAGAAACAGAATATATAAAGATTTTTGAATTGTATTAAAAGTTTTTATATTTTATCTTATTTTACGTTATAGTTGATATTACATTCAATCAAAATTTTTATCAACTTACTTGTAACAGGAACGATTGTCGAACGCCCCCGTCATGTCCCGGCGTGCAATTGAGGGTTAAGGAGTCATACGTTACATTTGTGATCTCACAGCCCTTGAGCGATGATGGTTTGTCTGCAACAACAATATCGATGTAACTTAACGGTAATTTCGTCACGCGGTTTTAGTATACTTATAGTGAACTGCCTGTATTACGAAGTTTCGGGTTCAATTCAGAGTCGGGCCAAACATACGAGTATCTCTGGCTGATACAAGGTTCCATTTTAAATATTTCGCACTTATTCAGTTATAAATACTACGTGATATGTCGCTTTGCAATTTGCAGCATAGAAATAGATCGCAACTCTAATTTGTTACAATATAATAACAAAGTACTATATCGCACTTTCTTTTTTGTTTCATTACGAAATACTACTATGATTTATTTCTTGATTTTAAACAGCGATATCGCTGGGTAAATATTGCAAGATTCTATGTGAATTTTGTAGTAGCCTCGTAGCCATAGCCTTGTCCGGGTGCATCACGATCGAGCAAAAAGTAGAGAAAAAGCCCCAAACATTTGTAGGTATTTACTCTATAGTATAAAGCAAGTCTACGTTAGTAACAGTAATTTAGAAACAGACTTCAGTACTATCCTTTAACCTTTATCCTTAACTGAAAACAGAGATTTAATATTCAATTTAAATTCAACTTATGCGATTATAAAATCCGTAGATTGTTATTCGCAACCGAATTGCTCTTTCTAAAGATAAGATTCATGAACAGATTAAAACTAAATCAGAAATCTAAATCCGTTGAATACATTTGACAAATGTAAGCGGCGACTAGTTAGTCACGGGAGCGGAATGACTAATGACTGGGACGACAGCAAATCATGCCGCTGAATACTAAACTGTGAAGCGATATGACAAATTGAACATTACAGCGGTAATATCATGCTGATTATATCATTACACTAAGTTATGTGACTTAAGTCGATTATGTTCTTTCTATATACCTATGTTTGTGTTCTAATAAGATCGGTATCATTTTGTCCCAATAGAAAAGCAAGATGGCTTGATCGAAGTCGCAGTGTGACTTGTCAAATTATACAAAATTAATAATTTGTACTAACCCGCTGGCAATATGTGGTACAAACAAGGCTTGCCCTGTCGTCCCACGGAGTTTGTCCCGGTACATTGTACCCAGCCATAATCGGAAGATGTGTTCACCATATAGAAGAATGTACCTGTGAAAGCAAAATGTCAAACGTGTACAGATAAGTTTTCATTTTTAAACTTTGTGGAGGGACAAATACTTTTACTTAACGTAACGTAATGTGAAAGCCCGTAATCTTTGAAGTTGGAATGTTTTCTTCGTAAAATGAACCTAGGCAAGTTCAATAATCAAAAATATTCAAACCAAATATTCAAGCCAAAAGGAAAAGTTTTATCGGAAACAAGTGTGAAGCTTTCAATTATTATGTTTAATTTTATAAATTCCATTGTCTGATTTTCGGAATTCCGCCCTCTGATTTTAGGTTACATTTATTAATTAAAATAATGAAACAACTACGCCATTAAATTACGACCTTGTCAGGCGTTCGAGTTTAATCTTCACCTGGTATTTTGAAGTCAACAAATTTTATAAAAGTTATCCTTTATAATTAAATTCACAAGAAAATGTATAAACATGACAGGACAGTACGTATTTACTTCACTTGGGTACTTACACTTGACGCCCATAAGTTATTGTCTTTAATGATGGAAAACGTTCATCTTAATACACTCGAACGAATTCCGAGGTTTAAACTTAGCGGGACTCCATTATTCCCAATCCTAAACATCCCGCAACATATTTGGGCTTTAACCCATTAATGGCCCATTTCTGGGCACGGGTCTCTCCTCTTGTGGAGACCACGCTGCTCCAGTGCGGATTGGTGGAAGGGTTAGTGGCTAACCCGAGTGTCGAAAGTTTTCAAACCGCCCGAGGGCCTCCAACATTGCTTAACAACTGTTATATTATGATAACAACCGGGATCGACGGCTTTACGTGACCTCCGAAGCATACGATATACGTGCCCTCCGCTGAAGAACGGAAACGCTCAAGAATTTTTTGCCACTATTCATCCATCCAGTTACCGACCGCGCCCGCTGCTGCTTAACTTTGTCGATCACTTAGGATATTTGCACACAATTCTGACACAAACGTACCCAACGTGTTCTGAGTGTTGAGTGTAGACGTCGTGAGCTCGTGTTTGCTGTGTGTCGAGCTGTTGAACCACCAGTGGTAAGTCATGGGCTCCTGGTAACAAGAGATAACCAATGGTAACAAATTTACATTAAATTAACTTTGAATACTCATGAGCAAAATGTAATAATTAATACCTAATTATATTATTTTATAACTGTATTCTATGATATAAAAAATATTCTATGATCTATGAGCCCGCGTTTCATTGGCGAATTTTCTGATGTTATTTATGTTCACAAGCGCAGGCATCACTTACCCAGGAGGCCTATTTTTTCAGCCGCCCTCAAAAATATAATGTGTTTTACTTGTAATATGCCGTGAACTTTAACCGGCCAAAAAATTTGCTGTCACCTACGATAAAAACCAAACACAAAAATTGTTCAAAGAGATAGAAAAAACTTTCTACACTCAAGATCTTAATTGGTCTGGAGGAGATCGCTTTGTTGTCGCATTTTTTTGTGTCCAATAGATAAATGAAATATAAATAAAAAGTATTTTGCGCAAAGCAAACGTTGACTAGACATGTTTCGATGCTAGAATATAATAAAGGCTGCTTTGATAAAAATATAAAAAGGTACCGATTACTGGCAGACATAGGGCGAAGGCCTCCAATTACTGTCTTGTGAGTGTTTTGAGGCGTGACCGGAGTTCGGAAACTGCCCGGACCTTTCACATATGATTCGGTTACTTCACTAGCTTTTGTTAGCAATTTTGCAACAATTTACAGTTGGTAAATATTCTGCAGATAACGCTCTTTTTTAACTTATCCTTAATTTTTTATGGAAATTGCCGACCAACGAGCTGACGATCTATCAGATGGTAAGTGGCTAACGTCGCCCATGTACATCAGCAACACCAATGACCAAAGAACATCTGCCCGGCCGCGAATTGAACCCAGGCCCCGCGCTTCGCAAGCGTCACTACCAACTAGGCTATAGGGCCGTAAACAATCCGGAAAATGTCGCGTATCCGTATAAGTCATACGACACCACAGCGAATCGCTATAAATACTCGTAAAGCCACCAGAGACCAGTATCACAACAAACATCAATCATGTCTCCACGCAAATATATCGCGAAATCCTCTCCGCCACGGGTTTAAAAATGTTTACCCCACAAATACACATCTGTGAAAAAATCAACACGACCCTTTGTGGCCGTCGTTTAAACTGACAAAAATTGTATCGTATTCCGCGAATATTGTCGCCGACAATTTAACCATGCAGTAGTTGAGACAAAATAATATATTTAATATTTCGAAACGTTTGGTTTATTACCCTCAATCATCAGTACTGCACAATTTGAGGGTCAAACCATCGAAGTGTTGTGTTGTTTTTGGCTGTAATATGTTGCTGTATATGTATAATTTAGGTGAAATAAACATTTCTTTCTTACTTATTCCATAATTGCTTAAATATTAAAATGTAATTAAATTAACATGAACGTCATATAATGCCTGACAAAAATGAATAGCAATTCTTTTGATGTGAGTACTTAGAAACAGATTTCTTGAAGGCAAGCTAGGCCGGATTATTTTTAGCTTTATATTACCATTAGAGCGATTTATCGCCTCAAGCGAATCTTACAAAGGTACGTATATAAATATCTACAGCATCAATGTTTTGACATAGTGCATGTGTCCATAGGGATGGAAAGGGTTAAACAAGGGTCGGAGGAAAGTTTTCGTGTATCGGATGATAAACCGTGATTTATGCGACCCGGGCTCAAATTCTGTATATTACAATCAGTTATCCCCTATAGCCCCAATACATACGAAGTCCCAATAATATAATTGGAGCATTATTCTACGACTCTACGAATATACATGTTATGACCTCCTTACATACTATCATTATTTATACCAGAAGAAAACATTGTACATAAGTCATCTGTCATTCTTATGTTCTATGTAAATTCTACTGCCTTTGTATCATAGCATAATTTAAGCCAAATTCTATTGGTATTGTCGTTTATCTTATATCAATTTATTTTGCTTGAGTGTGTTTGGTTAAACATAAATGAAACAGACTGTTGGTCCGTGATAAGCTTAAAGTGTCTTGCAATCAAGTAGTGACGCCATTTGCGTAGGGCTTCCACTATAGCACTAGCCTCTTTTTCTATAGAAGATTGCCTGCGCTCGGAATCATTAAGTGAGCGAGAAAAGAAAGCCACAGGTCTACCGTTTTGTGAAAGAGTTGCAGCTATAGCGTATTCGGAAGCATCTGTTTCGACGACGAGAATGTGTTTGTCATCAATGGCTGCTAAAGTTGATTTAGCCACGTCAGTTTTTAGTTTATTAAAACTTTCAATAGCATCTTGTGTAAGCGGGAAAGTGCTTTCCATTAACGGTCTTATTTTAGCAGAAAAATTATTTATCCATTTTGAGTAGTGTGCGAATAAACCAAGGGTTCTTTTTAAAGTGCCAGCATCTGTAGGAATTGGTAAATTTAGTAATGGTTCTAAACGAGATTTATCTGGCCTAATTGTATTCTTGTGAATCGTATACCCTAGCATATTAATGCATTCAGTTCCAAAAGTACATTTTTTCTCATTCATAGTAAGATTATATTTTTCTGCAGCCTCCATGAATCTCCGTAAATTTTCGTCGTGATCTTCTTTATTTTTTCCACAGATAGTGACATCGTCTAAATAAGCAAAAGTTCCTTTTAAATTTTCAGTTTTTATTACATAATGGAGAGTTCTTTGGAATGCAGCGACACCATTTGTTACTCCAAAAGGTATACGTGTAAATTGATAAAGATTGCCACATGCTTCAAATGCTGTATAAATTTTCTCTTTCGGAAGAATCGGAACCTGATGGTAGGCGCTTTTAAGATCAATTTGACTAAAATAGTTGTATTTAGCCACTTGCGAAACAATGAAATGTATTTAATAAATTTATCAAAATGTCACAAGATCGGCTAAAATACTCAGAGACGCCGAATTCAAATATATCACGATATTTGCGTCCAGAACGTTTTGAAGTGGAGCCTTCAATCTCAGGATCGGACTTAAAATGGTTACATTGGCGATTTACTTTCGAAAACTTTATTACTGAAGAGGCTGCAAACGCTACAGAAGCCGTTAAGTACAAACTCTTAGTAAATCATATTTGGCCGACAATATTTCATTTTATACGAGCGTGTTCTACATATACAGACGCCATGACAGTACTAGAAAATACGTATGAAAAGAAAAGGAATATTAGTCTAGCCAGACATCAATTGACTATTAGAAAACAACAACCTGGCGAAACTATTTCCGAATATTCAAGAGCTCTTACTTTACTTGCTCAAGATTGTCATTTCAATGCAGTAACTGCTGAACAACATCAAAACGAAACGATTCGTGGGGTACTAATAGCAGGGCTGTCGTCTAGTAAAATAAGAGAGCGTTTGTTAGAGAAGTCCACAATGACACTAGATGAAACTTTAAATTTAGCTACTTCTCTTGAAAGTGCAGAAAACACCTCTCAGTTAATTGCATCCAACACCAGCCCGGTTTTTGTCAATACAATAACAGAACCAGTAATACAGGAACAAGCACATCAACAAAATTTAGCTATTACCAGTACCCAAAATAATCGTCGAAAATGTTACTTCTGTGGTGGAAATGTACATCAAAGATTCAAATGTCCAGCATATAATACAGAGTGTCAACTATGCTCAAAAAAAGGACATTTCGCCAAAGTTTGCCGCAGTAGTGGTCAAACCCTGCTTAACAGGAGCGCAGCTATTACTAATGAACTTGAACATCAATCTCAATTATCAAGCATATCGGCTGCAGCACCTTCAAGTCTACGTAAGGCTACTATACCTATCATCGTTAACGACTATCGAGCAGATGCTTTAGTCGACACAGGTAGCTCCATTAGTTTTATTGATAACAACTTTGCTCTTACAATGAAACTGAAAAAGAAACCATGTCGACAAGCCGTAACACTTGCATCACTTAATCATGTTTCATATGTCGATGGAGTATGTTTCGCTACGATACAGATCAATCATCATATATACAAACAACAACCTTTACTCGTCGTAAACGATCTATGTGCAGATATTATCATTGGCCATGACATTTTAAGAAATCATTCATCTTTAGAACTGCAGCTTGGAGGTAACAAGGAGCCATTAAAAATATGCAATCTATTAGAAGCTTCCGTTCCGCCAGCAACTCTTTTCAGTAATTTGTCGCCTACTCTTAAGCCGATAGCAATACGCTCCCGACGACACTCCGAGGAAGATCAGGCTTTCATATCTAATGAAATTAATAATCTTTTAAAGGACAAAATAATAGAGCCCAGTGTGTCACCATGGCGAGCTCAAGTTTTGATTGCTGGAGGAGGAAGTCATAAGAAGCGCTTGGTAATTGACTATTCGCAGACTATTAATCGGTACACTGAATTAGACGCATATCCCTTACCTAGCATCGATTTCATTGTTTCGCAAGTGGCTAAATACAACTATTTTAGTCAAATTCTATTGGTATTGTCGTTTATCTTATATCAATACTCGTATGAAGCATTACGTACTATATGTATAGCATTAATAACTAAATTTAACAATTTGTGGAGATAAATAAAAAAAAGAACTATTAATTGCTACCGTTAGTTGGAGTAATTATCAAGCATTAATTTGTTATAAGTAAAAAACTATAAGGGTTCCGATTTTCCTTCGGAACCCTAAAAAGCTCGGAAAGTATAGAGGTCAAGGGTGAACGCAGGGTAAAAAAAAGAAAAATAGGAAAAAGTCCGAGAAGGCCGAATATACGGAGATATGAATGATGATTTTCTTTCTTTCTTTGAAACTGTTTTTTTTTTAATGTTTGAAACTCAAGCTACGTCGCTGCTTCAATAGAATACTACCATGTGTACTTGTGTAGCTCCCGAAGAAATGGCTTTAAACTATTGGCCTACTACTAAGCACGGGTCGCTCTAGCCCTTTTGAGGAGGCCTAGGGCATATTCCACCACGCTCGCGCTGTACCAGTGCGGATTTGTGGAGTATACTCAATATTACACATATCAAATTTGGAAAGACATTTGTATTTTTCTTATCTGTCTTATTTTATGCTATAGTAGCTGTAACTACAGATTCATGTTTCAATTCAATATTTTTTATTTCCACATCCATCCATCCAGCCTTTTTCTACAGCTCTTGATGAGGCCAGCTATAGATAAGCTCCGTAAAACTTTTGAAACACAATCTTTTCAAGCATTTCCAATGATAATCTACGTTAACACATTCAGCGAAATCCGATTTAAATTTCCGCCCCTAATATCGCGTCCGCGGTACGGAATTTATTTTGCACTTTCACGTTTTGCATAATGCCATTTCTTTTTTACTTCTTTGAATAAAATATTTGCTGCATACATTTAAAAATGCTCACGCAAATACTGTTATTATGCTGTTTAGGGTTAAGCTTGAGGGGCAAAAGCTCCGTAGCAGCTTGTGGGTAACTTTATGTAAAAGGATAAATGCCTACGGTATAAGGTCAAATGTAAAACGTTCCTTGTGTTTTAAGTAGATACTCTATGGACAAATAAAATGTTAAGTAGGTTCTACATTAACAAACTCGTAAATTGCAATTTTGATTTTTTACATGTTTTATACGTTTGTTGACAATTAAATATTTTTCAGTTTATTATAGTTATTGACATTTTAATTGTTTAACTTTTTTAATTTTACCTTTTTAATATAATCCGCTGGATTCAGCAGGCTCAAGACCGGTCAGAGTGGCGCAAGTTAGGGGAGGCCTATGTCCAGCAAGGGACCTCCGAGGACTGATGGATGGATGGATGGAATATAATCCGTATGGATTCATTCGTGTATTTAGTGTAGTAGATCATAATGTAAAGTGGTCAGTTAATTATTATTAAAACAATACAAACCTTAGGATTGGCGTCCAGGTCACAGTCAATTTCCACAATCTCACCTCTCGCCGCCCGCAAAACCACTGGTTGTAGAGCCTTACACGTAGGGGAGTCTGTTTAAAATAAAAAATACTTCAAATTTCACAACAAAGTAAATGGTGCATATCGACTTCAGAATATCGATATTCATATTACCGTGATAGAAAAATCATTATACTGAATATAATTACATTTAAATTATTGCTTACGTGGTGCTCGTGACTCCGTTTTATTATTTTTATTTTCATAAAAAACCTCTTATTTAACCCCCCTTGGAATACGTCCATCCCGAGTGTCCCATGCCATGACCGTACTATGAACATATCAGGTACGGAAAGCAACACGAAACGCTCTTCTGTGCCAACTGAAACGGGTTGACGGCATTCTATGCCTATCTATTCATTAGCGTCGAAAATTTTTGACGCTCCGTGGATGATACTCGACGGTGTCGGTCGGTGACGGAACGGTCTAGTGGGAATAGTAGGTATCTTTGTCTGGATATACTTTTCAATACAACGAATTTCTTTTTTGCCTTGGCAGACTCCTTTAAGTAGATTATTCCATGCATTTTTCTATAATAACTTACATTTAACATCGAGCATAAATCGCTCGCTAGGTCCCTCGCCCAAGCTGTTCCTAGCTGAACACACGTACGCCCCAGCCGCCTTCCGAGACACATGTTGTAGCACCAAGCTCTGGTTGGCCAGTAAGACGCCTGGGCCTGGCTTCACTACTGCACCCTGGATGTAACACGAATACATTGCACGTCGTTATCCATTGCTGTATTAGTTGTATTACTCATAGACGCTTACGTCGCTTTCTGGTTTAAACAGCAATGGACAACAAATTAGTTTTAACTTAATTGAGGAAAACGTAATGAGCACCTTAGGGAGAGAAGTAAAACCTTTTTAAAATAAAAAGCTGCCAATCGAGCAGACGAGCCACTGGTGGTCACAGTCGCCAATGAACATCAGTATGTATAAAGAAGGGTATCATGGATGGGTTGCGACCAAAAATAATACGGAGGTCATTAATATTACTGGCTCTTAAATACTGCTACTGAAATAATATGATAAGGAACATTTTACGTACACGAATAGTTCCAGCTATAAAAGCATTTTAGTTTGAAATGAGTAAATAAGCGTGTAAGTTTTAGAACACATGAAAATACAAGGAGAATTAAACCATCCTCCTTTATTATTTTCGACTTACATTATGAGTAAAATATACATGATTGTGCCACGGATTTGCCCGGACCCTGCAGTCCAAGTACACGTCAGACCCTTCGACGACCTTACTCGCGTCCAGGTTCGCCCCTAACTCCAACTTTACTACTGGCAAATCTGTAACAAATGGAGAGTATACCTATAGAAAAGATATCCATAATACATTATCTATGCAAAGCTATTTCAATTTTGATTGATATGGACATAATCTACTGTGAGTAAAATGATTTAAAAAATTCTTATTGTAGTAAAATGTCTCAAGCAAGCAGGATTCATGATAGCTGAAGACTGTACTAATGGCGTTACAGACGCGTTGTTAAAGTTTTCCTGGGCAACTGCAGTGATTCTGCATACTAAACAGTTCTCAAAAATTTCAGCTGAAAGGCAGTAGAAATATTTCGCGTGTAGTTACTAACTGGGAACTAGTTACATCTGCAATCTGAAGACGTAAAGACATTTCAAGGTCGATTTTCGAAAGAAAAATTTAGCTAGCGTAGGTAGAAAAGAAACCTAACCTTAGGTAGAAAGCACACTGACCCAGCAAACACACATACCGCAAAACTTTCCTCTCTAATGGAAATAGCCAGCAAACGAGTCGACTATCCACCTGATGGTAAGTGGCTATGGTCGCCCATGGACATCATTGACACCACCGCACAATGTGTTAAGAACCTTGATTTTGTTTCACTTTGTTTTTATTCGAAAATATTATAGTCAATATCATTATAAATGTCAGAGTAAAACTCCCAGTGCCATACAGCTTTTAGTTTTTTTTTAACACCGCTTCAAAGTTTGCCTATATCCGGGTCTAAAAATTTACAAAATATTTTTTTGCAGAAAAACCAAATTGGATACTGTAAAATTGATTATGCCATTTAATTGTGCAGATATAACTATACTACCCTTAAAATATTTATCCATTTACAGTGGTCAAATAAAGTGGAAAATGTATTTTTATCATTTTCGGTCTTATTTTTTTTTCTCAGATATAATGCCGTATTAGATGACGATTTTACATGTATCGATAGCTTACATAATTGACTATTACCTGTATTAAAATCATGTTCTAATTCCGTGTTATTCAAAAGATAAATGACATTTAAATTTTTAACTCAGGGTTGGCACTTTCAAATCCGGGTAATAATAATATTTGGTATCTGGATTTAAAAAAATATAATAAAATATATTGTTTTATCTTTCAAATCTTAATTGATTTTTAAGAGTCATCAGTCGTTTTGTCATGATTCTAACGAGGTATCCATATATCCCTTTACAACCGGGCAAAAAGTTTCAATATTACGTAATTTATGTTATAGAATATATTTATAGGGGTGTAAGGTACCCCGAAAAAACACTGAAAAAATTCGATAACACCAGACTTAACATTATTTATTTTTAAAAAGATCAGTTTCCATAATAATATCAAAAAATCTACTACCATTTTCCAGTGTAGTTAGAAATAATCAACACTCACTTTTTGTGTCACCATCTGTTGGCAATATTTTTAACATTCGAATACAATTTCCCGCAAATGAATTACTTACCTATTTTATGAGGAAGTAAAAGGAACATAGTTAGCATTTTATTATTTATTAATTTAAAATTATTGTTATCACTATTTTAATGATTTATATTTATGTCATCCCGAACTAAGATGCCTAATTTGTCGTTTGCCATCACAGTGATATTAGAGATGTACAAAAAATCGGTTCACGAAAGAAACCAATTTTTGCAACAAATCGATTCAAAATTGTAAGACCTTCTACTCGATTCGATAATTAAATTGTAAACTAAAAACCGTAATATTTAGGTACCTACCTACTACCTCGATTGAGCTATCTCATACCGCGTATTCTCAATATGTATTTACGACTTCAATAAAATATTATTTTATTGTTTCTTCCTAACAACTGATGCTGCTAGGTATGCATGGAAATAGCCGAGCCGGCAAACGAGCTAACGATCCACCTGATGGTAAGTGGCTGTCGTCGCCCATGAACATCAGCAACACCAAAAGCATTACTGGTACGTTGCTGGCCAAGAAAGAGAGAAGAAAAAGAAAAAAGATAGACCATGATAGAATGAAAGGCATCCGCTTAGTTTCATAATAATATTGTGACATAATAATATTATGAGCGTCAGGGAAAAAACTACGGTGCATAAAATAAATTCTTGTTTATTTTGTAAGAAACGTCATTCATGTATACATAATTATTATTTTGTTGAAAAAAAAATGTTTACAGCAACCTTAAATACATAATTACATATAATATATTATCTGCAGTTACTGTCCATGGATGGCAAAGTGCCCATACATAAGGGAAAATGTATTTTGTTAGCATCCAATTCGTCGTAGTATTCTTGGGTACCTAATTTTAAATTCAAATGCAAGTAAATCATTTTTAACAATGTAATTAAATTAATCAATTTTCATTTTAAAATTTAGATTATAGTAATGTATCGATTATGTTGGTTTTATGAACGGTTTCAAGCCGTCACATCACTTTACGTCAGTTTAGATTTAGGCCTCTTCATAAAACATTGTCATATATTTTTATTAAATTTTGCATAAATTATGATGTGCTGGGATTTTTACTACATTATAACGTTAAATATGATTTCTAATCAACGCCAATGAAAATGAGTAGGGATTTTTAACAAATTTTGGCGTAAGTATCCAACTATTCATGTCAAGTAAATGATTATTCCATTTTGCTCTAAGACGCCCATACAAGGTTTGTTCATATTAATAAATGGCAGCTATCATTATGGGCATCTTAGATAATTTTTAAGTATAGTTTATTATTACTGAACTTTAGTCCTCGGTGGATAGAATTAAATTTTCGCTCTCTTCAACTTCCGAAACTTGCTGTGGAAACTCGTTGGATTTTAACAGGCGCACTACTTCATTACGCGTCTTTGATTAGCGCTGTGCGATTTGAATTACACTTTATTGCGTTGGAGCAAGAGTCGCTTTTTATTTAAATGATTTTTCGGAATTTTTCTTAGTGCACCTTCTGTACTTATTTATAAGTACTATTGTTTCTTCTGTGCTAAAACTAAGACATATAATTTGTGTGAACTTAATTTCGACGTTCAAAGACAGCGAGTACGAAAATTGGACGATTGATCATATTCACCAAATACTGCCACTCTTAATAAATAAAAAAACTTGATAGCGTTTTAACTTGATTTTCGGATTCCCTAAACATTTTATCAAGTATATTATATTTCTACAAATTATGTAAAACGTCATTAAAATAAAAGGCTATGAACATTAAAAAATGTATACCGGATGTAATAAATATTATCTTGATGTGACAACCCTAAGCACAAAAAATCCGGATATAATTTTAATTAGTTATAACTTTTGAATAACACGGAATTAGAACATGATTTTAATACAGATAATAGTCAATTATGTAAGCATTCGATACATGTAAAATCGTCATCTAATACGGCATTATATCTGAGAAAAAAAAATAAGACCGAAAATGATAAAAATACATTTTCCGCCTTATTTGACCACAGTAAATGGATAAATATTTTAAGGGTAGTATAGTTATATCTGCACAATTAAATGGCATAATCAATTTTATAGTATCCAATTTGGTTTTTCTGCAAAAAAATATTTTGTAAATTTTTAGGCCCGAAAAAGGCAAACTTTGAAACGGTTTTGGAAAAAAACTAAAAGCTGTATCGCACTGGGAGTTTTACTCTGACGTTTGTAATGATATGGAATATAGTATTTTCGAATAAAAACAAAGTGAAACAAAATCGAGGTTTATAACACACTGTGCACCGATGCGTTGCTGGCCAAGAAATGCAGAAGAAAAAGAAAGAAAGAACTCACGTTGAATTTCCATTTTCCAGCCATCTTCATGAGTAGAATGTGGCAGGGTAGGCTGCACGGCTCGGCACGAGATGACCCTGCCAGCGTCTTCGATGGCCGGCACGAAGGTCAGGATACTACTCGTTATGTTACCGTCTATTGAGCTCTGTAATAAAATTAATATGTGGAGCCCAAAAATCTCACGTGCTCCTTTTTCGTCATTAACTAATTTCGATATTTTTGAGGCATACAATTCTCATATTTGCACTGGTCATTAGTCACATTGTCTCTTATCGTTTTAATGCACAATTAAGCCCTTTTTGGGATTGAAAAGCTATCAAGTTGTACAAGACAACGGTGGATAAGTGTCCAATCAGGCAGGTCTAGCTTTTACATATACGATAAGTTAAAGGGTAATAAATGGAGAAATCAAAAATAAGTACTATTTAATGATATTCGATAAGACTCTGCTCTGCTTTGCCTTGTTATCACTAAATACAGTTTCTGTTAATAGTTGAGATAAGAAATATCAGATGCAAATTTTCATTCAAACGTCGCATTGCTGCAGATTATCGTATACAACGATCGATAAGATTGACAAACTATTGAGGATGTCAACCATATTGGTATTTCTCCGCCCTATTACCTTTTTTGTACTGCAAAAGGCCAATTAAGCCAATCCAATGGTTACGAATTTGATAAGCTATTGTGTATTTCAGACGTTTTGAAATGCAATATATTTTTAAAAAGAAAATTTGTCAATTTATTTCTAACTAAATAAGCACCCTTTCTTCTTTAATCTCAGATAAGCACCTATATTTACGTCTGCGGAAAAAATATCGAAAACATTTCATCGAATTACAATTCGCCGAACACAATACATCGAAAAAACATTTCGTCGACTAACAAAACGTAGAACAAACAAGTCATCGATTGACATTTCTTCGAATAGCATTACGTAGAACAACCATTTAATCGCATGACAAATAATCGAATTACATTTCGTCGAATGTCATTTCATCGAATGTTATTTCATCGAATATCATTTCGTCGAATGTCATTTCATCGAATGCCATTTCATCGAATATCATTTCATCGAATGGCAAATCATCGAATGGCGATTCATCAAATGGACTGCCATTCGATGAACGGTCATCGAATGGTAATTTTTCTCGTTTAAAATATTTTATTATTAACAGAAACAATTTTAAGCTTTTTATAACTTTTTTTTATGTCTTATTTTTTGATCAATAACAATTTAATATTTTTCTGTATATAAAAATTTTAGGCTTACTTTCTTCCTTGAATCATTTTTTTCAAAACGTTTACGTTAGTGACAGAAACGAATTGCTGCAAAACCGACTCCACGTAGTCTTGTTTGCCCTACCCCTAGAGTGTAATGTAAACCCGCGTAGGCGCGGAGGGGCGAGGCGGCCCGCGAGCTAAGAAGCAGGTAGATTTAATGCTCGCCGCAGTAGCTGAGGCTGGCCGGCTCAGCCGGCCAGCAAGCCGAAGCTGCGGTGGTGAGCATTAAAAGCATCTGCGACGATAAGCTCGCGTGGGACCGCCGGAGCCCCGCAGCGCCGGAGCCGTGACAGAAACTGTGCTTGCTGCATGTTGCATGCTGCTTACGTCTTAATGCTGCCTTTCAAGGATGTGTGACGTTTGAAATAATAAAAAAATATTTATTAATGATCATATGAAAATTATATCATTCGATTCGGCCAATTGTGATTCGATATATTATTGTCATTCGATATATTGTAATTCGATATATTGTCATTCGATATATTGTAATTCGATATATTGTCATTCGATATATTGTAATTCGATATATTGTCATTCGATGAACTGTCATTCGATGAAATGACATTCGATTAATTGTTTTCGATGAAATGTTAATTCGATTAATTGTGTTTTCGATGAAATGATCATTCGATTTATTGTGATTTCGATGAAATGTCGATTCGATTAATTGTAATTCGATGAAATGTGTTCGATTAAATGTAATTCGATGAAATGTTTTCGATGATTTTTCCGCAAATCTATATTTATTAAAGTAAGCAAAATTAATACAATTGATTATTATAATTTTTTTCTGTCTATGTTTACATTTCGTACCAATGCCTATTATTGAATTAAAATTATTTCGTTTTTCCACTCATAAAGTAAATGTTTAAAATCAGTATACTAATAATGAGACATTTTTATTATGTGTACAGATGTGTACATAAAATATTTAGATTCTCATATTCCCCACATTTACCAGATACAAAAGCTTTTAAGTTCAACGAACTTAAAACAAGTCCACAGACACGTAGGTATAACCAATTACATAGAATATCTATTACTATTGAACAGTTGCATATTTTTTAACCCAACAATATTAGGTAAATCCCAAATGGTGTTATGTATCTATTATTTCATGACGACTGAATTAATGCGGTAACGCAAACCGCAAACAGAGAGTATTAGTATCGGTCGACGCCGTTTGATTAGCTGCCAATTACTAATGATGACCCAAATACGCCTTCACTTACATCCACACTGAACTGAATAACTCGCGTCACTATCATGCAATTTATGTTGAACTGTGTGGAGTTATGGTCTGATTTTCTATCGGGTTCAATTCCCAGCGAGGTGGAAGTTTGTCAGAGTCTAGCTAGACTGTTCTCGGTTTGGGTATGTGTGTCTTTGTGAGTTGTCCATGGCACCCATTATACAGGGAAATCAGGGAATTCTAGTGTGGGGCTATGAATGTGAAGCGAAGACAAATCATTCATGAATCTTTGTGACAGAATGTAAGCGCAAGGGTAGAACGAAAGACAAAGCATAGTAAACATTACTTAAATACTTCCTTATTTTAAGATATTGTTAAAGTATGTAAGTAAAATAGAACATTCTTTCATGTCCAGCCAGAGATGGACGTACCTAAATGACTTGGATATAGTACTATGGCAGATGGTTAGCAATGTACAGTTTCTGACGTTTTTTTAAGTATATTGTCGAACGAGCCCACAAGTCACCTTACGTGATACTCGTCCACATGGTAGGCCATACTCAGGCAGTACTGATGTACTTACATCAGTAATAAAGGCATCACCGATGAGTGCCGATGAGTTAACGACCAAGAGTGAAAAAAAAATACTTACAGTTTCTCTAACAGATTTGAGTCTGGTGCTCCCCTTCCACCAGGAAATGGAGGGCTTGGGCCTCGCGCCGACGGCCTGGCAGACCAGCTCGGTGCTCTGCCCAGCCACGAGAGGTCGCTTGCCACCTTGGAGACGTACCCAGAGCGGACGTACTGTGGACAAAATCAGGGCTTACAACAAGGTAGGAATGAACATTTATTTCTACTCGTATTTATTTAGTAATAGGTACATTTTGTTTCCATTACTGTTTATTTATTTAGTACTTAATTGTTTTTTTAACAAGGACTTCGTTAGGCTCCAACCGATCGGTGTGGCGCATGTTAGAGAAAGCTTATGAAGGCAATAATTGGTTGGATTGTTAAAGTACAATAATAATAATTTTCTTTATATAGTAAGTATTTGTTTAGTTGACAAAGGAGCAAGCGAGTCACTGGCGCTGATGGTAGGAAGAGATTTGAAAACTAGCATAAAACAAATTAAAAATAAACCCGCTTGCTGTCAACCTATGGCTTGAAACCATAAGATGTCCCACTACTGAGCACGGGCTCTTGAGGAGACCTAGAGAAAGTAACCTATACTAATCATAAAACCGCAAACATACCAAGCTAATAACAAAATATATTTTTTGGAACGTGCCAGTAGCCCACTAAGCTGAAGGATTTTCCACCGAGGTATATATGAAGTCAGTGTGGTGAAGAATCTAGACTATATGCACCTATCTATAGAAAATAAGTATTGTGAAAAGAAACCTGAGTTGCTGAAATTACTTTTGTTTTTTAAATATCCCTTTTGAATATTCTTCGGCACCCTGTAATTTGGTGTTAACAATAAACCAAAGTCAAAGCAAAAAACAAACCCTATAATCCCAATAACATAGTACTTTATACTGTCATATTATTATGTTGAATTCTGAGTACAAAGTATCATTAACTTGAATAAATGATATTTTAATGACAACCGAAACCCTTTATTTAAAGCTAGGCACCGTCCAGTGTCACAGCGGCAAGTAATTTCCGTGAGTAAAAAGTTCAAAGTATTCTGGTGCTGAAGTTTTTTTGTCCATCATTGATGGATGATTTTTTGATACGCGTATGTAAATCCAAGCTTTTTAATTTACGTTAATGGAGCTACCCTGGTCATGGAAATTGAATAATCTTGGGTTTTTTGCTGCCAGTAATCATTAAAATTCAATTTACATGCGTGACATACCGCTGGCTTCTGTGGCCAGCACTAAGCTATATTAAGAATAATGTCTTTTACTATTATGTCCACAAAAAAGTAGTAGTTGAAGCGTCGAATTTCCAGAATAACCCCTCTGAACTGTCAAATTACTTATTTAATTATTTACTAATCATAACTATTTATGGTTAATAAGACATGACGTGTAGAGAAAACTTGATCTTTTCATTCACCAATTTCTTTCATTCTAAGACAAACAAGAGTATTTAACCTTTTGGAAAGAATGAACGTTAAAAACAAAAAAATAAAACTAGTAAAGGAAAGAAAATATAATATTTAAGACACGATAATAAGCTTAATACTATATCTAATACAATTTTATGCTCTTAATATGTTGATTGTATCCGTGTGCGCTGCTGGCGCTGCTGCTAACAATATTCTGAACAAGTCATATAATTACGATCGTAAATCTCAATTATTTTCCCTACCGCCATTCAAGCAACATCTTCCATTGTTTTCTTAACATGCGATGCTAAACTCGAGACTGTCTGTTTTCTTATAATATTGAAAGATTTTGATTTGATGGAACAATACTTTGAACACAATACTTATTCTCACATTGTTTTCATAAATTCCTAATTAAAAACAGTAAAAGTCGAAATTTATTTAATAATCTTGGTGTGTTCATAATTAGGTAAGCGCAGAGTGTATCCCTTTTCAGATTTTTGAAACAAAGGAAAACCGAATGTGTCATACATAATAATTATAATCATCAGTAAACTAATTATAATTAATTAGTGAAACGCAATACTCGTATTCCTCTTTCACGCGTATCATATTCCAAAATAACAGTATCATAATTTATAAAACAATTTGTGCTCCTACCATTTTAAATCACTTGACAATAATGCTCTTGTTGGGAGTTTAATGTTAAGAAAGAGCTTAATGATTAAGAAAATAAAATTAAATGAAGGACCTGCTGAGGACCTGTAAAAGCAAATGCTCGACATCCATAGAACTAATTTTAAATCAACATGTCCCGTCCTGTCCCTTCATCCCATAACCCATTAGATTTGGATCCAAAGCCCTTTCATTAAAGCTTGTAGCCTCTTCATTATGAAAACCGATTTTTTTAAACCTAGTTAGTTTTGGTCACAACTTCACAAGTTTCTATAAGATATTTGTGGTATTTGGTGTCACACATAGTTTACCTTTATACTTCATACTTTGGTTTTATCGTTTATTAATCGTTTATTCTCAATATTTGTTATAATATAATAAATTGATTGACAGGGATATAGTAGGATTAAATTTACCTTCATTAAGATGAGAATAGGTTTTGTTCTTAAAATATTAATAGTAAAATTAAAATGTGATAATTTTACAAATATTTCTTTTATTAATATTTCACTTTTGACGTGACCATGAAATAAAATACGAATCGTGAGTAGCCCTTGCATTTAATTTTTTTTTTGTCTGACCGTGTTCGTAAGTTTTAAGTCAAATTTGCTAAAGATTTCGCTAATCTACGGAATAATCCTCGTACGATCGAACTTAATTAACTTTCATATTGGTTTAACCCTTGCTATAAATATTGAAGAAACTATAATGGAATATAAAGCCATGTCCATATCAAAGCTTTTGGAGTGAGGGTTATTTCTAATCTTTAGAAAGCTTTGCAAACGCAATTCCCCAAAGGCCTGATACATTCAAAGATATAAGTATTTACGGGTTTTGTTTTTTATCTGTTTACGAGCACATTACCTTTACAAGGGGTGTTTCCTTTCAGAGAATTGCGACTTCCGGTAATATTCTTCACGGACAATGTTTTCCAGGATAAGCTATCCGCTTGTGGCTACTGTTATATTATTTATCCAGGGTACTTAGTTTCAGTATATAGTTACCTATGTAGAGAAACTTCAGCTATATTATGTGTGTTGAACTGTTACACAAAGTGTCTGAACAGTGGTTAGTAAAACAACAGTTAAATTAAGCTTATCTTCATTGTGGTGGTAATATTTGGTATGATATTGTGGTTTATTTTTAAAAATAATATTGAGCAGTATGGACCGAAGACGAAGAATGTTGATGTCAATGTTCAATGTTAAGGATACAACGAATAGTTGGAGCAGACGAGATTCTTTGATTCAGCGAAGATGTAGCAAACTGTGACAAAGCTTTGAAGTCCATGTCTACGAAAATCAATTTAAGCCTGACCTAAACGACTAGAAATCTACACACCATTGGCATTATTAAAACTGCCTACAAAAATATTTTTACATAACTTAAAAAAGTTGAACATTCTTTACAACAATGTGTATCGCCCACGTAAGTACCGTAGGCAAAAGGGATTCGAATAAAATAAATGTAATTAGACCCTTTTTTTGTACGCATCCTCCAACTATTTTTTGCGTCCATTACTTTACGATAGACCACCACGATGAAAGTGAAACATTGGGGTGTAAAGAGATTCATTTATTCGAGAGCAAGGGAATAACTATTGGTATATTAAAGAATGTGAAAGAAACTATACCTACTGCTCAGGGCAATGACATTGGCATGGGCAATGACAATGGAATTCTCTTCAACCTATTTATGCCCCACTACTGAGCAAGAGTCTCTGTTCTTGAGGAGGCCTAGAGCATACATACCTACTCCACTATGCCGCTTTAGTGCGGATTGATGGCTTAGTGGTCAACCCAAGCACCCATCCATCAGTCCTTAATTAATAAAGATTCACTGCCAGACATAGGCTTTCCCTAACATGCGCCACTCTGACCGGTCCTGAGTCTTCTGAATCCAGCAGATACCCGTTGTCTTTTCAGGTTGACAGTCCACTCGGGGGGTGTTTTTGCCGAAGCGTGGTCGTGGGCGCCATTCGATGACCTTTCTTCCCCAACGGTTATCGGTCCTTCAAACGATGTGGGCTGCCCATTGCGTAATTATACAAATAATACAAACACCCATGTCACGAGCACATACATTTTATCTGTCTTTAAGTTTTTTACTGAGCCGGGAATTGAAATCGGAACCCCTCGAATCGTAAGTAAGGTCACTAGTGGGCTATGAAGGTCGAATGTTTTAACTTAACGCCATTTTACCATTTATAAGCGTGTTACGACATTCTTCAATGTTCTATAAATAATTTAATAAAAGAAAGAAAAAGATTGAAGAGATGAAAGAGATATGAACACAAAATATTTTAATCAAATGCTGTTGGAAAAAACCCCGACACCTATCACCTTACATAAAACTACCGGATTTTCTAAAAAGCGAATGTGCCCAATGTGCCCATATCAAAACGCAAAGCAAATCTAACACCACAGCACTGTAGATTATAAAAAGAATATTAAAATACTAAATGGATCGGAAATATTAAAGAATTTCAACTCTATTGCAACGGAATAGATTTCATACAGTAGTCTGAAATCAAACCACAATAATTATTAGGCGTTATCAAAAGAGTCCAATATACGTAACATGAAAAGTAATGTGAGGCAAAATTAAGCTCTATGTTGAATACATAAAGTTTGATAATTAGTATTGAACTGTAAAAATAATTTTGCGGGGTTCTTTTATTAAAAAAACGGGGTTGATTTAATAACTTATTGTACGGTATAACAATGCCTTTTTTCTAAACAAAAGCTATTTTGAGGGCAGCCTTTTGAGCCGTTTTTGAGTCACTTAAAACAATTAAGGTTTTATACCGGCTTTTTTGAGTGGAACGGGCTCAACAGTTGAGGTGTAGAATGGTTGTTATGCTCTTTTAACTATCAATCTTTTACTTTGGGAATAAAGTTGAAAATGTGCTGCACTCTGGGATTTTTTTCTCGCCGGTCAAGAGATTGGAGATAGTGTTTAATAATTGATTACAGCACTTTAAATTACTAAACGGTAGGAAGTGTGAGATTCTTTAAAAAAAGTGTTATCGGTTTGGGATTAAAAGGTAGTAAGTAGGTCTTAATGTAGTTTAAGAATTTCTATATTAAATATTTTTATAAAGAAAAAAATCATGCGGATTTTGCGAAAGGAAACACATTGTAACCTATGTACATTACCACATTTCATTAAATTCTGGAAAGCTTAGAGGCTATGCTTTCAAGGTTCGAATATTTTTCTGGCAACGAATCTGCCGTTTCACAAAAGTTTATCCATATCTGAGTCTTAGCTAGGTTGCATGTCGTGGTGCACTCTGGTGAACAACGGATAAATCTGCACCCTATTCATCCTCTATCAGATCACCAAGCTCTGAGTCATATAAATAAAAGCGGTGGAATTGATTTGACTACTTTTGATTTTGAAATATGTAGTTCGTAATGGTCAATAATGGCTGTTTGGGGAACAAAAATTTAATTTCTATATAAGGCGACGTGGAACATTAAAGGATCGGCCAAGGTATTAAAATTATTGAAATGCCATCTGAGTAGAATTTCTTCTATGTGGTGAGCATTTACCAAAGCTAGGTAGAGTTTGAAGGTCTGAGGTACCAGAATAGGAACACTAAGGGATCAGCCAAACTATTAAAATTATTAAAATGCTGTCTTAGCAAAAGTTCTTCTATGCAATGACTATTTACTAACCATTGCATAGTTATAGACTGAAGGTCTGAGGTACTTGAAGAGGAACAATAGGAGGTCAACCAAACTACATATTGACTAAGATATTGAAATGTCGTCTTAGCAAAGGTAAACCATGACCTGCAATAAGGTACAAAAATAAAATAGAAAAATATGATACCTACTGAAGAACAGATGTTGCAACAAAATTAAATTTCCGAATCGGCTCGGTGTGACCTATAAAAAAATTGAACCGAGATTATTGGAAAACAGATTGTTGACCCAAATTTTAAATTAGAGGCCATTGTATACCTATCATTGCTACCCAAAAATCTGAAAGTAGCAAAAGAAAAAGTTGCAAAGTAAATTCCAGTTTAAAGTCGTGCGTGGTCATTGAAGTAGGTATTATTACTTCAATGTGCGTGGTAAGGATAGCTGTGATTAGGAATGGTGTGACAAATATCAGGATACGCGTAACTTCCTTGACGATATTGTGTACCTACTACATATTTCGATCGAACGATCTATGCGAGCTAGATTTTATTCCGGTTATACGATCCCGTGGGATGATTCGGACGTTTATATGGTTGTGAAAGAGTGCTGTGGAAGAGTCTAGTATTATATAAATTGTGTTTAGTCTAGATGAGTTAGGTACATTTAAAATCATGGCTTGAAAAGGGCCCCTCTCTCGACTCATTCACTATAAAAAGTAGACCTATCCATTTGTAAAATTGTGTAGGATCAATCGATTTGTAAAAAACGTGATATATTTTTAAAGTTGACTGCATCCTATAATACGAACTGCTATAAGCTACTTACACGGAAAATCCTGGAATAAGTGGTCCACCCAAAACTATTATCCCGCCCGCTCGTCTCCAACTCCTATACAAAACTTGTTAACGTTCGTGAAATATGATCCATTCCGTCCCAGTTTCCCTTCAAGCGTGTATATCTTAAACATACAGCTGGTTCAAATCACAAAGGCGCGTTAAATAGTTCTTATATCCAAACAATAGAGCCGAAAATCGATTGACTGCTCCAAATGATTTTCCACCATAATTCATTTGTCTCTGCCTAACCATCGCTTCGTCCGGATTTCCTATTTATTTGTTATCTTTTTGTTTCATTTTCTTTCTTTTTACATCCGATTGATTAAAAGCTTCCTCGGTTGTTGGAATCGAGTTAAATCTATCTGGTATCGACGTGGGAAGTTGGTTTGACCGGTATTGTGTTACCTTCGAAATAAGCGCATTAATGTTCTACAGCTGTTCTGTTTAACTTACAAAAAATTCAGTAAAAATCTTATGTGACGTTACATATTTTAACCTGCATAAATTGCTTGTAAAAGAGTATAATACCCGGGTTCAATATAGAAAAAAATCTGTATGTTCTTATTACTATGCTTCTAAGGATATTTAATTATATTTATGGAGTAGAAAATATTACACTATTTGTTCATCAAAACATTCATCACTTATTCAATACGATACGATGAATCGATGACATCATAGCTTTTCATTCATATGAATAGCTAAAACAGAATACGAGATGAGTTTTTACAATTGATTGCAGAATTTTCCTCCGCATCATTTTTGGACAACGCATTTGCCTTTTATATTGTTAACTAGCTGACCCGGCAGACATTGTTCTGCAACATGCTATATTTTTCTAAAATAAAAGTAGCCTAAGTTACTCCTTGTTGCATCAGCTATCTGCTAGTGAAAGTCCCGTCAAAATCAGTCCAGCCATTTCAGAGATTAGCCGAAACAAACAGACAGACAAAATTGTAAAAAATGTTGTTTTGGTATATTATGTACCGTGTATACTCGTACACCAAAATTCACACTTGTTAGTAAAAAGCGGTTATTTTAATATTACAAACAGACACTCCAATTTTATTTTATTTATTTATAAAGATGTACATATAGATGTCTATAATCGAGTATGACCACTTACCATCAGGTTACAGTCTATCAGTAACATCAAAAGCATTACCGATACGTTTCCGTTCGAGAAAGAAGAGGTAAGCAAGAAGTGCGTTATAAAACGCCTGACAAAAGTAACGTAATAATAAAACATAATATGGAAAACGTTTTTGTCAACGCCAGTTCTAGATACTACAGTGGCTTCAAACCATTTAATGTCCCACTACTGAGCACGGAGCCTAACTAGAATCTTCAGCATATCATTTTGATTATGAACTTCTTTCTTCCATATTTATTACAAGAAATTCAAACAAAAACCAGTAAATTTAAAACTCATTTCCCAAGTTTCCCATTCAGTTTCCAACGTATTCTGAAACGCTTAAAAATTTTAAACAATATGAGAAGCTTAATGCATTACTAATTGCCTTCTCGCTAAATTATTAACTTCTTTGTCTTGAAATGAATTCCAACTTAATGAAGTAAGCTGCAAAGATAATAAGTTTTCTTAAGTTATTGCTTTGTTTAATCCGCAAGATTTCACAGGAAAGATGCCAGGAACCAACAGTGGAAATAATCTTAAATCTTCATAGATCGAGATATATTACAAGTTATGAAAACAGTTTATTTTGTAAAAGCTTTATTAATAGCCTAGAAAAGTAATGGGACAAAGCAAACAAACTTTAGTATTGGAAAAACAACACAGTTAATAATAAACATAATTTTTGACAAAAAATAACCGACTTTAAAATTAGGGATAACTCAAAAACTACTAACCATATCTCGCTCAAATTTAAGCGGGACTACATGACAAGCGCCAGTTTTCAAATAAAAAAGAATCATCAAAATCGATTCACCCAGTCAGTCCCAGTCGAAAGTTCTGAGGTAACAAACATAAAAAAAAACAACCAACGCGCACATCTAAAACATATTGATTCTGTATTGACGCGTGCTTTCGGGAACGAGGTTCTCAGAACTTAATGCGTGGCGACAAGAGTTTTATGTTTCAGTTAACAAAGATACACTGGGATCGGGGAATCACCGATTTAACTGTTAAGTCTCAATAACACGTGATAATACACAGTAAGACTATAATAGTGAAAGGATTTTATTGTTCTGGTTGTAAATAGAAGAATCATTAATAAAGCGAATCTTTAAAAATTGGTAGCAAGGATACAGAATACATAATATTATTTATTCAACTCTTTATTGTACACCAATAAAATAATACAACACAATCAAGAAGTAGGCAAGTGAAGTAGACAGTACAAAAGGCGGTAATATTGCCTATTGGCAAGGGGTAAAAAAAAGGGTTACCTGTCTATCAAATAACACCCTGCTAAAAACTCATCGTGACAATTATTTTGATTGGAGGAAAGAAGTGACGCTTTGATATTACAAATGCGTCTTCGTGTGGTACTTATAAGTTAACTTTTTAACTATTCCTTACTGAAAAGCCTTATAAATTATGTTACGATCAAGCCGTTTAATAAAATGTGTAAATCGATATTCAAAGATCTTTAATATTCACCATTCATCATCTATAACACATTGCTACGTCAGCGGCATTTTAAATATTTCACCCCCGCTGTTCATGTATTGGAATTCGTCTAATATCTAGACACGCGGAGCGTGTCAAGTCAATTTCTTAGCTAACAGAATTGACGAGCAGCACCGTGTGTAATATTACACGAACCATTTGGAGCCACTTTTGACCACTTCATAACTCAAAAACTATTCAACATAAACCTGTCAAATTTGGCTCATTTATTAAGACTTGCGAAATACATACGTCTTCCAAATTTCATAAACACATCTCAAACGGTTATTTAGATATTAACGTCCAAAAATCGAGAAATTTAACACTGACTGACCTATAGATCAAAACTATATCCAACTTCCAGGTGACCTAGAAAGTTAAAATTTGGCATGCAGATAGGTAGTCGGGTGAATACAAAGGAATAAATCTGAAAGTAGTAAATTTTATCATTTTATGATAATTTTTCAAAAAATTGATTCTATTAGGAACACTTACTTAAAATGCCTGAAATTTAAGAGTAGCAATCAAAATTGATGACATCTGGTCATTATGTGGATTCCAAGGTGAATATATAACGAAACATATCAGTTTTAGTACTTTCTGAAGCTTTCAACGGGAGGAAGATGTTCAGTGTCCCAAGTGCCTGTGAGAAGTGCACAGCACATATACATTTACGTGAAGATTAGTGGTTCGTCAGGAGACGTTATTTCCAGTGTAATACGTCGTTTTATTTTTAATGTGTGGAAAATTATTTTTCTCTAATCTACAAGATTACACCACAAAATTTTGTATTATTTCCGTAATTATACCAGTTTAAAGTAATTCGGAGTATTGTTTCAAAATTTATTGTTGCACGATGTCATCGAACATAAACAACTTATCTGTACTAATAGAATAAAGAGGAAAGATTTGATTGTTTGTTTGCATTGAATAGGCTCCGAAACTACTAAACCGATTTAAAAAATTCCTTCACTGTTGGAAAGCTACACTATCCCCGGGTGACATAGGCTATATTATATTTTCAATAAATTAGGGATCCTTAATAAAACTCCAATAACGTAACCCAAGGTGTAAAGAAATAAGAAAACCAAAGCAAAGCGAGGGCGGTCACTCGTAACTAATAAGAGTATAGTCGACTTTCGTATTTATTACGATATTATAATTGGGATTTAGTATTAATTATTATTTCAATATTTAGCGGACATCAATAGTGGAAGATCATTACTTATAAATAATGAAATAATAGGTACCGTATTTCGGACCACGGCGCACTAACTACAGATTTAGTTAAAGAGCACTATAACAGTTCATGTATTAAAATTAATCAGTAACGTTATGAATAAGTACTTACTTATAATTTCTATACAAAAAGTAATGATATCCCATCAAAAACATAAATGTAAAGTGAGAGTCAATTTAAAAAAAAAAAAGAATTGAGATCTAAATGGGTGCCAATTTCTGTGTAGAAAAGCCTAAAATTTTAGTCACAAGAACATGTAATTCAAGCTTTACATTTGACTTGGCTAGTTTTCTTTAGTTAGCAACCAAAAAACCAAATTAGAGAAGAGTGTCATAAGCCATCAACCTAACAGATTTGACGAAGCTAATTACATAGATATAATATAGTCTAGGTAGGTACGTGAAAACTAACCAAGTCAAATGTGGAGCTTGAATTACATGTTCTTGTGACTAAAATTTTAGGCTTTTCTACACAGAAATTGGCACCCATTTAGATCTCAATTCTTTTTTTTTTTGAAATTGACTCTCACTTTACATTTATGTTTTTGATGGGATCTGATTTACTCCTACAAGTTAAGCAATCCTATTTTAACCGAATCCCATAAGGAAAATCGCGGTGTTACGTATTATTTATGGAAATCGTATTATGAAAAATATGCTACAAAAGACGCTTAAATATCCATTGCGGTTCGTTTGGGTAACGCCAAAAACGTAGTCCTTATAACAAAAACCCTTCGGCTATGTTTATTCCATAAAAGTTAATAAAGGCTCCAAGCGAGCATGCGAAATACAGCCTCACATAAAACCTAAATAAAGCCCTTCTCGTATCTCGGGCTATTTATTCGCATTTCTTATTCTTAAAAGTATCCACACCATTGTAGAGGCACAAAGCTGCTTTAAAAGGTCAATCACCCTTACATTATTTTTTTTTATTTCAATCTTGCAATAATTTGAATCATCTCATTGTCAGTTTTCAGGGAGGCTATGCATTACCTGATTTACAAAACTTATGAACCAAGTCCAGATGTAAAGAGATTTTATAATTCATCTTAAATGCCGTTAAAATTAAAATTATACTTCTTTCGAAATAGCGCTTGCTTGCCTTCGATGCTAATGAAGCAAAACAAAAAGAGAAGTAACTACATCAGGCAAGCAACTACATTGGTAAGAAAAAGTACCTATACCTAAGAAAAGCTGTTTAATTTAACGATAAAAAATGAACTACTACCAGCTGTATGTTTATTCTGCTATATTTTCGAATATTTACATTAAAAAGGATATCACTCGCTAGCAAGTATCTCTCAAGCCATATGACAAGGGGATAAAAAAGATAAAATCCCGATTAAACCCAACCGCTTGTAAATAGGTCACAGTAAATATAAATAAATGTAATCCAGCGCCGATCAGATAAATTTACTTACAAAACTTCTTTGGGACTGTATTAAAATTTTGATTACTGTAAATTAGATTGCATTACCTACATTTCCCATGATAAAACGTAATTATAATGTCAAAGTCGCACGCGGCGGAAAATAAATTATTTTCGTAAGGAGGCTTAATAATACGAAAGTAATTTATATTAGGCAAAATGGCTTAACACATTTATACAATTTGTTTATTGTTATAGTTACTTTTCAAACATATGTATAATAAATCTTTAATAATTTTAATGGGATCATATATCTAACATAATAATTTATGATTGCGAATGAATCAATTTCATAAATGTATCATTATACCGTCAATCAATTTTTGTTAATAAATAAGGCAGACGCTTTACTCTCCATATAAAGTGCTTACTAAAGACATAAATAATGTTATCAGTATATTTGTAGCTATTGCATTTAATAAATATGTTTATATTTATAATTTATACAACTAAAACAATTTTATTAATTATACTGATAAAGATTGCTTAATCGAATCAATAATCAAGAAACTGCTCCTACTCAATATATAATACTTACAACAATAATTTTATTAATACAAATGATAGATATTGAAAACATCTACCAACAATGTCGTATCTAAAATCAATATTTTTACGACACAATGTCTTACAAAAGTATATCAAACTGTCAATTAAAGAGTTCTCCAGATTAGCATCTGTGAGTTATAAATGGTCTGATTATATCATCTCGGGTAGGGCTGTCACTCCCACGTCTGGTGTCAATTTTAATTTGCATTCTGAGTATCTATTTACTAACGTAACTTGAAAATATAATTCTATTTTTGCAGGTACTTTGTTTGTTTAATTTTGGAATTGAAATTATTTCATAACCATAGAACCATAGAAGGCTGAAGACGGTAATAGGAGACACGTCAAAGGTATTTCATCCATCTTACGAAATTCAAAGTTGTCGACAAAAATTATAATCTGTAAATTAATTTATTAATGAGTTATTTTAATAATCCATTTCACGAATCAACGAATCACGAAAAAAACGATTTCGAGATAATACTAACTTACTCATAGTTAGTTTTTTTAGTTATTAACGCGCCGTTTTAGTTTAAATGAGTAAATTTGTGAAATTACTAATTATAGTAAACGAAGAAACATTCTAAAATTCAAAAACGCTGTAAGGGCAATGTTTTATTATGTATCTCCGCTTGTAAGTGCCAACCCTACGGAGTCTGTTGGGCCTTTCGTTACACAGAATTTATGTGGTTGGTGAATTTTGCGGTAGTCGATTTAAGTTTCCTTTTTTCGTTTTATCATTTCCTGTGTTTTTTCTCACAAACTTTGATCTGTTGTTTCGTCGACTTCTGAGCGTAACTATACGAAGGGTCGTTAAGAATGTTTTGTTTTTGTCATTTCTTGTTCTTTTATGTTCGTTGCTATGTAAGTTTATGTGTGAAATAAAGAGATGTTTTGATTGTACGTGTATTGTACGTGTATTGGACATTATTTATTGGGTTCTGTAGTTGCTATAATAGGATCGTATTGTGTCCTTTTTGGCATATTTTCTCAATTTTCAATGTAAATGATTTTAATTTAGCACCTACATTTGTAGTTGACTTAATTCACCCGGAATATAAAATTAAAATAAAGAAAACCTCTGTGTGTATTGGAACTTTGATAAAGGATCTGTAATGGCTAAAATTATAACGCTAGTTCCTCCTAGGACACGTAAAGTTATCAGACAGTTGGAAACATTACGTCCTATATAAAATTTTAATTTTTAATAGTGTTCTTCGAGTGGAATGGCTTCCGACACGACTTTGATTGGATCTCTCTTTTTGCGTTGCGTGTGATTATGATTATAAACCACAAAAGTCTTTTATAAATCTCATATTATTAAAGTGGAACCCCAAATTTTTCACCATCACATTACCACTCATCTTAACGCACGTGATTGACGTATCGTTATCGATAAATAATATTGGTCATGACCAGCAAATTTCGTTACCTCCATCCTCTTCTGTTCCAATATAATATGTATGGCTGTCTCGTTCTTTAGGGGAAAGGAATATGGAATTATGTCGGTATCATATGCACGTAAAGGTTTTCTGATACTTATTTTTGAGACGTTGTTACGTTATAATGAAATCATCTCCATAGGTATTCATTTAGTCAAATTACATCTTAATATTTCGAGCTTGTTATGATAATACGTTCATGATAATGTCAGACTGACTCTTAAGGTCTTCGCACATTACACCATCTCTACATCAATTCTAATCCGGCTCTACTCACAGGAAGACACGAAACTATGTACGTATCAAGCACGGAAAAAACACGATACTCTCAACTATGCCCACTCGGATCGACACGACGACGCCGCGACGGCGCGTTCTGTGCCATACTTCAAATCAACTCGTATCTACATTTTCGTCTACAATATTCGCACCTTTGGTGGAACAAGGGCACATCTTACAAAAAATCGTAAAATGACAAACATTAAACAAAAAAATATTTTACACCTGCAAAGCACATGGCCATATTCACAAATACTTAAATGGGTCGTATCTCATGCAAAGAACAAACACTTTGAAGCAATAAAAAGACGAATAATACGACTCGGAATGCAAAAAAAAAACTTTGAAATGGCTCTCCTGTAAAATTACAAAAGTGCAGTTGAGCCCTTGTTCCACCAAAGGTGCGTATTGTTGACGCTAGGTGCATGATACGCGACGGTGTTGATCGATGACGGACCGTCGACGGGACGGTCTAGTAGGAATAGTATCATACTTTTCAATGCAAATAATTTTTTTTGCTTGCCTCGTTCGTTGCACGGACCTGGTGTGGTACGGTATAATGAGCACAAAGCTTTAACCGCGCACGTATGTGATACGAAATTTTAATTCTGAGTGAATGTTAAAAATTCAACCGTCAGGGACACGATATAAAACTCATATTTAAACGCTTTGCTATGAGTCGACTCGGAGTGGAGTAGGCGGCCAGTTGGTGTAATGTGCGAAGACCTTTACACACTTTTGTCAGGTCCCCTACCCCAAAGTGTTGGGTGATCTACGGTTAAACACATACATAATATAAAGATGTTCCATTTGGAACTATCACCGTTTCGTCCAATTTACTGTCACACAAATCAACATTATACTGTGAAGTGTGAACACAGAAAACAGTGAACATAAAACAGCAACATTTAACAGTGTGAACACTGTACAAAGTAACTCGAAATGTTTATGACAGGTCTCACTTATATCTGTTTTATTTACATGACGCTTATTCAATAGGTAGAGAAATCTTAAGTGCTCTTACATTGGTAGGGTTGTAATAGCCAAACTCATCCTTAGATTTTTTATGGAATTGGAAACAAACGAGCTGACGATCCACCTGATGGTAATTGGCCCATGGACATCAGCGACACCAAAGGCATTGCTGATGCGTTGCCGGCCAAGAGAGAAGAAAAAAAAAGGAAAGAACTGGCTCTCAACTCTCAAGCTCCCAGCCAGAATACGATGAGTCGTTTAGCGGCTGTCTGAAGCAAGAAGATGGTAGCGGACTGCACACTCCACAAGCGGTCCGTATTTAGTCACCTCTTTCGACAGTTCGACACCCATCCCGCGTTGCATTGGGGTTAGTATTCTAACGCCCCAATACGGCTAATGAATACGGAATTAATGAATGCCCCCTAACCTAAATGTTTTTCTTTTCTCATTACTGTATACGATAACGTACTCTATAACAGTAAACAATAAAGGTTAAGGGGGCGTGAGGCTTGGTACGATCATTAAATGTGCGTGTCTAATGAATATGTATCATTATTACTTTGGTCCGTATTGTGACGTTATCGACAAGTGATAGAAGTGATGTCACACCAACCGAAATGATTACGTGGCATGCGATTGAAGTCAAAGCTAACGACCTGTCGGTTGGCATAGAAGCCGAGTCCTTGGATCGAGGGTAGTCTGAAAGGTTCACAAGTACCTCTACTCTACAAGTAGGCTTTATCTAGGACTATCTCGTTTGTACAAAGTAAAGGTATTTTATTTCCAGTACTTGGTTTGTAGGTTACTGAACTGTCTGGCATATATTGAAACTTCAGATTGGTATTTCGCTTTTTCATTAAAATATACGAACAAATATTGGAATATTGATTGAACTATAGGATTCATCGTGCTGCGGGTGGGAAAAATATTTAATCTGAGAAACATTCATAAGCTACATATTTATCTGCCATGGGTGGAAATCGAACCCGGGATCTTACGGCTAAGGGTTCATGACTTTATAAGTTAGACCATGCAGCGCCACTTACCTCCCGAAATTGCTGTCAATCATTTAGTTATTAATACAGCAACCGTTAGTAGAAAACATTCTTGAGCGTGTTGCGGAGGGCACATTAATCCGTGGCATCAAAACATAAGACGCTTGGGCTGGCCACTAATCCTCAAGTATGAGAGAGAACTGTGCCCTGTAGTTGTAGCCATGAGTTAAAGTTTAGAGCAAGCTTCACGCAAAACCATTAGGTACCACTCAAGGCTCCGTCTATTAATAATAATAAATAACGCTACACACTCATAGCCTTACACTATTCCCTGCGTCGCGTCGTAATTGCCATGGATACCACAAAGACAAGGACACACATAACCAGACCGAAAACAGAAATTCAAACTCTTTTTAAAAAAAATTCCGCCTCGCTGGGAATCGAACCCAGGACTTTTGTCGCGGCGTTCCGGCATGGTTACCATTGCGCCACACGAGTCGACTCCTTGAATTCGGATTACGTAGCTGTAAATTAATGATAAGAGGTAAAGCTAACTAATCTAGCTAAGCTAAAAATAAAAATGAAACTCACGGTTGATGTCAATAGACAGGGTCTCCGCCAGTGGTGTAATTGATGGGTCTGTAACCGCCTGCGACAGAATGACGCGTTATTAATATCCTGTGACACGTCACATTGAATTATTATAGCTGACAATATTACTGCGATATCAAGTGTAATACACTTGATATTTGATATTGGAGTAGGTATTAAAAAAGTTAATTAAAATATCACTAACACATTGGCAGTAAGACAGAGTAATCGTTAATTGTGCTGTGAGCTATTAAACCATCCTCATTACTCAGCTCACACACTGGATAAGAGAGATGTAGATGAATAGGGAAGGAAAATCGACAGCAAGGGGTAGAGAGAGAAACTGAGTGAAAGAGAGAGTTAAAAGATGAGTTCTGTTGATCATATAAATTCAAATAGAATGCAAATAAGGGAGTAATCGATAATTGAAAAGGTAACTACTCCTTCTGATCCTACATAGCAAATCCTTGTGTAAAATTGGTTTTAGTAGCAATAACTAGCTAAGCGAAAAGACTATCATAGTTACCTGACAAGTGATTTCAGTGCCGTAGTCCGACCGCTGCAGTATGAACGACGTGGTTGCCCTCGCTTCAGAGTTGGCTAGCAAAGCGTGGGACTTCCACCAGGATACCCTTGCCGTGGGACGACCTGGTAACAAAGGTTTCAAATCATTTGATAGCAAATAAGATAATATGCTAACTAACACCAACAGACTCTCTCTCTCTCTCTCTCTCTCTCTCTCTCACACACACACACACACACACACACAAACACACACATACACACACACACATACACACACACACCACTTTTATTTTTGTTTTGTAAATCATAAAACACCCGTAATACAGGTCACACATCTATAATAGTGGTTGCCATATCTGGGGGCACGGCAGTGCCCCCGCCAAGTCGAGCAAAAAAGCGGCACGGCCGTACCATCCTTTTCTCGAAGCAATTCAGGCCATTTTCGACCCCCTATAACTTCCTTGTGGATAAAGCTAGAAGTCTGAATTTTCAGCTACCAAGCAGTCATGGTATAAACACGCTATATTTCAAATTTCATTCAATTTGATTCAGTAGTTTTAGAATTATAACTAGTCAAAGTTGCTTAATTTCGTCACTCACTGACTGACCGATCATCAAAACTCTAAGGCACTTCTAGCAGACATAGAAGCTTCAAATTTGGAACACAATTAGTGTTTAGTGTATAGATCAAGGAAAAACTAAAATATTTTGCAATTTCGCTCCAGTTTTCTAGATATATTAACTGCATAAATAACTTTGTAATCCTATATAAAGGTATAGGATTACAAAGTTACATTTGCAGTTAATGAATCACTGTACCTGTATAACAAAGTTACATTTGCAGTGAATGAATCAGTGTACATGTATATAATATGTGTAGATAGGTGTTCAATCCTTTAGCACTGGTCGGTATGAAAGAAAAGTAAAACCCTTCCAAAATTGACACTTAATGTCAAAGGAAAAATATCGCGAGTTGCGTCAACTCCGTTAAGAAGATCGGTTGAATTCACGACGTTCGTGGAGTTTCCATCTTAAGAAGACCATAACGTTTATGGTGCTGTCCTCCGGCCGTGCCGTGAAACAAAGTAGCAGTCGTGCGCAGCGCAATCCTGCGACATTGGATGTTAAGGTTGGTGGGTTCTTTCTTACTGATTTTTTTTGTGGTCCTTCGAGCCGGATATAGAGTAGGCAATTCTTTATTCATTTATTTTATGTGACATAATATATTTAGTTTGCACGTTGCAATGGCTAAAAAGGGTCAGAAGGTTCAGGAAGTGTACGAGGAGTGCATAGGTGATGTTGAATTAAACGTTTTAATCAACAAAAAGCAAAGAATTTTTGAACAATTACAAATAATATCTGACATGTCATTAACTGTAACTGACAGCAATATTCGTGAAATGTTTCTTTTGCGTGTCACGGATATAGATGAGCTACGTTCATCTTTCGAATTATGCATTTTTGAAATTTATAAATGTCAGTTACAAGCTGGTATGAAAACCATATTTCAAAGTCAGGAATTGAATAGTTTTGATGAGTTGTATTACCGTATAAAATTGATTTCTTCAAAATTACTAGCGAACGTTAAAACTGAAAAAACACAGTCGTGCATCGAATCTAGACCACGTCTTCCAAAATTGGAGTTGTTTTGTTTCGATGGAAATATTGAAAATTTTAATACTTTTTATGAGACATTCTGTTCGTTGGTTCATAATCAGCCTCAGATACCTAATATAGATAAATTTCACTATTTACTCTCATGTATCAAAGGTTCCGCTTTGAACATAGTCAAAAGTATTCCGATATCTTCTAATAATTACGACATAGTTTGGCAAGCTTTACTCGACAGGTATCAAGATAACCGTATGTTAGTTGGGAATTATTTAGATAAAATGTTAAACTTTACACCTATTGCGAAGGAATCATCTTTTCAGTTAAATAATTTCATAGAAAACTTTGATAACTCATACAAAGCTATACAATCTCTTAATATTGAAGATTTGAATAGTTACATTCTGTGTCATATAGCATTACGCGCCTTGGATCCATACACTCGTAGGTCATTTGAACAAAGTATCAATCAGAAGTCGATACCAAAATTCTCTGAATTGATTACTTTTGTCACTAATCAAATAAAAGTGTTGGATCATTCTAGTTCATATGGTGCTAGTACAAGCAACCAAAACGTTGTACAGAATAAACGTCAACCAGATGTAAGTAGGTTTACGGCGCGAACTAGAAACAGTGCACAGAAAAACTACGTGCATGCATCGTCATCAAACTCAAAAAATAATTTATCTTGTTTGCATTGCGGAGACAATCATATGATATATCGCTGTGCTCAATTTCGTAAATTGAGTGCTTCGCTACGAATCAGCCGTGCTGATGAGTTGAAGTTATGTCATAATTGTCTTAAACCTAATCATACTGTTGAACAGTGCAGGAGTGAATTTAAATGCATTATTTGTGAGCGACCACATAACTTATTATTGCATCAGGACGTAACGAAAACGTTTCTCGCTTCCTCTTATGACTCCGGTAATGCATCGATTCCTGCAAGCGCGCCCGCCCAGTCGGGAGGCCCTTCAACTGATAATAATAACAGTTACAGTACGGTTTTGTTGGGTACCGCGATTGTTTATATTTTAGATAACTTTAACGTCTATCAACCATGTCGCGTATTAATTGATTCCGGTGCACAATCCAATTTTATTTCCGCTGCATGCTTACAACGTTTAGGTTTATCTCAACGTAAATGTCCGTTTAGCATTTGCGGGTTAGCTGATGGTTTAGTTAAGAACTACGGCATGACGTCATGTAGCTTAAGGCCGCGTCACACTGATAAACCTGCTTTTAATATTGATGCTGTTATTCTTCAGAAAGTAACTTCAGATCTACCTACCATTAAAATTCCTGAGCATATAATAAAACAGTATGATAATTTATTTTTAGCTGATCCTCATTTCTATAAGCAATCGCCAATTGATTTAATTTTAGGCGGTGACGTTTTTCCTCATATTTATAGTGGGAAGAAAATTATTATGGGTCCCAATATGCCAGCCGTGCTGGATAGCGTATTTGGGTATATTATCACAGGTAAACTAATTACCCCGTCGACTAATGACGTCACGGAAGTGAACGTTGTAGCGTCTACAACGTTGGTGTCGTACACCACTGATGATCATTTAAATGATACTCTTAAGCGATTTTGGGAAATAGAATCCTCGCCGTGCGATGTTCCTTTAAATCCCGATGATGAAGTCGCTGAAAAACTATATATTGAGAAACATTATCGTGACGAGAGTGGCCGATATGTTTCACCTATTTTACTAAAGCCAAATCACGAACCGTTAGGTAATTCGTATGACATAGCCTTTAGGAGACTCACGCATGTCGAGCGTCGACTTGCGCGCTCACCCGAGTTCCGAAAGGCTTATTCTGATTTTCTTAAGGAGTACGAGTCACTGGGACATATGGAGCTATATCGTGGTACGGAGCCGTCTAAATATTTTATACCACATCACTGTGTGTTACGGCCTTCTAGCTCCACAACACCGTTGCGTGTGGTCTTTGATGGATCACAGAAAAGTAGTACTGGGGTGTCATTAAATGACAACCTTTTGACCGGCCGTAAATTACTTCCAAATATTTTAAAAATTATTATTAACTTTCGTCTCTACGACATATGTTTTACGGCGGACGTGTCAAAGATGTATCGAGCCGTGCTCATCGACCCCGCTGATAGGTGTTATCAACACATATTATGGCGTGATACACCGTCAGACCCAGTACAAGTTTACGAGCTGAAAACGGTCACTTACGGACTGCGTAGCGCACCTTACACGGCTATTCGCACGCTGCTTCAACTTGCCCAAGACGAACGGTCAGACTGTAAGGCTTCCCGAGTTCTAGAGGAGGGTGTCTACGTTGATGACTTTTTGTGGTCATGTCAATCTGTAGATGAAGCTTGTACCTTACAAGACGGCTTAATGAGTCTTCTGAAAAAAGGCGGGTTTGAATTACGTAAGTGGGCTAGCAACTGTCCCGAGCTACTGACACGTATGAAATCAGAACAAATAACGCAAATAAATTTTCAAGATGATACGTTATCATCGTCCTTAAAAGTCCTAGGATTGACATGGTTGCCCTCATGCGACTTCTTTTCATTTAATTATAATTTAAAGGATAATGACGGAACGAAACGTTCAGTACTTAAGCTGCTTGCTAGTATTTACGATCCGGTTGGTTTTATTTCGCCGTGTACTTTCGTTGCCAAATGTATCATGCAGGATCTTTGGAAACTGAGCCTCGGCTGGAATGACCGTTTACCATACGAATTGTTACAAAAATGGGATAAATTTATCGGTCAATTACCGATCCTTTCACAACTTCGCATTGAGCGACACCTTCTAGTGAATTCGTTTGTAAACGTGCAATTAATCGGTTTCTGTGATGCGTCATCACTGGGTTACGCAGCTTGCATATATCTTCGTAGTACTGACAAGGATGGGAACGTCAAAGTCAAACTATTGACGAGCAAATCTAGAGTTGCTCCATTGAAGCCGTTAATGTCTATCCCTAGGCTTGAACTTATGGCAGCCGTGCTGTTATCGAAGCTAGTTCGTTTTGTCGTACAAAACGTTAAAGATTTTAATTTACCAATAGTTGCCTTTAGCGACTCGAGTGTAGTTTTGTCGTGGCTACAGACTCCGCCATACAAGCTAAAAGTGTTCGTGGCTAACCGTGTTAGCGAGATTGTTGATGTGATTCCGCCCAATTGCTGGTTTCATGTAAACAGTGAGAACAATGCAGCCGACCTCTGTTCTCGAGGCGCGCTGCCTGAACAACTTTTAGCAGTAGCGGACGAATGGTTTAGTGGCCCTGCATGGCTTGCTGGAGATCCGCATTGTTGGCCAAGAAGTACGTTAATTTTAAAAAGAAAATGATATCATTCCAGAACTTAAAACTAACGTAGACACATTTACCTTTAATTCTTATAATTTAAATAACTTTAATGATCTCGAATATTCCTTTAATAAAATTTCATCGTTCAGTAAACTCGAGCGCGTAACAGCGTGGTGTCTTCGTTTTGTAAATAATTTAAAATGTAAAAAATCTGATCGAACATTTGGTTCACTAAAGTCTTGCGAGTTAAAGCAGGGACAAGATTTAATTATAAAAGTCATTCAAAATAATTATTTTTATTCTGAAATGCAAATGCTAGCAAAGGGAACTCATGTATCATCCCTTCGCAAACTATCTCCCTTTATAGACCCTGATAATTTCCTCAGGGTGGGGGGTCGAATACAACAGTCGGATTTACCATATAATGTAAAACATCCGGCACTATTACCCAAGAAGTGCCACATAACAAATTTAATAATTGATTATTTTCATAAATTGTACATGCATGTAGGACCGCGCACCTTGCAAGGCATTTTGAATAACAAATATTGGATAATAAATGCTCGTAGTGTAATTCGTTCAGTTTTGTCAAAATGTCGGGCTTGTTTTAAATTTCGTCCATACTCCACACAGCCTATGATGGGTACGTTACCTGCAACTAGGCTTAAGGCCAACAAGGTGTTTGACCATGTTGGTTGCGATATTGGTGGTCCATTCTTTATAAAAGAAGGTATGCGGCGAAACGCAAAAGTTACTAAGGCATATTTGTGTTTATTTGTATGTTTCTCTACAAAAGCAGTGCACCTAGAAGTGCTCTCAGATTTATCTTGCGAATGTTTTCTGGCCACATTTGATCGTTTTGTGGCACGCCGCGGTCTCTGTACTTGCTTATATTCCGATTGTGGAAAAAACTTTATTGCAGCAGCTAAACATTTAAAAAACGTTACTAATTATTTTAATTCTACGTCTAATTCTGATGAAATTCTTTCTGGATTATCCTCGCGAGGCGTCGAATGGCGTACGAACCCGCCTAATGCAGCTTCCATGGGTGGTCTGTGGGAGGCAGGCATAAAATCAGCCAAACATCATCTCTACCGTGTAGTAGGTGATAGGTCCTTGACTTTTGAGGAGTTAAGTACCTTATTTTGTAAAATTGAGGCAATTATGAACTCGCGACCATTATGCTCCCTTTCAAATAATCCTAATGAATTTGAAGTTCTGACTGCGGGTCATTTTTTAATTGGACAGAATTTATTAACTGTTCCGGAGAATAATTTTGAAGATGTACAGATGAAGCGATTGTCACGTTGGCAATGTATTCAAAAGGCATCACAATCATTTTGGAAGCGATGGTCAAATGATTATTTGCACACTTTACAGCAAAGAGAAAAGTGGTTCACCTCAATTCCAAATGTTAAGAAGGGTGATTTAGTGCTCCTTAAATCTAACTTAACCAAACCGTGACAGTGGCCTCTTGGCAGAATAGAAGAGGTTCACCCTGGTTTTGATAACATTGTACGTGTAGTCACTGTACGCACGCAAACTGGGGTTTATAAAAGACCGGTAAATAAGATCTGCCCATTGCCATATGCAAACTAAATATAAAGTTAGGTTATTAGGTTAGGACTTAGATTAGGCACATACACTCAACTTTTTTACTTAACACTAACAAGTTTATTTTATTTTTGAATTATTTCGTAAATATTCATTAACACAAATTATTAACACACTCATTCTTCACACCGACACTATTAGGAAATCATCACACTGATTTCGGTGGGGGGTATGTTCAATCCTTTAGCACTGGTCGGTATGAAAGAAAAGTAAAACCCTTCCAAAATTGACACTTAATGTCAAAGGAAAAATATCGCGAGTTGCGTCAACTCCGTTAAGAAGATCGGTTGAATTCACGACGTTCGTGGAGTTTCCATCTTAAGAAGACCATAACGTTTATGGTGCTGTCCTCCGGCCGTGCCGTGAAACAAAGAAGCAGTCGTGCGCAGCGCAATCCTGCGACATTGGATGTTAAGGTTGGTGGGTTCTTTCTTACTGATTTTGGTATTGGATTGGACATACTACCAACCTACTGCTTCATACATACATACATACATTCATACAGTCCGCTTACATATATCGAAGGATCGCCCCTGCGATTATCGCACAATAGGTACCTAGATATAATTATGTTCAAAGATAACTTGTAAAAGGAAAAAAAGTAGGACTATCTACAAAAAGAAATGAGATGCCATCAAAAACATAACTTGTAAAAAAACCCAAGTCTCGCAACTCAGTTCTTCTACCGTAAAAACTTGTGAGATCCATGTAATACCAAGTCGGTTAATTTATTCAGTTCCTACTTAAGAGGAAATACCACTGGCGAAAAATTTCGAAAGCCATTAAAAATCGAAACTATTGCCGTCGCGCTGTAGGCCCGTAGCCCCGCGCGGGACGAGCTACTATGTGTGGGTGAGCGAGCTATGCGTGTGTGCGTATTGCAGATCGCCCACCTCGGCGGGGGACGCGGGGGACGCGGGGAGAGCTCGAATGGCTCGCTCGTCGTTATGGTATCTTTCTGTTTTGCACCACAACCATTCTGTTTGACCCTCGATTTCGTTACTGGACTGGATTTAGCGATTTCGATTTGGTTTATCTGTTGATTTGGTGAATTCTTGTACCAACTAAATATATTGAAGGAACATTGTACATAAGTACTAAATACCTATCTTATTATTTTTGTAGCTACAATGGATTTCATTTATTACGACCATAGATATAGCGACCATTTTAAACCGACTTCAAAAAAAGGAGGAGGTTCTCAATTCGACTGTATTTTTTTTTATGTTTGTTACCTCAGAACTTTGGACTGGGCGAACTGATTTTGATGATTCTTTTTTTAATCGAAAGCTGGTGACTGTCATGTGGTCCCACATAAATTTTATTGAGATCTGACAATGGCATCCATGAAAAAACCACATAAGTCGTAAATTTGTATTAGGAATGTGCGCGACAAATTGACGAATAACTCAATATCACGCCAACCGATTTTGATGATTCTTTTTTAATCGAAAGCAGGTGCTTGTCATGTGGTCCCAAATAAATTTGAACGAGATCTGACAAGTAGTTTTTGAGTAACTTTGAAGTCGGTTATTTTTAGTTAGTAAAATTTAGATTATGATATCGCAAAGTTAAATCTTAGTCCATTTTTAAAAGCATACTTTAATACAAAATTCATACAGTTATAGCGACTTCGGGTGTACCTAACGGCGACTTCGGGTGTAAAGACTGATTTGTAAAAAAAACCCTAGAAATCCCATGTAGATATTATACGACCGGAGCTGGCTGCCAGAGATACAAAGAGCTTTTTTATCTTTTGTTAAATCCACACAGATAGTCAGCAACTGTGGTAACCTTTTCCTTCACGGACGCAGCATTAGATATATTTAAATCATACCTCACGAATCGGTATCAAATGGTCAAATTAGGTCAATCTAAAAGCAGCATGAAATCAATTACATTCGGGGTACCGCAGGGATCACTGTTAGGACCAATATTATTCCTGATTTACATCAATAATATGCATGAAATAGGTCTACATGGTCGCATAACTCTTTACGCTGATGACACTTGTCTATTCTACTTTGGACTACTAAATTTGTTGCTGGTAGCTAACTAAAAACATCTGTAACAAATTAACCTCTTTTTAGGGTTCCGAAGTAAAATCAGAAGGTTCTGATTTTACTTCGGAACCTTCTGATCAGAACCTTCTGATTTTACTTCGGAACACTAAAAAGTAATTGAAGGTTCATAAATTTGTTGCTGGCAGCTAACTAAAAACATTTGTAACAAATTAACCTCTTTTTAGGGTTCCGAAGTAAAATCAGAACCCTCGTAGTTTCGTCATGTCTGTCCGTTCATCTGTACGTCTGTCCATCTGTCCGTCTGTCAGCATAAGTAGTAAATGAGTAATAGTCGATAAACTTACTACTTGGGAACCCTAACATTGCGCGGATAAAGCGTAACATTCATTCTGCAGTGATCACTTTTGGTAATTCTTCATTCCTTGTAAGTTGTAACCAAGTAGATCAAAAACCATAATAAAACTATTTTGCTAAAATCCGCTATCGATACGTGACTTCATAAGTAGATATATCGTAAGTACGCGTATTATACTTTTACTATAAATTTTACTAACAAAAAATAACCGACTTCAATATTACTCAAAAAGTACTTATCAGATCTCGTTCAAATTTATGTGGAACTACATGGCAAGCACCTGCTTTCGATTAAAAAAAGAATCATCAAAATCAGTTCACCCAGTCCAAAATTCTGAGGTAACAAACATAAAAAAATACAGTCGAATTGAGAACCTCCTCCTTTTTTTGAAGTCGGTTAAAAAATCGTCTAGTTTATGCAAGTTTTAGGTCGGTAAAATTTGAAATAAACGGATGATGATATTATGATTTCCTATACAATTAATTAATTGTTGTAATTTAGGAACAGTCACAATGGCAACATTAAATCGTGTGGTTCAAAATAAATAAATTATGATGTAGGCAAATATTCGTACAACACTACAAAAACTAGAGAAACAAACTTGAACAAAATGTATTTGAAGAACTCTCAGAGAGCAAATAAAATAGGCGAAAACGATGACAACTCTGCGACACATCATCTCATACTCAAAATAAATTACTTTCAAAAAAAAATTTACTTCGTGACTGACTTTTATTTAACCTGCCCAAACGTGAAACATCGTTGCAAATGAGAAGGTATAGTTTAGTTCAGTTAGTAGACGATCCGAATTCACCCATCTGCTTATCACATAAAAATTACTTTTTATCAATTATTAAATGTAAAGAAAAGTATCGCGAACTTTAGACCTAAGTGCGAGTGAGCGAGCAGTATGCGTGTACGTATTAGTTGACCCTTCCGTCTCACCCCTTATAACGTGAGCGGGACAACTGCCGCTAGGACTGATAAAACCTACACAAAATTGATGAAATCGGCATTACGCATTATACTGTTTCCTCCACGAAATCTGAACGGATTTTGAAAATTTTTGCACGATAATATAAATAAAGATCTTGGCTATGTCGGTATGTTTTTATTTTTTTCTTAATTTGCGTTTTATTTGGTTTGATCGACGTCTGAAAACGATCATTTTTATTGGTAAAATTTGTCGTTTTTGAAGCTTCATAACTTCTATAGTAATTAATTTATTTTAAAAAACGAAACATACCGACATGGTAGACGTAGAGATGTATTGATTTCCAAAAAATATTGGCTCTAATGTTAATATCCAGGGAGGAAACAGAAAAATACGTTTGTATGGGCCGAACGGTGCTCCGATATCCTCTTAAGGTTCCTTCTGTCTTAGGTTATTACGTAATTAGCTAACCTAACAAGTAACAACATCTTATAGTGACCATATCAATATTGAAAATCTTTTATGTTTTAAATAAATAGATTGACTTGGCAATCGCACTAAACAAATATAATATGTAGGTAGATATTACTTGTGAGATACATTGTGTTTTCATGCGATGGTCAAGTCGATCTATTTATTTAAAACATAAAAGATTTTCAATATTGATATGGTCACTATAAGATGTTGTTACTTGTTAGGTTAGCTAATTACGTAATAACCTAAGACAGAAGGAACCTTAAGTAGGAACTGAATAAATTAACCGACTTGGTATTACATGGATCTCACAAGTTTTTACGGTAGAAGAACTGAGTTGCGAGACTTGGGTTTTTTTACAAGTTATGTTTTTGATGGCATCTCTTAGGTCCTTAGGTCACTTGTGTGTTAAATTTTATAAAATCCATTCAGTAGGTAGTTTTTGTGTGAAAGAGTAACAAACATCCGAACAAACTTTTAAATTTTAAGTGGGAAAAAATTAGGCTAATAGCTGTATTAATCGACATTTTCTGATAATAATTAAAAATATAAACAAAAATTGTGAAAAATGTTGTTTTGGTATATGTACCATGTATACATCCAAATGCATTTGGTAAAAAGCGGTTATTTTAATATTACAAACAGACACTCCAATTTTATTTATTTGTATAGATAAATGCACACAAATCCACGATTTGCCTACGTCTGATAAAAAATAATAGTATAGAGAGCTCTGTTGTGGGCCAGTAATGGGTTAAAGTCAAAGTTAATCACATCATAATAAGTTCATTAAGTAGTTTTCCTGTTTTTAGGACTTACTGTTAATTAATTATCTTGTGAAAGTTTAGTACCGACAGCGTTAAGCCACGTCTAAGCTTAACGACCGGAATTTGTGTACTTACTAACTTATGATCTTGTGATTAACCCTCGTTTTGGTTACAACTTCATACTGAGGATGAATTACGATTTAAGTCTTAGCCGGGTTTTAAGGTCAAGATTAACATACATAGGTCCAAATAAATCTTTAGAATAATTTTATTGTTATTCGTACAAGAATAAGGAACGGAAACGCCTGAATATTTTAAATGAAAATCCACGCCCCAAGCTTATTTTGACTGTTTGACCTAATACGCTGTTCAAACTTAAAAAGAGTACAGAGGCTTCGCTTCGTAGTTTAGTTCACTTATTTTCTCTCGTAGCAGTATAAACTATAAGTATTAAAGCTTTAAAACTACAAAGCCTAAAAACACTCCTGCATTTAAAATAAATGCAAGTTAACGAATCGTGACAAGCCTGGCCAACCAGTCAACTACAAACATTCAGCTGAACGCACCTATGGGCAAACTGGTGCAAAAATGTTTGGAAATTCAGTTACTTCAAAGCAATATTGTTCATTCTGATTTGAGGTTCGATTCGACTAACCTAACCTATACTTCATGTGAATTCGTATAATAGATGTTGAAAATGGTGCATTAGGTTATTCACGCTCTGTAAGTTTTACGTACAATTTCGTCTTATGGTGAACGCACATTTATCCGCACCGTACGGGCGCATTGGTCATCCGTATCAGACTCTCATGTGATTTTATACAAATGCGGTGCGTCTGGTGAGTACGGTGAGGATATACCTATGTCCGTTCACCATTAGGATCATATCTTTGACTTGGGATCCAGTTATTTCTTATCCTTTTCTATTTCTTGGCCCGTAACGCACCAGTGATGCCTTTGGTGTCGCTGATGTCTATGTGCGACGATAGCCACTTACCATCAGGTGGATCGTCAACTCGTTTGTCAACTATTTTCACAAAAAAGATATATTACAGCCATTACACAGATATATCGCTTACCCGTAGAACAAACAGGCTATTAGTCTATATAAGTTCTATAACGATATTAGCATGATATTGGAACTTGGGTAAGCTTAACAAGAAAGAGACCTAAATAACGTCTTCTAGATGATTTATTATATCAATGACTTGTTAACGCTTTAAAATGTGTCTAGATATGAAATAGAGCTAAATAAAGGTATCCTTGCAAGATTTTAGCTTTTACATGTCATAAATTATCCCTCAAACCATCACCTGGGTGAATTCACTATCTCAGGTGAATAAAGGCACCTATAAATAAATAAACACTACATACTCACACTGCAATTCCCTGTGTCTTGGGTGCCATGGACAACACACCACACAAAAAGACAAGAACACACACACACCTAGACTGAGAACAGTTTAGAATCCTAGTGTAATACGAAAAAATTAAGGTCATATAAAATGATTAACGTTAAGGTTAATTTAGGAGCATTATTTTTGAGGGATATATTTTGTTAAAAAGAACAGTTAAATAGTCACTCGACACGACTAATGTTAACGTTGATTTAGGACCATTACTTTTGTTCAGATAATTTTAAGTGTCAGTCTTTAAACATCTCACTAAGACTCCGCACGAACACCTGAAATAGCCTAGGATAAATTGAAAGAAAGAAAAAAGAAAAGATTTATTTCTGGCTAACACACATAACATATTTATATTAAACTACATAATTATTATGATTTATGAGTTAAGAAAGGAACTATACCTGTTAGTAACAGGTATAGTAACAGGCTGTTACAATGTTCGCGTGTGTTATAGTGTTGTAGTTGGCCTAATGCTTAGTTTCATCTAAACAAAGTAATAGTAATATCCAATTTCAGGTTTGAAAAGCATTTTTATTTTTTGTCCAACCACGTTCATACTAAACAAATAAATGCGGGCTGGAAAAGTTGAATCACTCCGATTCACTGCCAATGCGGGTTATTGTATTCGCTTTTTATTTGAACTGGTTGTTAGTACTAACGTTTATGAATTTCGGAAATTTTCGTAGGTCACAGAGTGAGGAATGATTAGAAATGGTATTATAAATAAATATGTATAACGGAGGTGTACCTATTGTTGATGTTAAGGTTATTACAAGTAATCATTTGTTCATCGTAATGAGATAATGCTATAATAATAACGTAAAAATTAAAAAAAAGTTACATTTCAAAATCATTAAAATTTATCGATAACAAAAATGTTTGTAATAATAACAAGTATTTGAAAAATAATTACCAAAGTTGTTAAATTCAAACACTTCTTTCACAGGTTAGTTACAATGGAGTTTCATACCTTATTTTTATATACTTCCATTACCTCATTGCATAACAGTCCAGACAAACAACGTCTTTGTTATCATAGTAGTATCTAATAGTATCTAAGTAAAATGGCTTAAAACGTACTAACAGATAGACGCGACACAATCTACATACCCTCTTTTTATTTCAATGTTTTATTTTATGCTTATGGGACTAATTAATAAGGCATGCCAAGTCTATACGCTATTCAACCTGTGTCGAAGTAAAGGGTCGGTAGATTGGGGAGGAGTATAAAAAAAATGTAAAACAAAAGGGCCGTGGTACCCTTGTCAAGTAAATCTGACTCGACGACACATCCGACAACGGTGGGCGAGTTCGCGGTTTTTTAACTGCTACGGCAACTGGGAACTAAGTTGGCCGGATTATCGGGGTAAACTTTTTCGTGCGAACATGGGCTTTTATTTTTAATTTACAGAATAAAATTAATGCTACAATATAGGTCAGTATGTCTAAAGCTGTACTGTGGTTAATCTATGACGTTGTGGTTGGAATTTTGTGTAAAAATTTTACATAATCAGAGTAACAGGTAATATCTGTTCATACAATTGTCTATGGTAGAAAAGATTCCAACTATGAATCTAAGTCTTCTCTTTTGCCTCTCTTTTAGTTGACTGTAAAACAATGGCTGGCTTCAACCCATTCATAGCCCAATACTGGGCACGGGTCTCTCCTCTTGAGGAGGCATAGAGCTCCACCACGCTGCTCCAGTGCGAATTGGTGGAGGGGTTAGTGGCCAACCCGAGTGTCGGAAGTTTTCAAACCGCCCGAGGGCTTCCGACATGGCTTAACGACTGTTATCTTATGATAACAACCGGGAACGACGGCTTTACGTGCCCTCCGAAGCAAGCGGTTGTACAAGAGTTTACCGGAAAATACTATGCTGATAAACATACACGTAAGTTTGTACAAATATATTGTTATAACAAATTCCTTATCTGACCCAATGACCCGTATATTAGCATGACTCGAACATATCCGCAGCTGCAGGGTTGACATGGCACGTGTGACGGGGGTCAGGAAGCTCGCGGAGGGTTGACTAAACAAATTCTAAGGATAATGGCTTTTGTTTAAGCTTGGCTTCGGTTCGTTTAACAAGAAAAGTAATTTTAAGCGTGTTTAACGATGTCATGTGTACTAGCGGTTAGTGCAATTAGTCATTTTAGTCAAGCAAAATACATACTTATTGTATTTAATGATTGAGTGCAAAAAATAATATACCAATAATCATCACTAAAAATAAAACTGTTACTGACTGAACGTTCGGCTAATCTCAGAAACGGCCAAACCGCTTTCCATGCAATTTTCATTGAACTTTTGCAGTTCACTAGGAATAAAATCAGTATTTGATTCATTTCATTCAGTTCGAAATTAAGTATAATATTTCGCTTAAGTTAGTAGTAAGACTATTGCATCGAAATAAATAAACTTTCTTTTTTCCGTCTATGTTTGGTACTATCGCAATAAAATAAGTCGCTAGTAGTATTTTTGTGTCCATGACTGAAATAAGTCATAGGTGTATGTGGTATACATAACATGTAACATGAAGATTGCCTCTGGAGTTATTTATACGGGAAGAAAAAATACAAACGTGAGCGCAATACAGTGCTATTGCGTAGTACTATTTTGGTAACCAGGAATCGGATGGATTTAAGGGGATTGCCTTGCCCGATGACCTTGAAGATTTGGTCCCTCTGCTAGTATTTTTTAACTAAGCGCCATCTACCGACCAACGACTATACTACAATAACACGAATTGAAGATAAAGCAAGAAAACATGTGGCACAGAGTTTTCATCGTTTTTGCCTATTTATATTCGCTCTCTGAGAGATCTTCGAATACATTTTGTTCCTATAGTTTTTGTAGTCTTGTGCGAGTGAGTATCTGCCTAGTGCCTACTTGATAATATAATAATTTATTTATTTTGAACTACACTATGCATTATGCCTGCTGACATATTATTTAGCTTTCATTCTACTAAATGATACATTCTGAAGTCTGATGATGACCAGGTAAGTACTGATCAGTTTTCAGTAACGGGAATAGTTAGGATGACCTAGCTTTTAACATTTATCTAATTGAGCACGGGTGCTACTACATGAAACATTCTGAAGGTCTGATGATGACTAGGTAAGTGCTTATCGGTTCTCAGTAACAGAAATAGTTAGGGTGACCTAGCTTTCAACATTTATCTAATTGAGCACGGGTGCTACTACATGAAACATTCTGAAGGTCTGATGATGACCAGGTAAGTGCTTATCGGTTCTCAGTAACAGAAATAGTTAGGATGACCTAGCTTTCAACATTTATCTAATTGAGCACGGGTGCTACTACATGAAATATTCTGAAGGTCTGATGATGACCAGGTAAGTGCTCATCGGTTCTCAGTAACAGAAATAGTTAGGATGACCTAGCTTTCAACATTTATCTAATTGAGCACGGGTGCTACTACATGAAACATTCTGAAGGTCTGATGATGACCAGGTAAGTGCTCATCGGTTCTCAGTAACAGAAATAGTTAGGATGACCTAGCTTTCAAAATTTATCTAATTGAGCACGGGTGCTACTACATGAAACATTCTGAAGGTCTGATGATGACCAGGTAAGTGCTTATCGGTTCTCAGTAACAGAAATAGTTAGGATGACCTAGCTTTCAACATTTATCTAATTGAGCACGGGTGCTACTACATGAAACATTCTGAAGGTCTGATGATGACCAGGTAAGTGCTCATTGGTTCTCAGTAACAGAAATAGTTAGGATGACCTAGCTTTCAACATTTATCTAATTGAGCACGGGTGCTACTACATGAAACATTCTGAAGGTCTGATGATGACCAGGTAAGTGCTCATCGGTTCTCAGTAACAGAAATAGTTAGGATGACCTAGCTTTCAACATTTATCTAATTGAGCACGGGTGCTACTACATGAAACATTCTGAAGGTCTGATGATGACCAGGTAAGTGCTTATCGGTTCTCAGTAACAGAAATAGTTAGGATGACCTAGCTTTCAACATTTATCTAATTGAGCACGGGTGCTACTACATGAAACATTCTGAAGGTCTGATGATGACCAGGTAAGTGCTTATCGGTTCTCAGTAACAGAAATAGTTAGGATGACCTAGCTTTCAACATTTATCTAATTGAGCACGGGTGCTACTACATGAAACATTCTGAAGGTCTGATGATGACCAGGTAAGTGCTTATCGGTTCTCAGTAACAGAAATAGTTAGGGTGACCTAGCTTTCAACATTTATCTAATTGAGCACGGGTGCTACTACATGAAACATTCTGAAGGTTTGATGATGACCGGGTATGTGCTTATAGGTTCTCAGTAACGGAAGTACTTAGGATGACCTAGTTGATGACCTTGTTTTAATGTTGCCATTGGGGGGCCATCCGTAAATTACGTCACACTAATTTCATGACTTTCTGACCCCTCCGCCTCTCCTCGTCACAGCTGGTCACATTTGTGAGACCTCCCCTCGCCCCTAGTGTGACGTCACATATTACGAATTAAGTTCTAAAATAAGTTTTATTTCCATTAATTGTTTTTTAATATTCACCTATACATATATGTATATACCAAATATTCGATTTTGAAATGTGACGTCACAAAATTTAGGATCCCACCACTTGTCACACAATGTCACGCTACATCGAACCCCCCTCCCCCCTAACGTGTGACGTAATTTATGGATGGCCCTTTGTGATTGTTCCTAAATTACAATAATTAATTAATTCTATAGGAAGTAAGGTTATGGGTGCTTCAAGAAATCTGTAGATAATTTTTAACCGACGAAAAAAAAAGGAGGAGGTTCTCAATTCGACACGTATATTTTTTTTTATGTATGATCACGCAGAAATCGGCACAGGGTGGTCCGATTTGGATGATTCTTTTTTTATTGGATAGGGTATGTCTTGAAGTTGGTCCCATATTTTTTTGAAAATTTTATTCCCACCCTAAAGGTACGAAAATAGGGAATGATTGATCATTCACCCGTTTTTTACCCGGAATTTTTACATGTTAACCCCAATAACTTTGTACTGGATGATCAGATTTGGATGATTCTTTTTTTATTGAATAGTGTATACCTTGAGGTTACTCTTGTTTAAACTTCGAAACAAAATTTTACCCCTATAGGTACGAAAATAGGGGATGATTGATATTTCATCTACTACATTTTTACCTGGTAACTGAATCTATAATTCATAAAATCAATAGTTTATTCTTAATTATAAGTATTAAAGCAACTAAAAATTAAAAAATAATTACTTTTTAACAAAAAATAAAACCAACGAAAAAAAAAACTGAAAAGCAAAAAATAAAATAAACCATTTAGTATTATAAATTAAGATCCGAAATTAACAGTAAATAAATAATTTTGAGGCGGTGCCAAACCAATGAAAAAACAAACGGCGAAAAGATGTGCGCCGCGCTGCTGCTGCCAAGTGCATCGCATGCCGCTGCCCTCATAACATTATGAATTTTATGTAATTAATTTTGGTTGTTTGTTTGGCACGGTCTCAAAATTATTTATTTACTGTTAATTTCGGATCTTAATTTATAATACTAAATGGTTTATTTTATTTTTTGCTTTTCAGTTTTATTTTCGTTGGTTTTATTTTTTGGTAAAAAGTAATAATCAAATATCACCATTATATCTAGCAGGTACGCGCAGTAGCGTGTCCAGCCAAGTTCAAGCTAACAGAACTGGCGAGCAGTACCGTGTGTAATATTACACCAACGATTTGGAGCCAATTTTGACCCCCTCATAACTCAAAAAGTATTCGAAATAAGCCTGTAAAATTGCTCATTGATTGAGACTTGCGAAATACATATTTGCTCCAGATTTCATAAACACACCTCAAAACGGCTATTAGGATAACGTCCAAAAATCTTTATTTTCTTAGTAAATAATCTAATTAAAATTTCTTTGTATGTAGCAAATGATATTAAATTAATTGAAATAAATAATACAGACATTGTTACAAATTAAAGGTAGCAAAAATTTTGTGAATATGAAATGAAAAGTTACATCATACTCGTACAAGTTCACGTAATTGAAACGGTGGAGGAGCAATTTATTATTATTATCTATTTGTTCTCTACATCAAATGAATAAAAAATACTAGTATACAGATTGCAAATTTTAAATTATTGTTGCATAAATTATTGTTAGTCACTATAATAATTAATTATAAAAAAAATATGCGCTTGTCTAAAAAATGTGTAGCTTTGTCTTTTATTACCATCTGAAAATAATAAACCTTACCTACATACTCGTATTAGATTGCCTGTTATGAAACTAACACTATTAAAAATATCAAGGATCAACAAGTTTTATTCTAGTTTCCCCAACGCTGGGGAGTGTGTTGTCTCCAATTTTAATTTCCCCATTTTGCCATCAGATTCTGGTACACCTATAGTTGAGTGAATACAAATTACAAAGGAATAAATCAGAAACTAGCAAATTTTTATAATTTTATTATAATGTGTAATATTATACGAATCACTTCGAGTTACTTTTGACCCGTTCATAACTCGAGACCTATTTCATCTAAATACATGAAATTTAACACATTTATTAAAACCCCTTAGCTTATTTAAAATTTAAAATTTCATAAATGTGGCTAAAATTGTTTTTGATACATTAACATTTAAAAATCCGCATTTTGGTGACTGAACACATTTTTACTGTAATACAGGTACTCACGATATAATTATTTTATTTTATACGCCGATATTTCGACCCAGTTGCAGGGATCGTGGTCAAGGCTAGACTGAAAGTTATTGATATTTAGTGAAACAAGTGAATTAGCGATTCCACTGTGTAGAGTAATTTTACAAATAACAATATGTATATTCATTATCTATAAACACTAATAATTTCTAGACAAAAAGTAATGATATCTTATCAAAAACATAAATGTGAAATGAGAGCCAAGTTAAAAAAAAGTATTGAGATCTAAATGGGTTCCAAGTTCTATGTAATAAAGACAAAAATTTTAGTCATAGGGACATGTAATTCAAACTTTCAAAGCACCATGGCCGCCTATTTCTTGTATTTTGGAAAAAATTAAGTTAGATCTATAACTCGTCTTCCAGATATATTTTTTGTTTCTGCTTGTGATTCTTCTTCAATAATCAAATCTTGTAAATCTTCTTCATCTTGTTCAACCTAAAACAAACAAACAATGCAGTGTCAAATTAAATTAGCTAGGGAAACTATCTAGAATCTAAAAAATACCACAGTGTAAGCAAACAGACTAAGTTACCGGCAAAATTTGCTCTGCCCCCTCATCAACTTCTATCCCAGACAGATCAAATGTTTCTTTAACGACTGAAGTTCCTGATTTTGTAAATCTGAGTTTTGCTGGTTCCTGAACTACCTGAAACATAATAACTTAAGTGAGCGAAGGTAATGTTTTTGCTGCTACAGTCAGTAATAAGCCATACACAAAAATTCAAATGAGTCCAAACACGATGGTTCTACGCAGTGCCATCACTGAGATCCTTTACCCACCTTCGGAGTCCACCATCAGGTAGGTAACATCGTCAGTCACCAAGGTCTCAATGAGACCTTTCAAATGAGTCCAAGCACGATACTTCTACATAGTGATGTCACTGAGATCCTTTACCAACCTTCGGAGTCCACCATCAGGTAGGTGACATCATTAGTCACCAAGGTCTCCATGAGATCTTTTAAATGAGTCCAAGCAAGATGGTTCTACGTAGTGCCGTTACTGAGATCCTTTAACCACCTTCGGAGTCCACCATCAGGTAGATGACATCATCAGTCACCAAGGTCTCAATGAGACCTTTCAAATGAGTCCAAACACGATGGTTCTGTGTCGTGACGTCACTGAGATCCTTTACCCACCTTCGGAGTCTACCATCAGGTAGGTGACACCATCAGTCACCAAGGTCTCAATGAGACCTTTCAAATGAGTCCAAGCACGATACTTCTACATAGTGACGTCACTGAGATCCTTTACCCACCTTCGGAGTCCACCATCAGGTAGGTGACTTCATCAGTCACCAAGGTCTCCATGAGACCTTTTAAATGAGTCCAAGCACAATGGTTCTACGTAGTGCCGTCACTGAGATCCTTTACCCACCTTCGGAGTCCACCATCAGGTAGGTGACTTCATCAGTCACCAAGGTCTCCATGAGACCTTTTAAATGAGTCCAAGCACAATGGTTCTACGTAGTGCCGTCACTGAGATCCTTTACCCACGTTCGGAGTCCACCATCAGGTAGGTGACATCATCAGTCACCAAGGTCTCAATGAGACCTTTCAAATGAGTCCAAGCACGATACTTCTACATAGTGATGTCACTGAGATCCTTTACCCACCTTCGGAGTCCACCATCAGGTAGGTGACATCATTAGTCACCAAGGTCTCCATGAGATCTTTTAAATGAGTCCAAACACGATGGTTCTACGTAGTGCCGTTACTGAGATCCTTTAACCACCTTCGGAGTCCACCATCAGGTAGATGACATCATCAGTCACCAAGGTCTCAATGAGACCTTTCAAATGAGTCCAAGCACGATACTTCTACATAGTGACGTCACTGAGATCCTTTACCCACCTTCGGAGTCCACCATCAGGTAGGTGACGTCATGAGTCACCAAGGCCTCCATGAGACCTTTTAAATGAGTCCAAGCACGATGGTTCTACGTAGTGCCGTCACTGAGATCCTTTACCCACCTTCGGAGTCCACCATCAGGTAGGTGACATCATCAGTCACCAAGGTCTCAATGAGACCTTTCAAATGAGTCCAAACACAATGGTTCTACGTAGTGCCGTCACTGAGATCCTTTACCCACCTTCGGAGTCCACCATCAGGTAGGTGACATCATCAGTCACCAAGGTCTTAATGAGACCTTTCAAATGAGTCCAAACACGATGGTTCTATCTAGTGCCGTCACTGAGATCCTTTACCCACCTTCGGAGTCCACCATCAGGTAGGTGACATCATCAGTCACCAAGGTCTTAATGAGAGCTTTCAAATGAGTCCAAACACGATGGTTCTACGTAGTGCCGTCACTGAGATCCTTTATCCACCTTCGGAGTCCACCATCAGGTAGGTGACATCATCAGTCACCAAGGTCTCAATGAGACCTTTCAAATGAGTCCAAGCACGATACTTCTACATAGTGACGTCACTGAGATCCTTTACCCACCTTCGGAGTCCACCATCAGGTAGGTGACATCATCAGTCATCAAGGTCTCAATGAGACCTTTCAAATGAGTCCAAACACAATGGTTCTACGTAGTGCCGTCACTGAGATCCTTTACCCACCTTCGGAGTCCACCATCAGGTAGGTGACGTCATGAGTCACCAAGGCCTCCATGAGACCTTTTAAATGAGTCCAAGCACGATGGTTCTACGTAGTGCCGTCACTGAGATCCTTTACCCACCTTCGGAGTCCACCATCAGGTAGGTGACATCATCAGTCACCAAGGTCTCAATGAGACCTTTCAAATGAGTCCAAGCACGATACTTCTACATAGTGACGTCACTGAGATCCTTTACCCACCTTCGGAGTCCACCATCAGGTAGGTGACATCATCAGTCATCAAGGTCTCAATGAGACCTTTCAAATGAGTCCAAACACAATGGTTCTACGTAGTGCCGTCACTGAGATCCTTTACCCACCTTCGGAGTCCACCATCAGGTAGGTGACATCATCAGTCACCAAGGTCTTAATGAGACCTTTCAAATGAGTCCAAACACGATAGTTCTATCTAGTGCCGTCACTGAGATCCTTTACCCACCTTCGGAGTCCATCATCATTTAGGTCTCCATCCGCCGTCAAACGAAATTCTCAAGATAGCTAAAACGTTCAAAAAATAAACACACTAAAAATAATGTACTCAATATACTTACCAATAGTTTTGGAGACCTCGGTCACGTTTCACTTTACATTTATTCATAAATTTAGCCACAGTCAGTCTTACTCTATGATAGGGTCAATAAACTAAACGACATTATAATCTACTTTACATATATTTACAAACTTAATTTCTATTGTTCTTTTACGAAATATTTATATTTGTACTGTTTACAATATGACTTCATTCAAAAATTTTTCAAAACGTGAAGTTTTAGTTTTTATTTGGAAAAAATAACGCGCGTACAATCCACCCGTCACAAGAGTCATCGAGACACTGATCCGAGACTCCCGAGCACGCGACGCAGGGCTTAGCGGGGGCGCTCCAGTGGGGTAATGGTGAAGTTTTGGGTTTTTATTCATTATTTAAAAATATTAAAAGAATTAAGAAAAAAACAACTATACAAATTGTGAAACACGTCATTACATATTTTTTAGTACAAAATTCATGCCGAAATATTTAACCGTTACAGAGAACATTTACAATTTAGGTTGAAGAAGGACCTATTTAACAAAATTTTTTCCCAATATTTGGGCGAGGTTATTAAAATTTTAAACTATACAATATCATTGTGATGACCTTCAGTATACCATATATTTTTTATATGGAAATCGCACAAAAGGATTCATCTGCAATCTTCTTCAAACTTACAGTATTTTTGAGATTTGAGCGAGCCAATCCCCTTAAGCAATTGTGTGCTTAAGGCGAGCGTATTCGACCGTTGTAGGCATTTTGTTCACTGCCCTTTACCCCGCTCCCCTGAGTGTAAACTCGACCGCCACGCCGTGAGCCGGCCGCGCGCGGCTGTGAGGTTAATGACCCCGTGCGTAGCTGTAGATCCTACATAGCCTAGTTGGTAGTGGACCTGCCTGCGAACTGCGAAGCGAGGGGTTTCGGGTTCGATTTCCGGCCGGGGCAAATATTTATGTGACAGATAAATATTTGTACTCGTGTCATGGCTGTTATTGTGATGTGTTATATGTGTAGTACATGCCACCCGCGACACAGGTAAATACTTGTAACCTACTGCGGGGGTATGAGTGTGGAAGGGTTTTATTATTATTATTATTATTATTAGTAACTGCTCTGAGTTGGGGTGTAAGTATACTTTATTTTGATTTATTCATTGGAATTTTAGGTGTAATAAAATAAGAGTAATGATAATTTTAGCTTATCCAGTGGAGACTAGAGGTGAGTGGAGACTGACTTGAAATTTTATGATACGAAACTGTCCAATGGAGACTAGAGGTGAGTGGAGACTGACTTGAAATTTTATGATACGAAACTGTCCAGTGGAGACTAGAGGTGAGTGGAGACTGACTTGAAATTTTATGATACGAAACTGTCCAGTGGAGACTAGAGGTGAGTGGAGACTGACTTGAAATTTTATGATACGAAACTGGCCAGTGGAGACTAGAGGTGAGTGGAGACTGACTTGAAATTTTATGATACGAAACTGTCCAGTGGAGACTAGAGGTGAGTGGAGACTGACTTGAAATTTTATGATACGAAACTGTCCAGTGGAGACTAGAGGTGAGTGGAGACTGACTTGAAATTTTATGAAACGAAACTGTCCAGTGGAGACTAGAGGTGAGTGGCTGAGTGCAGACTGACTTGAAATTTTATGAAACGAAACTGTCCAGTGGAGACTAAAGGTGAGTGGATAACAAATAAGTAGGTACTTACATACAAAATTGACTAATATCATCTAAATACTAACAAAAAATAACCAACTTCAAAATAACTCGAAAACTACTTGTCAAATCTCCCTCAAATTTATGTGGAACCACATGATACGCACCAGCTTTCTATCAAAAAAAGAATCATCAAAATCGGTTCACCTACAAATAAGTAGGTACTTACATACAAAATTGACTAATATCATCTAAATACTAACAAAAAGTAACCAACTTCAAAATCGAAACGAGCTTTTTTTTCAAAATGGCGGACTTGTAGGTATGCCAGGTTCCGTACAAAAATCTTCAAACCCTTTGGATAAGATATTTTACAAGTATGTTGAGAATGATAAAAAGTATAAGAATAATTTAAAATAAAATACCTAAAGATACGTAAAAAATAATAAAAACAAAAAAATTAAAATGTGTGCCATTCACACATTTTAGAACTTAGAAGTGAAACCTTCAAAAATTTTGTTTTCAAGATAATGAGACGAATGTAAAATTTCGGGAAGATGATAATTGTAGGTTTTACTATTCCACTCCACTCCACTCCACTCCACAAATTTTGACTTTTGACTTTTTTGCCTTTTTTGACTTTAGACTTTAGACTTTTTTGACTTTTTTTGACGTTTTTGACTTGACTGTTGACTTTTGACTTTTTTGACTTTTTTGACTTTGACTTTTCTTACTTTTTTCACTTTATTGACTTTTTTGACTTTTGACTTTTTTGACTTGACTTTTTTTACTTTTTTGACTTGACTTTTTTGACTTTTTTGACTTTTGACTTTTGACTTTTGACTTTTTTGACTTTTTTGAATTTTGACTGACTTTTTTGACTTTTTTGACTTTTGACTTTTTTGACTTTTTTGACTTTTTTGACTTTTGACTTTTTTGACTTTGACTTTTTTGACTTTTGACTTTTTTGACTTTTGACTTTTGACTTTTTTGAATTTTGACTTTTTTGACTTTTTTGACTTTTTTGACTTTTTTGACTTTGACTTTTTTGACTTTTTTGACTTGACTTTTATGACTTTTTTGACTTTTGACTTTTGACTTTTGACTTTTTTGAATTTTGACTTTTTTGACTTTTTTGACTTTTGACTTTTTTGACTTTAGACTTTTGAGTTTTGACTTTTTTGACTTTGACTTTTTTGACTTGACTTTTTTGACTTTTGACTTGTTTGAATTTTGACTTTTTTGACTTTTTACTTTTTTGACTTTTGACTTTTGACTTTTGACTTTTGACTTTTGACTTTTTTGAATTTTGACTTTTTTGACTTTTTTGACTTAGACTTTTTTGACTTTTTTGACTTGACTTTTATGACTTTTGACTTTTGACTTTTTTGACTTTTGACTTTTTTGACTTTAGACTTTTGACTTTTGACTTTTGACTTTTGACTTTTTTGAATTTTGACTTTTTTGACTTTTGACTTTTTTGACTTTGACTTTTTTGACTTTTTTGACTTGACTCTTTTGACTTTTTTGACTTTTGACTTGTGACTTTTGACTTGTTTGAATTTTGACTTTTTTGACTTTTGACTTTGACTTTTTTGACTTGACTTTTTTGACTTTTTTGACTTTTGACTTTTGACTTTTTTGACTTTTTTGAATTTCGACTTTTGACTTTTTTGACTTTTTTGACATTTTTGACTTTCGACTTTTTTGACTTTTGACTTCAAGAAGTTTTCACTTCAATAATCATTTTTTCAAAACAATTTTCCATTTATTTCATAACGCGCCTAAATAAGGTATAACTTCAAAAAAGAAAACTGTCTCTCAAGCTCCCAGCCGTCACGACGAGTCGTTTGGCGACTGACACATGCTCAAGGGTGGTAGCTATCCATGCGAACCCCATGGAGAAATAATAATAGTAATAATGGTATTAAATTTAAAATCAATATTACCAATATAATCCCTCGAGGGGCCCTACCACCAGCGGGCCGGATTTAGTCGCCTTTTTTTTTTTTTTTTTTTTTTTTCATTTATTTAATACATAAAGCAGATTTACAAAAACTTAACTCATAAAGCTTTGCATAAACCGTATCGGTTTGTCCGCAAGCTTGTTAACCTCATACACAAGAAAAGATAAATATTATAAGGTTAATAAAATTAACTACCTACCTAATTACTAAAATATGTTTGCTTCTATTTGTTAAATGCTATAAATTTGCTATTGTTATACAATCTTCATGACTAAAGTTAAGCAAAAACAGGATAGTCATCGCGTCTTGGCGCACTGATAGGAAACCGGTTTAGACAACCGTGCAAGTGCAAGCAAGACAGGTACAATACTCGCATATTGTGCATCCTATTTACTGGAATGAACAATCTACAGGTTGATGCATTATTTAAATACTTTTGTATTATTTTGTTTATTTATAATTATTCTTTTGGTATTTTAGGTATTATTAAATTTACTTTGTTATGCTTACACATTAGATTAATTGTTAAGCTAATTGATTAAATTCTTTGACAATTTATTTTATCTAGTTTTTCCATACATATTATAACATTATTTTTAAGAATTTTGAAGCAGGTCATAGAAGTATTTTTTATATTTAAGCTTAAAGTTTTCTTCCTTAATGTCTAACAATATTTTTAATGGAATTTCGTTCATAAGAGTAGGTATTAGATATTTGTTTGTGCGTTTTCCGTAAAAGTTATATGTCCTGGGGATCAAAAGTTTTTTCTGTGCAATTTTTCTTGTAAATGTTGAATGTTCTATTTTTATTTGTACATCTTTATTATGAAATTGTTCAATTAATATTAACATTTTTATTTTAGAATGAATTGGTAATATCTTGCAATATTTAAAAATTCCTATAATATCATTATTTTGGTATAGCCTTATTTTAACTTTTGTGGGTATTATTATTTTAAGTATTCTTAACTGTAAATTATAAATTTTATCCAAATAAGATTTGAAAGTTCTCCCATAACTTGTAAGTCCATATGAAATAATAGACTCAGCAAGTGCGTTGTACAAATTAATTAAGACGGAAAAAGGTACTTTATATTTAAGGATCGCAAATTTAGCTAGCATAGCCCTTAATTTCATACATACAGAGTCAATATGGTAGCTCCAGTTGAATCTCTCGTCTACGATTAGACCTAAGTAAGTGTACTGTGTGACTTGCTCAATGCGGTCACATTTACATCTATTAACCATTGACGTATTATTATGTAGACAGTCATGATCATGTGCGACTATTGATAGTGGTTGATGAACATTCACCAAATGACTCGAGCGAACGTGTAGGATCTTGGTTTTATTTGCATTTATTACAAGTCCTGTGTCATGTGACCATTTACAAAGGTTAGTGAAATCCTCTGCTATCATTTTTTCCGCTAGTTTTAAATTTTTATTCGCTACTAAGAGGCAAGTATCATCAGCATATTGATACATCGTACTATGTTCAATCAAGTTTTTCATGTCGTTGACGTATGCCAGAAAGTGTACGGGACCAAGCACTGATCCCTGGGCTGTTCCATTATTAACTGGTATCTTTTCACTTAGTTCTTCAGCTATCCTAACTTGATAATCCCTATCTCTCAAATAATCTTCACACCATTTTAATAGAGGTCCCCGAATTCCTGAATCGTCCAACTTCTGTATTAGTGTGTCATGTCTTAGTGTTTCAAATGCCTTGCTAAAGTCTATAAATAGCAGAATTACATGCTGTTTGTTTTCTAGGCAGTTATTAATTTCGTCAGTAAATTTTGTGAGCAAAGAACAAGTTGATTTATTTCTTTGAAATCCGTACTGTGCATCAGATAAGACGTTATGGGACGTGTAAAAGTTTTGTATCTGGTTGCAAATGAATTTTTCAACTATCTTATCTATTACTGGGAGGATCGTGATTGGTCTATAGTTCTCGTAGTCACAGTGAGACCCCTTTTTATAGATAGGCCTGACAATTCCTCTTTTTAGCTCTGTGGGGTACATTCCTGTCCGTACACTAGTATTTATTAACTTAACTATTGCATTGGTGATTTTTTTAGACAATGATTTCAAATCTATGCAACGAATGCCATCAGCACCAGCTGATTTGTGTATATTTAGTTTATTTATTATTTGAGAGATACTAGTATTATCCGCAGGCTTAAAGAACATAGATCTATTCTCAGGGAATGTGTAAGTTGCTTTATTTAGAATATTTTGCTTACAATCTATCAGAATCTTCTTAGCATTATTATCAAATGCTCTTGCAAAATTATTAGCCAACTCTTTTATCGTTACGTTATTTTTTTTAAATGCCTTTAGTATAGCTGTATCTACTGATTTGATGATCCTGCCTGTTAATGAATTGAGTATATTCCACATTTTTTTTGGATTGTTCCGATTTTTATTTATTTCATCATTATAATATTTATTTCGCGAATTTTCTATTATTTTTCTTGTTTTATTTCTATGTTTATTATATTTTAGTCTAAGTATTTTATCACTTGGATCTTTTTTCCACTCATTAAATAGCATATCTCTTTTTTCACATAAATTATTTATATTATTGTTTATCCATTTATCTTTGTTTCGTTTGCTCGTTAGGTGATTTTTTATTATTTCATATTTAGATTCGTTATAACATTTAACAAAACTATTTTTGATGTACATATATATTTCTTTAGGACAATGCATTTCTTCGATAACGTTCCAATCGATACTATCAAGTGATATTTTTAATTTATTGTAGTCAATTTTCTGTTTAATAATTACATCATCCTGTACATTGTTGTTTATTCCAATACCGACGCAAGACAGCACGCACATGCGGTGGTCTGCCATAACTGTGCCGAGCGCTGCTGAGTAAAGGTCTAACGATCGCGATCTAGCAAAGATATGGTCGATACAACTTTGAGTGATTGTTTCATTACGTGTTTCTATTCGAGTATAGTCTGATATCGCGCTCGTTAGGCCACTCTCAGCCATACAATTTATGTAGTAATCACGTATGTTGTCCCTATTTTTTAGGTTGATATTGGTGTCTCCGAGTACGTAGCAATCAGTGTTTTTAAAGTTGTCCATACATAATAGGTCTTTTAGTTCGGTTATGAACAGGTATTTGCTTTCGTTGGGTGGTCTATATATTGCACATATGTGTGCCGAATAGCAAAGAGTGGTAGTAATTTTGACAATAAGTGACTCACAGTGTGTTAATTTATTCTCATTACAAATTTGGAAAGTATGACAATTTTTGATGTACATAATAATACCTCCACCTCTTCTCTGTTCACGAAGCATACTACACATTTCATAACCGTTTATACAAAAGAATTGAGTTAGGTCGTTGCGCACAGAAATACCCACTTCCGTTAGAATAATTACGTCTAAATCTATTCGAGATTCATTAATAATTTGCAATAGTAAACTGAAATTTTTGACTATAGATCTAATGTTTACATGAACTATGTTAAAACTAGGCGAATTTTTAGGAAGATAATTACTGAAATCATTTATGTTATGGGAATCGCAAATTTCAATTATTTCCAAAGTACTGCCCTACTCTAAGTATTCTATTACCGACGGTTTTTACTTTCCATAGCTGTTTTTTCTATGTCATCGTTGTTTCTAATGATCTTAGGCTTATCGTTATCGTTCTGTCGTACGAGGATTCTGCCGCCTTGGAACCATATATATTTATGAGTGTCCTTGAGTTTGTCCTTAGTTTGCCACAGTAGATTTTTATTAGCTGTAGATAGGGCACGTCGTAGGATGATCTTAGACTTAGCTACGGCTAGGTCAGCGCCGGAAACTATCTCCTCTGCAGTAATTGTCTCCTTTCTTGCCGCACGTATCCACTGGTCTACTTGATCTTCTCCATGCAACGTAACGTGAATCACGCCTTCTTTTCCATATTTTCCCTTCAATCTTTTCACTGTATTTATAGTCTTAGCGTCAATATTAAGCTTCGTGGCAATCTTCACCGATGTATTTTCCAGATTTTCAGTTTTTAACTCGGGCACTCCAGCAATTTCCACTACATTATTAAGTTGTTTTTGTTCTATTGTACCAATATATTGTTCCAGAGCATCCACTTTTAGCTCCAGGTGCTTATTTTGATTGGTCAAATGGACATTCTTCTTTTCGAGTTCTTTTATTTTTTCGTTTAACATATCTAATGTTTTCATTGTTTCATACATTTTCTTACAGCTTTGGTCTAGCGCTTCGTTCACTGAAGATATTTCTTTCTTTACGGCTTTCTTTACCTCAATTGAAATATCATTGATGAGTTTTTTCATAGCATAGGATTCGCTATCACTTTCTATGTTCTTCGTACTTGTCTCTTCATCCTCTTCATCTTCTTCTAGCATGATGAATGATTTTCGTCTTGGTGACTCTTTACGACACTCCTCGCACGTCCATTCTAAGCTCTCGGTATTGCGCAGTGCCGACAGTTGTTTCGCTGATAAACCAGTACAGGCCTGGTTTGCATGCACTAATTTGGAGCACTTATTACACTCGAGCATTGGAGATTTTTTAGGAATCGTTTTGTCACAGTTATCACACTTAGGCATATTTATTATATTTAGGAAGGTAGTTGATAAATCTTAGGATACGAATATGAGTTGACCGTCTCTAATGACGCCGCGAGGCTAACTGACTTTTACGACACCCATCCGGCTTGGGATAGTATTAGATAATAATTGTGTAATTAGCACTTGACTTATACCAATACCCAAATACTATAATAGTAACTAAAGTATAAAAACGAAAAATTTTTATTATTTCAAATTACAGCAGTGTGGATACTGCTCTTTCGCATGTGTCGCGTTGGTTCACTATCAATAATTTGCTTTTAAATGCAAAAAAAACTAAATGTATAGAGTTTGTACTACCTAATGTTAAAAAAGTTAACAAATCTCTCAGACTGAATAATGAAATATTGCACATGGAGGAATCCACGGTCTTTTTAGGGGTGACCTTAGATAGTAAACTTCAGTGGGGCCCACATATAACAAATCTCGCGACTAAACTCGGTAGGGCTGCTTATGCTGTTAGGAAAATAAGGCAGTTTACTGACGTCGAAACTGCTAGGATGGTTTATTTTGCATATTTTCACAGTATTATGTCATATGCCATCTTGCTGTGGGGCAAAGCAGCCAGTATAGAACAAATTTTCATACTACAAAAAAGAGCTATTAGGGCTATTTATAAACTTAGATCTCGTGAAACTTTGCGTGACAAGTTCAAAGAAATAGGTATACTTACAGTAGCCTCACAATATATCTATAGTAACGTGGTTTTTATACGGAATAATATAAGCGCGTATAAACAAAATTTTGATATCACTAATCGCCAAACAAGAAAAATGCACCAGTTAGTAACGCCATCTTACCGTCTTTCTAAAGTGAAGCGATCTTTTATGGGCCGTGGTGTACAGTTCTATAATAAAATCCCAAAGTTAATACGTGATTTGCCAGGGGAATTATTTAAGAAACATGTAAAATCTCAACTTTTAGGCAAAGGCTACTATACTGTAGATGAGTACATAAATGACAAAGACGCATGGAAATGACCAGATCTGCAACCAGTTCCGTACAGGCTAGTGATACTTCTTTGTAAGAAATATACCAATGTATTTTATTTTTAAAAGATGTGCTGAGGAGTTTCTTTCGGCTTTTCTTCTCCTCCATGACAAAGCACCTTTCCGAAAAGCTGGTAAATTAAAAAAATGACGTGCATAAGTGTATCAATGATACCTACATGAATAAATGATTTTGAATTTGAATTTGAATTTGGACAGTACCTAATACGTAATATAAGTTCAGAAGGCGCGCGCGCCAAATTCGAAATTAAAATTAGTGTCGGAAATTCGACAACGTGCGGCTGCGATGCCGATTAGCACAGGTCCTACCTCGAAGGCGACTGGCGCGAGAGTAAAATTGAGTAAATTAACGCGTCGGGCGTTTCGTTGCTCGTGGAAAGGGAAAAAATAGAAATTGAAAGGGAAGTTTTTCAAAATTTCAAATTATGATCAGAAAGAAATATTGGTATCTATAGGACCTATACTGTGGTATATTTTTTATTATCTGGAAGCGATTAAAACGCGAATAAAACGCCATTTTTATGCCAGATTAGACCCCACTTTGTGATTTATTTCTATCCAATGAAATAATTGCTATCGTGTATCAAGTATGAGGGAACGAAAGAACAAAGACTGTAAAATAACATATATTTTTTTTAGAATTGTATTATGTACCATTTATGAACAAAACACCTTCAAAAATACCATTTCTTGGGATAATATCGCCTTAAAGGATATATACGAGTAGGATGAACCGGATAAATAAGCTACGGCTTATTTAAAATATCGGCTTATTTATTGGAACGAAGTTTCTTATGGTACGTTGCGAAAGGGGGCTAGGCGGAAAATTTGGTAACGACACTTTTTGCCGGTAACGAAAAGTTGTAACGACACTTTTTGCTATCCTAGTACTGACTGCAAGGAACTTCGTTCCATCCGGGTGTCCCTTGACACCTCTCAAGTTTTTTTTTATATTTCGGTACTGCTTAAAAAAAGACCAACATGTCGTGTTAATCACTGCAGTTTTTTCCTAAAATATTTATATAAGCTAATATTCACAAAAAAAGTTAATAAGCATAAATCACAATACTTTGTGTTTTTTAATAAGATCAACTCAAAACCAAGTCCAATTGCTTTTATGACTTCAACCCTCCCTCCGCCTCATCTAAGGTAATTAACCAGAAGGAGGCGTTATTGATGTAAGTATAAGAAATAATGATAATGAACAGGTAACTTACCACCGACAGCGATACACGTTAGGTTGACCTCCGTGCCCTCATCGTAAGGCCCCAGAATCCCGCCCTGGACTTCGTTGCCTTCTTGGTTTAACACTATGAGCCGCTCTGGTGGTACTGAAAACAAAGGCAAAGGTTTAAGATTGCTCATCAATCAGGAGTTACCTACTGCTTATGCTTAGTACATATGTAACTGGCACCAAAGACTCGGGTCTGTTGGTTGGCTTACCTTGATTTGCAGATAGATAGATCTTTAAGAGTTAAGACTAGATAATGCAAGCCATATACCTACTTCTGTCTTTCTAATAATCTAAATTTTACTAACAAAAAATAACAGACTTCAAAATAACTCAAAAACTTCTTGTCAGATCTCAATGTACGTGGGACCACATGACAAGCACCAGCTTTCGATTAAAAAAGAATCATCAAAATCGGTTCACCCAGTCGAAAGTTCTGAGGTAACAACAATAATAAAATACATTCGAATTGAATACCTTTCTTGAAGTCGGTAAAAACGGATGAATTCAATATCAGACTCGTCTTAAATAAAGTATATCCAGAAATACTTTCTATCTCCTATGAAAACTAAAAGACATTTCAGCAGGTTTTATTGCAAACTCGTTTTCCTGGTTTCATGGTTTTCTTTATTATCCCTTAAATGTTTGAAATACGCATTTTAAATTAACAAAATATGAATGCAGTCTTTATAACGAGTTGTGTAATTCAATATATTATCAGGTGATGATAATGACCAAAATATTTTTCATATTCTCCATTTAACTCGCATAAAAAAGTGAGATTTATTAAAACTTTATTTGTCTCGTTCATATATTTATATTCACATATTACATGAATTCACCTATAAACTCGCCAAATTCCAATATTTCTGTCCAGCAAAGCAAATACATAATTATAGTGAAAGGTCCACAAATAATGGCACTCTAACTGACCAATATTGGCCCACACAAATACACAGAGCCATACACAATGTCTTCGATTATATCAAAAAGAATTAATAATCTGTTAAACAGTGACCATGACACCTCCCGTGCTTCGTGATTTATGAGTCCATGCTAAATACCGACTGATGAAAGATTAATAGTCGTCTACAACATTAATTACACTGCATTATACGAAAAATAAATAGGAAAGCCAACACGAAATAGATACAGGCTAATTGCTTCAATAAATCAACTCGGGAGGGTGGTAGCGTTAATGAAAGATACAATTATCTTATTTCCTCGGTTCTTTTCCTTAAACTTTTGTAATAACCCAACTTTGTAGATACTCGTACATTCATACTGTACAAGCACTTCGCGTTTCCTTAATCTGTTTTCTTATTGGTATCGCTTTGAAGAGTTTAATTAGTAGATAGGGAGTAATTAGGAAGTAAAAGGTATCGGTAGGAAATATTTTTTACACCCAGATCGTCGTATTGGGACTCGTTGAATATAATGGTGTAAAGGTTGTCCCATCCATCCATCTTGGTCTAAGTCAATCTATTGCGTGGTGCGCTGACTTATCGGTCTGGTTAATGGCGTAAAGCTCTTTCTTGTGGAGATCAGTCAGCTACGTTTTATTGATTACTAATAACCGCCCTCGCTTTGCTTCGGTTTCCGTATAGATCCCTAATTTTTTTTCAATATATTATAGCCCATGTTACTCAGAAACAAAAGAGCATCCTATTGGTGAAAGAATTTTTGAAATCGGTCCAGTAGTTTTAAAGTTAACCTGTACGGGCTAACACCGTACATTCCTTAACATTTAGTATTGTCAGCATTTTTGAGTACCGCGCGAGGGAAATTATAACAATTAAGTTAGTACATTAGCAATCGTCGCCCGCGTCGCGTGTACTCAGCTAGCGAATTGTATTTAGGAGATAATTATATTAATAAAGTGAATTTACCTAAACAACAGCCTTTACCTAGCACCTTCTACATGGTCCTTCGAGTCTCCGTACAGACGGGACCCAGTTTCGAGTGTGCGGAGTGAACTAGCAATTTTGGATCACAGTGCCAAGCTTCGGATTACATTGGATTGCGCAAAGGCAAGCAGCGTCGGAATCCAAGTAAGATCATTCCAATTACTTTATATATTAAGCAAGCAACCAACTAACTAGCAATGGAATCTTTATTAGAAAAGCAAGAAGATTTAATTGATGCTATACGTAAACTAGGCATTAATTTTATGAAAGATGGAGCGGAGAGAAAAGCGAATGTTGATTACTTTAATCGTAAGTTGGAAACCTTAGAGACTTACTGGAAGGAGTTCGAGAGCAACCATCTACAATTATCAAGGTACGATACCCGTGAGGAATCTTATCATATCAACGGAGATTATTCACACACGATGTCGTCGTATAAGTCGTTGAAAGAGACGATTATGAAGCAGCAAGCAGATCTATTATCTCGGGTGGCTAAAGACTCAGCTGAGCAGGTAACCTTACAGCCTGGGACACTAAAGCAAGCAGAGAAGGAGCAAAGTCGTGATCAACCAGCAGCCGCTAGCCAGTCTCTGTCACGAGACGTCCAGGAGCCAGCGGGACGCTCAGCACAGCATCAGCAACAGGTATCTAGGGGAGTATCTAGTAGAGGTGATGATATGTTACGTAAGCAGTATGTAAACTTCAGGGCTTTCTCTAGGACGGTAGCTAATATTGAGGTGGACAATATTAACGAAAAATGGGAGTTTGAGGATACGTTGAGAAATTTAGAGTCACGTTGGTCTGCGATAGACAACCTACATTGGGAAATTGAAGCCGAGATGGATGGAGAGGAGTCTACTTATCAGGGAGTATTTAGCATGCATGAGGAAACTTACTTTAACCTAAAGAAGAACATTAATCGTAAAATGTGGGCAGTATCTCATAGAGAAAAATCTACACCAGTCATGGACATACCTACGTTCACAGGTAGCTACAATCAATGGACCTCTTTTAAAGATTTATTTTTTGAAGCGGTACACAACAATCCATCTTTATCGAATGCACAAAAGATGCAGTTTCTAAAGAGCAAGCTGAGAGGTGAAGCGGAGTCATTGATTCGTCATATGCCAGTTAGTTCCGATAACTACTCTGTGTGCTGGGATATCTTAAATAATCGTTACAATAACAAAAAGCAAATATTCACATCTCATATGAATTTATTGTTGAATATTCCTAACGCTCAACAACCGTCGGTAATACATATTAAAAAACTTCATGACTCTATTGTAGAAAACTTAAACGCTGTCAAGAACCTCGGTGTGGATACTAGCACGTGGGATCCTATTTTAGTTTATCTTTTATCCCAAAAGTTAGACTCGAACACCTTTGCGGACTACATCGAATCTATAAAAAATCCGAGGGAACTTCCTAACCTTCAAGATTTTATGTCTTTCCTGGAATTCAAATTTACAACCTTAGAAGCATCTCGTAGAAAACAAGAGCAATCTACGCATAAAACTAGCATACCTAAACCTAACTACAATAACTTAAAATCAAATAACTTTACATCAAATAATATTGCACAGAAACATTTCGCATCATACAATAATACGAAACCCGCTTGGAAACCGACTGCTAACGGATATGGTTTCAAGTGTCTTCTTTGCAAGCAACCGGATCATTTATTGTATCAATGCAACAATTTTATTAACATGCCGCATAACTTAAAACTTAAAACGGTGAACCAAATGAATATTTGTAAGAATTGCTTGTTCGATCATAACGGAAAGGAATGTATTTCTACTAAAAGGTGTCGCAATTGTAAGTGCAAGCATCACACTTTATTGCACGACGCATGCCTACAAGCCACGCCATCAACTTCACTTGAAACGTCGAAACACGTGTCTAATACAACTCATGTGACACAAGGGGATGAATCTCAGGTTCTTCTAGCAACAGCCTTAGTATATGTTACAGCAGCAAACGGTTCTAAACATATTATGCGCGCTTTGATAGATCAGGGGTCGCAAGTATCATTGATAACTGAAAACGCAGCTCAGATATTAGGAATAAAGCGTAGGGGTTGCAGTGGGGTAGTTTTTGGTATAGGACAGAAGCAAAGCAACAGCAAAGGGATGATAAATATCGAATGTTCGTCTATGTACAGCGAATTTTCATTTAATGCAGACGTACTTGTGATGAATAACTTAATCAAAAATCTACCCACTCAATCATTTAATAAACCATCGTGGTCACATATAAACGGCGTCCAGCTAGCGGATCCAGAATTTAACGTCAGTCGTCGCGTTGATTTATTATTTGGGGCGGATATTTATTCTACCATTATGTTAGGTGGAATCATTAAAAGCGAGGATAGTTCACTACCTATTATACAACAAACACATCTGGGATGGATTTTATGCGGGTCTATGATGAAAACTCTACACTGCAATGTAGTCTTAAATAACATAGAGGATATTAAGAAATTTTGGGAATTAGAGGATATCGAGGATAGCTCAACTTTATCTAGCGAGGATCAGGAGTGTGTTGAATTTTATAAAGCGACTACGGAACGCCAAAGCGACGGTAGGTACGTAGTCAGATTACCGATGAAGACGAATGAGTTACACACTCTAGGGTTGTCAAAAAACATAGCGATAGCGCAATTCCTCAACCTTGAGAAAAAGCTAATAAGACAGCCACAGCTAGCGAGCCAGTATAGGGACTTCATAGCGGAATACAAGGACTTGGATCATATGAGACAATGTGATGATGAGGCGCAGGATTGCTACCTACCACATCACTGTGTACAGCAAGCGGGGGAAAACAACATCAATAAATTCCGAGTCGTATTCAACGCGTCCGCTAAAACATCTACGGGGGTAAGCCTTAATGACGTCATGCTTCGCGGACCGAATCTACAAAAGGATCTTCAGTCTTTGATCATAAAATGGCGACAGTATCGGTATGTAGTGACAGCTGATATTGAGAAAATGTACCGCCAAATTATAGTAAATAAAGCGGATCAGGTTTTCCAAAAAATCATTTGGCGGGATTCAATCAACGAGCAACTTAAATCGTACCAATTGAGGACTGTAACATACGGGTTAAAAGCCGCACCATTCTTAGCAATGATGACGTTGAAACAGCTGGCTGAAGACGAGCGAGAGAAATATCCAGAAGCGTTTAAGGTCCTAAAAGAAGACTTTTTTATGGATGATCTCTTAACAGGTGCTCACTCAATAGACGAAGGTCAACAATTAATAAATAATCTTAACAAATTAGTAAAATCGGGTGGATGTACTTTGAGGAAATGGGCTTCAAATTATATCGATTTACTTGAAAGCTTAAAAGAAGATCATAAACGTAGCAATAACCAGTTTATTTTTAAATCTGATGATACAAAAACCTTGGGCCTGACCTGGAACGTAGGGGAGGATACATTTACTTTTAAACACCAACTAAGCGATGATTTAACGTCAAAGCCGACAAAACGAATTTTACTAAGCGAAATTTCAAAACTATTTGATCCTCTGGGGTGGCTATCTCCGGTCGTCATGAATTTAAAATTATTATTTCAAGAAGTTTGGAAAGCTGGCCTTGACTGGAACGACCCAGTACCGGACGATATTTTTTCAAATTGGGTAAAATTAAGACGGGATATAGACAACATCGAGCACTGTAAGGTACCTAGATGGATTGGAAGCTGTAAAGGTGACACTATTCAGTTGCATGGATTTTGTGACTCATCATTAAGGGGCTATGCATGCGTTATTTACGCGCGAATTCAAAACAACGATAAAACATCGATTGTATTAGTAGCCGCTAAAACCAAACTCGTACCGTTAACAAAAGATGTCACATTACCGAGGTTAGAACTTAGCGGAGCTCAGTTACTGTCCAAACTAATGAACAAAATTTTACAAATTTTATCAAGCTGTAAAATCGAAGTCTACGGGTGGTGTGACTCTAAAGTAGTCCTAGGTTGGTTACAAGGCGATCCAGGAAGGTGGAAGCCTTTCATAAGCAATCGAGTCAAGCTTATCACTTCAGTAATGCCTAGTCGTTGTTGGAGTTACGTAAAGTCGTCTGAAAACCCCGCTGACTGTGCCAGTCGGGGTCAGCTAGCTACACAGTTACGTGAAAATACCTTGTGGTGGGAAGGACCAGCTTGGCTGACGTCATTTAAGCAAAAAGAAGAGCAAGAGATATATACAACCGACATTGAAATACGAGCAAAGCTATCAAACGTCATTCAAACTGATTCTACGGAACCCACAATAATTAATGAGCTCTTACTTAGACATAATTCAATAACAAAAATAATTTCCATTGTTGCATGGATACTACGGGCGATGAACTTGAAACGTAAACAGCTGCCAACATATCTTACGTTGCAAGAATTACACAAAGCGAAATTACTTATTACTAAACACGTGCAAGCTTGCGAGTTTAGCGAAGACATTAATTATTTGAAGAAAAATAATACTTTAAAATCAAACAGCAAGTTATTAAATCTAAATCCATTTATCGATCGGGACGGTATTTTGCGCGTCGGCGGGAGACTAGAAAAATCTAATTTAAATCCTGAAACTAAACATCCAGCTATATTACCTCATAACAGCCGCTTAACAACCCTAATCATTGACGAAGCACATAAACAAACCTTTCACGGGGGTGCCCGGCTAACCGCTACGTGGATAAGACAGAAGTGGTGGATTCTGGGAGGAAACAGAGCGGTCAAAAAGCAAATTAGAATGTGTGTTATTTGTAGAAAGCATAAACCTCAGCATCAGCACCAACTAATGGGAAACCTTCCAGAATCAAGAACTACACAGGCCCCACCCTTCTATCATACGGGGGTGGATTTAACGGGATTTGTAGACATCAAAGCAAATAGTGGTAGAGGCATTAAAACTACTAAAGGGTATATTGTGTTGTTCGTGTGTATGGTAACCAAGACCGTACACATTGAGCTAGTTTCAGACCTGACAAGCGCAGCCTTTTTATCAGCCTTGAGGAGGATGGCTGCCAGACGTGGTGCGCCGCACCATATGTACAGCGATAATGGCACCAACTTTATCAAGGGGAATCGGAGCCTACAGGAGGAGTACTTCGAGCTACAACAAATTATTGATAAAGATTTCTTGAAGGAAGTTACAGATATGAACATCGAGTGGCATTTCCAAGCTCCACGGTGGCCAAGCGTTTCGGGATTGCAAGAAAGAGGAATTCGTAGTATCAAGAGTCATTTAAAACCGGTGATCGGTGACCAAAAGCTAACCTTTGAAGAGTACTCGACACTCCTAGCCCAAGTTGAAGCGTGCCTCAACTCGAGACCGCTTTGTGCGCTGACAGAAGATCCAGAAGACCTTGAGGTATTGACACCAGCTCACTTTCTTACCTGCCGAGCCGATTTAACAGTAATTGAAACGAATAAGGATGCGAGAACTAGATGGCAGTTGGTAAGAAAACTGTTAGATGATATCTGGAAGAGATGGAAAACGGAGTATTTAACCCAGCTAACGGTGAGAAGCAAGTGGCTCAAGCGGCAGCAGAACATTAAGATTGGTGATATCGTTTGCATCCACGAGGACCTCCTACCACCTGGAAAATGGTCAATGGGTAGAGTAGTGGAATTACATCCGGGAACTGATGGCATTGTACGAGTCGTGACCCTGAAAACAAGAAATGGCTACATGAAAAGACCGGTCCTAAAGCTATCTGTGCTACCTGTGCAACAACAAACCGCGGAGGAGACCAACGTTACCACCTCCGCAGCTGTAACGAGTGTAAAGATAAATAAACCTACTAGCATTATAACTACATTGTTATATATAATTTTATTTATGAATATTTTTACATCTACACAAGCCCAACTACATGTGAATGAACTAAATCGTAATCAAAGCCTATATTTTGATAAAATCTCTAACCTACAATTTGTTCAAGACGAGTGGAAGCTAGTAGTTTACTATGAATTGGAACCGTTCTGGCAAGGAAACTTTGCATTACATAAATATATAAAACATTTGAACCGGACCTGCGTATTATCAAATTATACATCTCATTGTGATGTGCTATTGACACAACTACGTCATGGCTATTCAGAACTGCAATACTATAATCAAATGTTGCTTACACAGCATAGTAGCTCGCAGCCAAGACGGCGTCGCGGGTTAATCAATGGAGTTGGCTATGTATCTAATTATCTATTTGGAGTATTAGATGAGCGGTTTGCCGAACAGTATCAGCGAGACATAGCTCAAATTCGTACTAATCAAAAATATCTAACGGGTCTGTGGAAAAATCAAACTTCGATCGTGGAAGCAGAATATAATCTTCTTAAACGCGCCGAAGATACTATGAGCAAGCAGCATGAAGCGATACATGAAAACCTAAATACTCTCAGCGAATCACTTACCAAGCTAGCGAATCAGATCAACCAAAATAACATTGGAAACGACCTGTCTCTTGGAGCTCTGGCAGCCAGTAATATGTTAAATAATTTGAGGGAGCTCCAGGGTATGCTATTGAACCAGATAACTGACATCTACCACGGGAAATTCAATTTTCATCTGATTACTCCCGAACAACTGCTACATGAACTCAGTATAATTTCCACACAGCTACCGTCCGACCTCAGTTTACCTGTACAGAATGTCCACAGAGACCTACGTAACATTTATACTTTACTCAAAGTTAAAACAAGAATGTTAAAAGATTACCTACTATTTGAAATAAGAATCCCCCTAATAAACAGAGACAACTACGAGCTATATCAACTTATACCTATTCCTACAGAAGCTAAAAATAATACAATGTTAACTTTGATACCTAAATCTAAATACGTAGCGATTAATTTACGAAAAGATACCTACATTACCATAACTGAAAGGCAAGTAAGCGAGTGTTTAACTTACGAATTAGATACTTACCTATGTTACCTACAGTCACCTATTCATCAGCTGAGAGGAGATGACGACCTTTGCGAGACCGCTGACAAGAGAAGGACGTGTCGATTAACTGCGACTACGTGTAACAGCAGGTGGGTCAGCTTAAATCAATTAAATACCTACCTGTACTTTTGCTGCAACCAGTGCACCGTGCGAACTCATTGTGGAGTGGGTCAGGTTACCTCTTATCGCCTAACGCGTGCGGGCATAGTTACATCGGGCGAGTGCATGATAAAGACGGACGACACTATCATTTATTCACACAAGCTCCGAAAACCCGATACTTTACATCTGAAGCCAGAGGTAATTGTCACGGATGTACCGCCAATTAATCATCTATTCAATTTATCTATTTCGTTGGTTGATATGACTGACACCGATACTGAAAGCAGAAAGATTAACTTAGCCAAAATCGACCAGAGTATCCAATACGTAAAGGATCAAGCCGAGCTAGCGGACGTACAGTTGTCTGTCCACGACGTCCATCAGTACGTTGCAATTTATCTACTTCTTGCGGGTGTGAGCATCGCAGGAGCGATACTGGGGTGCAAACGAGTGAGGCGCCGCTGGCGTGTCGCTAGCGCCCCGGGGCAGCCGAGCCGAGCGACGGTCGTCGAGACGCCGTCGGTCAAGGAGGAGCACGGCACCAGCAGTGAGAGTGCAAAGTGTAATAAATGTGTGGTTTACAGTGAAATCAGTGAAAGTGCGCGTAAACGAGATCAAGGCACCGAGCCTAATCCACGTAAACCAGTGAATTTAATTTAAGTGACTGAAATTTATGGCATTTTAGTGTATCATTTAATTAAGATATTTTATCTCCCCCGGGAGCATGTACGGGCTAACACCGTACATTCCTTAACATTTAGTATTGTCAGCATTTTTGAGTACCGCGCGAGGGAAATTATAACAATTAAGTTAGTACATAAGCAATCGTCGCCCGCGTCGCGTGTACTCAGCTAGCGAATTGTATTTAGGAGATAATTACATCAATAAAGTGAATTTACCTAAACAACAGCCTTTAACTAGCAACTTCTACATAACCATTACAAACAAAACAAAAAAATATGAACTTTTCTGTTTTTATTATTATTACCTATAGTTTAGGTATTCGGTTACTTGCACATGAAAGTAAAATCTTTTTTATACTTGTTTCAGCAGCAGTATTGGTAGAATAATACTTGTATACTTCTTAGCAACTTGTTGGGGGTGTCGAATGAGCGGCAGTGATCATTTACCACCTTATGGTATTCTGCCTATTCGAGCGATTAAGCAATGAACAGCACAAATAGAATAAAATATTATAATAAATACTACGAAAGAAATATATATGTATTTACTGCACTAATTGACATATAATCGGTGTGACTGATGGAATTTGTCATTTGGCTTGGCGCGATGGTTCGTTTCGTTTCGTTCTCGCTTTCGTTTTAATTAGGTAACTTTTAAGCAAAAATTTCTTTTAATATCCTAGTGTTTTTAGGCTTGTGTATTGTCTGCCTGTTGGACTGACTAGATAATATTTTTTTAATAAGATACCTCTGTCTACCTATAGACAAATCTACATGTCAGTGTGTAAAACCTATTTTAATTAAGCATTCAAATGTATGAACTAAAATAAAGACAAGTAAAGCCCAATGCATACGTAACGGGTTTTTCCTGTACGGGACGGACGGACGTAATGTAACGGAAAAACTGTTGTAGCATCCTGGACATTCGTTAATCAAGGATGCCGGTTGCATGCGCCTGGCGAGCTGCCAACGGGTTTTTACGTATTTGTTTTAGTTTTAACTTTTAACCCGTTGCACTCTTATAAAATTTAAACTTTTTTAGACATTAATGTGATTTATTGAGCATTGTGATAAAGCGCTCGATAATTCTTTTGTCACGATATGGGGAAAATGGCGTGAGCGCATCTGCGTGTCAAATATAATTGATAACTAGTATCGAGCAAAATTAAATACGCTACACACTTCTTATAGCTAAACACTATGTATGATTTCCTGTGTCGTGGGTATCATGGCCAACATACAAAGACAATAACATCCACGCTTAGACCGAGAACAGAAAAAAGTCAATATTCAATTAACTGCCTCGTAGAACCCAAGACATTTCGAACCTCGCCGGCGCAGCAGCGCGATGGTAGCTGTAAGTGCTTGTTCACACTGAACTCGCGGGCGCGGTCGCGGGCGCGCCCGCGAGTTCAGTGTGAACAAGCACTAACGCCACGCGGGTCGTCACAGATGTTGTCAGGTATTTTTTTTTGATTCGATATAATATGGATTATATTTAAATTAACTTCTTATTTTTGTTTCATATTAAGTTAATTAGTGCCAAGCTTGAGTATCGTCAGCTTTCGGTCGGTATTATTTTTAATAGTAATAGCTTACATGATCAATGATAATAAAATGGGGCATTATTAACATAAATTTAATTTCTAGAGTTCTCTAAAATAGATACTTACTTAAAACAGTCAAATTAAGTCTTGTGTTCTTGGTCGGCGATTTGATGAAGTCTACCCTGCATCTATACTGGCCGCTGTCTTCAGGCCTGCGATAGAATATTAAGAGTTAATTAATAAATAATAAATAAACGCTAACACGCTCATAACATACCGTACATAACATACAGTAGGTTATTACCTGTGTCGCGGATGGCATGGACGATACATATAACATCACAATCAAACCCTTAACCCGAGTACAAATATTTATCTGTCACATAAATATCTGCCCCGGCCGGAAATCGAACCCGTTAAAGCACAAACTAAAGTTTACTGAAAATATAATTTCAATACTATACCTAAATCTACTAAATCTGATATGACCATTTTAGGTATGTGGTGGTATGTGATATTATGTATGTAGGAAAATTAATACACCGGTTTACATAGGAAATAAGATGTTTTGTTGTGTGTATCTGGCATTAAATAGTCCCTTTTGCATGCAGCTGTTGATAATACGTTTTACTAGTATTGCTGCACTGTCCTTCTTTTGGTTCGGGAAAACTATGCTGTGACTTGAAAAATTATTTATTTATCAGGTAGATTGTCTCCTTTTGTCGGCAGACTTCTATTTTGTTTACCCTACGACATTTTCCATCACTAAAGAAAGTAGCAATTCATTTCATTCTATTTATTCATTCAGTAAGGATGGAATCACGATTGTAACTCAAGCCTTCAGTAGGTCATTTAAACCATTCGGCTAGTAGCACTTGGCAACATTAACAAGGTTAGAAGTCAAATGTCGAATATTTACTTAAGTGCCTCCGACTAAGTAAATACGCAGATTAAATCTAACGGGTCTGTAAAGTTTAACTTGAGATTTCTTAGTAAACTAATTGAAGGTCAATTGAGAGCAAGCGTCGAGATATTTAATTTTGGGGGTTTATTATTATTCTAAGTTTTGAGGTTAGAAGCCGATTCGTTTCGGAAATCATGCCTTAGTAGCTTAGTCCAGTCGAAAATATGTTTAGACAGGATACTTCTTTTTTATGTTTGAAATAAAGCAAACAATAAAATAATAATAATATGCTACCCCAATTAATTATCTCCAAAAATATAGCACCGTTATTTCTGAGCTTTAAGAGAAAGTTATGAAAATCATTGATACGGAAACTATTGATTTAATGATTTTAAAATGTCCAATTACTGATACTGCCTGTTAGTCTGTGTTTTTTCTCCGCACTAGAGACACAAACATGACAGACTAATAATATCAGATCACAAACACCACTGACCCGACAACAAACAGGCCAAGTCTGATATTTTGGTTGAGCGTCTATTTTAATGAAGTGCTGATGATGTCATGGTGAGCGTAATAATTTAGTAAATAAGCCTATGCGTTGAAGTTTATTACTTTACCACCCACAATACACAATTCTACAGCTGGATTTTTTCAATATTACACTTCAAAGCGTTGTGAAAAAAGTTGAAAAGAACAACCAAATAGAGAAGCGGGCACCTATATTTTTTATTTCCTCTAATGAATACATCAAAGACCCTTCAACGGCTTGATCGTTCTAACTCAAATCGGTCGGCTTAGTACTCGCCCCAGTTCTCATAGAAACACGATCCGGTATCAAAGTGCTCTTATACCGGCATACATCAACAAACACGTATTGGACTGAGCAATTCGCTTTTAAAATATTTTGGTTATGATGCAACGAACCACGCCGCCCTTTTGATTGGCGCATGCGGTCTGAGGCCTCTTTTGAAATATATCGATGGTTTTCAAAATATCGATGATTTTTAGTTGTATCTAAAGCAATCGGTGGTTTTAATTTCAAAAATTAAAAAGGATATGTCCATTAAGTTGCTGTCATAAATTGCATTGAATGATTCATTATTAATTAGTATTATTATAAATCTGTCCCTGGCGAGAAACTGGCCCCTTCCAGAAGAACCCAACTTACAGTTTTAGTACAAAAATCATTGTTTATTTACGCAAATACATACTGTTAAATTAAAAAAGTATACTAAAACTTGACGTACCTACATATATTTATTCATAAACACTCATATATCAATACTGGCTTTAATCGATTTGTCTTAAGCAGTATACATAATTTGAATTTAAATATCGATAAGATTTAAATCATCAGTTTTGTCATCCCTATAACATTTTGTTCAGTTCGCGTAATGAAATGGGTCTTTTTTGTCGTTTTAGGGTCGCCTAAGACAAAAGAAATCAGAGTTCACTTTGAACGGTGACTGTACATCTGGCGTGGGTCAATACTATACTAGTTCATTGGTATACAAAATATTGCTATTGTACCTTTTTACTCAACTGTGCAAGGGTTGACAATACGTGCTTATGTTTTGCGATGGTATTAAATTATTTCATACTCGATGCGCAAATATAGATCTCCAATTAACCGATATGCGGTAAAACTTTTACAAATTATGAATAGGAATGGTGTCCCAAAATAATAAATATGAGAATATTATTTATATTAAACTTTAATTAAATCGGTGCGTGTAACAGAAGACTCGACTATAATGTGTGTGCGTGCATACGTGTGTGTGTGTGTGTGTGTGTCTAAGAATTACCTTAATTTGGTCAGCACCAGGACAGCAGGCTTGGTGTTACTCCGGAAGGTGGCTCTAGCGCCGAGGGTGGCTGGATCCGACCAGTGTGACGTCACGCCCTCCCTTGTGTCCAGTCTAAAAAAAAGATTCACTTTAATAAATAATGCCAAATATAAAGTTACTAGCTGACCCAGCAGACGTTGCTCTGCAACATGTTTTCTGTAAAGCCTGTGATGTTATACCTACATACAACGTACAGCTTAGCCATCCTCGATAAAATCCGACAAAAATATTTTTTCAATTCGAACCAGTAGTTCCTGAGATTAGCGCGTTCAACTAAAGCTAAACAAACGAATCAGGTTTATATTACTAAAGATTATAAGGAGTTACATTTTAGTAATATAAACATTTAGTTAGTGCACACATTTTTGTAAACATTTATTCAATTTGGGTTATGAATATTGAGTAAATATTTAAATAGGTAACAAAATGATGATCGTCTATCTATAGAGCTAAAATTTAATTAAAGGTAATTTATTTCTTCACCACGCTCTATTGCCGTTTATTAGTATGAGTTATAAATTCGACAAATCGTCAATTAATGTGTCTTTGAAAAGAAGCCATCTAAGGATCAACCTAATTACTAGTAATTACTGATCGCGTCTAATATCTTCCACTGCAGTGGTGCGCTGCCTTGAAAGGGTAGAATTTGGCGTGAAAGTTTGTGTCTATAAAAATAAATATAATGTACTTGAAATTGGGAATCCACTCTTCTTAACTTAATAAATAAAAGAGTTTTTTTTTAACATTAATTGGATTAAAATATGACGTCATTGTCTATAAAATAAATTTCGTTTAATTTAATTCAATATTTCAACCATTCTGACAGAGTGTACGACAAAATCATAATGGAAGACGTTTCATCTCAATATATTCAAAGTTTCCTTTCGAGGTTTAAACCTAACGGGACTCCATAAAATAAGACCAGTTTAGGAGTAATAGAGCCTTTATAGTCTTTACGTGGACCAAGGCAGCTAGCTAGTATGAAACATTGGTCACCAACTGATAGTAAAGTGGTTCATATTACAAAGGATTACATGATACTTATATCTTTGAAGATAAAGATGTAAATCGATTGAATCCTTGGTCACGGCAAAACTCTTAGATGTTAGCGCTCGGCGTCAAGTTACAAACCCACCGACGAACATTATATTTTATTTATAAGCCGCAACGCACACTAAATGCAAAGAAAATAACAGAAAGCGATGAAGCAACTTAGCATTCGTGATGTTAATGGCTTCAATGATTGAGGTAACTTCAGTGAACGCACGTTTGTATATTAGTTCATTGGGTAACTTAGACACAATAGTATACAAGAATACTTGTGTGACAAAAAATTGTACACAAACAAAACTCATACTTAAGGAAATTATTCAAGGATTCGACAAAATAATTGAAGAGTGATGTTTCTCGGCCGTGACTGAATTTAACACTATATGAGGATAGTCATTTATTAGGTGATATTCAAATGTTATTATTTAACAATGAAGCTAAAACATTATTACTATCTAATTAAATAGAAATTCTGTAACAAACATTGTTTTACAATTATTTCAGTTCGTCTAGACCACATAGGTAGTTTGTCTAGACTAGACAGTGCGAAGACAATAGTTGATTCGTAAATAGTATCATGCTGCAGGTGGGAATTAAAGATGCAACACATATTTGCATATAAATGTGTATGTTTTAATTTTATATAAATAAATACTGAACGAATATTTCAATGTTTAAAATTTTCCACACGGAAAACAGTCAATAATTTTTGACGTGATAACGTCTATTAAAACGATGAGTGCCGGGCGCATCTATGAAAAAATGTAGCGTTCCGCGAGCGAGAGAGCGGCAAAAGCGAGAGAGAGGCACTATCGGCTACGATCGGCGTATCGTAGCCGATAGTGACAAGGTGTCAGAGTGGCAGTGAAGGATTTGTTCTATCACTGTCGCTCTACCGCATATTGATGGGCATGACGGGAAAAATGGCAATAATAGCTTAATGTGCATGATCGTGATATGGACGTCCCTGTTGTGCTTATGCTAAATACCGAAGAGTGAATAAGATAGTACATACTGTGGCATGTACGGTGTCACTGATGATCTTCGAAGACTTCTGTGCGCCTAGTACCTATTCGCTTTAATTAATTGCAACTAATGGTGAACAAATCCGATGAGAAATTCCCCAGCTTTGTTTTGGCACACTTGCTTGCATGTTTTTGCTATCCTAGTACTGACTGCAAGTGGGGGGTGTCAGGTTTTATTTCGCAACAAATATTATTCTAAGGCTATGCAATAGTTTTACCGCGGCAGTCTCCGAGTGCCACACGTTTTTTTATTTTACTGATTTTATTTTACTGATGATGACGTGTCAAGAGTGCTCTAAAGAGGCCTATTTGAAATAAATCATTTTTAAATTGAAATTGAATTGAATATGCGGTGGCCCTTACAAAAATGTATTACTTTTACTATAATCTAAACAATCTGTCCGTCCATCGATACGCGGCTGTCAGTTTAGAGCCCGCTTTAATTTCTTAATCACGGCTTTTATGTCACTCGTGATTATGTGATTAGGGAGCCAAACGAAGTACACATGGTGTGGACAATAAGATGGTAACTGGTAACTGGAGTAACGGTACTTTTAGTGTAAATACACTCTTATTGTGTAGGCGAGGAAGTGGAAATTTGGTTATTATACCAGTTTCTTTAATTAAAAGTATTGTAATGATCGACTAGGAAGTCACTTTTTATTTATATTTACTGTATCTTCTTTTTGTATAATAGATAGAAAGTGTTGGAAAGGAATATCTCTTATTGATTAAGGCTTGGGGAACGGTCGTCCTTCGATTGTTCGTCGGAAAAAAAAACGGTTACGCCTTGGGAAGACTTAAAATTAACTGCCTTAATGAATAATAGGACTGATGAAGCGGAAAAGTGGTAAAGAAATTTCTCACAAGCAATCACACTTTAAATCCTTTTAATATTATAAATGTGAAAGTTTGTGAGGATATTATATATGGATGTTTGTCACTCTTTCAACGCAAAAACTACTGAACCGATTTTCATGAAATTTAGCACACAAGTAGACCATGATCTGGAATAGGATATAGGGTACTTATTATCCCGGAAAACGCAGGCAAAGCCGTGAGCAGAGTACTAGTAAGTACTGCTAAGTTTTATTCGACAACCTATACGTAGGTATATTGTAGCTTTGGTCTAGTTTTGATTACTCAGCGAAGAATCCAGTACGATTCCCACCGGAGCAGACAAGCACATTTATTTACGTTACAAGGCTAAGGCTAAGTTAGTTAAGTTACGATAAGGTTGACTTGTCGCTTAGGGCTATGAACACTTCAGCCTCTAACTTTCTACTCATATGCAGGGAACCATAGAAAAGTTTTTACGATACTCCGCAAGTTTTCAATCCATATCACGTGTCACTAGTTTTATTAGTCATATAAACTTTGTGTAGTGTCAGTCTGTTTGAGCGCTTTCGTTTGTTTTGTTACACATTTAGTATGAGAATCCTTTTGAGTTGGGAAAACTTTTTAGGGCCACACCTTTTTATGTAAACAGCCGAAATTGACTGACGAGTCACCTGATTTTACCATTATCTATAGACATTAGTAACACAAAAGGCGTCATCGATGATCCGAAGAAACTGGGCCAAAGGGTTTAATAGATTTAAGGTCGATGCATACGTAACGTGGACGGGACGGAGAGGGGACATGGACGGGGCATAAATATACGTGCGTGCCCCGTTCCCGTCCCGTGCGTGCCTCCGTGGCGTATGCGCTATCGTTTAACTTCACGTCCCGTCCCGTCCCCGTCCCGTCCACGTTACGTCTGCATCGACCTTTAAACTAATAGGTAGAGTGATTCTTTATTAAATAATCCTCAAAATTTGTTACTTGTCTCAAGAAACTGTCACTGATTTTGATCAATTAATTAAAGTCCTGGGAACATCCGCAGAGTACCGTTAGTATAACTGAAGCTTTAAGTTTACCTCTATAGGGCACGCTCAAACGTCGTACAGGATTATGTGAGGTTTGTTTCCACTGTTGTTCGTTGCGAGTTGCTAGAAGTGAGAGTAAAACAAAGTTTTGATATAGTGTAAAAACGAAGTCTATTGCCAAAAAAGTGGAAAATTTTATTTAAAAAAAAGTTTATCTGACTTTAAAATTATTTACGTGAAAGTAGTTAACATTAAATGAGTAACCTATTTTATTGGGTCTTATGACTAGGGTTACTAGCAGTAACCATGCACCATCAGGTGGCACAGGTCCTCGTTTGTCGCCTCGTTGAATAAATAAACTTACGAAAAATAAATTCATGCCACAATTTCCTAAAAAAAAATGTTATTTGATACGAACCCTGCCATGCTTATGCCTTATTTATTTTTAAACTTTTCTATTGTGGAAACTATATTTCCACACCAACGAAATTTCAGTTAAATTTTAAACTATTTCAACAACGTCGCAGGTAATGGAAACGCGCTCAATTTGAATAAGGCGGCGTTTTTGATAGGGATTCAGAAGATGGCGGACTGACAGTTCCGGGATTATGTGAGCTTTACTTTATTGAATAAATGCTAGGGGATGTAGACGATACCGGGGAATGGCGCATATTTCTACTTAAAATTTAGTCTCCCCTGTTATTGAAGTTGGCTTTGAACTTTTTTATCTTCCAAATTTTTTCGGACGTGGATGGCAAGGAATAAAGCGTGCTATGAATTCGAAACCGAATTTTAAGGGAAATATTTTCACTTTATAATACGACTTTGCTTACGTTAGACGATTTTGAACCATGTTTATGGCTTGTGGGAATTGTAAGTCATCGAAAATTAGACAATGAGGTGAAAATACTGTTTCAAAGGAAATTACATCAGCGTTACTTAGTTACTGTTTAGAATGTTAAGCAGTTGGCAAAATTGAAATCGTTAGCAGTATTGGGAACTAAATTCTTTCTATTTTTCCATATATCCGCACTGGAGCACAGCGTTTGAGTGCTTTCTAAGCCTCCTCAATATGCTGATAGACGATTCCACTTTAACGGGCTTAAGAACTTCGTGTATTCGTTGAATCACGTCAATCAGTTTACACTCCTCACAATGCCATAACATTAGAGTTCAGTAGTAAAGAAGTTTGCGTTTAAACTGCTAATGCTAATACCTACTTAGTATCAGGAAATGGAGTCTTTAGAGGCTTCCATATATAGTCTGATGTTCCTGTTAATGTTTTGACATTGTTATAACTATTGTTATCACATACACTTGAACGGGATTAGTAGGAGCTAGCTACTATAGCTGGTGCTAGTAGTATAATATTTACTTCAAGCAAATATTGCTCCAAACCCTTATTTTACCCTTCCGGCAAATGAATTTTCAAGAATTCTATATTATCTTTTTTATTAATTAAGTACTTTAAGAATATTTCCTGTAAATTGGATGAAATTTATTTTTATTCGCGTACAAACTTTTGCCCTTTATTTAACCCCTTTAGGGAATTAATTGTAATTAAAATTAATCTTTCTTAGTGCTCCCACTCGCTACTTAAGGAACCTTTGTACAAAGTTCCATGCTTCTAGGTCACTATTTGCGTTATTCAGTATCTACATAGTTATGAAGTCGGAGTAAGATAGGAGAATAACCCTATAATAGCTGAATATCAAGAGATATAAAGGTTACTTGCATACAACTTTCAGCAATGAAACCGTTAGATAGCTAATACGACCTATCGTATCCTGAATTCAAATTCGACGCTCATAGCACGTGAATATCGATGAATTGGGAAATTCCTCTTGCTTGAAACTGTTAGCGTACTGCAAGTTAATCCATTAGATAGTGATGCTAACTATCGACTAGGATCTATCGATAAAAATATTTATTTTTCGGTTTCATGACTGATGAATTGGAGATAGGTAATAAGAATAATAAACGCTAACACACTCATACCCCCGCGGTAGGTTATACCTGTGTCGGTACATAAATTACAATCTCATAATTCACTTTGTAATTACTGTACATGCTCAATACCTTTGTTCAAGTTTGTTCTTTGTCCTTATAATCAACTATTTTAATGAGTGGTTGGCCTCAACAAATATGCATTCAGTAGTGCGCTTTAAATTGAAACGATATCCCAATGATTAATGATGTACCATTTACAATCTTAAAAATAATAAAAGTTGCAATTTTGATATCTATTTGATAACATTTGCGATACTGTTACATAACTGTTGGCGATTTAAATTCACAGAATTATCGAAATCGATATATGTTTGCATGGGTACATCTCGATACCAAATCCTTCCTAAGTGTTATTTACTATTACTTCAGTCGGTGCTATTCAACCGATGGCCAAGTCTTCGATCATCGACTACCAGAGTTAAATCCTTCTGACTATCTACTTTTAAAGATGGGATTTGCGAAAGGGAAAGATACCTAATGCACTTAAGCCAGAGCGAGACGGATAAAAGCCTAGAGAATTTTAGCGGAATTGAATCTGCTAAACAAAAATGTCTTTAATTAATTTCAAGGCCTTAATGATACCTATTCAGGCCAACCTTAGCTATGTTATTATTAGGGCTGCCAGGTCGTCAAACCTAATAGCCTGACAGACCAGCCAGTTTTGCCGGACATTTGGGTTAAAAATTATTAAGGATTTTGTATCTTATTATTATACGACCAAAATTTTGTTTGCAAAACAAGGCTTTTTTGCTATATATATTTATTATATATTTATCAAAATCTTCTTAAATTGTAATAAAATAATAATAATATTGAATGACATCAGTCTTCGTTATAAATTATTAATCGTTCTTTGCTATTTATTTGCAAAAAGCCTAACAAAACCGGGCAAAGCGGGCGCTTTAATTTGGCCGGACATCTGGATGCCTGGCAACGCTATTATTATAGAAGCCTAGAGGCGATAACTTTGAATGTTTTTATAGTTCAAAATTTGCCCGAAAAAAATTCAGAAATCGAAGCATTTTGAATGTTTAAACGGTGTTCCGGAATTTTTCTATTTTTTTAACTAGAACCATACGAATATGCTGAAAAATCTCGAAACGGCTTAAAATTTCTAAAAAATATTTTTCATACTGCTGGGATTTGGTTTTGAACCTGAAATTAACTCAAGCGTGAAGCCGCACTTCGGGAGTCTTATTTACCTACGTAATACGACATTATGAGTATAATAATCCTACTAATATTATAAATGTGTTCACGCAAAAACTACCGAACAGATTTTCATGAAAAGCACACACATAGACCATGATCTGGAATAAGATATGGGATACTTTATTATCCCGGAAAACGCGGGCAAAGCCGCGGGCAGAGCGTAGTTTGTATGAAACTATGAATCGATCGTTAGCAGATGATGGTGATTGAATGATTATGATTTATGACATTTCTTTACATCTATTTCAATCAATTTATCACTAGTCATTACGATGGTCCTTGTAAATGGATATATGTAATAATATGCTATTAATACCACCAACAACCTTAATTATGGGAGCCCGTTCTCAAATTCACCATGATTGACTCCCGGTTGCCACTCCCAGGATAGCAGAACTAATTAAGGGTGAAACATTTTGTGACTTTACTGTCATAAAATGTTTGGTTTTTAGCCACTGATCTGGACTTAGATGTTCCATCGGGTAACCCTACGTGCAAAGGTACTGCTGTCTATCGAAAAGCAGGCGTGACAGGTAGCAGAGCTAGAATGTATATTGTCGTCTGTCGGTTATTTGAACGTTGTTGATGGTTTAAGATTTAAGTTGCCTAATAAGAGTTGTTTTAATACTTAATGTACGTTAATGCTTGACTACAATCCCCCATCAGGTAAGTCCAGTCTAAGATGGTGAGCGCACTAAATTAGTATGCCATCAAAAACATAACTTGTAAAAAAACCCAAGTCTCGCAACTCAGTTCTTCTACCGTAAAAACTTGTGAGATCCATGTAATACCAAGTCGGTTAATTTATTCAGTTCCTACCATTGACGTAAATTATATAGACAGGCTGTTCAGTACTTACATTTTGTTCACCTGTGTTGACCCCAACTGGGGCCAACTCAGTTTAGTACTATAATCGGCTGCGAGCAAGTGCTGTCACCATAGCTGTCACTTTCGTAAAACTCCGACTGTTCAAGAACACTTATTATTCTGTATTGTGCACAGTTAAAACTTTCTCATTATTTACGTTTGAACTTTATTTCACTTTATTTAATCATAATCGGTAAGTTACTATATTTTTATTTACAGTCTTAAAAATTATTTAGTGTCAAATATTTATTACCGACATCTTGAACCAAACTTGACAGAACGAACACAGAGTACTTAATCACTACGGAACAGGGTTGCCAGACGTCGCGGAGTGAGAGAACAAAAGGACAAAGATGCGGAAATTGTGGTAGAAACTAGAAAGTGATTTCAATACGTGACTTTTATATGAAATTGACTTACTTTATTTGTTTTAGATATTATATGTACCTATTGAATTAACGAAAATGCCAACTTGTACATTGCGGTATTGCAAAAATTATGAGCAAAAAACGAAAACATTACCTGAAAGGATAACTTTCCACAGGTAAGTTTTAACGCTTTATATTACTTCACCTGTATGTTTGTTTGTTGGTTTGTTTGTTTGTAACTTCTCTTTGGACTTGATTTTGGCTCACTTGAAACGCTCAGATTTCTTTCAAACTTCGTGGACTTATTGAGGACCAATGACAATTTAATATTTAAAGAAAAAAAAAAGAAAGAAAGAAAGAAAGAAAAGAAAAGAAAGAAGAAAGGGCACATTTTGGAGAGTGTGCGCAGGAATTATTTGAATTAATTCCCCCTTCCCCGTTCCTCCATCGAACGTCACGACGCACGGCGGGTATCCACCCTTTCGTGGTGAACATCCCACCGGTACGGACGAGGCGGTTTGCGTCGTCATTCATTGTGCGCACCGCGAAGGAATGGAACAGCTTGCCTGCGTCTGCGTTCCCGCCCACCTATGACGTGGATGTCTTTAAGAAAAGAGTGAATAGGCTTTTATTAAGTTAGTGCGCTCAACATCCTGGACCACATCTCCACTTACCATCAGGTGGGATTGTGGTCAAGCATTAACTTATCGTAAGTAAAAAAAAAAAAAAAAAAAAAAAAAAAGAAAGAAAGAAAGAAATTACCTACATTTCATTTAAAAAAATCAAAAAAAAAATTAATAAATAAATAATAGTTTAAAAAAACTAAAAAAACACACTTATAGAAAATCCAAGTGCATGGTATTAATGGTAGAAGGTATAATATCATTATTATTATTATTATTTAAACTTAATTTTTAAGTTAAAGCTCGTCCTCTTGGGACGGTATTTAGGAACCTAGCATGGGCCTAAACCAAATGACTAGGTAACTTAATATTATTATTATTTTAGGTTCCCTCGGCCTATAAGGTGAAGTACTTAATGTGATCATATATGACAATCAGTCGGGATTTAAAGAATTGATAATAAACTACGTGTTGCTCTGAAAAACAAAGTTTTATTTAAGCTTATCATACATTATGAGTTACACTAAATACAACCTAAATCACACAAACCTACCTGGAAAACAAAGAAACGACAATTAAAGTATTTAAATTGCCAATTCCTCTTTTTGATGTTTCTACAAAAATACACTATAATATTTCAATGAGGCTACAGTGTAATTTATTAAGATACATTTCTTTTATTTTAAGTGCACAACACACATAAAAATATTTTAACACAATCGAATGATATATCCTGGGACTATAGATAACACAAGTTTTATATACTTAAATGGAAAGATCCCACGCATATTGTAATAAAATGTAAATTCTGGAATAAGAAACGATTTTTTGATTTTTTTTTTGATGAATGGATGAACACTACAAAAATGGTCATTCCGTTATGACGTAATTAATCCTCAGGTACCTCTACAATGTAATCCAGACAGAGTAATATATCCATGGTATATGTCCAGTTATAGTAATGTATCCATGATCTCTTTCGGAGTAGGGTGTTGGCAACACTGGGCGCATAGTGACTCTGTGATTGAGTTCTCTGTGGCACGAAAGTGTGACACGAAATTTCTTAGAAAGAGCGCGTCCATATAATTTACGTCAATGGTTCCTACTTAAGGTTCCTTCTGTCTTAAGTTCTTACGTAATTAGCTAACCTAACAAGTAACAACATCTTAAAGTGACCATATCAATATTGAAAATCTTTTATGTTTTAAATAAATAGATCGACTTGACCATCGCATGAAAACACAATGTATCTCACAAGTAATATCTGCCTACATATTATATTTGTTTAGTGCGATTGCCAAGTCAATCTATTTATTTAAAACATAAAAGATTTTCAATATTGATATGGTCACTATAAGATGTTGTTACTTGTTAGGTTAGCTAATTACGTAAGAACTTAAGACAGAAGGAACCTTAAGTAGGAACTGAATAAATTAACCGACTTGGTATTACATGGATCTCACAAGTTTTTACGGTAGAAGAACTGAGTTGCGAGACTTGGGTTTTTTTACAAGTTATGTTTTTGATGGCATCTCATTTCTTTTTGTAGATACCTAGTTCTATTTTTTTTCGTTTTACAAGTTATCTTTGAACATAATTATATCTAGGTACCTATCTACACATATTATATACATGTACACTGATTCATTCACTGCAAATGTAACTTTGTTATACAGGTACAGTCACGAGCAATAATATATATACATTGTCACGTTTTCAAAAATATCTTAACATGTACCGGTCCAGAAAGAAGTGAACGACAATTCGTTCTAAATTAAGTAACCATTATACGATGTCAAAATAAGGTATATACGTTTATTCCACATTAATATAATCGAAACAAAATCATAAATAAATTCACACTTCGAATATCATTTTTAACTATCTATGACAATTTCTATAATATGTTTACAAATTATAAATGTACACATGTAATAGACATTGTCATGGCTACATTAAAATGATATTGGAAGTGCATACTTACTTTTGCCGTTTTTGTAACTTTACTCGTTATTTTAGTCGAATTCAGTGATCATGACGAATACAGTCATTCGCAATTTAATTTTTGAAGATACTTATTTTGCAAATAATACCCTAACAAGGTGTTGTGATTCAATTTATATTGAATCAATAATTATTTATTTATTTATTTTAATTTGTAGCGGAGCTACTTTGTAGTTTTTACTTAATACTTTTTATTTTATATCTTTGTAAAAATCTATTAACTAAATTCTAATGTATAAATTTGAAATCTATGTTCGGTCAGACAAACACATCGTTTTATATTGTACTAAGTCATCGATGCGTTTTTTTCCTCGGCTGCGCGAAGCCGCCCGATCATTGCCGAACAACAGCTTGCATGCTCGCTTTGTTCGAGAGCGATCGGGCACACTCGGCCGCAATCGGACGGCAGGACACGGTCGTCTTGGATACAAAAAGATTGTTATTTTTTCATTGGATTTGAATTTTCACATCAAAATTTTTCTCTATCATTGCCTTTGTAATTTCGCTTTGTTTTCACTCCCTCTTGCTATTTGTTTATTTGATTCTCCATGTAAATAAACCATTAACGTTTCGGACTATTTTACTTCCGACTCCTACACTGGCGAATCCTAAAAGTGTTTTAAAATTACTCTTATTAATCTGCAAAACACCGAAATCATTTTATCGACATCATCTCAGCCTTCGGTTGACTACTGCATGGCGACCGAATATAACAATAAAACAAGAGCTTATATAATTTTAATACATATAATATCATTGGCCCTGCATCACCGGGACGCTATGGCGACGTCGCCGGCATAGTTGCCACGGCTACCGCTGGCGTCCGAAGGTAGCCAAAAGAGTAGCCATTGGCTACCCTCTGTCAGTCAATTTTTTCAGATCTCATATCTTTTTCAAATTCTTTAAATAAATGTACTATTTCGTCCCAACATCTTATTTTTAAATATCCTATTTATTTTAGGTATCCCATAAACATGGACGACTTTGTATTTCTACAATAAACCTTTCTGTATCGAAACTCATTATTGAAAAATGGAACCGTGTTAAGTGAAAAACTTAAATAAAAATAATTAAAATGTGTGCAATTCACACGTAGTAGAAGTGAAACCTTCAAAAATTTTGTTTTCAAGTTAATGAGACGAATTTAAAATTTCAGGAAGATGATAATTGTAGGTTTTAGTAATGAACATAGTGATGCAAAGTTAGATAATTTTTTTACATTTTATTGGCGACGTTGCCAGCTCGCTATTTTTCCAAATTGGCGACGTTGCCAAACCGCAAGCTGCCTAATGCAATGTCTACTCTGGCCGCAAATAAAAGTATAATATTATATGAAAATGTAACAAGAACATAGAGTAGTAACGTATATACCTTATTTTGACATCGTATAATGGTTACTTAATTTAGAACGAATTGTCGTTCACTTCTTTCTGGACTGGTACATGTTAAGATATTTTTGAAAACGTGACAATGTATATATATTATTGCTCGTGACTGTACAGTGATTCATTAACTGCAAATGTAACTTTGTAATCCTATACCTTTATATAGGATTACAAAGTTATTTATGCAGTTGATATATCTAGAAAACTGGAGCGAAATTGCAAAATATTTTAGTTTTTCCTTGATTTATACACTAAACACTAATTGTGTTCCAAATTTGAAGCTTCTATGTCTGCTAGAAGTGCCTTAGAGTTTTGATGATCGGTCAGTCAGTGAGTGACGAAATTAAGCAACTTACTACTAGTTATAATTCTAGTATAACTGACTAGTTATAATTCTAAAACTACTGAATCAAATTGAATGAAATTTGAAATATAGCGTGTTTATACCATGACTGCTTGGTAGCTGAAAATTCAGACTTCTAGCTTTATCCACAAGGAAGTTATAGGGGGTCGAAAATGGCCTGAATTGCTTCGAGAAAAGGATGGTACGGCCGTGCCGCTTTTTTGCTCGACTTGGCGGAACTTCGTATTCACTCTTTTTTCGCTAAGTGCTTGTTCACACTGAACTCGCGGTCGCGGTCGCGGTAAACGCTACATACACCGCGCGCGCGTTTTGGTGTGAACACTTTCATAGTAGGTCATATGTTTGATATTTCGCGACCGCGCCCGCGTCCGCCCGCGAGTTCAGTGTGAACAAGCACTTACACTCACATCATAGGCGGGCGGCAAAGCGGACGCAGGCAAGCTCCAGTCATTTGTTGTACACATAAGGAATGATGACGCAAACCGCAATGTCCAAGCCAGTCCACGATAGTAGCTTATCGTCATTATTGGTATCACCACAGACTACCCATTAATATTATACCGCATAGTTACGATTTTGAGCTATAAATTTATGATGAAAGCCATAATTTTAGGCAGAAAAGAAAGTTACATCGACCATGGGATTGGTTAGACAAAACTTATTTTACTTCATATTACCGACTATACATCATCGTTGAAACCCCAGTAACAAAATTGGACAGTAAATTAATATGTATCTAAAGTTTTTAGGCTGTTAACTAAGCTTAACAACTACTTTTAACTTGACAGCAGAGGGACTGCAGCTTGCGTCACGAAGCACTATTTAAAACGCTTGTGAAAATTTTATTACCAGCGACCGACTAGCATTTATATAATACTGGTACTCGTCGTCCATCGTGGACCTCAAGTTAAATATAACCAAATTGAGTAAGTCACATAATTAGATGAGTTTACCATATTTCAAAACGCCATAATCACTGGAAGAAAACTTTAGATTCCGCTGATACCGTGCTTGTATCGTCTCTCATTACACGTACGGCGAAGGAGTGCAATAGCTTTCCTACGTAGGAGTTTCCACCCACTTATTAAGTGGAAGTCTTCAAGAAAAGAGTGAATAGGTTTTCACCAAGATAATCCTGGACTTCATCGCCACTTCTTAGGTAGGATTGCAGTCAAGCATTAACTTATCACATGTAAAAAAAAAACTAAACAACGGCTGACATTAACTCACTTATACAAACTTACGTAATGGCTAACCCATTTTAGTAGTTTTAAATAATCCTCTTCCCAGGAAGTCAATTTTAAATCTCTAAGTGTAAACAAACGTAACAAAGGTTCAGCTTGCGTTTAATATTTAACCTCGCCAGTAATAAGCCCAGTGTTTGGTAATGCAGGCAGAACTCTCGCCCCTGCACGTAATTTTGTGTGCAAACTTGGCTCTGTTTGCTTAAGTTAAGTATGCCGAACAGTTTATGCTTTTAAATGATGCAGAAAAGAAAAATTCTAATTGCAAGTGCTCTGGTTTTGCGGTAATGCGGGAAATGGGCTTTTCTTATCTGGGGTAATATTAGCTGTGATATTATTTTTTATCAACTTGGATATTTTATTTTTTTAGTTCATAACCGATTCTGCTTCTGTTTTCCTTCAGAATATGATGGGTCATACAGTACAGTACAGGCTATAGTCCACCACGCTGGCAAAACGTTGATTGACAGAATTTGAAGTACATTGTTAAGGACTCTTACATGTGCCGGTATCCTCATGATGTTTTCATACATAATTGATATTTAATTTTAACTATGCACACAATTCGAGATTCGAATAGGCTATTAACGGGATGAAGCCATGCATACAACTAAAAATTGGACTATGTAATTACCATCAGGTTCGTTTGTTTATTTGCGAACTACTGACATAAAAAAGCGAAAAACTGAATTTTGCTTTTTGTCTGCCTATAACGCTCGAATGAAATTTATCTAATACATACATAATTATGTAAGCTGCCGCCGATACATGTCCTAAATGACGCAGCCTTGTAAGATGCCAGAGGCACTCACGTGTTATTAACATCCTACAATCTTGTTACTGATGTCAAAGCTAGGAGAAAGCCGCAAGTTCTACAATATTAAACCTTAATTAAATTTACATAAGGTTAGAATTCATCTGCGTTTAAGTTCATCAAGAAATGGGTTACCTGCGAGCCAGGATAATGCTTTAAATAACCGATATGTTGACGACAATCTGATTATTATATTCTTTACTAAAAAGCCTTGATACTTTCGGGATACACCTAGACAATTTTCAATGCTACCAACATTGCTTAGACTAATTCTTTATATGCCATTCTTTAAACTGACATTAGTGACGTTTTAGAAAGAAGTTCCTTAACTCTCCTAGATATAGTCTGTATTGTCTATACACATCGTTAAGTTACAAAAGCCAGAAACAAAATCATCATTATTCATTATTTATTGAATTATTTCTTCGGGACATCCTACTTCCTTCATACTAATATTACAAAATATGTGAAATTTTGTGAGGATGTAAGCAATGATATTATAATTTAAAAAGACAGAGACAATGAAGAGCGTAAGAACAGGCAATTGACCGTTCTGCTCGTAGTTCTCTATCAATACAATACGATACGCACGCTTTTGTAGTTGTCAGAAGTGCTTGACATATGACACACAGCGTTCAATGCCTTCGTGTATTATAGCTGATTATACCAATGTGATTGGGTAGTGAAACAAAAGATAAACGTGTATGTTGTTGCTCTTTTCGGAACAGATTTTTGGTTGATTTGTAAGGGTATAACGTATCTATATTTTTTAAAATATCATTGGATGTAAGTATATTTGTACTTTCACGCAAAAACTCTTGAACGGATTTTCTGAAATTATTCCGGAAAACGCGGACTAAAGGAGGAGCAGAACGCTAGTAAAATATAAAATAATCAATCTAATTACAACATTAGTTTCTAATTATCCATTAAAATTCTTATCATGAACAATTCTTAATACGAATGACCATGAGTATCTTCGTAATCTTGCCGACTCAAAGTGCATAAATACCGCTTGATAAAGGTGTGTGTTGAATAATGCAAAAGTTTAACATTAAGACGTTATCTTACCCTACCACTACCAACAAGTTCATATAATTTCAACCGGCTAAGTTTATAGAAGTTAGCCGGTTGAAATCGATTCGGTAAGCTTCGCCGTGACGATGTGATGTAATAACACCTCCTTGCTCAGCTTACTGCCGCCTGAAGTGTTTTTACGAGGGTGTTTTTATACAGACTGTAACCGTCGAGTGTCGTTTGGCAGCTTTTACGTAAACACAACAGATAAAAAACACTTTGTTATCACTCCAGAGTGAAATGACAAGCCTTATTCAATAAATAAACTCAACGCTAGCTCGATTCCTTATTCTGTGCCGTTTCCACTTGGTTTGTGTAACCCAATGCTCCAATTTTTTTTCAGTGGAAACTATATATCAATATAGTCGTAACTTCGTTCTGGATCATATCACAAACTTCGCGGCATATGATGTCAATAGTGGACTTTTTTTATGGAAATACCCGGCAAACGAGCTGACGATCCGCCTGATGGTAAGTGGCTATCGTCGCCCATGGACATCAGCAGTACCAAAGGCATCACCGAGCTGAAAGCTGAAAGCGTAGCGGCGAAAAGTGGCTATAATTAAAATTTAGTTTTTATCGATTTGGTTCATGCGATCCGAGTATTATTTCGCCATAGAAATAATAGTAACATTGGTTTTGTATGATGGCTCTCGTTCTGACTCGTTCGTGGCTTTAATGTTCGTTACTGATAATTCACTTGAAACGCCTAAGGGAATGGTAAATCGTGCAGTAAATTCGTCACGGGAACCTTACTCCGGCGATAATAACATGGTAATACCGGTTGGTTATACGGTTTTAGGGTAAGTTTATGACTTAATATTAAAACTTATACATTATTTATGAGCGTCCACATTCAAGTTAAATACGTTTTTATGGGTAAGATCTTCTAGGAACCACGCTTTGCTTCGAGAAACATCATTTTTGCATTTACTGCATTTTCATATTAACTCTATTAAACGATTGTTACGCGTATGTATTAGCCCTTTTGTAAATTTTCATTTCCCCCCATTCGTTATAAATAAATTATGAATTACACTATCTATTTTATTTTATTATTTATTCTAATTATAGATATTAGGTATTTTTATCGATATTTGATATACTTCATGCCCTTATTATCGGTAGTTCGTAACCGGACACATTGTATATGTGTGACAGATTTTTTTTATTTCTCATCGTTTTTGCAAATTCAACTCCTGAGAAGTAAAATTAGGGATAAAAGTTTGTTTAAAATCGGTTAAAAGTAGCGATTACTGTATATGTGTGGACTTACGTGTATATAGGTGTCTCGTGTCCCTGCTTGTACCAAATGACAAGTCCCATCCTGTCGTCAGGAAGGGCCGGCGTGACGTCACAGGGCAGTTCCACCCCACCCCCCGTCGGAGCGTGGAGGGATTCTATTGCGGCTGGAACAAGACACGATATGGTTAGAAATGTGCTGATATGGGTTATGCCTTTATACAGATTATGTCCATATTTATTATTTATGTGATGTGATATGACGAATAAAGCAGTAATGCTCGTAACGCTTTCACACGGTGGTGAAACCTTTATTATTGAATTGAATGGAAATATATTTTAGTAGTGTGTTGTTATAGGCTCTGCTGATAATTTATAACCCGGCCGTGATAGTTTTCATTTTAAATACCTATCATATAAACTACTGCCGTGTATTTTTTCACATGTCCAACACCTACCACGCTGTAGCAGGGGACTGACATAAAATATATAATATCTTTTAATAATATTTATAATATTATAATATTTTTTTTTAATCAGAGTTAATAAAATTTTAAAGTATATTGTTAATTGTAAAGGATGATAAAATATCATACTTATATAGTTGTGAATTAAAAGCTCATGAATGAATGTAAAAACATAGACGTCACGATATTTTTTATTACAAAAATACGTAAATGGTTCGGCCGTAGACTTAATTTGACAGTCCTTACCAAATTACCTACTAATTAATTAGGGTTTCCTTTCCGTTATGAACTCGTAAAAAATACAAAGCAATTAAGTTTTTTTTTCATTTATTAACAATTAAGCGTATTCTTTGTTGTTCAAAAATTAAATTTCATCATCTGACAAAGTCATGAGTAAAGTTGAGAGAAAGAAAAATATTTATTCACGACTTTAAAAAGCACAGATTTAAGTACCTAACTAAAGTACTTATTGCGACGCCAGCGCTATTGACGTAAGATGGTGGTCGGTACTGGAACTAATTCTATTTTCAGTAAACAGCTGATCACTTTTACAACTTTCACCTCATATGAGATGGCTCTCCTTTCCTCTATACTCCACGAACCGAACTCAGCGAAAGCCGTAATATCAACGGCACTGATTTTCGGGCAACTGAATAACGCACGTTTAGTTATTTATTTATTGGCTCGGTTTTGCTGTTTCTGTCTGTGTCCATAAGGTTTAATAAGTTGTTACAAACTTTGAACAAGTTACCTACAAATAACTAGGTAGGTACACGCTTTGTAGATGTCACGCTCAAACAAATTAATCAAATTAAGCCTTGAAGTTTCACAATCAAAAGGACTTATACGAGTACATTTACTACAAGGACAAGATATGAAACTTGCCCTTTAAAACAAACTACAGTATCAAATGTACACCCGATAGAGCAAACACGTTTAGATGGTTATACTCATTGCTTAAAAGTCCATCAATTCTTCGGCTGACTATCATTTGTATTTAAGTAAAAGTAGTTCTTTGTGAAAGACAATTTCCAACGCCCCCTTATTTAGTTTCTGCTAGATTTCAAGGGGGCGGTATAAAAAGTAAAACCACTTGAAGAAGTTGACTCAAAGTCAAAGTTTACAAAGCTAACATAATAAATTCAGTAGGTGTAAGCATAACTTTATAATTACTTTGGCACATTACATTATATATATTACCTTAAAATAAGTTACCTACTAATTGACGTGATCAGAACTCAAGATATGAGATATTGCACTTTCATAACAATGTAATATTTTTTTAGAATCACACTTGCCCGAAATAGAAGAAACTCAAAGGTAGCGATTAAAATAAGTTTGAGTTTCTAATGATACCAAGTCAATTTAAATTTAACATTACTTGAAAAATCAAAAGGTAACACCCCAACTCAGAGTAACTAACGGTTACTTAAATCGCTTCTTAATACAGAATTTGTATGGTGATTCTTTACTAAGGAACGATTAAAGTAACCATTAGTGACTCTGAGTTGGGGCGTAAGTAATACATATTATCCTATCGTCGAAGTAAAGGGAATGAAAACTAACTCTCCGCTCTCCAATTCTAACATTTGTAAACAATACCAAACTTGAACACTAATAATAAAGATACAGCACAAATCCTCTACTCGTAGAAACCAAGTTTCTCTATAAAACAAGGTATCGTGCGATTTCAGGAGTCATCAACATTTTACACAGAAACTCGTATCATGAAACTTGAATGAAGACTGTTGATGTGTGATTTTAGAAGTTTTTGACTCATAAATGAAACTGTTTATACTTTAAGTTAAGAATCCGTTTAGCCGGGCTTATTATAATATTATGTTACCTAGTACCTGCCAGTGCCAGTTACATACACAATATTCATGCATGACATACATACCTATAGGTACGTGACAAAACTGCTGTTATGCTAGGTAGGTATATCTATCAAACCAAACAATTTTATTATACCTAATTTTCAATAAACCTATATAAATGTATAATTGAAAATTAAAAACTTTACCGAAGCAAAAGCGAACGTAGTCGTATAAAAGTTGGAAAGGCAGTTTACTTTTTTTTATGTAGGTAAATAATTGGCAAATAAGCAGATGAGCCATATGGTAAGTGGGCATTGTTACCTATGGACATCCCTGATACAAGAGAGAAAAGAAGAGCAAGACCCAACTGGAACCCGACTAGACGTTCAGCGGCTAACTCAAACAAGAGGATGGTTGCATCCGATGTAGGCTTAGAGGTCTACCGGTGCGTTCACCAGAGATCCAGGAGCCTCACCATATGCGCTGGATGGATGGATGATATGGCTGCCGAGGGGGTTTTAGTGGGTAGAAATCCCACATAACCCGCAACCTGTAATTTCAGGTATCTATGGAAGATTTCCCCCTCAAAAAAAAAGGCTTAGAGGTCGCATCACCAAAGCCAGTCCCAAGTCTGACAATGAGTTTAGTTGGTTAAAGTCCCATATAATCAGCACAGCCGGCTGTTCTGGTGGTATGCATGATGCATTCTCATATTCATCTTACCTAAGAAGTTGATATTGCTTTAGTTCTGATAACAATACATTTTTATGACAAACGTGACCTTACTACATACAAGTTTGGCTTCAGACAAGGGATCTCCTTACCGCTAAAGAGCACAGTTATTATTTTTGTTTTCCTTTAGTACGTTAATACTATAAAAACGTGTACAGTCGGCCGCAGAAGTAGCTTAACATTATAGTACTTTGTAATAGTAACTGTTTCGATGGTTTCCTAGCAGCATCTGTGACAAATTCAAGAGATGTAATGTGATGTGACAAAGTACTAAAATGTTAAGCTACTTCTGTGGCCGACTGTACCTATTTAGTTTTTAAACTATTAGCTTGTAAAACTGACGATGCGTTATTTCCAATAGCGTAACACGTGGACGCTACTATAATTCCAATAAAACGAAAAGCATTCTGTTTCAATATCACTTTGTACTTCGGCTTATTTACATAAACAGGGCATCGAATCCAAATGTTCCGTTTTATTTGAGCGCAGAACGCATAATAACAACAATAAAATTGAACTGTCTTAATGTGAATTTAAACTGCAGTATTTGGTTGTATAAAACTTGATAGAGTTTCGAACCGTCTTATTTTATTGTCTGTTGTTTAGTTTCAAAGTAAAGGTGAAATTTAAAAACTGTTGATCCGTGAATATGTACTCGTATATCTGTATAATTAAACAGGCTAAGAGAAAACACGCCAAAGAAGAAATTCCTGTGTTTTTCAGCCGATTTGCTTTATTTTTCTTTTGTTCGGAATTTATACTACTATCTATTGAAATTTGAAGTGTGTATGACCTTAGATATACAAATTATGTAAGGGAATTCCAAGTTTTCCTCAAATTGACGAATTTCGAATACCTACTAGTAGGTTTAATACGTAAATTCCCACGATCCATCTACTACCGATTTACACCTCATACGTTAATTTAATTTGTTTGATTAGCGTTATGGATTACTCGCTCTGCGAAACTGTAACAAGGTCTCTGAAATAAGGTCAAACAACAATAAACAACCGAAATTTCAAGGTCTGTTTTAGAAGAAAGGTATTAGTTAGCCAGGCGAGTAAAAGAGTGCTAGGGTATTATGCTATAATACTATGCATGAGTTCCTTTAGGCTTTTACCACGCGGTCATTGACTAGTCACTTTATCGTTTGACGACCTGTGTGGCACAATGGTTACCATTCCGGATCGTCGCACCGAGGGTCCTGGGTTCGATTCCCGGCGAGGCGGAGGTTTGAATGATGAGTTTGAATTTCTGTTCTCGGTCTAGGTGTAAATGTCCTTGTCTAGTGTGTTGTCTATGGCACCCACGACACAGGGAATCATAGTGTGGGGCTAGAGTGTGAAGCGTTATTTATCCTTGAACACAAGGTTGGATGGAGTAATACTTTAGGATATAAAAAAAACGCACGTGCGGTTTTTCGTAACCGGCGTTTTTGTGTCAACACGAACGTGTTACAAATCTTAAAATATCTCTCTCATCATTTTTTCCATTTATTTCATAACGCGCCTAAAGAAGTATAACTTCAATAAAACGAACCTGAACATCAAAACAATATAAGTACGGAACCACAACAAGTTCACTCAGACCCTTCACTGCGCTCTAATTTACATAAACAGAACATCGAACTTCGGCCAAATGTTCCAAAATGGCCGTTAATGCCCGCAAAATCATTTATATTCTAATTTCCTAATGAAATGTCAACATTTGCAATTGATCGGTTCGGTAATGGACGATTTGTTAGATTTTTTGAATATATTGATCGAATTTTGTAAATGAATTGGGCTGCCGAGTTTCAATTAAATTTGCTTATTAATATGGGCTTCCGAGTTGCGAGGGAATCTTTAATGAGGTAGAACGAACGAAGCATTAAGTTAAGGTTAAGGTTTATGTAAATGGTCTACTTAATTTCGTTTGGAAGTTTGGTGTTGTCGAGTATTCTAATGAATACTAGCCCAGCTAATGTTGGGTAACCGCTTACATATAACCACTGGCAGAAGAATGACTCGAACGACACCATATCCAGCTAATATTGATTATTATCATCATCATCACAATCTAACTACTATCCTACTGCTGGGCTCGAGTGGTCTTTCGTAATATTGTTAATGACAAAAGTTGTTACGGTGTCCTAATGGACAGTTTTATTGCCACCTTAATAGGTGGCCTGAAAACTCGCCTTACGTTTAACTAATTTAGTTTGCATAACGCCTGAAGCAATCTTAAATACAATGTCTCCTCCAAAAGAGAGTCAAGAGAGTTCCGATTTTTTACCATTCCCTTACCTAAAATAAACCACACTTATATGAGGCTTGACCTGTAATCGCAGTTAAAGCGACGCTGTGGGCGATGCCTGGATGATGTATAGCACTTCACTTTACTGATGTGTTCGTGCAGAATATTTACAAATGTAACTTTTCTGTAATTAATACTCTACTAGCTTTTGCCCGCAGCTTCGCCCGCGGTAGAGATCGATTTTTTACAAATCCTACTTACTTTTACTTAGTTAGATTTAGTTGCCCATGACTTAACCCTTAATTCGACGCCGTGCAGTATGCTTCCCGTTGAACAAATAAAAATCTGCATCAAAAAATAGACGGAGTATTTAAAATTATAGGTGTTATATGGAATCCTAAACTATCTGACTAACTTGTCAAAAATCAGTGTCGCATGCACATCGACAGGACACGAATAGTGGCCGTCGAGATGACGGGGAGGAAAGACTCGCTGCGCGGGCTCTCGGTAAGTTGTTATTTATTTATTAATTTACTACTTATATCCTTGTATTTTTATTGAAAACTAAACATAAAACACCTAGGAAGCTACTTATAATGTTTTGATTGTCTTATTGATATTTTTAGAGCTTTGGCGACGCTTACAACTTGTATGTCCAGTATACTTCCCGTCGTCGAATGATTAGTAGAGTAACTGCTAAATAATATGTCCAGTATTTTTCCCCTTGTCAATGTAGTAGAAAACTAAATACTAAATTTTATTACTAGTATTGTTAAAAATATACGTTGTAGTATTATTATAAAATATACTTTTGCTTTTTCTCGTTTAAAATTTTTAAGGATTCGCAAATAAAATGTTTTATAACTTATTAATTTTTATTTTCAGAGCTTCAAGTCAAGAAGTAACGCTTAGTAGCATGGGTGTCGCCTGAAAATGTTTCTTCGGACATTGATAATGCTTCTGAAATTGAAAACGAAGAGGAACTTGCTGTTCATGAAACTGAAGAGTTGTCCTCTTCACCTAAATTTAAAACATTTAGATATGAAGAGATCATATCAAAACATATCTGAAGAAACTTCATTCATAGTTGGTGCCCCTGAATATCAAATATTTTATTTTACTATCCATCCATCCATTAGCCACTGCTAGACATTCCTATGTCCCCTAACTTGCGCCACTCTAACCGATCCTGAGCCTTCTGAATCCAGCGGACGCCCGCTGTCTTCTTCAGGCCGTCAGTCCACCTGGTCGGGGGCGTCCTATGCTCCTTTTTTTCGAGACGTTCGGCGCCATTCGAGGATCTTTCTTCCCCAACGGTTATCAGTCTTTCGAACTATGTGGCCAGCTCATTGCCACTTCAGCCGGCTTATTCGCTGGGCTATGTCGGTTATGATGATAGACGCCTAGTTCGTCTACGGATTTCACCTCTTCATAGTGATAGCTGTGCGGCTGAGCTTGTTTGTGGATTACAACGCTGACATTCCATCAAACGAGTTCCTGTTTGATTTACTGGATACTGACTCTCCGATGGAATATTTTTTTCGAGTTTTATCTTCTGATATACTCGAAGATATTGTCAACAACACGAACTTGTATTCAACCAAATGAACTGGAAAATCTATACAGTTTGACGACCCTGTAATCTAGTTGATAGCCCTGCCGCGAAGCGAGGGGTCCCGGGTTCGATTCCCGGCCGGAGCAGATATTTATGTGACAGATAAATATTTGTACTCGGGTCATGGGTGTGATTGTGATGTGTTTATATGTGTCGTCCATACCACCTGCGACACAGGTTATAACCTACTGCGGGGGTATGAGTGTGTTAGCGTTTAATAATTATTATTATCTATTTATTTGAGCATTGAGGAATTAAAATACTTCCTCATGATACCTCTTACCATGGGTATAATGAGAATGCCGTGTGCATGGGTATAGTGAGTGGCTGACATCATGTCATTGAAACGTTTCGAGCAGATTCGACCCAACATCCACTTTGTAGACAACTTTGGTTCAAATGAGGACAATAATAATATATATAATTATTGTAATATAAGGTATTTTTTCAAAATACAATGAGTATTTTTCTATGAAATCATTGTTACTTTTATTCATTATCTTTGACAACGGGAAGTATACTGCACATGGTTGGAGAGCATCAGTATTCTATGAACATGATAACGTCCAGCATAGTGGACGTACATTTTTCAGGAAACTTACATAGGTAGAATTTTTCAGGTATTTATTCTAGGGTCCCTTACAACCTAAGATTCAAAATAAATAACGATTTTACAAATTTAATGAAAATAAAAATCCGTCGAATTAAGGGTTAAGTAGACATGTATCATTTGATAGCGTGATTGAGAACTTGCAAATGAATTTTACTAACGCCATCTATTAACAACACCAGGAACTAAATATCAAGTATCAAAATATCGATCTTCCCATGGGGATGTTTTACCGCGGTAAAAAGTAGCCTACGTTACTCTCCACCCTCCTCACTATCTCCACACATAAAAACCATGCCACATAACAGCTTCGTTGCGACGTGAAAGACGTACAAACAAACAAACACACTTTCCATAGCATGCCATAGCCCTAAAGAGGGGAGCTGAGACATGGCGAAGAGAACCTGGGGCAAGACAAGCCAAAACCCTAATGACCGGCTACTCGCAACAATACTCAAAAAAAGTGCTCAACCTAAACCGCCCTGACTTACGGGTACTTATAAGATTGCTCACCGGACACTGCAGGCTCAATAAACACCATATGACAATAGGTTTAATAAATCACTGCAGAAGCTGAATCTTAGGAGGCCACTTAATCCCACCCAGCCGAGTAAGAGATCTGGAACCCAGGACCATCCTACTGTTCGTCCGAGCGGTAGGACTTGAAGACCAGATCTAACTCAGAAACGGGTACGGCTACAATAGATCAAATCTGGTCGCAGTGGCCCCTGGGACAACTGTCCCAGGCCCGAAACTTCAAATAATAATAATAATAACACACTTTTACATATATAATATTTTATTTTTATACTCTATTCTCATAGCAGATGTTATAATAGTACGTGCTTACAGATAAGGAATAAATGAAAATGAAAAATGAAAATGTTTTTATTAATAAATAGTGTCTTTGCACCTACAAAAGTACAAACTAATTCATAAAGCTATGTTTCTAATTCCTGTAAATATTTTGTGTACCAAATAATAATAAATCTGTAGACAACCAATATCTGCGCACCAGCATTGAAAAGCAAGCAAACTTCACAATAATGTGCTGGGAAGACAACAAACTTACCTATTACAAGATGATACTGTATAAGGTAATACTAATTATTAATTAAAAGGCAGTCTAAAATAAGATTCATATAAGTCGATTATTCGTTTTTAAAAGTGATGCCTACTACGATTTACTTCTAAATAATAATAAATAATTATTTGTAATTCCATGAGTAATGAAAAATTAATAATCCTGAAATTCACCTAAAATTCCGTACGTCCCATACGAATAAATATTGAAGCAAGTGATGTAGTGACAAAACGTTTGGATCGACAAAAACGGATCGTTTCCGGTTACCACAACCCATGGCGTTGAAAACCATTGGATATTCAAATGCTGAGACATTCCAACAACAAAATCCAATTTGCTGTGGCATGAGAAATAAAAATGGTGTAAAAATAAAATACATAAATTGCTCCCAACATCCTACGCTGGGTGCGAGTCAATTTGTACAGAACATTAATTTATTATTTGCGTTACTGTATGGAACACTAAATCATTTTAATTTCCATGTTATTGAAATATCCATGGATGTGAAGGAAAAAACGAAAACAAACCGAAAAATATTTTGTTGGAACACATTGAAACTCAAAACTAGAAACTGTAAAATTAAAATTGATAAAAAATATACTAGGAACTAGTAACCGCCTACGCTATGATTTGGAAAACCTAATCTATTTGGGTGTAATTATTAATAATAATAATAATAAACCCACTTCCCCATACCCTTTCAAAACTCATATCCCCGCAGCCGCACTAATGACATAAGATTCCCTGTTTCACGCGGGTGGGATGGACAACACAAATAACACATTACAAACGCCCATGACCTAAGAGCAAATATTTATCTGTCACTATATTAGACAGTAAGCTAAGGGATAACGGGTTCGATTTCCGGAGAGATGTGACAGTTAAATGTTTACACGGATGAGTTTATGATGTTTCAGTTGTGTCCATACCGCCAGCAAAACTGTAGTAAGTAGGTGCAGTTAATGTCAATCAAATACAATCGTACATTTAGTTTGGAAAAGTTGGGTTTATTGATATATGTAGATGTACCCACATTAAACACCTACAATGACAAAACATGAACCAAATTCAATTTAGGTATGTAATGTAATGATATGTAGTGCCCTGTGAGCGAAATAAATGTTTTTCTTTCTTTCTTTCTTAATACTAGAGCTTTGCCCGCGGCTTTGCCCGCGGCTTTGCCCGCGGCTTTGCCCGCGGCTTTGCCCTCGTTTTATGGGATGATAAGAACCTTATTACACTCTACCCGTGTGCTAAATTTCATGAAAATACGTTCAGTAGTTTTTGCGTGAATGAGTTACGAACATCAAAAACGAAATAAAACACTCAAAAAAACTTACTAGCACGAAATGCGAAAAAATATTCCCAGCGAAATATTTTAAACATTATTTATTTTCAAGTTACCTGTATAGAAAACACAAATGGTTTTCGAGTGTCGATATGAATGATTGCAACCGCAAATAAAAACCAACCTTTTCCTTTCTTCTAAGTGTGGTATTATGGCTGGCATTTCTAAAGAAATTCACGCTTGTAAATAATTTTGCATTTACAATGAATACGGACCCGAGTTGATTTTGAACGCTTGCAATAAACTCTTGAATACCGTACGAGGCGTATGGTATTTGGGTTCTATAGAACTTGGAACGGAGAATTGAAAGTTAAAGAACTGCTACTAAAAACTTGTTAAATTTACTACAATGTAGACAAATCGAATTTGGAGACTAAGACGGACATTTCCTACGAGGTACAGATTACGATGTACAAATCGTACTTACTGTACGTTTGACACAAAGATGAACTGATGAATGACACGAGACATCAGGTGGGATTGTGGTCAAGCATTAACTTATTTGTGTAAAAAAAGACATAAAATGAAAGTTTCGAAATAATTAATGTATGACCTTTATATCCATAAACAAAGCTAGCTCGTGTAAAATACAGGTACAGGTAAGTGCTCGTACAGAAAACGCTATCATATTAATCCCACTAATATTATAAGTGTGAAAGTTTGTATGGATATCTTCTGTTGCTTTTTCACGTAAAAATCTGGAATACGTTATAGGGTACTTGTCATCCCGGAAAAGGTAGGCAAAGTCACAGCCAGATCGCTAGTAATACACACATACAGTAGAACTCGGATAACGAAAGCTAAAGTCACCTTTTATAATTTCAAAGCACTCAGGCGAAGAACGAATGTATCCGAAACGAATAAGTCAGGAAGAAAAAAAGTTCTCCAGATAAAAAATGCAATAGAATTTCTGAGATCTAAGTCTGAAGAATTCAAATTCTTCTGAAGATTCTTTAGAACTCATCTTAATGTGCACCATAAACTTATAACTTGAACTTGGCACTAACACAAGAAATCTCCACAAATAGTGGCTGCCAAGGAAGGAGCGTTATTTATTAAAGCGGGATTCTTCAGGCAATCTCTTATGTAATTAGGAATGGGAAATACAATAGGAACGAATTCTATATTTTGCTGGAATTTTGGTCATAGAGGAAAGGGTAGTGGAATTTAATAGAAAGTTTACCCAGGCTTGTATGGTATATAAGTGAGTCAAGACACTGAAGGCACGGTCAGCAAAAGGAAATTCATCCTCTTGGTATTGATGTTATGTTATTATAATAGTGGCATCGGGGATGGCCACTAAACATAGGGTTCACCGGATCAGCATGTTTATATTTATCGTGGAAGGTAAATAGGTACCATCTACTATTCCAGAGTGCCCAGGTGGTCACCACAAACCCGCATTTGCTACATGAAAAGTACAAAATCTACGAGTAGAATTAAATTTAGTTAAAGAAAATCGAAAAAATCTGCCATCTCCACATTCCCGCCAGGTGTTCATCAGATCAAAACGAGTACATCGATCGTTCCCAGAAAGTGAGATAGCCGAGCCGCCCGGGCCATTATTTTTGGAATAATAATGAAAGGCTATTGAACAGTTCGGGTTTTAGGGAAGACTAACACTCTCGTTAAGTTTAATAATTTTCTAATAAGATCCTATAAAAATAATTGTACAGTTGTAGAATCTATAGCAGAGATACTACTGAAATACAAATGCATAGACTGTTACTTTAAGTACTACTTATTACATAATTATTAAATACTAGATTTTGTCCTTACAATTTAGGTAATTAACAAGTTATAAAAATCCTACTACCATACCAATTAAAACAGGATCAATTCGTCTACTATAAAGTTGTGTATTTCAAAGAAACTTACATACAAAAGAGAGATTGCATTAAGTCAAACTACCCAGTCTACTTAAGTTTTGGTAGGTTTTTATTTCTATGTTAAATTAATTAATTATCTTTTGTTTTTTTTTACTTTACTGCCTCAATAAAGTGTGTCATCATTAAAATTAATACACATCAGTTTCCTTTTCTACGAAAGATAAATTAGCAAGTTAAGTCACAAAGGCACGATACTACGAGAGAATCGAATTCAACGAAGCGAAATGTGCCCCATGCTCGCCTTATTTTATAGCGAGAGTCCATAGCTTCCTTTACCAAAAAAAAAACAAAGATGGCGGCGCGTCAAACGTCTTTTGTGCTAGGTTACGTGAATTGTTATCATACGGACCGTCCGATCTTTTGTTGTTAGCCAGAATTATGTCTTGATGGTCTCGGCGATACCAGAATGGGTTTATTAAGAACATATTTAGGGGATTCCAAAGAATTTCGATATAACCGTAACGTCTTTAATTTGCTTTGGCGTGAATGATACCGCCGTTCTACATTTAAAATGGAGTGAATGTTTTGGTGGTCTATTCCAGTAACATAACAAAGTTTGAGTTTGTCGGATAAATGTGAAGACATGTAATTTTTTAATTTCTTCACCGACATATATTAGAAAAGCGTATTTATTTGGTACCTTGTCAATAACATAATCTCCTTTGTATGGTGTGTAGTGTCGTAGTCTAAACGCACCTTCAGTAGGTACAATTATGTATTTATTATGTCTTCTGTGCCTTAAGTGTAACGTGAGATAGGTATAATCTCTCAACAATATCACTCAATGCATTGGTAATCACTTATCATCAAATAGTCCATACTCTTTCGTCAGCTATTTTTGTATAAAAGTAAAAGTAATACCTAATTCTTGACAAAAAATAACCGACTTCAATATTAGGGATAACTCAAAAACTACTAGTCATATCTCGCTAAAATTTCGATTAAAAAAAGAATTATCAAAATCGGTTTACCTAGTCGAAAGTTCTGAGGTAACAAACATAAATAAAAAAGCGGCCAAGTGCGAGTCGGACTCGCCCATGAAGGGTTCCGTAGTAGCAAGTAACATAATATAAAAGTTCTTGAAGTTCGTTGTAACTTTGATCGAGGTAAATTGCGGTTTACGATTTATGACGTATTAAAAAAAAACTACTTACTAGATCTCGTTCAAACCAATTTTCGTTGGAAGTTTGCATGGTAATGTACATCATATATTTTTTTTAGTTTTTTCATTCTCTTATTTTAGAAGTTACAGGGGGGGACACACTTTTTACCACTTTGGAAGTGTCTCTCGCGCAAACTATTCAGTTTAGAAAAAAATGATATTAGAAACCTCAATATCATTTTTGAAGACCTATCCATAAATACCCCACACGTATGGGTTTGATGAAAAAAACATTTTTGAGTTTCAGTTCTATGTATGGGGAACCCCCAAAATTTATTGTTTTTTTTATATTTTTGTGTGAAAATCTTAATGCGGTTCACAGAATACATCTACTTACCAAGTTTCAACAGTATAGTTCCTATAGTTTCGGAAAAAAGTGGCTGTGACATACGGACGGACGGACAGACAGACAGACAGACAGACAAACAGACAGACAGACAGACAGACAGACATACAGACAGACAGACAGACAGACAGACAGACATGACGAATCTATAAGGGTTCCGTTTTTTGCCATTTGGCTACGGAACCCTAAAAATAGCAAATTAAATAAAGTTTTGTTTAAAACTCGAACTAATAAAAGGATTTTTGCTGAATAAAATTCAAACGGAATTCAATCTAAAACATATTGGCAGTTTATTGAAAGCAACTGTCAACAACATTCATCGGTAAATATTTATCAAATGCATTCAATACAATGATATCGATCATTCAATACTGATTGATCAATTGCTTCAATTATGTTTCGTGATACATATCGGGTATCGCGGAAGTCAATACAATAAATAAAATATAATTATTTAAGATAAATAAGGCCGCTTACTTACGTTTAGTAATAGCGCAGTTATTGATAGCACGTTGAAATACTTAGCTCATTTTTTCGTTAAAAAGACAAAACACAATTTATTGAAATGTAGAATTCTACAAAGTATTTTATTCTACTTGTTTAATAAAGTAATATAGTCACTTATTTATAATTTTTAAATTTTTAACGTTTGTTGTAAATTGTATAATTTTTTAGCCTTCGCCGACATATTTTTAGAATAGCAAAAATATTTTTAATCATTGCTACTTATGACGTAAAGCAGGAAAACAGGAATGCAAAATATGCACTTTGTTCATTAGTTTAAGCTAGTACTGGTAGCTTACGCAATGCTTGTGCCTTGTTCTGAGAATAACTTAGCGCTTACTTGAGCACGTCTTTGTTATACTGTTAATGAAGAGAATAAACTCCTTTTAAGTAACGGGATTTTCTACTGCGTGCAAAGCCAGTATCATTAATAGTTTTGTCATGAAGACGGAATCATCAAATAAAAATTTTATTTAATATATTTTGCACCCAAATATATTTTACTCTCTCTTTTTTACATTGCAATACATCTATTAAAATTATATTTGCTCCAAGAGTAGGTACTATTTCAAATTCAATTTTTTTTTTGTTTCCAACCAAAAACTAAAAACATTTTGAACTAAAAACGTGGCATGGCTCACACAATAACATGCATAAAATTCAACCAAAGTAGTGACCAGTTTGACCATACATTATATTAATAAAACCAGCTTTGTGAAACGCGTCAATTTTACGCTCAATGTGTAACCGGCCTAAAATAAAACTGACGCGTCGATGTCATGCTTGAATCTCCTTCAATTGAACACGATGAAAGATTTTATGGTAGATATTTGTCGAATTCATTACTAGTTATGTTTATGTAACAGTTTAGAACTACTGAATCGATCAGTCAATGTAACGTGAATTCCATTAAAGATAAGCGTAACTGAGGTGTTATTTATTTATTTTTGCAGTGGCTGTTGCTTATATCTATGTATATGACATAATAAATTGTCTTCGATTTATGACTGATATAAAAGTAGTTTTTAATTTTGACATTAATAAATTTATATAAAAATGTTAAGTTGGTTTGTGTAAGCTTCAAAACCTCGAAAAGTTCTTCACTGATTGAGCTCAAATTTTGACACAATATACTATCCGCTGCAAGGATGGTTTTTATAAATTTTTCGTGTAACTTAAAATTGTTTTTACTTTCTGCTGTGTATCAGTAGCGCCATTTAGCGGAAGCGAAGGGGACACAGTGAAGCGTAGCAGGGTACAACCAGTGTTAAATAACTTAAACCAAATCGGATATAATAAATTAACGTCATTTAAATTTTATCGTGCTTTTAGTTAAACACTTGTGAATTGTCGACATTTAATACCTCTCTTCTTTTATTTTGTTTTCTTTTATTTTTCTTTTATGTTGTTATTATAGTAATGTTACAAAAACAGATGCTTTTAATTTTCTAACAAATACTCATCAATTCAATTAACATTACATCTTCCAAATCGATCGTGTCATAACACACACTGTTATGGTGCCGGTAATGTAGAGCCCTCTTTATGGGATCTGAAATACATCTTTAAGGGTCCCCTGGGAGGTGTGAAAGGCGTTGCCGTAAATTACATAAAAGTACCCTCGTAACTTAAGCTAAAAATAGTAAAGAAATTGCGTATTAAATTTTATTTTATAGTACCAGTGTTTCTTAGCTTTTTACACTTTTATAAAAAAAACTAATTGTATTACAAATTGTTTTACACTTTTATAAAAAAAACTAATTGTATTACAAATGATATGGCATAAGTAAATTAAATATTAGAAACAATTAAAGCCAAAACTTAATCCTACTAATGTTATAAATGCGAAAGTTTGTATGAATGTTTGTTACTCTCTCGCGCAAAAACTACTCGGTAAGTAGTCCCGGTCTACTTATCGATCAAAGATTTAGATTATTACGTCCACGGCTTCGCTTGCGTTTTCCGGGATAATAAGTATCCGTAATAATGTAGTAATGAATCCGTAGTAATGAAAATCCGTTCAGTAGTTTCTGAGAGCAACAAATATTCATGCAAACTTGGAACATAATAATTCTTGACAAAAATAACCGACTTCAAAATAACTCAAAAATTACTTGTCAGATCTCACTCAAATTTAAGTGGGACCACATAACAAGCACCAGCTTTCGATTAAAAAAAGAATCATCAAAATCGGTTCACCCAGTCGAAAGTTCTGAGGTAACAAACATAAAAAAATACAGTCGAATTGAATACCTCCTCCTTTTTTGAAGTCGGTTAAAAAGAATAAAAATCAGCATTTGTATACTGTTTAATTTTAAAAGCTCAGCAAATTAATCTTAGAGACATCCATTAATAAGACCTCGCCATGCCATTCCCATAAAAAAGGCGGAAGAGCCACTAATTTACTATCGCAGTTAAATCCTGATAGTTTATTGACAATTGGTGATAATTTATCGCATCGGCGTGAAACATTGACGCATAACTTTTGGCAGCAGCGTTTTTCCATGATAAGTGATAGATGGGGCGGAGGCGCGGAGTGATGAATAACTTGTGGTAACTAGAACATGTGAAAAAATACTGGCACAGTTTTTTTTCGTCACAAAGTAGCATAGACAGCGGTAGTGAAGTGAAATAACGAAGTCATTACAACCGACACATACAATGTACACTTTTCACAGCTGGATCTGGAAATAAGGTGGTAAGACAAATAAGGCGTATTGGCGGGTATACGGATCCTCACAGTGACCTTGAAATATCCATTATACACTATATACTAAGAATAATAATAAGAATAATTATCCTTTGTACCATCCTTGTACAAAGTAAAGTAAATCATTGTAAATAAATATACTATTATTTAATGTCAAATAAACATTTTTGTTTTGCATCATCTGACATTTATTGGGGGGAAATTGTATTCTCCACAAGAAGATAAACCCGTGGTCGGTAGTGGACCATGTTATGAATATATGTAGTCTGTGCAACCTATGTTATATTATCTGTGTCATGTACTCGTGTAGTCTCTGGCTCACATCCGTTTCCATTGTCACTGTTCGTTCTCGCTCGCTGCTACCTATGTCCTATGTCGTTGTCTACCATTAATGTGTCTATACTGTATCCAGTTATTAAATCAGTGTCAATCTGAAACATCATCTTTTATTCTGAAACCACACCACAATACAGACCATTACTGGGTTGAAGCCAATACTCGTATGTTTTGGCGATAACGCCAAATATAGCTGTGATGAGCTAGTATTGCCATCTT